>OY282641.1:146293382-147018382 GCA_958299015.1 Tetanocera ferruginea
TCTGGATCCATCCAAGAGGTCTCGAAATCTTTAGCCAATCTCTTCAAAAAAAAATTATAGAAATTATCGTATAATTTGTCAGAGTTGCCGCTAAGGTCAACACAATCACTAAACCAGAAGGTTTTTGCTCTGCGTGATGAAAAATAAATTAATTATTTTGTCCTTTTAGATTAAACTGTTGGTCTATAGAATATGAAACTCATATAAAAACGTACTTATTGAAATTTTCTCACTGTTTTAGAAGTTCATGTTTAGCCGAGTGTGCTGAAGTGTCTAATACTCGACTTCATAGGCTCAAAAACCGGCAGGAACAATACATTTTTTTTTTTATTTAAACATTATTTTTTTTTTAAATAAAAAACAAGTAAAGAAAGTCTAAAGTCGGTCTCGCCCTACTATGAAATACCCTAAACCTACTTTTTCAAAATACAATAATAGTATTGAAAATGGGCGAGTCCGTGAGCGGAAGAATCACATATTTTATACGCATTTCAATTTTGATGGAAAATTTACAAAAATTTATAAAAATTTCAAGTTTTATTCCAGTAGCTCACATGTTAATGCCTTTATAGTATTTTCGCTATTGTAGGTTCTATGGGAGGTGGGCGTGTTCGTGGAAGGATTTTGAATGCATCTTAGTTTTGGTATAAAATATATACATACCAAATTTTATCTCTGTAGGTTAAACACGAGCTTATTTATTGAGTTTTCAAGCTTAGGGTTGTAAGAAAGGTGGGCGTGGCCGTGCGCGTATGACATATATTTTTCGAAAATATCTTTTTTTTATATAAAAAACAAACGTACTAAATTTTATCTCTGTAGATTAAACAAAGGCTTATTTATTGCATTTTCAATTTTTGGGTTGTATGGGAGGTGGGCGTGTCCATGACACATATTTTGCTAAGACGTCTTTGTGTTGATACAAAACACGTACACACCAAATTTTATTGTTGTAGGTTAATTATGAGCTTATTTATGCAGTTTTCAATTTTTGCGTTATATGAGAGGTGGGCGTGGCCGTGGGCGTATGACATTGATTTTTCGAAGACGTCTTTGGTTTCATATAAAACACATACGTACCAAATTTTATCTCTGTACGTTAAACAGAGGCTTATTTATTGCACTTTCAATTTATGGGTTGTATGGGAGGAGGGCGTGCCCGTGATCGGATAGCACCCATTTTTCGAGGACATTTTTGTTTTGATATAGAGTACATACATATTTCATTTTGTTGTTGTAAGCTTTTTATGAGCTCATTTATGCAGCTTTCAATTTTTGCTTTGTATGAGAGGTAGGCGTGTCCGTGGGCAGATTCCAAAAATATTCAATAGTGCAAATCCTTGGATCCATGTGGCCATGTATACCGAGTTTCATTCAATTATCTTAACTACTTTTTCTTATCCTGTGTATACGGACAACACACAGACGGTCAGAGGGACGGACGGACGGACGGATATGGATAGCTCAACTCACGTGGTGACCGCGATCAATAATATATACACTTTTTATACCGGACTCACTTCGTTCTTTGCGTTACAAACGTTTGCACAAAGTTAATAAACCCTGACCTTTCAGGTTTAGGGTATAATTATATATTAAATGTTTTTTTTTCAAGATTGTAAGTAAACTTATTTTCCAGGTTAGTTTTGAGCAAATAGTAAATTAATTAAACAGAATTAGAATTTCAATTAATTAGTTAGCAGGTTTGATACTTACACAGCTAGGATACGAACCCACGTTCTCCGCATGGCAGTCTAGCTCACTTCCACTGAATCACTGTTATCATATTGATAACGATAAAATATATATAAGAAAAGATAAGAAAAATACAAAAACGTTTCAACAGATGTTTTTAATAGCACAAAAATACTTTGAAACGTTCATTCAACAAATAAAACTGTTAACTTAAACGCAAACCATTCAATTTAACAGTGTTTTGTAATAACAGCGGCTGACTGTTAGCATTACAGTTGATATTTTTCTGAGTGCAAAAACTATGTAATTTTTTTCATAATAAACCGAGATAGCCAGTTTATGTTCAACACATTATAAGCAAAATTTATGTTTCTTCCACCTTCCACCTTCCTTTAAAAACAAATACAACAATCACAATTTGTTATTATAATTTTGCATTAAAATTGTATATATTTCACAACTACAACACATACTATTTTATAATTAACATTTACACAGTTTAAATGTAAATGAAATCAAAAGCAAGCCATAACAATAATTTGTATGATTAAAAAAAAAAAATGCTCAACACGAGCAACATTAAAAATGACCACAAAAATAATGCACGAACCACATACTTATTTTTTAATTTTTTTTTTTTTTTTTTATTTTTTTTTATTTTTTATTTTTTGCATGCTTCATTTTTGTGCAACCAAATATTTTCTTAATAATTATGCGTATTTTTTTGCACACTTTTTTTATATTTATTAAAATAAACGCTTTAATTAATAAACATAAAATATTTTACCACTACCACAACAATAGAGCAGAACAAAAAAGATAAAGCTTTGTGCCACAAAAACAACAAAAAAAAATAAAGAACAATTTTTGCATTTAATTAAAAACTTTTATTATAACAAACGAAAATAACCGCAACAAAAAGCATTATAAAACTGCTTTTGCACTCTACAATATTTGAGTTTTATGTTGTTGTTTTATTTTTACTGTTATTGTTTTTGGTTTTGTGTTTCGAAAATATGTTTTAATAATCAAAAATAATAAATAGCGCAAAAAATATGTATGAGAAAAAAAAAATAAAGCAACTACAACAGCAACAACAAAAACCTGCAATGTAATGCAACTACAACATATATACTTTATAATAATCATTATAATATTAATATTATGAAAAATATGCTAATTTTAACGTTGTTGATTTTTTTTTTTTTTTTTTTGTTGTTTTTGTTTTTGTTTTAGTTGCATTTTGTATATACAAACATACTCGTACATAGCATATTTTGTACATTATTTAACAAAATCAATTTAATTTCGTAAATATTAGCTTTGGTTTGGGAAAAATATTGCTAAAAAAACAATGTTTCCTTTTGAATTAGTTTTTAATAAATTTTTTGTTTTTTATTGGTTTTTTTGTATGATTTTTCATTTTCATTTCGAAAATGTCGCCATTTGCACTTGTTCTGTGAATTGTACTTATTTTGTTATTGCTTTAAATTTTTCGCCCACTTATAACTGCTGCCATAATTCATCATGAACTGCAGGGTTCCGATCTGCCCATCTATATCTGGTACGAAAGCTATCCCGAGCACATCGAAGAAGGCTATAAAGGTCGCGTGTCACGCGTCTCACAGGACTCACCCTTCGGCTCTGCATCGCTTAACTTGACCAACATCCGTGAATCGGACCAGGGCTGGTACGAATGTAAGGTGGTCTTCTTGAATCGCGACCCCAAACAGCATAAGAACGGTACTTGGTTCCATCTGGACGTGCACGCACCGCCACGCTTCAGTGTTACGCCCGAGGATATAATTTATGTTAATTTAGGTAAGTTCCAGCATATTTGCCATAAAATTTTGCCATAAAATATATATAAATTATAAGCATTAAAAAATTTTAAAGCTTTTCTTTAGTCAAGCAAAATTTAACTGTACAGCTTTTTCAGCCTCTGCCCAAAATTTCAAGATTTTTTTGTCGTTTTGCCATATCACCTCTTTTTTCCTTAAATATTGCTCACCTTTAATCACCCACAGCAAAAGGCACAGCCCACAACGTTAAAACGTGTTTTCAATTTGTCATGCTCAAATCGAACAGGTTGTCCTGCTAGTGTTCATTAACAAACTTCTGATTAGTAGCGTGTTTGCAAAAAAATCAATTCACACCAGCTTTGCTATCTATCGGTGAGTGATAGATACTCGACATTAAAAATAATGTCCATTGGAAGAGATATAAAAAAGAATACAGCAATTTCAAAAACAACAACAGCACAATAAGAGCACATTATTTTTTATAGCATAACACAAAAAAGTTATTAAAAGCAAAGTGACATCCTTCTGTTATCAAATAAATTGGAAAATTTGAGCTTTAAGAGCTTTTGCTCAGGTACTAACAACTTGATAGATAAAGAGCGATAAACAGACACTTAAATGGAAGGATAGCCAGGCCAGTTCAGGCTGAAAAGTAAATCGAAACAGCCAGCCAGCAAGACAAATAGACAAGCTGACACACAGCAACGCACAAACAAACAGACAGACTGACAGACGAACAGCTAGAAGGCAGTTATAAAATGACAAGAGCTGGTGGGAGGGAGGTGTTTCAACTTTTGAGGTTTTGTTAACCTGTAAATCATGACAAATTGCTGCTCTTTGCTTTTATCTTCTCATATCTTTTAATTTTTTTTTTTTTGGTGCCATACTTTTAGGCTTTGCAAAAATGTTAAACATTTTAATACAGGGCAGTTTTTTTTATCGAAATGTCAAAGTGTCACCTGAAATACGCTTTGTAGGCAAACGAATTCTTTAATAAAATCATTATTTTATTTAACAAAATTCTGCCTAGTCTAAAATTAAATTCCACACACATTCTTTGCAGGTCAAAAAGGTTAGATTTTTAAATTTGACAAAGGTCACAGGATTTTAGTTCAGATTACAATGTACAAGAATTTTCAATTTTTTTCCAAAACAACAGATTTCTATCAATGGATTATGGTTGAAAAGACGCACAGAAATTACACGTGTAGCAGCGTTTGAAATAAATTTAATGTGGTTTTAAAGTTAAGACTTTATTTAGCATTTTACTAAAATAAAGTGTAAGAAAACTTTTAAATGCATGACTTTGACTTATAAACATAGCTGTTCTTTTCACAAAACTATAGTAATACTAGTTCTTTCCCGTCAAAAATGACGGGCCCGGTTTTAATCTTTAAGCTGAATTAGAAATCAGGGATGGTCACATATTAAATTTTTAATTGAGCAAATAAAAATGTTTAGTTGCAAATTTTTATAAAATACTTAAAAGTAAAAACGGAAACCATAGTAGATACGACGAAATAAGTTTACATTTTTTTTTTTTTTAACTAAAAATTTCAAAATGAAAATATAAAAAGTTTTTGAAGTTTCGATAAATCATAAAAAAATGCCTAAAAATATGCTGTGAAATTTTTCAAAAAAATCAAGCGTTCCGCACTCACATTTTACGGAATTATGTTATAGTAATTTTATGAGGTCTATTTTTGCAAAATTTCTAAAGGGTTGAAACTTTCAACTGATTTTATATCTCCGATTCCGAAATCGGCTGCGATAATTTTGAATCAATGTTAACATTTCCTTGTTTTCTGTTTGGCACATATATAGTACTATGTTTTTTTAGTTTTTACAATTTTTGGCAAAAACTCAATTTTTGAAACCTTCATAATCTCCTTATCAAAGAGGTGTATATGTATCAAATAAATAAGTCTGATCAAAATGAATCCCAAATATTCAAATTTTTTAACTTCATCATCTTATTTCAAAAGCTTTTTATATGATTGACGTCTTGTACTACGTAAGGGCGGGGTAAGGTTTTTAACTTTAAAGAATTTTTTATTTTTTTATATAAATGCACAACATCTCAAAAATATTATGTCCAAATTTTAAGTCGATCCTAGGTCAAACTAAGGGAGATATGAATTTTTAAGTAAGTGTACCTCGAACGTACAAACGTACGTGTACAAAACTTTAAAACGATTTTCCCACAAGTCGTGTTTTCCAAGTCCGTGTTTACTGCTATTTAAAAACTGCTTGACCGATTAATTTTAAACTTGGTTTACATTTTCTTCATATAAAATAACTTGCCTCAACGTTTAATTAAAAATTTTTTACTTTAAGGGGGTTTCCTATCCGCAAAATGGCTGCATTTTTTGCGGAAAATAGTAGTTTAGATGGCCACCAAAAATGTTTAAATAAAATATAAAATAATAATAGAACCTTGGGGGGGGCGATTTGATGAAACTCTGCCTATATTTTGATAATTTTTGTCAGATAATTTCCGACCGAGATAAAGTGAATACCGCAAATTGTAATTTTTCTAAGACGTTCTGGGGCAAGCTCTGTCACAGGCTTGGTTTTCAGTATTTCCGCATGAAAAAATTAAAGAATATTTTTAAAAGTATACTGAACGTGTGACATAACATTCGCGGCAGAGAAAACAGACCTTTCTTACAAATTCATAACTCAGTCAAAAACAAACATTTTTCAAAATTTTTTTTATTCAAAAAAATATATTTTTAACTCCAACATGGTTTTATAGAGCTCCAAACTGGTGGCAGAGAAAAAAACGGCGCCTCGTCCCCCTCGCTGGGTGTCGCAAAAATTGTCCGATCTGGAAAAAAAAATTACTTTTTTAAATCTTAACAAAATTGGTTATTGCATGACGGGAGATTTTTTTTTTTAAATTTTTTTTCAATTTTTGGTGATGTTCCAAATTTGAAAATGTGTATTTTCGAAAAAAATATTGACTTTAAAAATTCATAAAAAATCGAAAAAAAATTTTAAAAACAAGCTCGTGTCATACGAAATCGAATCAAGTTTAAAAAATACAAAAAAAAAAAAAATCAGTCAAAAAATTAACCAGTACGAAAAACATGTTTTCGAGATAAACGCATTCAAAGTTTGTGAACTAAGAAAAAAAAGGTTAAAATTAAAAATGAGCTCTCACTAATCCGGCTGTAACTTTTAAACCCGAAGGAATTTTTCCATGAAATTGTTTTTCTTAGAATCTTAAGAATATAAAATACAAAGTAATAAAAAGAAGATTTAAAAAAACGGTCAATGTCATGTCCCCCTTAATAATGTTAAATAAGATGTGAATAAATTTTCTAATTATTCGGCCATACATTTCGTTGATGAAAATGTCATATAAAATTCCAAAATTGGTGCACGAATGCTATCAGAAATGTTGAAAAAGTTTTCATTTTTTGACTCTGACTCTGACTCTGACTCTGACTCTGACTCTGACTCTGACTCTGACTCTGACTCTGACTCTGACTCTGACTCTGACTCTGACTCTGACTCTGACTCTGACTCTGACTCTGACTCTGACTCTGACTCTGACTCTGACTCTGACTCTGACTCTGACTCTGACTTTGACTCTGACTCTGACTCTGACTCTGACTCTGACTCTGACTCTGACTCTGACTCTGACTCTGACTCTGACTCTGACTCTGACTCTGACTCTGACTCTGACTCTGACTCTGACTCTGACTCTGACTCTGACTCTGACTCTGACTCTGACTCTGACTCTGACTCTGACTCTGACTCTGACTCTGACTCTGACTCTGACTCTGACTCTGACTCTGACTCTGACTTGGACTCTGACTCTGACTCTGACTCTGACTCTGACTCTGACTCTGACTCTGACTCTGACTCTGACTCTGACTCTGACTCTGACTCTGACTCTGACTCTGACTCTGACTCTGACTCTGACTCTGACTCTGACTCTGACTCTGACTCTGACTCTGACTCTGACTCTGACTCTGACTCTGACTCTGACTCTGACTCTGACTCTGACTCTGACTCTGACTCTGACTCTGACTCTGACTCTGACTCTGACTCTGACTCTGACTCTGACTCTGACTCTGACTCTGACTCTGACTCTGACTCTGACTCTGACTCTGACTCTGACTCTGACTTTGACTCTGATTCTGATTCTGACTCTGGCTCTGACTCTGACTCTGATTCTGACTCTGACTCTAACTCTGACTCTGACTCTGACTCTGACTCTGACTTTGACTCTGACTCTGACTCTGACTCTGACTCTGACTCTGACTCTGACTCTGGCTCTGACTCTGACTCTGGCTCTGACTCTGACTCTGACTCTGACTCTGATTCTGACTCTGACTCTGACTCTGACTCTGACTCTGACTCTGACTCTGACTCTGACTCTGACTCTGACTCTGACTCTGACTCTGACTCTGACTCTGACTCTGACCCTGACCCTGACTCTGACTCTGTTTCTGACTCTGACTCTGACTCTGACTCTGACTCTGACTCTGACTCTGACTCTGACTCTGACTCTGACTCTGACTCTGACTCTGACTCTGACTCTGACTCTGACTCTGACTCTGACTCTGACTCTGACTCTGACTCTGACTCTGACTCTGACTCTGACTCTGACTCTGACTCTGACTCTGACTCTGACTCTGACTCTGACTCTGACTCTGACTCTGACTCTGACTCTGACTCTGACTCTGACTCTGACTCTGACTCTGACTCTGACTCTGACTCTGACTCTGACTCTGACTCTGACTCTGACTCTGACTCTGACTCTGATTCTGACTCTGACTCTGAATTTTAATAAAAAAAAGTTTTTTTCATTCTTGGCTCTATGATTTTTCTAACTCGTTAAGAAAATAACTCATTAAATGTCGTTTATGGCAATGTACTTTGAAGTCATCCTTGTAAGTCGGTATGTAGAAGAACTTCAAGATTGTAGATCAATATTTTTTGTAAATAATAAACAGTAGCTTTGTTGAAACTTATTGCATCTGATATGATGACGACTCTCAAAGCATGCATAGTCTTATCTTCTCGAGTGATTTACGGGCGGTTAAAGTAAGCTCAGTTATGAACACTGTCTACTAATACTGACACTGAGCTTGACAATTATAGTTAAAAAATAATGTTTAAAAAGAACATACGGCATTTATTTTGCCGACTTGTACTACACACAGCGCTCTCTGGTGTTCAATATATGTAGATCCAAACAATAAGCCCTTAAATACTCACAACAGTCAAAAACTTCTCAATACAAATTTGAATATTCTTTTTATAAATAGTTTAGGAGTTTTTACAGTTTCGTAAACGATTTGTAGTAGAGCGCCGTCTTGTGTCCACGTTAAATCAAAATAAAAACAAAAGCATGACCTATGACTGGACTTTTCGAAAAAAAGTTCAAAATTTAAACAAAAACATTCAAATGACAACCAAAAAATTAATTTGTTCTCGAGATATCAAAAAATATTAAAAAATCTTTCCATAAAAAAACATATGTATGACAAAATTAAGTTTTTTTTTCATTTACATCTTTTACATTTTCTTTTTGTGAATTTTTCCAATTTTTTAATAGTTATTCTGCTAGTCAGAGCAGCGAAGAATCCAACAAATTGAAGGTTACTAACTTCAGTCCAGTCGTTATACGTGGTGTTGTTTTGTTTTTTTAGAGGTATAGAACTTGAAATAAAATAAATATAGAACTTAAAATAACTAATTGAAATAAAAACAATTGTGGGTGGCAATTAATAGCAAAGAAAAATCAAGTAGACAAAAAAAATTGAGAAAAACCACAAAACAGAAACTGAAAAAAATCTAAAAAACATCAAACAACAAACGCACAATAAATCATAACAAAGAAATGTACCAGCAACAACATCAACAATAACAATAATGCAGCACCAAGGGACATCGGTATAGCTCAAGCTTTTGTTGCAATTGTTTGTGCATTGTTGTTCTAGCTGTCGCTGCTGTTGTTGTTGTTGTTGTTGTTGTTAACTAACGCTGCAAATTATGCTCTTTTGATGCAAACAAAAAAGAAAAGAAAATAACAAAAAAACCAAAAACGGAAATAGAGCAAAGCCATATAAACCAAAGAAGGAAGTGCTGCCTGGCCTCCATTTCCATGTGTCTCTGAGTATGTGTGAGCTTGTGCGTGTGCACAAGTGTTTTGCTATGAATGCGTTGCTATTTCTGTGTTTGTGTGTGTTCATAAGTGTCAGTGTCAAAAGCGCACCACGAACGACCACTGTGCTCTGCCTGTTTGCCTGTCAAAAAGGCGCCATCATTGCTATCTTCCCAGCTATACGTCAGTCTGTCTCACTCTGGCTCTCTATGTGTTGTCTGTCAGTTGTCCTTGCAGGATATCATTTTGAAGCTTGTGGCATTTCTTTGGAATGCTCTGTGTGGCATTGTTTTTCTTGTTGATTCATTTTACTTTTATTTTCTTTTTTTTTCTTATATTCACACATAAATAACAGTGAAAATATACTAGGTATGCTGTAGGAAATCAAAACACAAATGTTGATGATGAATTTCACTTTAACTGTGAATTCATGCGAAAACTTTTCTTAAGCTTTTATTTAAATTTTTATATATCCTTTATATAACTTTTGTAACTTATCGTTTTTTTTTTCTTAATTTTCTCCCTCTACACAGGTGACTCAATTATTCTAAATTGCCAAGCGGATGGCACTCCAACACCCGAAATCTTATGGTACAAAGATGCTAATCCCGTTGATCCATCGCCTACTGTTGGCATCTTTAATGATGGCACCGAGCTACGGATCTCTACCATCCGGCACGAGGACATCGGAGAGTACACTTGTATTGCACGCAATGGTGAGGGCCAAGTCTCCCATACGGCCCGTGTTATAATAGCGGGCGGCGCTGTAATCATGGTAAAAAGAATTTGTTTTCAAAACCCGAACCAAACTAAAACTTTTGAAAATTAATTAGAAATCCCAGAAAAAATAAAAACCATAGAAAATGCCAAAAAATAAAAACCAATCAAATTAGTTAAAATTTTTTTTGAAAACAACAATAAAAGTAAAGTAAGCAAACAACAAAATAGCATCATCGACAGCAATCGTTGAAAACGAATATAAAGAAGAACTGCAAAACTTGCTAAAAGAGCTTAAAGCATTTTAGAAAAACATATGATATGAAAGATAAGGTAACACAGTTACAGTAACAGTAACAGTAACAGTAACAGTAACAGTAACAGTAACAGTAACAGTAACAGTAACAGTAACAGTAACAGTAACAGTAACAGTAACAGTAACAGTAACAGTAACAGTAACAGTAACAGTAACAGTAACAGTAACAGTAACAGTAACAGTAACAGTAACAGTAACAGTAACAGTAACAGTAACAGTAACAGTAACAGTAACAGTAACAGTAACAGTAACAGTAACAGTAACAGTAACAGTAACAGTAACAGTAACAGTAACAGTAACAGTAACAGTAACAGTAACAGTAACAGTAACAGTAACAGTAACAGTAACAGTAACAGTAACAGTAACAGTAACAGTAACAGTAACAGTAACAGTAACAGTAACAGTAACAGTAACAGTAACAGTAACAGTAACAGTAACAGTAACAGTAACAGTAACAGTAACAGTAACAGTAACAGTAACAGTAACAGTAACAGTAACAGTAACAGTAACAGTAACAGTAACAGTAACAGTAACAGTAACAGTAACAGTAACAGTAACAGTAACAGTAACAGTAACAGTAACAGTAACAGTAACAGTAACAGTAACAGTAACAGTAACAGTAACAGTAACAGTAACAGTAACAGTAACAGTAACAGTAACAGTAACAGTAACAGTAACAGTAACAGTAACAGTAACAGTAACAGTAACAGTAACAGTAACAGTAACAGTAACAGTAACAGTAACAGTAACAGTAACAGTAACAGTAACAGTAACAGTAACAGTAACAGTAACAGTAACAGTAACAGTAACAGTAACAGTAACAGTAACAGTAACAGTAACAGTAACAGTAACAGTAACAGTAACAGTAACAGTAACAGTAACAGTAACAGTAACAGTAACAGTAACAGTAACAGTAACAGTAACAGTAACAGTAACAGTAACAGTAACAGTAACAGTAACAGTAACAGTAACAGTAACAGTAACAGTAACAGTAACAGTAACAGTAACAGTAACAGTAACAGTAACAGTAACAGTAACAGTAACAGTAACAGTAACAGTAACAGTAACAGTAACAGTAACAGTAACAGTAACAGTAACAGTAACAGTAACAGTAACAGTAACAGTAACAGTAACAGTAACAGTAACAGTAACAGTAACAGTAACAGTAACAGTAACAGTAACAGTAACAGTAACAGTAACAGTAACAGTAACAGTAACAGTAACAGTAACAGTAACAGTAACAGTAACAGTAACAGTAACAGTAACAGTAACAGTAACAGTAACAGTAACAGTAACAGTAACAGTAACAGTAACAGTAACAGTAACAGTAACAGTAACAGTAACAGTAACAGTAACAGTAACAGTAACAGTAACAGTAACAGTAACAGTAACAGTAACAGTAACAGTAACAGTAACAGTAACAGTAACAGTAACAGTAACAGTAACAGTAACAGTAACAGTAACAGTAACAGTAACAGTAACAGTAACAGTAACAGTAACAGTAACAGTAACAGTAACAGTAACAGTAACAGTAACAGTAACAGTAACAGTAACAGTAACAGTAACAGTAACAGTAACAGTAACAGTAACAGTAACAGTAACAGTAACAGTAACAGTAACAGTAACAGTAACAGTAACAGTAACAGTAACAGTAACAGTAACAGTAACAGTAACAGTAACAGTAACAGTAACAGTAACAGTAACAGTAACAGTAACAGTAACAGTAACAGTAACAGTAACAGTAACAGTAACAGTAACAGTAACAGTAACAGTAACAGTAACAGTAACAGTAACAGTAACAGTAACAGTAACAGTAACAGTAACAGTAACAGTAACAGTAACAGTAAC
This sequence comes from Tetanocera ferruginea, assembly GCA_958299015.1. Lineage (NCBI taxonomy): Eukaryota > Metazoa > Arthropoda > Insecta > Diptera > Sciomyzidae > Tetanocera > Tetanocera ferruginea. Next base: position 146,305,885 of record OY282641.1, read on the forward strand.
AGTAACAGTAACAGTAACAGTAACAGTAACAGTAACAGTAACAGTAACAGTAACAGTAACAGTAACAGTAACAGTAACAGTAACAGTAACAGTAACAGTAACAGTAACAGTAACAGTAACAGTAACAGTAACAGTAACAGTAACAGTAACAGTAACAGTAACAGTAACAGTAACAGTAACAGTAACAGTAACAGTAACAGTAACAGTAACAGTAACAGTAACAGTAACAGTAACAGTAACAGTAACAGTAACAGTAACAGTAACAGTAACAGTAACAGTAACAGTAACAGTAACAGTAACAGTAACAGTAACAGTAACAGTAACAGTAACAGTAACAGTAACAGTAACAGTAACAGTAACAGTAACAGTAACAGTAACAGTAACAGTAACAGTAACAGTAACAGTAACAGTAACAGTGGGACATAACATTCGCGGTAGAAAACGACCTTTTTTAAAAATTCATTCCTCAGTCAAAAACAATTATTTTTCCAAAATTGTTTTAATTGAAGAGAATTGAACAAATTACAAGAACAAAATTTCAAAAAAATATATTTTTCACTCCAACATGGTTTTATAGAGCTCCAAACTGGCGGCAGAGTATAAAACGGGACCTCGTGATTGCAGCGCTGGGAGTCGCAAAAATTGTCCGATCTTGCAAAAAATTTAATATTTTAGATCGTTACAAAATTGGTTATCGAATGTCAGGAGCTTTTTTTTAAAATTTTTTTTTCAATTTTTGGTGATTCCAAAATTTTGGTTCCAATTTTGGTTCCAAATTTGAAAGTGTGTTTTTTCGAGAAACATATTGGTTTTAAAAATTCATACAAAATCGACAAAAAAAATAAAAAAAAGCTCGTGTCATACGATAGCGAAACAATTTTAAAAAATACAAGAAAAAAATTTCTTCAAAAAATTAACCCGCTAGTGCCGCAACCAGCACGAAAAACATGGTTACGAGATAAACGATAAAGTTTGTGAACAAAGAAAAAAAAGGTTGAAAAATAGAAATGAGCTCTCACTAATCCGGCTGTAACTTTTCCATTTCCATGAATTTTTCCATGAAATTTTTTTTCTTAGAATCTTAAGAATATTTACTAAAATTATGGAAAAAGTCGATTTAAAAAAACGGCCAATGTAATGTCCCGCCTTAAAGTAACATTCAACACTTAACTTGACATCCGTCAATTAAATAAATTTGGAATGATTTTTTCTTTGAAAAAGGCAATTCTTCTGCTTATTCTGAACACAATGTTGTTGTCAATGATGTCACTACTATCGGTTACTTAAAAATTTTTTCTCAAAAACCGTCAAATTTTTGCTGAAATACGAACATATTGTTGTTGTTGTTATTGTTGTCATTGTCGCCCCCTATTTATAAGCCAAAATTTTGTATTAATAAGTATTAATTAAGAACATTCTCTATATCTTATTTTTGAACCCACACACACAAGCTCAAAAATTACAAAAAAAAAAATTACACATTATCATCAACGCCTACACACAAAAATATCATAGACCCAAAATTTGAACATTTCCATGCATTTTTCATTCAATTAAGTTAAGAAAAAAAAATAGAGAGAGAGAAAAAAAAACATAACTCTTTATTCATTGCTCAAAAAACATATCATGCTCTTTTGGTAATTGAGATAACTTTTCGCTCAAGAAATTAAAACTTTTTAAATAAGCTCTTATTTCTGTTTCTTTTGTAGCATTTTAACATTTTAATAAACAACTCATATTTATTTTAAGCTTTTACTTGCGACTAACTTAAATTAATTTCAGCTCGTTTAATTGAAGAACTAAGCAATTAAATTAAATTGCGCCGTAAATTATGCTTCCTATTTTTTTTTTTTTTTTGCAAACAACAAGTAGTGCTGCGGCTGCTTCGTCTGACTGACTTCGTCTTTGTATAAAAAAGCTTGCAAAAATATGGCATAAGAAAAGTTGATGTCGTTGGCTTGTAGTTTGGGTGTGCCCGGTAGAGAGCACAGAGACATCAAGGACAAAAGTCCTTGTTTAATTTATGCACATGGTTAAAGGTACTAAATTTGTTAAATACTAAGTTAGTATTTCGTAGAGTAGAAGCATAACGTTGCCTGGCATTGCGTTGCGTTGCGACGGTGTGCTCTGGCGCTATGATGAGAACAGCGACCAGCGTTGTGTTGTCTTGTGATGGCGAGGGGTGGAATGGAAGGAAGGGTGAGTTAATGACTAGGGTGTTCGGGGTGTCATGTTGTTAGTGGCGGTAATAAATAAATGGACGTTAAATGAGCAAAACATATTCTTTCATTGGGTCGCTGGCTGAAAATTAGAAGTGAAACCGGAGTGACGCCGGTGCTCATTTTCAAATAGCAGTAGTTAAGACCATTAAGCTGTCATTTTTATATGAACGTTTCTTTTTTAACGGCTCTAATTAAGAGAAAAAGCTTAACGTTTAAGTATATGAGTGGGAAAAAAGGAACTTTTGACAAAAGAAGCAGTAAAAAGCTGTTTGTCTGTTTTGAATGAACTTACGCTGAAGAATCGTTGAAGTTTAGGTTTTTGACATTCTTACTTTGATTAAATTTTGAAAATTATTTCTTAGTTTAGCCTCAGCGTTAATATTAAGTGGAATGGAATATTGCATTTTAGAGCAAAACAAATTTTTTTGCCCGAAACTTTCAAAAGCTTTTTCAAACAAAATATTGCAGAAGTTGTTTGAAATTGAATATTTTTACTCCCCTTACAATCTTTAGCATTGATTTTTAATTTTACTGAACTTAAGCACAATTGATCATAAGAAGCTCGGTCAAAGTCCTTTCAAGGGCTGAAATGGCCAATTTGTTTTTTTTTTTTTTTTTTTGAACTTAAGCATTTAGAATACTTAATTATGACAGTTTATCATTAGATCCAGTACTATGGAATAGTTTGTATGGAAAGGTTAAAATTTCTAGATAGTTATCGTTAGTTTGTCTGGTTTGGATATCAAATTTAAAAATGTCAAATTTCTTACATTTTATATTTAAAAAATATAGCATGAAATAAAAATACTTGGTGGAATATTTAACATGCCACTAAAGATGTCTTTTAGAGCAGAAAACTTACTTTTAATTTATTTATTTCTTTCAGAAACATAACAGATGTTATCAAAATTTTGTATATAATCATATGCATTAAGCCAGACATCGACTTAAAAGTTATATGGACTCTTATAAACTATTGCTTCTTAATTATTTTTTGTATCGTGAAATCTCCATGGATAAGTTTTGTTTCTGCTGAACCTCTTTTTGTCCAAAAATCAAGTTTTTGCATATAACTTTTTTTTCTTCAGAATGCTAAACCATGGCAAGCAAAAAAGTAAAGATTTTGACTGACCACAAATATTGACTATAAAAATTTTGAAATTTTTTGTTCTTACAAACACTTTTGAGACACCAAAAAAATCGATATTTCGTGATTTTCGAAAAAATGTTTTTTAACATGTATTTTTCATGGTATTCACATGCATTTAAGCTTATTGAAAAAGTATTGAACTCTTTTTTTAACAAAAACGAATAAAAATGTAACGTTAAAGACTACACCTTTTGACTCCTAGAAGTTGAAGACAACATTTTTTCATGTTGGAAGACATCATTTCGATTTTTGTCCTTTATTTGATGCCTCTTTATTGATGTAATTGTTCAATTTAGTTTTTATCATGGCCGATTTCGGCAATTTTTTAAAATGCAGTCAGTCTAACCACGAAACTCACATCCAAAAAATGTAACGTCAAAGACCACATAAAACTGGTTATATCTTCAAAATAACAAATATTACCAGAAAAGTTTGTTCACATAAGAAACCAGTTTTGGGGTATACTTTCAGGGGCACACACAAAATTTGTTGGTTTCATTGACAATTTTCGATATACTTGCAGAAATATTCGTTCGTGTGTAACGTTAAAGAGAAAAATTGACAGTTACTTCGCTGTGGGTGATAGTTTTTTCCATCTTCTACCAGCAATGGCACAGTAACAAAAGTGAATCCTTCCCTTACTCTGTTAAGAGGAGCTGTAACTGATACCACTTTTAAGGTGTCCAGGCAAGAACCTAGTCTGGTCAGTTCATTTGCTTTTTCTGTATCATAAAAATTCCTATGACCAGAAACTTATATTTTATTTATGTCCAGCATGTGACTTTACCGGCCCTCCTCTTTGAATTGCTTGCGTAGTTTACAGTTGGTTTTAACCGAATCTAGAGCTTTAATGGCGGCGGAAAAATTAGACAAAAACCTGCATTACTACTCAAGTGTTGCCACTAGAGGGGTACAATGTTCGACCGACTCCAATTCAATTTGTTTCCTCAAAATTTTTCGGCAACATACCTACCCCCTATCTCCACCTCCTTATGGGGCTCCCATAAAAAATCAATCTTTTTAGGACATTGAACCTTACCGCTCCCAGGGTGCGCCTAGAAGGGTAAATTGTGAGACGGACCCTCATTGTTTTTCTCTTTACAGCATTTCCAAACACACTTCCAAACATACTTACCCTCTATTTCCAACTCTTAAGGGGGCTCCAATAGAAATTTTTATATTTTTTAAAAAAAAATTTATAAAATCGACTTCCATCGCTTCCCAGGTTCCTCACGTACTTTCCTCCTTCCACCGTAAATAAGAAATAAGAAATTTTTTAATTATAATTATTTGAAAATTTCGATCAAATCAATTTATTTTTGTCATGGTATGGATATTTCCTTCGATTTTAAGCGGTGACTTGTAACAAAAATATTTATTCCTACCCATTTGGGCATAACAAATTTATTTCCTTATCTGATGAATTAAAACATAACCAGTAGCCTTATTCCAAAATTTCAAATCTTGATTAGGACTTCGATTTGTTCCTTGGTTGCTCCTAAAACAAGCTTTCAAGTAAAAGTGCCACCATTAAACTGCAAACATCTCGAAGTTCAAACCGAGCAAACCGGCTCAAAGCGAGATATTTTCAGAACAGAATTTTTAGGACGTATGCCTTTAGCCATTCATGACTGATGGATCCTGTTGAACTGAAATGGTAATAAGAGCGACCCTCTTCAAGAAATAATGAAACTATTTCAAAGAATTCCTTGTAGTCGCTTTTGGGACGTTTTCTCGTAAACCAAGCAAAACGATTTAATTTCCATTTGGACTTAAACTGGTATTTTGGCAGCGACTTGATCGTCATTTATGCCTGTAGTGAAGGAATTGTCTCTTATTTTGTCCAATTTTTCTTTGAAACGGGCAAACATAGGCACTTCTAGGCCAGACGTTTTACCGCATTTGGCTTCAAACTCTGCTTTCAGAAGATATCGTTCCAATATTTTTTTAAGCAATTATTCAAAAAATTGAGTTACAGAAAATGCTGCGTCACTGGGTGGTGACGACCGAGAGATCGAGAATAGAAAAAAATTATATTTACTTAAAAACAAAATGCAGGAGATCAATTCTTCAAAACTAGCACTTAAATGTTGATAAATATAAAAGCTTTAATGTTGGTTCTGATAAGAAAATAAAAGCTGTATGTTCAATATAATATAATTCTCATATGGTTTTTTTAAATAAAATTTTAAAGAAAGAATATAAAATTTTTGAAGGAAGAAGGCATATAAAAATTTTCTATAATTCTCATATGGTTCTTTTATATAAAATTTTTAAGAAAAACTTAAAAAGTTTTGAAAGAAGAAAACATATAAAAATTTTTAAGAAAACAATTTTTTAAATTTATACTTCAAAAAGAAAAACATGCAACTTTGCACAATATTCGAGACTATATATTTTAGAATTTTGCCACATCTACCAAGCATTGTTTTTTTCTATCACTATCTTGCCTTTAACCTTTTATATAAAAAATATAAGTCTAAAATCTAAAGCAGTGTCTGCTGCATCACAACCTTTGTACCTGAGTGCCCGACCTTATCTCATCATAGCGTCATTTCTAGACATCATGGAGTGAAAAAGCAAGCTTAATTTGAAAAAATAACCCACATCACAGTATATTTATTGTATTTCCTGTATGTCGTTTGCTGCAAAACCAGCGACGGTACGACGACGACAACGAATTTATCGTTGTTAATATGCGCGCCTAAAAGGCTGCCAACATAATTAAAACAACTTGTTAAGCTCTCTGCTATAAACATTAAAAATTTAATGGCAATATTTAAATTAAGTATCAACCAAACAGCAAACAAGAACAAAACAAAAACAAAATGAGAAAAAACAAAACATAACGGCAAATAAGTACCCACTTTTTGTCCCTACTTTAGCTACTATAATTTATGGGCTATAAACCACCTTCTCGTGCGCGCCTGCTGTGTGTGTTCATAAAGTATAAATACTACATGTATTAATGTTTGCTTTGTCTTTGTTGTTTTTGTTTAAAATTTTTTTTTTTATTGTTTTTGTTTTAATTTTTTTTTTTTTTTTTGTTTTTGTTGCAGTCTATAAATTTAAACAAAAATTTACAAACGTCTCTAATGGCTGAAGTGTGGAGAATGGTGGAGCAAGGCAGGCAGTGCGTGGCAAGGCGGGTGTCTTTGTATATCATTTTATGTTTCAATGTTTTTACTTTTGGCGCACACACACTCACACGCACACACACACAAGCGCGCATTCACATAAGCTTCTTCTATTTCAACTGATGTGCTTTAAGCACAATTTATAACTTTAGATCCCAAGTTTCGTTCTAGTCTCGAGTCGCATGTCGCTTGCGTTATAGTTTTATATTTTTTGCTACTAGTTGGGCTGCTGTTGCGCTGCTGCTTAACTAGAATAAAATAAATTACAACAACATATGCTACATACGGAAATTATGTGTCATTCTTTAGTTTCGTTATAACCGCTATGAACTATCTTTTCTCCACACTCAGCACTCTTTGTACCCCTTTGTTACGCCTCTCTGTTTTGTGCTTTTATATCTCTGTTATGTTGTAAAAGTTTATCCTTTGCGTTGTTCTTGTTTCGCAATATTTTTCAAAAACTTTAACTTGCAAAAAAAAAAACACGCTACTCCTCCTCTTCCTCTCTCCACACGACTGTTTCAATCTCTGTCGTTGTCAGACACTTGCTTGTTAAAATATTATGCAGCTGTCTCTGTTCTTCCGCATATTTAGCTGTTTCTTATTAATTCTGTACGAAAATAAATGCGTGTTAATAATTTAACAGTTTAACTCGCACTCACACACATCCACATTCATAACAGCGGATGTGCTTCGCTGCAGGTCTCTATGCGTTCGTGCCTGTGTGTATGTGTGCGCGTATGAGTGACATGTACACTTAGTTGACATGTGTTTGTAATTTTAAAAGCATAACTTAAGGCTTTATAAATGAAGTATGCATTGTTCTTCACAGCACAAAATAGACAAAATAATATTATAAATTTTTCATATACTTTGTTTTGTTCTTCATGCTGCGCCTGCGAGGTTAGTTTCATGCATAAGTAAGATTGACTTGGTAGAAAACATGTGTATTTTAAGCAAAATTAATTTTTTCATTTAAAGAGGGAATTTAGAATAATTTGTGTGTCTGTATTATGACATATATCGCTCATATATGTATAGACATGTACTTTATTAAAAAAAATATGTCCGACATGTCTTCCTTCCATACCTAAAAAGGGCACAATTTAAATTTTAACAAATTTAGTTTTCATATGATATAGTTTCTTAACGACTTTTAATTAATCTTTTTCATTGCTTTTTATTGTTCAAAATTAGTTTTTGAATAACTTTTATAAAATAAAAAAAAAATTTTTAAATTTTAAGGTACTTTTGAAGGTTTGAAAAAAAAAATTTATTAAACAATAACTGCGTACACAAAAAATTAATGATGTTTGTCAGAGGTGGTGCGTGCTAAACTTTAAAAAATTTTGTAGCATACTTTTTGGGCTTTTTGATATGCCGAGTTCACATGTTAGTATGATAAGGTTGTTGTAATCGCTAAATCACACTTATTCAGGGCCGTCAGCAAGATTTTCAATGGGGAACATTTCGAGCCATAACCGCGAAAAAGATGTAACCATCAAAACTAAAATTTTGAAGGAGAAAATTTCTTTTAATTATTTTTTACTTAAAATTTTTAGTTAAGACAGTGTTTTTCACAATCCTCGCATACAAATTATTATATTATTTTAATTGCTATTATTTTATAATTAAAGATTCTTGATAATTAAATAAATCATAAGAAAACAATTTTTTGTTAATTGCTTGTTAGACCTTTTTAGCGGTTATGGCTCGATATAATGACAAATATTATTGGTGCAAAAACTATTCATTCATAAAAATCACATAAAAAAACCTAAAAAAAATCTCTGCAAAACCTCAATATCTATAACGAAAGGGAAATATCTTTACACTATTTATGACAGTGACTGAAAGAAGCCAGTCAAAAAAATATCCATTAAAAACGCGTTTTCTAATGTTTTTAAACCATTCCAGCTCACGATTGGCAATCTCTTATTTCCAAACTTTTGGGGAATCATCATAAAATAAACCAAAGTTTATTTGGAGAAGGTGAGCCTAGCAACTTGTTCGTAAGGCGCCTTAATATTTACATGTTTTCTCTAAGGCATTTAGCCTTAGTGCTATGTTTTATAACTTCCTTAATGCCATTAATTCATGAATTAAAAAATTGCTCCAATAACAAAGATATTTTCGGAACAAAGCGAGCAGATTATACCATGGTTTCATCGGAAGCTACTCCCCTTTCATCAGTAGTCTTTCTGACTTTTGCAGTCAACTAACTTTTAAGAACAAATAACCACAACCGCTTAAAAACCAAAACAGAATTACACGTGCGTGCTCCTGCTGACTTTACCAAAGCTGTGTTTTTCTTCTTCTTCTTCTGCAAAAGTATTTTAAAAAATTATATATTCATTTATGCGAAAATATTTCTATGAATAGGAGTTCTCTGAACTGAAATGGTTTTAAGTAAAATTGCCCAGATAATGTTCAATAAACAGTGGAGTGGTTCCAAAAGATAAGGGGGAGGTTATAAGTCTATTTTGTTTCGCTGGGCGTCCATTTTCATAGCACTTATAAGTATAAAAATTCCATAAGACACTAAAAATTTAAACCTCAGATATTGCAAAAATCGTTTGAGAACCATTTTGAGCTTTATATGAATTCAAACATTTTGAATCAGGTGGTGTACAAGCCAATGCATACCTGAACACATTATGTTGGTTAATCAGTTAAAAAAACCCAAGTTATTTTATAAATTGTTACTTTTTATAAATTGTTTTCTTTTTTTAAAATATGCCTCTGATAACACGGTGTGACCAAATTAAGACAAATAAAATCTTCTACAATAATTCCAAAAAATCATGATAGTGAGCACCTCTAGGAGTGCAATATAGATAGTCGGAGGTCTGGGTCACATCTGGGTTCCAAGATACAGTTATTTTAAAATTTGTACGTTGCGATCACTTATTTACTTTTACAACGTAAGTTGTGCTCGAGAAAAAATTCTAAAATATACTTTCCTAACATAATTTTGGTCGCTGATTCGAAAAAAAAATTAATTTTTGTGATAAAATATATTTAAACATTATTTTGGTGGTCTTTTTAAAAAAACAAATTTGTTTCTACTTAAATATGTTCCACTATCCAACTTACATCAAATCGATTTGCCGATTCACAATTTTACACAAATAAATGTCAGTTTAATAGTGATAGTATCACAAAAATTTTCGTTATATTGTTAAGCATGTCGGATTGCGCAATAAAAGTAAAACTTTTTTGTAATATATGTGGGTAAAACACACGCCGGAGGAAGCCTATAAAAAATACTTTATGATGGAACCTGTGCTTGACAATCCGTGGGCGCCAAACTTGTGCTGCGTTCAAGACACGTCGACATTTACTTCAATTTTTTATAAAAAAAGAAAGCACAAGAAAATAAAAATGCCCTTTTGAATACCCTTGATTTGACATCCGGTTTTCGCACATAATGAAGGCAGCTGTTACGTTTGCGCAAATAAAACTGTGCTTAATCTTAACATGAGAAAAATCTACGCAGATACGAATACAAAGCCATAGCGTCGACTGTTTTACTTGTACCGCACTCAGATGATTTGCCAGTGCCATCTTTTTCTAATAATATTGATGCCAAATCAGACAATTTATCTGGATTTATTGAACAGTCATGAAAGCGATTCTTTGATTTTTGGTGCTGTTACTGCATCAATTTAGCTCATTATTTGCACTCCATTTATTTATAACTACTTTTTTGCAACTGCAATATAATCTTCAACGTTTCAACATATGTTCCAACTGGACATTGATCACCTGCTCCACAAATGTCACAAGATAACCTGTTCAAAATAGTGCGAAAACTGGAGCTCTCGCAACGAAAATTTGCGAAATTTTTTTTAAAAAAAGACCACCAAAATAATGGTTAAATATATTTGATCACAAAAATTTATTTTTTTTTTGGAATCAGCGACCAAAATTATGTTAGGAAAGTATATTTTGTAATTTGTTTTCGACCATTACAAATTACTGTATCTCGGAACTCAGATGTGACCTAGATTTCAGACTACCTGCATTGCACTCCTAGAGATGCCCACTATCATAATTTTTTAAAATCATTCTAGAAGATTTTTGGTGGTCACACCGTGTAATTTTTTATTACTTAAACATGTTATAATTTCAAACATGTTATTTAACTATGAACAAATATTATTGTTTTTCCTCATCAATTTCCTCCCTATTTTGATCCAGAGATATAATTTTTTAATATTGTTTTCTTGTATAAAGCTTAAGCTATTGACGAATTAATATATTATACAAATTTTTATATCACAACCTGGACAAATGTTAAAATACCACAAACCCCAAAGAAAACTTATGCCTCCCATACAACATTTAAATAAAACTTGTTGAAAGGTCACAACTTCCTTCCGGCTCTTAAATTATGCTTCATTGATATTTGGCAAGTATTTGTTCAATATAATCATATATAATTGTGTTAAAAATGAGCGTAATGCACCCACTTTTAGAAACGTGCCCAATATAACCACCACTTTGGAAAATCTGACATTGAGCATAAATTTTATAACTATTGAATACAACGTAAAAAACGAACGCATTCCATAAACTACAACAGCTTTTACTCTATTTTGTGGCTAGGAATCTTTCCTTTGATTTTGGTGTATAGTAGTGAACTCAAATTTCACCCATGAACGCTATTTTACGCAAAAATTAATTGGATTTTGTTTAAACCTGTCGAAACATAGTTGGGAAGTGCAAAGACGTTCATGTTTTTGATTGATTGCTAACGAACCTATCGTGCAGTCAGCTTTCTCATACCCAAGTATTTATGTAATTTGTTCATGAAACCGACCAACTTGATAAGCCTTCGGCTATAGCTATCTCTCGCACTTTCACTTTTGGATTGTCTCGTACGAAATCGTGGATTTTCCAATACATTCTAAAGTAGTCACTGGTTCTAGTGCTCTCCGGCGTGTTCAACTTTTGTGCTGATTTGACCTATTTTGAACTCTGCAATTCAATATTGTACGTTTCAATACGGCGGAGCAGATTCAGCATTATATTTACCGAACTTTACTTTTTTTTCTTTATTTTCTTTTGTTAAGTAAAACGTAATGCTTAATCAAGGCACACAATTCTTCTTTATCCATGTTTACAATAATATCAAAAGATGTTTAATTAAGAACACTATAACATCACTTTCCATTGACAGATCGATCTGACATTTATGATGTATTCATGTTAAGATTTATGCCCGTCCAAAATGTTTAGCATTTGAAGAGTGGTGGTTACGGCACTTGGAGGTCAGCAGCATCTTAAATGTCCTAATACACTAAAACACTTCGGTTCATTTCACTCTCAAAGTCCTTTTAAAGGCTGAACTGGCCAATTGGTTTGATGTCTGACTGTTTGGACGTTTAAGAGAGAATTGTTAAGTTTTGATAAAAAATACATTTTGCATATTCAATTTATAAATTTTAATTTATATTGAACTTTTAGTATAAAATTCACCGCTTTAAGAATGTCATAAGCAGTTTACTTTTCTAACCTTAACTTAAATTATAGTCCAGATATACTAAAAAAAAGTGTTTTGCTCAACAGATTTTTAAAAATTTTTTTGTAGAAATGGTAAACATATGCTTGCAAAAGTAAATATGAAAGTTGATTTGGCACTGGTATTTTTTTTTTATTATTATTATTTTTTTTTTGTTGTTTGTTAAAATATCATTTTTGGTTTTAAAAGTTTTATTTGTATTAATTTATACTGCTCGATTCTTTTGGTGGGGGGCTTTTGACCACAAAAAGCCCACTTGAGTACGACCTTGCACTAAGTATCCGCTTTATCAATGTTAGCCTGAAAGTATGCTAGGAAAATTTTTGATACTTAGCGGTGACACTAACAGGTCTGTATTTTTCTTGGAACATACACACAAATCTCTTCTAACCAATGAAGTTCCACAACAGAAAAATCTTCATGTCTAAGGCTTGTACCTTAAATCCAAACATTTTGAAATATTGTTTAAATTTTTACTACTTAACTGAGCGAACAGTCATCTAGATGAAAAAGCCAACGTTTTGTACGACTTATAACATCCTCCAGCTTAAAGCATTTTTAAAATATTCACTGAATTCAACTACACTCAGAAAAAAGTGTCTCGGAATATGATAAAAAAGGCATCATATTTAGAGAAAAATGGTATAGACTTTGCTCCAGAGAATGCTATTCTCTAATTTCGATACTAAAAATTCTCTAAAAATGATAAAAAGCTTCCATGAAATAGAAAAATATATCGTTTTTAGAGAAAAATACTTTTTTTTTTTTGAGAAAATATTTGTTGTTATTGAAGAAAATACTTCTCTTAGTGAATTTTTTATCAAAATATAAGAAAAGTTTTTAATTTTCAATAAAATTTCTCTATAAATGAGAAATTTTTTGTGCGAGAAAAATACTTATCATTATTAGAGACATTGAAATATTTCCATTTCCTAGAAGTGAAGAAATATTTCTTCGAAAATGTAAAAATTTATTCTAATTGAAGAAAATTTTATTTGAAAAAGAGAAAATTGCTATTATCAAAAATAGAGAAATTTTTTACCGGAGCAAGGTATGTGTTTTTTCTCAGTGTAACAAGCTGATTAAGTCATAGAGCTAAACTACTTTTGCCTACATCTAGGCGCATGTTTTTTAATTATACCATCAATTACCTAGTCAGAAACTAGTAGTTAATTACTATTTCCATAAAAAAAAACAGCATGTGTCCTTCGCAGTTAATTGAGTTTTTGTTGTTTTCTTCGTTGTTTTTTTTTTTTTTTTTTTGTCACAAACTTGTTAATAATTGATGAGAGCAAAAAACGTTACAAATATTCTAATATTCTGACGTCCTTCCACACTTGAGCAGCAGTTATGAGTACTCAAAACATGTTGCATGACAAGTAATAATTTTTCTTCAACTACCGCAACCCGCCGCGTGCTCACAACAGTCAGCTATGAATTTTAAAATATTCAAAACAACATGAAATTGAAGCACACAGGTACACTTACACAAACATACACTCACAGTGTGATAGCTACTCATGAGGCTCTATATATGCGAACGGGTTAAGCTTGGTATGCGTTAGAGTTGAGTTTCAACGCCAACTACCAAGCAGCCATTTATGTTCGTCGCTCAGCGCAGAAGGAGCAGCAGCAAGTTCTGAAATTGTAAATTAGCAGGCTTCATGCTAGCTACACAAAAATAAGGTTTATTTTTTTGTACAACTTTTTGTCATATAAGCGTACACACACACACACACACACAAACAAGCACGCACATACTTGCCATACGGATGCATATGTATGAGCCTTAGGGAAGCTACTAATACTTTTGCATAATTCAAATAAAATTATTTAAAGCGCGCGAATTGTACAGAAGCGGAAACTAAATGAATTCTAACGGCAGAGCGCAAGCCAAAAGCTTAATGCCATAAAAGCAGAGCAACATTGAACGGAAGCGGAAGTGCGCAGCAGTTAATGTGTGTATGGGTGGTCTTATAAAGCAGGCTGACTGGTATGCCTAGGCCACCGGAAGCTATCTGCTTAGCTCTGCCAGCACAAAATTCAGAATCAACAAAATTTATTTAAATGGTATTGTTTTTGCACAAAAATTTTATTTTCTGCTTTACTTTTAGATTTTGTCAAAATAAGCAAAACTTTTAATTTGTGCAAAAAGAAAAAAATCAACCAACACACACACACACACATACATACAAAAAGACAAAGAAAATGTCAGTAAACAATGAAAAACAGCCAGCAAGATAAATAAGTTATTTTGCATACTTTAAAGCTTTTGCTATTAAAGCAAAATAAAATGAAAACAAAACAATAAGAAACACAACAAAAGTTTGAAACTTTTATTTTTATCTTTGTTAAACATATTTAAATGTTTATAATTTGTTTCTAACGGGCGGCAAAACAGGCAGCCAGTGAAACGTTATGAAGGCATTTGTCAGCCAACGCCTAAAAGTATGCCAGCTAATTTAGCATTGCTGGCTGTTGTCACGCTGCTCTGCGCTTTTTCACCTACATGCTTGCTCACTCTTGTTATCTAAGAAGACTCACTCACTCTCACTCTCACTCTCTCTCTCTCTTGCTAATATTTGCCCTTTCTCTGTCACATTTGTACTAAGTTTACTGTTGTTTTTATCCTTGACATGTTTTAATGTTGCTGTTTTTGAAATTTTTGTCCTTGTTTTGGTTTTATTGCCATTTTTGTTCCACTCTCCGCTCCACTAGTTGTTTTGAAATTTTTGCTTAATATTGAATTAAGCAAAAAACACAAACTTTGTTAATGAGTTCTGCAAATAAAGCAAAGCTTCAAACTTTAATGTTTCTGAGACATTTTGCTTATTTTCGTTTCATTTTTATTTTTCGGTTTTCTGACTAATTGCATTTTATTCAAACTTTACAAAATTTAAAAACTTTAAATTTTGTACGCATTGTTGTTGCGGCATGATTGTGAACAGCACAAATCGCATTTAACTCTTTTCGCCTAATTAGTTCAGTTAATTTTCATTCAAACAAAAAGTTTTGCAACATTTTTGTTGCGGCTTAACTTCTTCTTTAAACTTAAAGCTTAAACTTAAGAGCTTTTGTTTTAATTTAAAAGAAAGCTACTTGCAAACAAATTTAGAGAAGTTTAGAGAAGCTTAAGAAAATATTTTAGGAAGCCCTCAAAATGGCAAGTTTTATGAATATAAATACGTCTTTATATTTTTATATTCTTCTTAAGATTTGCTTGCAAAAAAATTTCTGCTTGCTTGCAATATTATGTAAAAGCTTTTCTTTATAAATGTCGTTTGATATGAATGAATTTATTGTGCTAGTTTGCATACTTTTAGGCACTTATTTACCTGAACTGGCTATAAACAGCAGTTTACAGATTTCCTCAATGAATTCATTTTAGTTAATCACGAAAGCTTTTACTGGTTACGCGTAAACGTTAATCTTTGAATATATATTTATATAATATTGCATGCTTGCAGTAAATTAAGGCAATTAAATGAACAGTAATTTATTAATACATCATAAATTATTTACCTGAAGGACATTCTTGAATGAGAAACTTATTTTTATGACTCTAGTTGTATAAATTATCAACTTAGCTCAGCATTATATGCCAAAATCTGACGACATGAAAAATAAGCTTGTGAAAAATTGCACGTAATAAATTTCCAAGTGAAAAGTATTTATTATATTGCATACCTTTAGGTGTTATTTTATAATAGAGAATATAAAAGTTTGGTAAATTTGTTAGGAAATATTTAAAAAGTTATGGAACATTTGAATTTCTAAGAACATTTGATTTTTTTTCGTTAGCATTATTTTGTTCATTTTCAAAATAAATTTTAAAATTTAGTCGTGAAAGTGTTAAAATGTTCTCTAAAAAATTTGTTCTATTGTAAAGTTTCACAATAAAAAACAATATTTAATAACATAGATATGCATCATGATGTACTCATATAGAGAAAAATAGTAAGTTTAATTTACTTTATGCAAGAAAAGTACTTTTTATAAAAAAAATATTACTTGCATACTTTAAAGAATTTTTGACGAATAGTACTTAAAAACTTTCTAAACAATTTAATTTCAACTCATATTTAAATTTAAAATAAACACCGAATTTTTTAACCCTCACGACTATTTTTTATGTATTTTTATTTTTATAATTCTTAAAATATTTATTTTTTAAGAACTATAATTAAAAAAAAACATAACTTAAAATAATTAAAATACTTGTTTTTTAACAGTTACACACTGAGCTTTATGCTGAATAATTCATGAATTCTTTCTTTGAAATGAAGCGCACATATAATTCCGCTTAGGTTTTGCAGTAGTTGTGCTTATTAGCTTTTCAAAGCTAGTTTGGCGGCCAACATAACCTGTGCCTTGTGGTTTGTTCGGTACAAAACATAATAGTTTTCGCTTCTTATCACTTGAAAAATTATTTAATTATTTTTAATGCACTTAATTACTATGAATTATTTCTGCTGCAATGATAGCCAAGGTGTTTGTTTTAAATATTAATTTTTTCAACTTGGTTTAAAATCAACTCAGCACTGATTTTCTTCTGCTGTCAATGTACCCTTGCAATTAAAAGAACATGACACCTTAAAAAAATGTTTATAATATTTTAAAATGCGTATAAGTTCTTATAAAAATAAGATATTGTTTTGAAAAATTTAACATATATTTTTAGGAAAAAAAAAATAAAAAGAATAACAAATTTTTTTTCGATTTTGAATAATCACATGAAAAAAAATTTAAAAACATTAAAAAAATCAATGAACGCCCACAATGTTTTTTAAATTGCAGTAGGCATAAGTATATGTGATTAAAAAATAAAAAAACAAATTTATTCTGCACTTTTTTTTATCTCAAAATATATGTGTAATTTTTCAACTGTTATGCTTGGTTTTCACTTAGTCATTTTTTGTTTGACATGAAATTTAAAAGTTTAAAAAATCACATAAATAACATATTTTTTTGCAATATTTGCTATAAACATGTGAAGAGATCAGTTTTTCCTATTTTTCGCCATTGTCAAACAGAAAAAAAATGACAACGTGTTGGCATTTTTCATGTGACTGACAACAACTGACCATTGAAATTGACATAGTGAAAACCAGGCTTTACGCATTTTAAAACATTTAAAAAAAAATTTGTTAAGGTGTCAGCCTCCTTACGTTATATTCATAAGTAAACGTAGTTTTTGACTCCAGCACAGGCCGTTTCAAAAAAAAATTGTTTTTGAAATATTGCATTTAATGGCCTAAACAACAAATAAGGGGACTTCGCAATAGCTTGAACTTCCAACAAGCTATTGCGAAGTCCCATTTTACATTAGTCAAGAATTGAAAACAATTTTTCGAGTTCGAAAAAATTGCCAGTACACTTGACTGTGTACCGTCAACTTTTTCCTCTTTCGTCACTTCCTCTTTCGTCGCTTCTGATTTGCGGAGAATTGGCCTACAAGCTCAAAAAATTGACTGCAATTCTTGACTAATGTAAAAGGGGTGGAAGAACATTTCCCCTCCATCTTTAACACTGACCGACACCTTTTCGAAGCTCATTTTAAGCTCTTTAGAGGCTGGTTCTTGAACATTCTATGTATTGCTT
This sequence comes from Tetanocera ferruginea, assembly GCA_958299015.1. Classification (NCBI taxonomy): domain Eukaryota; kingdom Metazoa; phylum Arthropoda; class Insecta; order Diptera; family Sciomyzidae; genus Tetanocera; species Tetanocera ferruginea. Next base: position 146,323,522 of record OY282641.1, read on the forward strand.
CTCTCACTTGAGTAGCTGCTTAGAAACTTTCTGGTGCTTTGCTTTAGAGTATTCGCTCTGATTTAAACAAAGAGCAGCCTCGCTATCGAAATTAATATTGTTGCTGCTTAGAAGCTTACTGGTACTTTGTCAAAAACCTTAAAGAAGCACTCTAACGTGGAAAAAATAAAAAAACAAAATGCAATTTTTAAAAATTTTTAATATTTCGCACATTTGAATGCATCCATTTACTTTTTGTTATAATATTATTTCCTCTTAATTGAAAAAAAAGGCTGAAGAGAAGCAAGAAATGTTGATAAATTGCACTCCGGCAACATATGATATCCACTATGCCAAAGCAGAGTTATACTTTCACTCACAAGTTTAGAGAGCGGCTCATAAGTTCTTACGAATAGAATGCAAGGTTATACTCACAGAAACTCTTAAAAATAGTTTGCAAGAGCGCAAAACGTAGCGCACAAAACAAGATTGCTCACCAAATTTTTAAACTTTTCTTTACAGGCACCTTTGAAGTATCACAGATGAAGAACAATACTTTCGCTCACAAGTTCAGAGAGGTTTCTCATCTGAGTTTCGAAATATAAGTATAAAAGAGGCCTATAAGAGGATGTTCTTTCAGATCCTCGATAAATAGGTTTGCAAGAGCTTAAATTGAAGCTCGCGAAACAAACTCATTTACAAATTTTTGGTACTTTCGAAGCATATTCGAAGCAGAAAATTTTTAACCTGGACTTACAAGTTTTTTTAGAAGCGATATCGGTTTTGAAACCTCTAAGGATTTCGAAAATGGAACCATTATAAGTTAAGGATGGGGAATGCAGTTGGGTAGGAACAGTTTAATATCAATTTCTTCCTTAGTCACACTCAGAAAAATACATATATCTTTCTCCTATAAAAAAATTTCTCTATTTTCGATACTAGCAATTTTCTCTTTTTCAAATAAAATTTTCAAATAAAAATAATGACAGAATAATAAGGTAGGCTCATATTTTGACGACTGCTCAAATGTCTAATTTTACACTAACAAAGCTGTGAGTGCTATAAATGTCAAACAATAAAGACAGCAACAACAACTAGAAAAACTTAAATTCGAACAGCTGACTTTGACATCTAGCTCACTTTCTCTCCAATATGCGCCTACCTTGTTATTCTATCATGAATTAAAATATATTTTCAATGAAATATTTCTTCACTTGTTCGAAATGGAAATATTTTAATATCTCTGATAATAAGTATTTTACTTGCAAAAAAAAGTTCTCATTTATAGAGAAAAATTTATTGAAAAACGAAAAAATTTTTCTACATTTTGATAGTAGAATACTACGAGAAGTATTTTCTTTAATAAAAACAAATATTTTCTCAAAAAATTAAAAGTATTTTTCTTTAAAAACGATAAATTTTTATGTATTTCTCTTTTTCATAGAAGCTTTTTATCATTTTTTAGGCAATTTTTAGGATCACATTTAGAGAAAACCATTCTCTGGAGCAAAGTCTATACCATTTTTCTCTAAATATGATGCCTTTTTTGTCATATTCCGAGAAACTTTATTTTTGAGTGCAGACTTTTGCTCCAAGTATTGCACCTATTATTTTTTCGGTTGCTTTAACTGATGTTATCCGCAGATTCATGTTGGTACACGGTTAAAAATGTTGAACTAGTTTTTAATCCAAACTTTGGTTTAAAGGAATTTTTAATCCAAAAAGTACTATTTTTTATTCCATACTTTAGTTTAATTTGTTTTTAATCCAAAAAAGTTTTAATTTAAGACTTTTTTTGACTACAAATTTACATTAAAATAGTATTTTCAGGAAAAAGTATTTTTGCTACCTAAAATTAAAAACTACTACTACTACGAAATTTACTCTAAATATAATTGTTAATGTTGTTAAAGCATCCGAAGTTTATTTTTAATTAAATGAAACAAATTGTTTATTAAAATCTGAACCAAAATATTATAATATTCATATGTAATAATGAAAGCAGTGTTTTATAATACATAATAAGGGTATTCATGCAAAGAATCAAGCTTGTATTTTGGGCAATTAGTTATTTTTATCAGGCAGATTGTGTGAACGTCCCCTAAAGTCGATTGTGCATTTGGAGAAATATGTCAGCTGTTAACTTGTTAACAGTCAACTTTCAGCATGCATATAAACAGCTGATTGCTGGTTTGTGATATATCTGATTTGTGCAAACGGTTCTCCATACATTTCATTTATAAGGCTGATAAACTTATACGGTTAATATCATTTATGAGGGCATTGCCCATTTGCATGAATACCCTTAATGTTTATATAATGAAGTTCATGGCAATATATTTATTTTTTCAGTTTGCAAACTTCTAAACTATTTGAAGATTAACTTTTGTCTTTTCGGTTTAGACAATGTTAAACTTTTGTGGATTAAAAAGTAATACTTTTCGGATTACAATATTTTAAACTTTTTTGGTTTAAAATCTGATTCTTTTTGGATTATAATATTTCATACTTTCTGTGGATTAAAAATTATTCCTTTTTGGATTAAAAAATTTTATACTTTTTGCGGATTAAAAATAAATCCTTTTTGGATTTTAAAAATTTTTCCTGATAGTAAAATTTAAACAGTTTGTAAAAATATGTAAAAGCACAATTTTAGAGATACTAGGTCTAAAGCGTGACGCTTGTTTTTAAAATACATATCAAGATAATGTCTCTAAGCCACCATAGAAAATAGTTTTTCTTACTTCAAACCTTGTTTCTTTTTTGAACGTCCAAAAATTTCTGTCATGCTACTACATACAATTAACTTGACTGCAGAGGTTTATGGTTCTTTAAATATTCATTCAGTTGGTTTCCAAACCCGATTGCATAGTCTTTTTCTTTTCACAAAATAGTCAGGCATCTGTGAAAAAATCAACTTCTTACAACCTTCTTTGAAAAATTCTATGTTAGCGGCAAGTAATTTGATATCAAGCATAGCACCAGAATTCATATCGCAATAACAACATCTGCACTTCAAAACTAATAATGTCTCAATTTTGATTTTTAGTTTTTTAATCTAATTCGTGCTCTTAACACTCACATTAAATATACCTGAAATATTTGGTCCTAGTACAAAACTACAAAATTTCTCAAGACTCTAGATGGCTAGTACCAGTGTATCTTCAATCTACAATCTTTACATTCAACTAACGAATTTAACGTGAAGTTGCCATTCCCTATCCACTTCACTAGTGCTATGGTTAAAATTTTCACTTATCAGTAAAACAAAAAACCTGGTCATTGTGGATTCAATCTTTAGTTAATTGTGTGACAATTTTGTACAAGTATTGTTCAATGGAATTGAAAAGTCTTATAGAAATATTTATAACATAAATTTTGGTCACTACACGGAGAGAAATTTGAGCTGAATACAATCCCAAACCAATTAATTTTAGGAATGATTCTGAGCTAAGCCATAATGTTCTTGATATCACGCCCTAAATTGATTGTTTATCAAAAAATTAACTCACGCATTTCTGCATAATGTATGTGATGCTTGAATCATTTATCAAAAAACTAATATGCCCACTTGTGCCCAATTTATATCATTTTGGTATTGTTTATAAAAACAAAAAACATGCTCATTTGTGTCCAATACATGCCAGTTATGGATTGATAGTACAAAAAAAGTAAAGATGGAAGGAAAGTAGTTTTGGAATTGTCAATCAAAATATATCAAATGTGAACAATATTTTAAAATAAATAAAAAACAATATACAAAAAATATCAAAACAAAGAAAAAAGAAAAACAAAAAACAAAAAATAAAACTGACTTGCAAAATAAAAATTTCATTAAAATTTTTATAAAATTTTATATATTAAATTTTCATTGTTCAAATTAAATATAATTCATCCAATTCGGACAGGAAAATATAATTTATTAATTTGTTCTCTGTACTTGTAAACACTTTTATACTAACAGGAACAACAACCAATTGAGAATTACATCGTTCGGTTGCTCATACTTTTTATGTGCATAAACAACAACAACAAAATTAGTTTTTTACAAACAAGCCCAAGATTCAAAAAAAAAATTTGAAGCCAAATTTCTGGCATCATATGCTCAGATGGTTTTGAGCTCAAAGAAATGTTTTGAGCTCTCTTGAGCTGATTTCAGTTACGAACGCTTTGAGCTTGATTTTAGCCCATTTTTTTTCTCCGTGTAAGCTCATAAAGTATTTCACTGTTCCTTGTATCTATAAGTATATGTAAATGCGTTTCATGTTTATTTGTTGTTTATATCAAGAACTGTTCTTGTGCTCTTTGTATTTGTGCATGGGTTTTATGAATTTTATTCATAAAAAAGCTATGAATGATTCATGTTCCCTTCGTATTTTTTCACGGAATTTCCGAAAGTTTTGTAGTTTAGGTATCTTGTACACAGACTTTATGAACACATGATTCGGAATTTAATTTTTTTTTAACCTGCACTCAGAAAGAAGTTTGTCAAAATAGCATAAAAAATGCATCATATTTAGATAATAATGGTACAGACTTTGCTCCAGAGAATGGTTTTCTCTAAATGTGATCCTAAAAATTCAGTAAAAATGATAAAAAGCTTCCATGAAAAAGAGAAATCAATAAAAATATATCATTTTTAAAGAACAAGACTTTTTTATTTATGAGTTTTTTATCAGAATATAGGAAAAAAAGCCTAGTATACTGCTCGTTCGCTTGAAATTTCGCTCGCAACATTTTTTTTTTTTTTTTTGTTGCGTGAAAATGCTGACAAAAATTTTGTTGCGAAGATATTAAAAAATTTGAGAAAGTCATGCTTTACTTTTCAAAATATAGAAAAATAAATATATTAACAAAAATTTTACGACAACTGTCACTTTTCACTTCAAAATAAATAGGCAGTTCAATTAAATTGTACTGAAAAAATGTTGCAAGAAAAATGTTGCGAGTATTTTTCACAGCGGAATAGAGTACTTTTTTGACGAATATGTTGTGAAAAATTTCACACATATTTCACAGCTATAGTTTTTTGTATGAAGCTTCGATTGAAATTTCACATGAAACCGAGCAGACTAGTAGGCTTAGATGAAAATTTTTTGTGTGAGAAAAATACTAATCATTGCTAGTGATATGAAATATTTCAATTTCCCCTACAATTGAAGAAATATTTCTTGGAAAATGTGAAAATTTATTTTAATTGAAGAAAATTTTATTTGAAATAGACAAAATTGGTATTATCGAAAATAGAGAAATTTTTTTATCGGAGAAAGATAGGTGTTTTTTGCTGAGTGTATTTTTTATAATAAAAAACAATTTTATGCATCAAACAACTTATGCTTGAGTTTGTTGTGAACATTTTTTAAACTTCTTTCTGCCATTTAGGGCTCTCGAAGCTTGAACCACTTTTTTAGACAACAAATCGTTGGCAACTATTTCTCGTTACATTTTTATGAAAAAAAAATAATTCTTCAAAAACAAAAAGCTTCAAATGAGGCACATGCCTAAATAACCATGAAGAGCTGTGAATGTTGCTTTTAATATTCTTACCTCAATATAAAAGCACTTTATTTTTTTCAACTTTTTGTTTTTTTTTTATTTTCTTTGCATACATTTGAATTAATTATGTAAAATATTTAAATATTTGTAAAGTACAACATTTGTTGATCATAATCATAAGTTATCAAAAATAGTATAGCTATAAAATTACTATTACAATAAATAACAAACTCAGCACTATTTGCATTTCATACGCTCATAAATACTGCATATTTATAGGTGCTCGATTTTTTTATAACATAACTTTCACACCTACTGTTAACAAACATTTTATCAAAAATCAATACAAAAGCATTGCATACCTTCAAATTTTATTGGAATACAAAAACACTTCATACAACTGGAACATTGAATTTCGTCAAAAAAAAAAAAAAAAAAAAAAAAAAAAAAAGCTGCAACTTTAAAAAGTTTACGATACACAAAATTATATTTATTTAATATGTACATGTAGCTTTATAGATCGACAACAGCTAATAAAACTAAAACCATAACAGACACTTATAAGCTAGATATTTAAGAATGTAACCTCCTTTATTTCTATTTTATATATATATTGTTTTTTTCTGCTCTTCTATTCCCTCTTCTCTGGTCTTAATTTTTATGTTTTGTTATATTAACTGATTGTGTAAAAAAAAACAATAAATAAAACGACCGAAACCAAACAACCAACTAACCAACTACTACAAACAACACCAACAACCAACAACACCACCACCACCACAACCACCACAACCACCACAACCACCACTACCGCCATCAACAACAATAAATCCACCATTACTGCTACAACAACAATTGTGCAATGTTCGTGCATATGTATTGCTATGTGTGTGTGTGCTCCTTTATACCGTTTACCCATGTTAATTTATGTGTGTGCGTGTCTGTTGGTGTGTGTGTGTGTGGTTGTTTGTTCCTTCGTTAACGCAGCCGGAAAACGGAAACGCTAAGCTCGGCAAGCCCGAAAGCAAAGTCATTAAATCGACCGTTGCTAGAACGGGTATAACAGTAAGTTGCGCCATTTTTTCGATGTTTGCAGAAAAAAAAAAAAACATATACATAAAACCTAATATCAAAATGAACTCATATAAAAACTTTTAACATCATGTTTTTAACTTCAAAAGTTTTTGTTGCATACTTCAAAGCGTTTTTCCGTATGTTTTTTTTTGTGCAAGCTTTTTTGCTCATGCATTTTAAGAATTTTGTAAATATTTCTTTTCATCTAGAAAACTCTTTTTAAAAAATGAACAAATTCATGCATTGGTTCAAATAAAATTTTCAAGCTTTTTACTCGTTATTGTTCAGCTCATAAAATTTCAATACAATGACTCAAAACTAAACATATATTTTCATATTCACCACAGCTCACAACACCACAAGAAACAAATATTCAATATAACTATTAAAGAAAAAATATTTTAAGGCTCTTAAAAGCTTTTTTGTTTCCAAAGCAAAGCTTTTTAATGATGAAGTTCAACAAAACTTTCATTGAATAAAACTTTGATGTTTTTTTAAGAATATGTCGATAGAAATAAACGAAAAGCTATAAAAGTAAAACTAAAGCTTTTGGCTTTAATATGAAATAATTTTCTTACGGCGAACTTTTTTATTAATGCTTTAAAGCTTTATTTATTTTAAATGCATTGCTTAAACCTTTGACAGGTTTTAAGAAGCTGGTTGGTCATTTCTTTCAAAAAGCTCATTTTTTTCAATATAATAGCTTTTTACGGCGATTTTTTTTTTGTTAATGCTTTTAAGCTTTATTTATTATAAATGCATTGCTAAAACCTTTGACAGGTTTTAAAAAGCTACTTGGTCAAAAAAGCTCAAATTTTTCAATATAAAAGCTTTTTTATGATAAGTTTCAACATAGCTTTATTCGAAAAAGCTTTTATCGAACAAAAATTTTATTTGTTAAGAGAAAATAACAAAAAAATAAGAGATAAACTATCATATAAAAAATAAAGCTTTTACCTTTAACATAAAAAATGTGGATAAGCACTTATGGCAATCTTTTTAAAAAAATCTACAAAGCTTCATTAATTTAGCAAGAACTGCTCAAACCTTTGACAAGTTTTAAGAAAGCTACATTTTAAAACACGAAAAAAGCTCGATTGCCTCAATTTTAGAGCTTTGAAATGATTAGTTTCAATACAGTTTCTATTAAAAAAAGCTTTTAACGAACAATAATTTGTTTTAATAGAATCTGCTGAAAAAATGAAAATGTATACAAATAAAACGAAAGCTTTTCTCTCCAACATAAAAAAATTAAAAAACTCTTTATGGAAAACTTTAAAGCTTTATTTATTTTAAAACCATTGCTTTGGCAAATCTTATCAAAGCTTCTGACTTAGACACAAAATGCTCGAACGCTTCAATATGAAAACTCCAAAACGATTATGTTCAGCAAAGTTCTAATCAAAGTCCCTTTTTTGAGACTTTGGAAAGAACCCCAAAAACAAAAACCTTAAAATTACGCGAAAGCTTTATTCTACATTACTACAAAGTACATATAAACACTGTTTGGTGAATTTTTTTTCTGTTCTTAAATTAATCTGAACAAAAAAATTCGTAACGTTTTAAAAACAAAAGCTTTAAAGCTTTATTTTGATCAAAAACGTTGATTTAAATATCTGAAGACTGTTGACTAAAAGCATAAAAAACAAACTAGATCTTCAAAAGTTGGAAGCTCAATCTATTGAGTAGTTTTAAGAAAGCTTCTTGACAAAACACAAAACAAGCTCAGTATGAGAACTTTTCAATAATGAAGTTCAACAAAGTTTTCACAGAAGCACTTTCTAGAAAAGTTTTAGAAAAAAAAACAAAATTTTGTTCAACATAACAGAAGTCAGATAAAATTGGTAGAAAAAGCTTTCTGCATTTTACATAATGCCAATGAATATTAAAAAAGATCATTTAAAGGTAGCTCATTTAATTTAAGTTTACTGGTTCTTCAAAAGCTTTAAAGCTCAACATTTTTAAAACTTTGCATTTTCCAAACTCAAACTGGCTGGAATGCGTCAATGTTAAAGCTGTAAGGTATAAATTTCAACAAAGCTTTTAATATGAATGAAAATCTGTAAATATACAAGAAAAGCTTTGAACTTTATTATTATGCAAGTCAAATTAACTCTCTGCGGCAAAAAAACTCTCTGTGGCAGACTGTGTCTGATATTGCTTACTTAATAGTCAAAGAATTTTTAAAAGCTTTTAAGCTTGATTTATTTTAAAAAAAAATTTAAACAATTGCAAGCCCCAAATGCTTGAAATAATTCAAGATTAAGCTAGTTAAATTATGTAATTACTTTTCTACTGCTTCTTCAAAAGCTTTAAAGCTCAAAATTTTAACATTTTCTAAGAAATTCACATTTTCAAACAGAAAATATTTCAGTATCAATACTTTTTTGTGACATAGTTTAGCAAAGCTTTCTTTGAAAAAAACTTATAAGAGAATTGAATGGAAAGCAGCAAAAATAAACCGAAAGCTTTTACCTTTTAAGTGGCAATTTTTAATCTTGTATCGCTCAAAGCAATTTGCTATGGCTTGAAAAAAGCTGTTTTTCATTAAAAGAGTATGAGAAATATGTATGTTAAGCTTTTTAAATTGTTTAATTTTCCTTTAAAAATGTTTTAAGCTCAAACTTCTCAGAAGTTTTAACAAAGCTTAAAGCTTTCAAGCTCAAATTTTTGAGAAATTTTAACAAATCCAAAATTTTTAACGCTTTTGAGCTCGAATGATTGAGTAAATATCATTTTAATGATTAATGCAAACAAAGCTTTCACACAAAAAAATCCTTCCGAAGAATAGTATAAAGAAATAAATAAAAAGCAGCAAAAATATTTCTAGCTATGTACACTCAAAGCCGATAAACGCTTTCTATATATTTATATTTGAAGCTCATATGATACCTTACTAGTTTTTTTCAAAAGCTTGAAAGCTCAAAAGTTTAGAAGTTTTTATAAATCTTATATATTTAAACGCAAAAAAAATCTCGGATGCTTCAATAACAATAATATCAGTGATAAATGTAATTTAAGCTTTTATATCAAAAATAACTTTCAAATGACAAGGATAAAGAAATAAGAGAAAAGCAGCAAAAATATATAACCTTGTTCACGTAAGATAGATAAACACTATATGCAATTATTTTAAGCTCATATCATAGCTAACTGATTTTTGCAAAAGCTTTAAAGCTTAAAATTTTGAAAAGTTCTAAAAAATCTACATGTTTCAAAAGCTCGAATGAAAGCATGTTTCTACACAAAAAAGCTCGAATTCTTCATTATCAAACATTTTAATGCTGATTGGAAAAGCTTTCATTGAAAAATTTTCAAAAAAGCTCGTTTTTCACGACACAGTATTTGCCAAGCACAATAAAAAGTTCGAATGCTTTATTTTAATATATTTTAACGATAATTCGCAAAGATAAGCTTTCATTAAGAAAAAGACTCTGCCAAAAATTTAATGAAAAGCTGCAAACATAAAATTATGGAGTTTAAAAGCTTTAAGAGTTCGCTTAATATATATTAAAAGATTATTTAAAAAATTCAGAAATTTCTGCAAATAGTTAACTGTTTCTACAAAAGCTTTCATGCTCAAAAACTTAACAGATTTTAAGAAAACTTTCTTTTCTATGACCTTTTTTGAACTTTCTTAACATTTTTCAATAGGCAACTAACAAACTGTAGATAAACAAAAAATTAATTTTGCAAAGTTTTATAAGGATACAAGTTTAGTTAAATATTATTAGAGGAATCCATGAAATCTTTCAAAAGCTTTGTTTATAAATAGTCATAATAAAATACTTATTTCATATAATAAAATAATAAAATATTTATACAGCTTTAAAAATGCAAACAGCATAAAAAAGCTCACTGAATAAACTTCAAGTATTTTAAAGATGCTTTAAACTTTCAAGTTTGTTAAAACAAACGCTTTCACGCAATAGCAATATCTACACGTACATAAAAACACAGTTATACCAATATATATTATACATTGTTTTAGCCAACAGTCAACTACAACTCATGCCAAACCACCCAAACAACTACAATTTCCTTGCATATCGCTTCTAACAAAAGGACTTGATTTGCGACTTGCATACATATCAATACATTTATATACATGCGTGCATTGTATACTACATCCTCGACACAAACATTGCACAAACTTACAAACAAATCGACATAATTCATTCATTTTATATAATTATTTTTTTTTTCTGAGCTTTTTTTCTTTTTTTCACATAAAATCGATTTGTTTTGAATTTATATTTTTTTGTCTAGTTTAATATGCATTGCTTTTACTATCTATTAAGCTTTTCTTATATTTCTGGTTTTCCTAGTGTTTAATGTTCTAAGGTTTTTATGTATATATATATAAAAGTATTTATATATTCACTTATATTAAGCTTAAGCTTACATTAAATTTTTCTCATCTATTTAACTACTCTTTAAAGTCTTGCATGCATGTTTTGTCTTTTTCTGCTTTCAAGCACTTCAATAAAAAAATTTTTTTAAATATCTTTTCTCAATATAAAAATTACAATTTATAAAAATCTATGTAGTTATTGTTAAGTTATTCTGCTTGAAAAGTTATAACCAGCTAGTAACACAATTGATTTAATTTTCAATTCTATGAAACTGACTAAAAGCTTCGCTTCTCTCTGATGTCTCAAACAAAAATATTTTCACAAATACTTACTTATATTTTCACAATAATACGCCAAATACTTCTTTGAAATTGTGACGGTTAGCTTTTTCATACCCCAGTGATCATTCAAAATCAAAACTACTGAGCCATTTGATATACCATCAACAACCTACTGCACGTTCAATCTTCGATCGACCATAGCGTGAATTTTTTAACTGTTATGGGTGTAACAACTTCAACATCCAGGGCATCCAGAACGTTCGGCATATCTTGTGCTTAGGAATAGTTACTAATAATTCTCATGGATTTAGTTCTTAAAATCCATGCTCTTTTTATAGGTTTAAACAGGTTTCATTTTTGTGGGTTGTATGGGAAGTAGGCGTGTTCGTGGGTGGATGCCCGTATTATTTGTATACACATTTAAGTTCTGATATAAAGAACTCATATAGCAAGTTTTATCTTTTTATCTCAAATATTAGCCTTTTTATAAAGTTTTAATATTGTGGGTTGCATGGGAGATGGACGTGTTCATGAGCGAATGACGTCCATTTTTTTTTACATTTTAGTTTTAGTTGCACAGATCTTAGTTTTGCTCTGACATACTCACATATTGAGTTTTATCTCTGTTGGTCATATATAAACCTCTTTATTAGAATTTAATTATGGGTTGTATGGGAGATGGGCCTGCTTGCAGGGGGTTGACGCTAATTTTTTTAACATCTTAATTTTGATTTCAATTAAATAAAAAATTTCAATAAAATTATTTCAAATACATGCTTAACAAATTGTATTCTTGTCACTTAAATATCTTTGAAGAGTTTCAAATTTTGAGATTATATGGGAGATAGGCGTGTCAATGGGTGAATTCCTAAAATATACAATAGTACAAATATTTGGCTAATAGTACAATAATCAATATACCCTGAACTCCCGTGGTGACCTTGGCATGCAGGTTAATTGTGTGTCTTAACATGGTCTGAGCCCGAGTTCTAAAAAACTTTTTCTGAATGGTCACCATCTCTCTGCAGACGATGGCAAACCTCAGAGAGTTAATAAATGCCATGTAAAGCTTCTTGAGAACATGAACTTTAGTCTTTCGGAGTCGGCATAAAACATTTAGGTCCAGTTCTCTGTCAATTGTGTGAAAACATGTACAACACAATTAATCATAAGAACCTCTGTCAAAGTCCTTACAAGGGCTGAAATGGCCAATTTCTTTTTTTTTACCCTGAACTTAAAGGTTTATGGTATAATTAGGTAGCAACCCTATCCACCACCTTGAATTTAAAAATTCAGACATCATATTCAAAATCAGCGATGTTCTAGATTTAGGATCAGACCATGTTTTTATCTTCCTTTTTGACTGTGTGAATTTGAATTCAAGCTCCGTTTAACCCTATCACATGAATAATTTTTTTTTGGATCTTTTGGTTTCAGATTTTTTCGTAGATTTGTCTTAAAACTGACTTGATAGAACTTAACCAACCTCGGCATCAGAATCAGAAACCTCGAACATGCCGAGTTGTCTAGATAGAGTCCGTGACCTGTGATAAAAGGGATGAAAAGCCTCAACTTTTTAGTTTTTTGAGGTTATGGCAAAAAAACAACTCCATGAGGTCAGACCATATCAGCTGCCAGTTCAAGCATATTTTTTCCTTAATATGTATCGGCCAAATGAATAATTTCCTTAGGGTGAAAAGAACCAGTTCAGAATCACGTTAAAGGTTTCCAAGGGATAATAACCTTTCCCAATGCTGTCACATGCCTAACGGTCACATTTAAATATTGTTGTCATTAAAGGGGTCAATTCATATCTCATAGATACCTTTAGACCTATCCAGTCTCTATAACACGGTATACATAATGGAACGTAGATAATGCAACTTATCTTTTCTTTGCAAAGTTAAAGCTAAGCCAAGTTCGCTGGCGTTCGAGTTAAATACTCGACAAACGTAGGTTCAATCCTCGACAAGAGGATTCAATTTTTTTAATAAAAATCAAATGTTATACATAAGACAATTTTTTTTAAGATTTTATCGAACTTATTTCGAAAAATTAGAATTAGCATTTCAATAATTAAATTAAGATTTGTATGCTTACACACTCAGGATATGAACCCACGTCTTTAACATGTCAGTCAAGCACACTACCTCTGAGATATTGGCAACGATAAGATAATGATAATGATAATGATAAGATAATGATAATGAAACATATTTAAAAACAATTGGTCCCGAATTGGTATCGAACCTGTCCTAAGATCTACTTAATAAGAGCTGTCACTGAACCAATAACGTAAGAGCAATTGACTCTGACTTCCGTAGGATCAAAATGGTTACACAAATAGGTTGTGATGATGGTGAAGAATATATTCTACGCGGGACTAAAGCTATAGGGACAAGGTGGTTACATACTGGAATGTATTTCGTCTACGACTCATAAGAAATATTCTTTCTTATAGAAAATGCGCTGAAAAAAAAATTATGTTTGTAATAAACGTGACGTTAAAACACTTATTCAGACTTATTTCCAGCACGTCAAAAACTTTTTTAAGTAAAATTTCTTGAGCCGCGTATATGGGCATTTCCAATATGGCGTTATGTACGAAAAAATTAAAAAAAAACAAAGAAGAAGTCTTAATTTTAAAAACTTTTTTATATTTGCGTAGTAATTAAGTAAAAAAAATATAACAATCGAATCTAAGAATTAAAAGATATAAGCAAAAACATGCACTGGCGTGACATTACAAAAAACAGAAGTGGTTCTCGACTTAGATTAGAAAATTTGCAAAACTCCGCGAATTGGGCAAGACTTTTTATACAAAACTTTTTTTGGAAGCATTTAAAATAATATAAGTTTATTTTGCTAGTTATCAAATTAAAAAATAATTTCTCGGTTTCTTTTTATTAGACTAAGTCATCTGTCGTGACGTTACTGGCGTTATGTTACTTAAATTTACATCGGAACATTTTAAGTTAAAATTTTTTTTAAAAAAATATTTGACGTTTATAAAACATAACTCCTTTTTTTAACTCCTACCCCATCGACCATAAGAAGTTGGAAAAAAATTTCACTAAAATACCTGCAACCAAATTCAGTAACGAAAACAGGCAAACTTCGAGCAATGTGGCGTGACGTTACTCACTCACTCACACATTTAATATAAAATTAACGATTTTTCCTTCTAACGATTTTTTCTTAAATTTACTGAACTTTATTAAAATTTATTAAAATGCAAAATTTCACGCACTTTTGAACGTCAGCGTAGAAAAAATAGCACTCAATGCTTTTTTGTCTGGCGTGACGTTACCTCAAAATATCATTGAAAGCAAATTAAAATTTTACCGCAAATTGATATTTGTTTGCTCTTTTGCATTTATTTTGCGATTAGTTGTTGTTGTAGCAAAAGTTGTGCATAAGAGTGCAATTGCACAATTACTCTTAGAAATGAAAATTGTAAAGAGAAAATGCTCATAGAAATAAACAAAACTGACCAAAACTTTAACTTTAACTTGGTAGCCCGATATCTTGCCAATGCAACATGGGATAAATTTGAACTCTTCAATTAAATTCATTTTAAATATTTCTCTTTTATAATACAAGTAAAAAAAAAATGTTGGTTAACTTTTAAATTTTTTGGTCACGGTATACTTTTCTGCGGAAACGCTCAAATGGCAAATTTAACGGGTAGTAAAACCGATGAAACGAAAAAAATTCTCATCATTTAGACGTAGACTTGGGTAGTTCATGAACGAACTAGTTCAATTGAGCGACTCTTTCGTTGATTTTCGTTCAATTGCAGAAGCAGAGTCAGATCAAAATTAACGAGAGAAAAAACTTATTCAACAATGGTTTGTGTCCAAACTAAAATACCTAACGAACTAATTCATAGTGTTTTGTGTTCGTAAAATTTTGCAGAGAAATTCTTTTTAATTTTAAATTTATTTTCAGCTAATTCTCATTTGACTTTAGTGTGTCGTATGCAAGTTCTCTTTCAAGGCAAACTACACATTACAATTTTTTAATTTTGTTCATGTGATTTGTAACATTGATACCATAAATGAATATTTTAAAATGTTGCTTTTAAAATCATCAAATTATTTGAAGCAAGTACTTAATGCGAACCCAACATTGAGCCCAAAATATTAAGAAATTTAGATTCAACCGGAATTTTTCTTCATTGAAGTAAATTTGAAGTTGGCCTTATATTAGAATTCATATTTAACTAAAAACTTGTCTGTGTTTTGAAAATAGTTATAAAAAAAACTTTTCATAAATTCAAGAAATTAACTTAAATTAAGTCAGAATAAAAGCTTTGCAACAATAAATCCCAATTTTATGCACAAGCAAAAAAAAAAACAAAGACATATTTCTGTGCACGTAATGCCTACTAAGCTTTATTTTAATAATATTACAGACACTTGACATTTCTTCGTCACATAAAAAGAAAACTGTATTTGAACTTCTATCCGATAACATTTTAATTTGTTAAAGTTTAAAGTTCAAATATCAAATAAAGATCAAAAGCAAACAAATGTCACATAAAAACAAAAATAATTATATTCAAATATATCTAAATTGTCATCAAAACATATGGCAGCATGATGAAAAGAGCAACAATATTTTTTAAAATCGCAATTTTTGGCAAAAACTTTGACATGTATTTTACAAAATTCTTAATTAAAAATCAAACTTTGGCCAAATGTTGCCAACAGCAATTCAAATTTCAATGTTGGTTATCAGCAAAAATACAGTTGCAATTACAGACAAGCACACACAAAAGACATCAAGATACACACAAACACTTACACACAAATACTAATGCTGCTCTGCAAGTTGTTTAATATTTGATATTTGAATGACAGGTTGTCGTGCACAGGATTTTGCATTTTGAAAATGTCCTGTCACTCCAAAGCGTAGAGCAATCATGTAACAGTGTGTGTGGCATTTAAAGGCGTATGTGGATGTTGGGGTATATGTGTGTGTGTGAGTGTGTGTGTATGTTTGTATATCTTTTATTTGCACAATAATTACACTGACACAGATGAACAACATTTGTTGTATTGTATAAATAACGCAAAATAGTGCAACCAATAGCAACAACACTGCAACAGTGCAATGCATGACACACATGTTGCAGTGTGTCACATCAACATGCATGCAGAGAAGCGGCAGCAAACAACTACATTGACATAATTACATACATTGAATTTAATTAAATTGAATTAAATTTCATTCTGCATGCATTTAATGCGCTAAATTCTCTCTCTGCCTCACTCCCTAGCTGTCTCTTTAAAATTTGCAAAAACAACAAAGTTTACCAGCAGCATTTCAATTTTCAAGTTATTCAAGTGTAGGCGCCGCCGTCACCGTCGTTTTTAAGCACCTAGGGCCAAACTGTTTTAATGCGGTTTAAATGTCAGCTCTTATTTCATATAATTAGAGCGAAAATCATTTTGTTACATTTAGCGCAAAGCTCTTTTTATGCTTGAAAATACAGTTAAAAGTTTTTGATTGGCTGCTTTATTAAGCTATTTATTGACTGAAATTAAGTAGAAATCATCGTTTTGAATGTAGGCGGCATTAAATTGGCAAAAAGCATTAAGCTTTAATTGTTGGCCAATCGTTTAATTAAAGCGGAGCTTTAAGCTCTTTGAAGTGTGAAGTGTAGTTGGCGCAAAATATTATAACAGTAATTGTGAGTGAGTGTAACGAAGATTATTATTATAAACAAAAGGACAGTTTTTCTTATTCACTTCTTGACTGTTTAAAGCTTCAAAAGAATTGACTGCTGAAGCTTTGAAACAATTGAAAATAAAACTTGGGTCGGAGATATTTTTCACTTACAATACTGTAATGGTGTTTTTTCTCAAATATATTTGTTAATTATTTTGAAATGTTCAACAAAAAAGCTTGAATTAAGCTTTATTAAAATATTAAGAACAAATACTCGAAATGATTTTTTTTTTACGCAACTGCTCTGAATCATTGATCAAAGCTTAAAGTTTTGTCAACTCAGGGAAAACTAGAAAATTAATTTCTACCAAAAAAGCTTTCAAGGAACTTTGTATTACGGGCTGTAATAGCAAATATTTGCAATGATTCTCTCACACAATTATTCAGAATCATTGAAAAACACTGAAAGCTTTTAGCTATCCAGTTTTCAGCTCATTTTTCAAATAAAAAAATTATTTTCTTTCAGCATGCAAAAAGCTTACAAAACGTTTGATGATTGTTTCCTCCAATTATTGAAAATAAATAATCAAAGCTAAAAGCTTTTCATTTCTTTTCTTCTTCAGACCAGAAAAACACTGCAAATATAACAATAAAAGCTTTCACAAAGCTCTATGTTATTAAAATTCCTAATGATTCTTTTAACAGCTACTCAGAATTATTAATCAACGCTTTAAGCTTTTTTTGCATTCCTTTTTCAGCTCGGGGAAATCAAGAAAACTCTTTGCTTACAGCAAAGCTTTCAGAATGCAAAAAGCTTACAAAACGTTTGATTAATTGTTTTCTTCAATTATTCAGAATAAATGATCAGAGCTAAAAGTTTTTCATTAATTTATTTCAGAATGAAATATCAGAGAATATTTCAGAATGAATGAATGATCAGAGCTAGAAGCTTTTGTACTCATTTCTCTTTCAGCCCAAGAAAACACTTTACATACAAAATGAAAAGCTATCGAAAAGCTTTATTTTATTAAAATTCATGAATGATTCTTCTAACCAGCTACACAGAATTATTGATCAGAACAAAAAGCTTTTTAAGCACTTCGTATGGCGCTAAGGGAATAAAAAAAATTAATTTTTGACAATAAAAGCTTTCTAGGACGCTGTATAATTCTTTATTTCTTTTCTTAAGCATATATTTTCGACGAATATTTTCGCGAAAAAAAGAAAGCTTTACAAAAATTTTCAAACCTTGATGAAAAAGCTTACAAAAAGTTCTGATAAAGGCAACCAAACATTAAGCTGGCTAAAAATTATTTAAAACAGGCTTACATATCAAAGAATTGAAACTTTCTGCAAAGCTTTATGAAAAGCTTTTATCGAGTTCTTCTTTAAAATTGGCCTACGTGGGTGTTTTGAAGATAAATTGATTTAATTTTGATTAACATATTAAAACAATTTTACAATAGTGCAAAGAGCTTTTAGCTCAATTTGACTAAAAAGCCGTTTCAAGAGCTTTTAGTTTCTTCTTAGCTCAGTTTCAGTTAATTTTTAATCTTCTACAAGATCTAAAATTCATGTTGGGTTAAGCAATTTTTCCTATCCGCACTTGAATGAAATGTAAGCTTCAGAAAAGCTCTTTTCAACTATTAGCATTGTAATATAGCAACATTTTCATATTTAACTATAGTCAAATTATTTCATTTAAGACAAATAATTTCATTTATTGACAAAGTAGTATAACTTTAAATTTTACTTCAAAGCTTTGCCAAAAGCTCGATTTAACTTTTTTCTGCATGACGAACTTAAATTTAGAAAAACCTTTACAGTTCTGATTGAAAAATTCAAAAATTAATCTTAAAATCATCGCTTTTGTTTCTTCAAAGTTCACTGAAAAGCTTTTGGCAACTTTCTAAATCTCCATAGAGCTTTACTGATTCAAATATCTGTCCAGCATTTCAGTATTTTAGTACTCTCAAGCATTTTAAATTGAAAAAAAAAATAAAAGCAAACTATAAATTTTAATTTACTTCAAAGCTCTATCAAAAGCTTTTACACACAATTTTATGATTGATGATTATCTTAAGCGGTTGTCTAGAAGTTAACTAAATTTAATTTCAATTAAAATACTGCTAAAATTAATTATGTTGCAGGGAGCTTTTAGTTAAATTTTACTTTAAAGCTTTCTCAAAAGCTTTATTCAACTTGCTTCTTCATTTTATGTTTGCTAAATATTTATGTTAAAACTCTTCTAAACTTGGATTATTCAATAAATAAAGTATTCTTAACATCAGCGCTTTTGTATCTTCAAAGCTTTTGCTTACTTATTATAAATTCAAAGAACTTAATTTTTTTTCTTAAGGTATTTTAAGCATTCAAAGATAAAAAAAAAATTAAAAAAAATACTATAAATGTCTTCAAAGCTCTATCAGAAGCTTTTATACACCATTTCCTTTATGTTTATATAAAGTGAATACTTTGTGGATCATTTGATTTAATTTCAATACAAAAACTAATGATATTATTTGTGGTGCAAGGAACTTTCAGTTAAATTTTACTTCAAAGTTCCCTCAAAAGCTTTTGCATCAACTTGCTTTATCAGTCTATGAAGCCTTGAAAATAATTTTATTTAATTTCAATACAAAATATATTAAAATTATTTATGGTGCAAAGGGCTTTTAGTTAAATTTAACTTCAAAGCTCCCTCAAAAGCTTTTGCATCAATTTGCTTTATCAGTCTATGAAGCCTTGAAAATAATATGATTTTATTTCAATATAAAATGTGTTAAAATTATTTATGGTACAAGGTGCTTTTAGTAAAATGTAACTTCAAAGCTCCCTCAAAAGCTTTTATCAACTTTCTTCATCAGTCTTTAAGGAAATTGCTTTATATATGTAACAATATCTTGAATTTATTTTAATAAAAACAAACACAATTTAATGTCTCATAAATGCTTTGAAGCTTATTTGAACTTTCTGCATTCGTGATAAGACATAAGTGTTATAAGCGAGAACCTTGAAAAAACAAGCTTCAAATTTGACTTTCAAGGCTTTTTCGAAAGCTTTAATAAACTTTCGTCTTCATGGTCACTTAAAATAAGCACAAACTGTTAAATATTCAATTGATAAAATAACATAAGAAAGCTTAACATCATCGCTTTAGAACCACCAAAGCTCACTTAACAGCTTTTGCCTGCTTCTTACATATTTTAAGAGATTTAATTGATTAACTTATAAGCATTCCAGCTAATTGAAAACTGTTGAAAATTTACATTAACTTAAAAGCTCTTTCAGAAGCTTCTGTTGGAGAATAAATTCAATAGGAAATAGAGTTAATTTGGTTCATATTTCACTTTAAAGCTTTTTCAAAAGCTTTAATAAACGTTTTTATTCATAATGAACTTAAAATAACAACAAAAACTCAATTTTCTTAACGAAAAACGAACTTAGATAAGATTATTGTCGTCGCTATTAGCATCTACAAAAGCTCACTAAAGAGCTTTTACCTGCTTCTTATAGATTTATAGAGCTTTAATTGACATACTTAAAGGCATTGCAGTTATTTGAAAGCAAAGTAATAATAAAAAGTTCAAATAGACTTTAAAGCTCTATTAGAAGCTTTTATTTATTATCTTCTAAATAATATATAGGTCTTTCAGCACTTAAGTGCACTTAAAGCTTCCTCAAAAGTTTATATTAACTGCAAAGTCTTATAAGAAAAATCTTCAAAGAGACCTTAAAAAAGTTTCATCTAAAAGCCACTCAAATTATTTAAGTACCTTTACTTAACTAAAATCGAATATTCCACGAAAGCTTTTACATATTTCATATAACATGATTTGGTTTTATTTTGCATGCTAAGTAGACCTTTTATTAATTCTTATTAAAAAAAAACAACAAAAGACTTCTTAAAGCTTAAAGTTCCTTTAGAAATCTTTCCATTTTCTTAAGCTTTTATCAATTTGTTTTTTATAGGTAACGTTTACATATCCTATTAAGCGGAAGAAAAATTAAATTTGATTAAAATATTTTTTATCTACACTTAACCGTTTATAAAGCTTTTCCTTCAAGCGCTTTAATTCAATTTTTTTTTTGTCATGTTATTATAACATAATTGATATTTTAAGCCTACATGTCTGAGAACATGTTTTTTTTCATTTTTTTTTTTTGTTTATTTTAACGTTAATTTAATGAAAAACTTGCACATAAGTAAGTTAAACAAAAGCTAGCTTTGTGTAGGCTTGTATGGCAGTCCTCTAATATAAATGCATGCTCTCTTATACAGATAAGCTTATTAATTATTTGAAAGCTTTTATGTTATTTTTATAAGGTTTTAATAGAAAATTTTGCAATTCCAGCGAACTGGTCTACTACAGAAAAAAAAAAAAACGAACACAATTTTAAGCTTCTGGCGCTCATGTTCCTCTTGATTGAACATTTAAAAAATAAAAGCTTTTATTTTAACTTCAAAGCAACTTCATTCCAATTGTTTGATATGTTTTTTGAGCTTTAACGTTACAGCTTATATATTTTTAGCTGCTTATCATTATAAGTTTTCAAACGTTATTTTTTGTTTTTTTTTTTTAATTTCATATTTCTTTATCTTTGCCTAGCATCCTCTAGGCTATCGACGCACATGTTACAAAAAATTCATACATTTTTTTGATATGATTTCCGTTGCCATTATTTTTGTTCTAATTTATATTCCAATCATTTTTCTGCTCTATGCAACATCAGGTGCCGCCCACTAATCAAACAAAGCTCGAGGGCGAGAAGGTGATATTTTCATGCGAAGCTAAAGCTATGCCTGGCAATGTTACCGTAAGATGGTTTCGCGAGGGCGCCCCCGTGCGGGAGGTGGCTTCACTAGAGACGCGTGTCACCATTCGCAAGGATGGCTCGTTGATCATCAATCCGGTCAGTGCTGACGATTCGGGACAGTATTTGTGCGAGGTGACGAATGGCATCGGGGATCCGCAGAGCGCTTCGGCCTATTTGAATATTGAGTGTAAGTGTTGGCAAAGCTTTGAGCTTTTAGTTTGAAATATTTTCTAATTTTCTGCGTCTGTTTGTTTCATTCTTTGAAGATCCTGCCAAAGTGACCTTCACTCCCACTGTACAATATCTGCCCTTCCGTCTTGCTGGCGTCGTACAGTGCTACATCAAGTCGAGTCCGCAATTGCAGTACGTCACCTGGACCAAGGACAAACGTCTGCTCGAACCATATCAGATGAAAGACATCGTCGTCATGTCGAACGGTTCGCTGCTCTTCACACGCGTCAATGAGGACCATCAGGGCCGCTACACCTGCACGCCGTACAATGCGCAAGGCACACAAGGCTCATCGGGCCCCATGGAGGTGCTGGTGCGCAAGCCGCCCACATTTACCGTCGAACCCGAGTCGCTGTATCAGCGCAAAGTGGGCGACAGCGTCGAAATGCACTGCGACGCTATTGAGGCGGAGGGCACACAGCGGCCCACTATTAAGTGGCAACGCCAGGATGGCGTACAACTTGCCGAATCACAACGTAATCGCATCAAAATCAATGGCGGCAACATTACCATCGAAAGTCTGCGTCGCGAGGACTTCGGCTACTATCAGTGCGTTGTTTCAAACGAGGTGGCCACACTGATGTCAGCCACACAACTGGTCATCGAGGGCACACAGCCACATGCTCCATACAACATTACCGGCAAAGCAACCGAATCATCGATAACGCTGCAATGGATGCCCGGCTATAGCGGTGGCTCCGAGTACAAGCAGGACTACACGATCTGGTATCGTGAGGCAGGTGTCAGCGATTGGCAGACAATTTCGGTGACACCATCGGGCAGCACGCAGGTCACCATCAATGGACTGGCTTCGGCCACAACGTACGAATTTCAGGTGGTGGGACGCAATGTGCTGGGCGATGGCATGATGAGCAAAGTTATGACCGTGCGCACACTGGGTAAGTGAAAAGCTTTCATTACAATTCGTAGATATGCACCACTTTGGCTTTGGAAGCCTATTAAGAAGAAGAATAATTCAAAGTGCGCAGAAAGGTATTGCTGGTTTTTTTATTTGTCTGCCTTTAAAAGCTTTAAAGCTCAAATTTAAAAGCTTTAAGCTCAAATTTTTATAAAATTGTTAAGATGAAACCATTATTATGTGTGTTAAATAATTAAAATAATTTCTTAATAGCAAATCACTCTTTGGTAACGAAAAGCTTTTTAAACCAAAAAGCTCTTATTGAGCTTTATTTTCTTTATTGCTTTTATTCAACTTAAATATGCCAAAAACACAATATATTCTGAAAGTAAGCGAGCTTTAGTCAGTTATTTACTTTTTTTTTATTTATTATAAAAAAATCTTGACGTAATTTTTCGATTTCAAAGAGCTTTTGTATAAAATAAGTTCTTAATGTTAGAATAAATAATTATAAGAATATCAAATCAAACTGTTTCATACAAAATGTTTCAAATAAATTGTTTTACACATAAACAAATATACTTTGAAAGCTCAAAAGCTCAAAGCATGTTATTGAAAATTCATTTTTATAACCATTTTAACTAATATTGACATATTTAAGCATTTCTACCATAAACTGAATAACTACAAAAGTATAACAGCTTTTCGATTAAAAATTTTTATTTGAAAAGCTCTTTGGCTCTTTGGTGGTGACCGTGGCATGCAGGTTAAGTGTGTGGCTTAGCATGCTCGGAGCCCGGGTTCGATCCCCAGCCGCGGCGAAAAGTTTTTTCAATAAAAATTTTTCTGATCGGTCACCACCTCTCTGCAGACAATGGCAAACCTCAGAGAGTAAATAATGCCATGTAAAGCTTCTTGAGAACATGAGCCGTTCGGAGTCGGCATAAAACATGTAGGTCCAGTTCTCGGTCAATTGTGTGCAAACATTTAATAACACACACAACACAATGATCATAAGAAGCTCGGTCAAAGTCCTTTCAAGGGCTGAAATGGCCAATTTGTTTGTTTGTTTTTTCTTTTAAAAACAAATTTGTGCTTTGAAAGAACATTTTCTAACAAAACTTGTGGGTTGAACGGTTGTACTCCATTTTAAGGATGTTAAAAATATTATTCGAAAAGATCATTACAAATTTTTAATTTGAAAAGCTCTTATTTAAGCTTATTTGTGGTTGACAAACCAGATTTTTAACAAAAAATGTGAGTCGAACGGTTTTAATCGATGTTACCATTTTAATATATGTTTTGTAAAAGAACATAAGAAAAAAATGAAATAGCTTTAAAATAAAAACGAAAGCTTTTTAACTAAAATTCTCAAGAATTTTTTGAGAACGGTTTTAATCGATTTTGTAAGAGAACATAAGAAAAAAATTAAAAAGCTTTAAAATAAAAACGAAAGCTTTTTAACTAAAATTCTCAAAATATTGCAAGTAAATGTTTAAAGTTTATTGAACTAAATTTGTGCAAGCAAATTATTCTTTCACGGACGTCTTTCATAATGTGTTCCGAAAGCTTTAAAGCTCAGAGTATAGTTAAAATGTTAAATAAAATAGTTAAATTTTAATCAAACATTTTCTTAAGTACAGCGGTCTATAAAAGTCTTTTGCGTAAAATAGAATTTTGATTATTAAAGCTTTTAGCGAAAAGCCTTTTTAAGCCTTACATTAACAACAAAAATATTGCATAACGCGTAAACAGTTTTTTCACATCAGCACATGTTTATTAACGTTTGATATATTATGAAAAAACACGAATTTTAAACTTCATAAAATAGTGCCGTTAAAGCTTTCAAGCTCATATTTTTTTGTATGCAAATAAAAATATTATAAATGTTTTCCTTTTGTATACAAGTTCAATCAAATTTACTTTTATGAATAACATTAATGAAAAAGTCGTGTATTAGGAGAAAGCTTTTTCATAGTCTTCAGTATTTTTTTTAGAAAAATTAATATGCTTTAAAGAATGACTGTACATAAGCACAAATTTACACTGTTTACTTCAATTTTAAAAATTTTATTGAATTGAAAGAGCTTTAAAGCTCAATCCGTAGCATAAAAGCAATATTACAGACGGTTTTCATGAGACGGTTTTTTGAGTTGGCACATTAAAATTTATTTAAAAACTATAATTATTAAAAAAAAACAAAAAGCTCAGCACTTAATAAAAGCTTTTTAAACTTGCAATAAGTTATATGCTTCAAAGTTCGTAGAACTGACGTTTATCCAACATTTACTTTAGCAACACTAATATTTCAAATTTGAATATGTTTTGAAAGCTTTAAAGCGAAATATGCAAATATTTTAAAGCCAAATTATTTTTGTATAATCTTAAAAAAATAATCGTTGATAAAAACCTTAAAATTATTTTCATACGCTTCTCTGGTTCGAGTGTTTCGTAAAAGCTTTAAAGCTTTTTGCGTTAATGCAAAAAAAAAATTGAAAATGCTGATTTTATAAGAACAAAAACATTTCGTTTCTTTAAAAAAGCTTTTTTTTTAAAAGTATTTTTTTTTAAATATTATAAATCAGCATTACTTAAACACCGTGAACTTTTATTTTTAAAAAATAATGGATTCTAAGAGCTTTAAAGTTTGCTCAAAAATAAAATAAATAATTTATATAAAATTTGACAATATTTAAGACCAAAAATATTTCTTAAGATATAATAAAAAATTTTAAAAAGCTATTATCGTCTAAAAACACGTCTGATGAAAAAGATATTTTACAAAAATTTGTTTTTTTTTGTGTGATATAAGCTCTACACGAATTTTTGAGCTGCTCTTTTAAAATCCACTTCAATTTTAAAATTTAGAATAAATTGTATAGCTTAAAAGCTCACTTATAAAAAAATACAAGAACAGTGTAAAATAGAAGCCTTGTATTCAAAATTTAAAAAAATTATGAAAAAGCTCTTCGTCAAAAAAGCTAAATGTTTGATAAAAGAAGCTCTTTACTGACAATGAAATTCAAAAAATTTCTTAATAAATAATAAAAATTTTGAAGAAGCTCTTTGTCGTCAAAAAAAACATGTTATAAAAAGAAACTCTTCTATAATTACTGAATTTAATGTGATGGTCGCTTAACTCTAATTTTAAGTGGCTTTTTTAAACTCCACTTCACTTTTCAAATTTAGAAAAGATTGTAGAGCTCAAAAGCTCACGTGTAATATATTAATGTACGATGCTTAATTCAACCTTTTTTCAAATTTAAAAACTATTTTTTTCGTAAAAATTTATGAAAAATTCTGAATCAAAAACTTAACTTTTGTTGAAAAAATATCTTTTATGACAATGCAATTTACAAACATTTCTTAATAAATAATACAAATTTTGAAAAAAGCTTTTTGTCGTAAAAAAACATTTTATGAAAAAAGCTCTTTTTTAACTACTGAATTTAATGTGATGTACTTTCAACTCGAATTTTAAGCATCTATTTTGAACTCCATTTCAAAATTTGAAACAGATTGTAGAGCTTAAAAGCTCACTTATAATAAAAGTAATATGCTATGTGAAACTCAACGCTTTGATTCAAATTTAAAAATAAAACTTTTCGGAAAAGTAAAATTTATGAAAAAGCTTTTTGTTAAAAACCTAAACCTTTGATAAAGAAAGCTCTTTTACGACGACTCAACTTAAAAACATTTGTTAAGAAGTATTCAAAATTTTGAAAAAGGCCTTTGTCGTCCAAAAAAAAACATCTGATGTAAAAAGCTCTTTTAAAATAATTTAATTTTTTGTGATATACGCTTAACATTAGCAATTTTAAGCTGCTGCTTTTATAAACTGCACTTCATTTTTCAAAATTTGAGAAGATTATGGAAGCTTTAAAGCTTCCTTGTAAATAAAATTAATATATTAAATAACAATTCAGTCTTTTATTCAAATTTAAAAGCATTATTTTATGGAGCAATAAAAAATTACGAAAAAGCTTAATATCAGAAAACAACATTTTTAATGAAAAAGCTCTTTTATTGCAATTAAATATAAAAATATTTTTTAAAAATAATAACAATTTTTAAAAAGCTCTTTGTGGTCCAAACAAATTACTATACTTTGTTATATAAAAAAAAAAAACAAAAAAAAAACAAATTGGCCATTTCAGCCCTTGAAAGGACTTTGACCGAGCTTCTAAGGATCGATTGTGTTGTGTGTGTTATTAAATGTTTGCACACAATTGACCAAGAACTGGACCTACATGTTTTATGCCGACTCCGAACGGCTAAAGTTCATGTTCTCAAGAAGCTTTACATGGCATTATTTACTCTCTGAGGTTTGCCATTGTCTGCAGAGAGGTGATGACCGATCAGAAAAATTTTTTACTGAAAAAAACTTTTCGCCACGGTTAGGGATCGAACCCGGGCTCTCGAGCATGCTAAGCCACACACTTAACCTGCATGCCACGGTCACCACTTAACTTTGTTATATGCAAACCTTTTATTCAAATTAAAAAAATTAATTTCACGAAAAAAATAAAATTGATGAAAAAGCTCTCTACCAATGACTTAACTTTTGCGTCAGAAAAAAGCTAGTTTTAACAATAACATTCCTTGTGATATATGCTAAACATGAATTTCAAACAGCTTTTATAAGCTTCGCTAGAATTTGCAAAATTTGAATAAATTTTAAAAGCTTTAAAGCTTAACTATTTATAAATAAAATCAATGCAATATTTTATATTATTTAAAGACTATTTTTTTTTATGTCAATAGTTAAAACGAATGAAAAGCTATTTGTAAAAAAAGCTTTTACTATAAAAAGCTTTTTTATAACAATTAAAAATATCGTAATAAACATCAAAAACATATTTCAGCTTGCTTTTAAAAACTTAGCTTAAAAGCTTTGAAACTATTGCTGCCAAACTTTGAATTATTCTTCAACTACTTGACTTATAACAACAATAACTTTCAGCTACTAACCAAAAAAACTCTATATTTCTTCTCTTTCTCTCTTCTATTTATTCTTCTTATACTTGTGCTTGTTCTTGTACTTTGAAAAAAAAAACCAACTATTTTAAAAAAAAAATTCTATAGAAGATGCGCCAGCAGCGCCACGTAATGTCAAAGCTGCAACACAACCGCCCGATCATGTTTTTCAACTGATGCCTGATGAAGCTGGTAAGACGTAGAAATCGTGAAAGGTTTTGTGTGCTTAATTATTCCCCCAAAAATATATTTATATACATATATGTGTGTATAGAGGAGACATATATACATTCATACGTGTATCCCGCATTGTTTGTGGCAAAGAAAACATTTTAATTTTGTTTAATGACTTGTTAAATTAACAAAAGCTTTTAGTAACTTCCGGTAGGATTGTTTGTTAACGTTGAGCTGTTGAATGGTGTTGTTTTCTCATTTCATTTTTTTTTTTTGTTTTAATTTTAATTAACCAGTGTGTACGCAAGAATTTAATGAATTTTTGGGAAAAGTTTAGACAAAGAGCTTCAAAAAAGTTCAGCAGATATAAGTTAAATTAAACGCTTGACTTAAGGCATAAATTGAGATAAACAATGTTGTCTCTATTTAATGATCATAAATTTAATTTGATGAAAAGTTATAAATTCAAAAAATAATCTTGATTTTAGCTTTATAAAAGCTTTTATAAATTAAATTGTTTATTCTAGCTTTCAAGTTTTTAATTTAATTAAGCTTTTTTCAATATATTTGAAGAAAACCAAAATCGTATTGATATTTTCAACACACTGACTGCCTTAAAAAGCTTTTCATTTTCATTTAATATGCGTTGATATTTTATGCTTGAAAGCTATACATATTTTTATTTTGTTTACCTTTAAACACTGTCCTTATTTTCACTTCAATATCAACCACTAGCTACAGTTGCAACAAAATTAAAAGTAGCCAAATTTGATATGAACAATTTTATCACTGCAATGCAAGGTTTTTAATAATTAAATTTAATTAAAACAACCTGTTTGCTTGGCTTCCTTCATGCTTGGTGTTCAACTCGTTATCGAATTTGTTTTTTTTTTTTCATTTACAAAATCACCCTCTTTCCTTTGCTTTACGCCAAAAATATACGCGCTGTACCTTATCACGCCAACATCTGGGGCAATTTTGCAATAAAACTGAATTTGCAAACCTGGCAGGCCACCGCCACCCAGGCAAAAGCAGTCGTTATTTTTTAAACGCCTGACAGCATGATAATGTGTTGTTTTTGGCCCGTTTTTGTTTTATTTGTTGTTGTTGTGTGTGCGCTACTGCTGCCTGCTACTTCCTTCATTGCTTGCTTCTGACATTTTAATCGTGCATGCATAACGTAATCACTGCATATGTGGCTGACTTTTGCGTGCGTCTGTGTGTTTGTATGTGCTTGTGTTATCCTTTCGTATCCTTGGATGAGCCAAAAACAACAGAGAGACGGACGAACAACACACGAAACTGTTGTTGCTACCGCTACTGCTGCTGTTGCCTTTTTTTCCACAGCCTGAACAAAACCATGTCAAGGCTCTGTGAGTTTTTCAACATTCTGGGCATGAATTTGTGCCGCACTGTGGCCTAAATTAGCTGTTTACAATTAATTTTACTATTTCGTCACACGAAATGAATTCAGCACTAATAGCTGAAGTTAAAGCTTTTGACATTTTCATTTGATTCCGTTTGACGGAAAGCGTTATTGATGTTTGAAGGAAGTAAACACATATAAGGATATGGAAAAGCTTACATGAGGGTTTCCTCTCAAACTATCTACATGATTAGTTGTGGAATAAACGTTTCACTGCATAAAATTTAAATGTTTAGAAATTTAAAATTTCGCAATTTTCAAAAATTAAACAATTCAATTCCAAAATTATAAAATTAAATTAGCTTTAAAATTTAAAAAATTCTAGTCAACATAAAATATGATGAAATTTTGAAAATGAGTTTAACTGTTATTCCTTGTCGACACAGAATTTAAAAATTTAAAGCCCGTTAAATCATCTCGATTTTAAACAAAGTTTAAAAGTGAGTTTTAAGGCCGATACCTCATCTCAAAAAATCTAAGTTTAACTTGGTGAGGCAAGTTTAAATTTAAACACAGAAATTCTAGGTTTAAAAAATTTAAACTTAGATTTTGTCAAAAATTCTCTGAGAACATTGGAAATATTCTCAATAATAAACAAAAAATGAAAAATAAAAAAATCATACTTCAAAAAATTCAAAATAATAAACAAAAAAAAACATATTTTAAGTTTTGAAAAAAAAATATTCCAATGAAACTGACAATTTGCATTATTTTATCAAAAATTTTTTAAATATTTTGATGTTCTACGTCAAAGTTGTAGAATTTTTACTACAGTGCCGCTCAAATATGTTTTTTAATCTGAGTTTAAATTTTTAAACAGAGTTTAAGTAAACTGACGATCAAAATGAGATAAGTTACGAAAATAATTTTAACTGTAATTAAAATTTAAACTCTGTTTACGAAATCTGAGGTTAAGGAATTTAAACTTCGGAGATCAGTTAAAGGGCCTAAGAGCTTAAAATCAAAATTTAAAAAAAAAACAGTAGCTATAAACATTTTAAAATTTAAGACTTTGAATTCTAAAATATTATAAAATTCAAAATTCAAATTTTAAAAAGTAAGAAGGGCTTCATTCAATATTTGAATTAAAGAAATAAACTTACATTTAAAGAATTGAAAAGTTAAAAAACAAAAAATTTAAAAGACAAGAATTTTAAAAAATTTATTTTTAATTTTAAATTTATTTAATTTAAATTTTAAAATAATTCAAAATTGAAGAATTTGAAATATTTCCTTAAAAATTTGAAAATTTTAAATTTTCAAAAATTTCTTTCTGCATTTAAAATTTAAAATTCAAAAGAACTAAGATTTAACAATTGAAGAATTGAAAAATTTAAAACTTTTAAGACCTAAAATTTCAAAACTTCAAGAGTTAAACTTTAACGACACATAAAAACTTACAAATTTAAAAACTTAAATCTTAAAATTTTAAAACTAACTTTAAAATTAATGAAGTAAAATTTTACATTTAACTTGAAATTTTCAAAATTAAGAATTTTTTAATATTTTTCCAGCAAAACTTTTAAATAAGTTAAATTGAATGCAAAATTTATAATTTTTAAAACAGTAAAATTTCTAAACACAAATTTTAAAATTTTGTATATTTAAATTTTTATTAACAAAAATTAATATAATTAATATAATATTAATTAATATAGCTTGAATATATAAAAATATTTAAAAATTAAGAAAAGATTATATTTTAAATTTAAGATTAACTTAAAAATTAAAAATTAAAAAATAAAATTTTGGATTTTAAAATATATGAGTTTAAAAATTTTACAAATTGCAAAAAATACAAATTACAAAAGTTAACAAAAGTTTAAATTTCAAAATTGAAAATTTTCAATTTTTTTTTCAAAAACATTTTAATTTAAAGCAAATTTATAATTTTTTTATAAATTAAATATTATTTAATAAAATTTTGCGTGGCAAAATTTTTTGATATTGAATGTTTTCTAAAAACAAAACCAATAAAATCTGAAAATTTATCACTTAAAAATAATGAGTTGGAAATTATAATTTATTTAAGAATTATTAAATATTATAGAAATTTAAAAAAAAAACAATTTTTAATTCATTTTATTTTTCAACATAAAACATTTTAAAATTAAAAGAAATTTCATACGAATTTATAATTTTTAAAATTGTTAACTTTTAATTTTTTTTTTTTTTTAATTTTGTGTTATATTTATTAATATTAACAAGTTTACTAAGAAAATATATTAATAAATTTAATATTTTAAAAAACCTAAAAATTTTAAAAATTTATAAGTTATAAAATTTTAATTTTAAATTTAAATTAAGAATTTTTAATTTATATTGTTAAAACATTTCAAAATTAAAAGCTTTTCATTTTTTATTTTCAACATTTATAATTAAAATGCAACTTTATGCATATTTAATATTTTTACACTTATTAAAATTTCAGGTATTTAAATTTCAAAATGTTAATTTTTAAATAAATTTTATGAATATTTAGTTTTTGAATAAGAAAAATATTAAAAAACTTAAAAATTGAAAAAAACATATAAAAATGTGAAGAGTTTAATCTTAATTTTGAGTTGAAATTTTAAAATCTTAAAATTAAAATTTGTTTATTAGTTTCCATGCTACAATTTATATTATATTTAATGTAAATTTATAATTTTTACAGTTTTAGATAATTAAATGTTAAAATATTGTGTTTTTAAATTTTAACATTTTTATTAAAAGCTTAAAGTTTAAAAGTTAAGGTTTTTAAATTTTAACATTTTTATTAAAAGCTTTACCTAAAAACTAACAAATATTAAAATTTTAAAATTTAAAGTTTTACGTAAAACTTCTTCAATTTTTTTTTCAACTTTCGATTTTAAAATTTTATTATATGCATTTTTTTAATTTTTTTAAGGTTTGGATATTTAAATTTTAGGTTCTTTTTTATTTTTATTAAAAACTTTATCTAAATATTTAAAAAAAAACATTAAAATATGAAAAAAACTTATTCTTAAAACATATGTTTTTAAGAGTTATTAACTTAAACTGAAAACAAAATAAAAAAACAAATTAAATATAATTAATTTTTACCAAAAAATTTAAAACTTAAAAACATAAAGGTTAAAAATTTTCAACAAGTTAATCTAAAAGTTAAATTGAAATTTAAAGTATTTGATTTTTTTTAACATAAACAATTAAAAATGCAAATTTATAAATTTTTATACTCAGGACAGTTAAATTTTAAAAATTTGTGTATTTGAATATTGAATTTGTATATTTTTGTGAAAAATTTAAATTTTTAATATTATTAATATAATTAATTATTAATTAATTATAATAATATATTATTAAGACTTAAAAATATGCAAATTTTTTTTGTTTTAAAATATAAAGATTATAAATTTTAATTTTTAAATTTAAAATTCTACATTTTACATTTTTTTAAATTTTAAATTTTAAATTTTAAACATTTTAAATTTGAAGAACTTTAACATTCTTGAATTTAGAAATTTTAAAATTTCTTCAATTTTATTCATTATTTTAAATACAAATTTCTTTTAAATTTTAAAATATTCTCACATTTTACAAAATAAAAATCTTAAAAATATTTTAATATTTAAATTTAAATAATTTTTAATATAGTATTAAGAATTGAAGTTTTGGTTTTCCTTATCCTTTCAGCATTGCCTTTTTTAGTGTTTCAAAAAATATAGTCGGAATTATTAAGAGAATTGCAGAAGATTTCACATAGGACATAGGGAGATTCTTATAAGGTTTATAAAAGATTTATTACAAAATTTTCAACAGTCTGAAATGATCTAAGATGCTTTAAATTAGGTTTTAAGAAGATTCTATGAAGTTTCTGTATGTTTGCTTAGAAGGTTAGATGGAAAAATTCTTAAAAACTTCTCGTGAGATTCCTATAAAATCTTAAGAAATTTTAAAAAGATTCTAGCCCCAGTAATGTTAAGAAAGTTCCTTAAAGATTTTCAAAAGGTGTGTTTTCCGAGTAGGAAAATTTTTTGTGATAGTGATCTAAGAGTGATCTAAGAGTGTTCTAAATAGGCAGAGACAACTTTTAAGAGCTTTTTGAAAATATCTTAATTCGGATATTAACTTCTTCTAATATATAAATATCTCGGTGTCATGGTGTTTGGGATCGCACATCTCCGAAATTGCTCGACTGATTTTAATGAAATTTATTTTTGTATATATGTTGGGTGTGAGCATAGGTCTTTAAGTATTTTTCTGTTTCCTACGGGGCGTGACACTTTTTCAAGAACAAAAATTTTCGGTTTAGCTTTCGACCTAGAAGTCACACATCTTAATAAAGCTCGGTATGAACTTAAGTTGTACTCTTCAACTGTCAAATTTGAACGATCTTTGTAAAGGGTGCGTTGTACCACCTATACAAATACATTTTTTGTATCAAATAGATTTGGAACTATGGTAAATGTCGCATAACAAGGAAACTCAGTTTAAATGTCCACACTGACACGGACATTGGAAAACGAGGCGTGGCTCGCCCATATAAGTTTAAATTTTCGATAAAAAATAGCTTTAAAAAAGAAAGGCACAGAACATTTTAACTCAGAATGGAGTGACTGCTTCTGGGAAACTAGAACGGACATTGTTCAAGGGGTTTGGTTCCGTCTTTATAAGACTAATTTTTTAAATTTAATAACTTTGAAAATAATTGAAATTTAAAGACGAACTTTATTATGGTTCATTTTTCAGAATCATGTGACCCACAGTGCGTTCGAAAAAACACACCCATACCTACACACATACTCACAAGCACGCACTCATACGTTGCGGCATTTAAGTCAATTAATGCTCACGCAGTAACCGCTTCGACCTGCTGTTGATTGCGTTGCTTTGTGTGCGCTTCAAATGCGCGATTTTCTTTATGAATATCATACGTTATGAGTGGGAGTGTGTGTGTAGTTTTTTGTTTGTTTTTTGCTTTTGCCTTATTTTTTCAACTAAAAGTATTCATATGCAGGATGCGTGCGCGTAATCAGGCATGAGCACGCAATGCGTTTGTGGCACAAAGAGGCCAAAGGAAGCACATGTACGCACGCATACACACTCGAACACACACACACACACATAGAGGCGCATACAAGCTGCTATAGCACTTTACGTTAATCCTGCGCTGGTTGTTACTTGGTTTTTTGCGCTCACATATATTTTCAGCTTTTGTTTTTTCAGCCTTTCAATTTATGCCTAAAAGCACACACACTTTATTTTATTTTGCACAATTTTCTATGCACAATATTTTTGTTTTGTACTTTGTTTCTTTGGGTGTTTTTTTTCTTTTTTTTTATTTGTATTGTTGTTATAACAATATTTTTTTTGTTTTCTGTAGTTTAGTTGTTTGTTTTATCGTTATCGTTTGCATTTTAATTTTTGATTTCATCATCGATATTTTTTTTGTTTTGTTTTTTTTTTTCTTTTCTTTGTTCTTGTTTATTTGCAGACCTTTTAGCATATTTTGACATTTATTTTCATACCGATTCGAATGGATCGCTTGTTTACTCCCCGCCCAAGTTAAGGCTAAAAGGTATTTAGTTTGTTATTTTTTCTTAAAATATTAATTAATAATTTCAAATATATATAGATATAATTAAGTGGCTATAGAAAGGCGCTGTATGGTTTGTTCTCAGCAGTTGTTGAATTTTTAATGTGACATAAATTTCTAAGCTTATCAAATATTAAAAAAACTTTAAAATAATGTAGGTAATTATTTGACATGTCCTTGAAGTAAAGTTCAACCCTTTTGCTTTGACTTCTGTTTTGTAATTTCCAGCACTTACTCTCACCCTAGTTCACTGCTGTGCTGAGGCGCAGTCCACAGCCATGTCAACTGTATTTTATTTCTTAAGCATTTTATGCGACGCTTGCATGTCCTTTGGTATTAAGCAGCTAGTAGATAGCTACCTTTGTTGTCGCATGTCGTTTTCAGTCGCAATGTTTCCCTTTTTTTAATGCCATAAATTAAAGTATTATTATTATAATTTTTTTCATTTTATTTTTTTTCTTTTTTTTATTTTGCCACAACATTTCTGACATTTGCTGTTGTAACACTGTCTGTTGTTTTCATGTTTCCACTTGTGTTGCATGTCGTGTCCTTATTTTTAATGGCGCTCTAGCAACGCTTGGCATTTTCTGTTGTTGTATTTTTTTGTTTGTGCATATTCGAACAAGCATTTTATGTAAATTTACATTTAACAGCACTTGTTTGGTTTTCGTTGAAGTCACCTGCATATTTAATTATATGACTTACCTCAATGATTGTTGGTTGGAAATTATTGAAGACAATAAATCAATAAAATTCTTTGACCTAGTTATTGTTTTAATGGCTTTTAATTTAATTTCTTAACATTAATAAACTTTTGCTTGATTTAACGACACTGAAAATTGCCTTACTTTGAAACTTTTTGAAGCTTTTACAGCTTTATAGACTTTAAATGAACATTAAATCATCGCAAATGATCTGCAGCAGCTTGCTCAAGTTTCTCTCAGGCGCTGATGTGAACAATTTTTTTTTTTTATCCATAAATTCTTCATATCCCATATTTCATCAATTGTCCTTAAAAGCTTTTGAAGTTAAACTTTGTTCAAAAATTTCTTCAACGCTGTAATGACGATGCTCTGAAAAAGCTTTTAACATGTCCTGCTTATCTATTTAACATACAAGCATCTGTGTACCGGCTCTTAGCTTATTATCTGCAGACCCCAATCAGCTTCAAAATTTTCTTAAATTTTGCCTAAAATCTTATTAATGCCTAAAACTTTGTCCTTAAAAGCACCCAAAAAAAGATTTACGCAACTAAAGTTTGAGCTATAAAATTCAGTCTTAAATAACTGCACAAGCCTTTATCTATTTATTATATATTTTTTTTTTTTTTTGTTCTACAAAAATCCCTGCATAAATAAAAGCTATTGAAAGACAGCATTAATGATATTTTAAGGACTCTCCTCAGCCTTGATTGGCAAGTTGACGATGATTAAGGATGACAGCGCCTGGTGATTATGAATTCATTGCAATATGACAAAAAAAAAATAAAATAAAGCAAAAAAAAAAACAACACACTGCATAATTAATGCGAAGAATGCTTAAGAAAATTTTATTTAATGGAAATTAGCATTAAAAAGGATTGCTTAAAAAGTTTTTTGCTAGAGATGTGCCAGGAATATATTAAATGTTAGATGAGTGCAGGAAATTTGGAAAGCAGCAGTATTTCAAATGAACAAATGTGATAAAAGAGAGTTTGTCAAAAGCACAAAACAAAAAATAAAATAAACAAAAATAATTAAAATCATTTGAAAGCTTTAGGAAATGTTGGCAAAGAGAGTCTTTAAAGAAAAAAAAAGTGGTATGGATAAAAAGGGTGTATTAATAATTTAAGTTAATAATATTTTCTAAATTTTAAATGAGTTAAAAAGCTTTTTAGCTGAAGTGCAGTTCGATTCTTAAACTGGTTTTTTTCTTATCATAAGTTAGTTAGATGAAAAGCTTTTTTGAGGGTTTTGAGCAGAAAATGGGTTGGAAGGAAAAAGCTTTATTGAAATCAGAGATCTGCAATTAGTCTCGTTTTTGACTCATTAATTGACTAATACAAGCAAGAGTATCAGTGGATTTAAGTCTAAGAAGAACTGTCAGTCATATCCACTCATGCTCTTTCACTCACGGCGCTCATAGCAAGTAAGTGTGTGCTCAGTTCTCTTATTGAGTCAATGATTTTAATGTGCTATACCGTAATGACTCACAACACTAATAAACACCAAGAGTACAGTGGAATAGCTTTAGTTCCTAAAAGATGTGGACAATTATTGTCACTCGTATTATTGCCACCAGCCTATGTGCAATTTTGTCACAGTGTTGTATTAAGAAATTCTCTGAATTAGAATTATTGCCACAAAAAAGTGCATTAGTGCCACCAAATTGGTCACCAGTGATCGCCAAATGAATTATTGCCCTTCAAATTAGTGGTGGCAATAATTTAAATGTGAATAGCATTATTGCCACAAGTTTATGGCAATAATTCTCGAGGTTTTTCATAAAAATCACATCACATTGCCACCAAATTTTAAGTGCCACAAAATGGTGGCAATAATTCTCGTGGCATTTATGCCCAAAGGTGTATGTTTTATTGCCAGCAAAATTACATCACTTTGCCACATGTGGCAATAATGCACATTAGGTTAGGAATTAACGACAAGTGAATTATTGCCACCAAATTGTTGGTGTCAATAATTCACACGACATGAGGCATTGACGCCAAGTAAATTATTGCCTCAAAATTATCTCAATTGATGGCAATAATTCCTGTTTAAAGTGTTTTATTGCCACAAATTGGTGGCAATAATTCGTGTGGCATTAATGCACAGGACTGTATGTATTATTGCCATTTCACTTAACAAAACTTACATCATGCAAAACCAAGGGTGTTCAGTTACGTCAAGTGATTTTTTAGCATATGTGGCAATAATACACATAAGGTTGAGAATTAACGCCAATAATAGAATTGCCACCAAATCAGTGGTATCATTTCCTTCCATTTTATGAGTTCATAAAGAGCGCCAAATGTTGTTTGTTTCTTTATAAAATAATTTGTCTAGGCGAAATATTAAAAAACAACACCGATTTGGTGGCAATAATGCGCTTGGCATTAATTCACAACCTAATGTGTATTATTACCACTTGTGATAATAAATTAAATACCCTAGTTGTGCATGATGTGACTTTTACTAAATGTAGTGGCAATTGTACAAACAGCCATGTGCACTAACTTCACGAGTATTATTGCCATCAATTTATGGCAACGACATACTTTTTATGTGAATTATTGCCATCACTTTTCAGTTCAACATTAACTTGGCATAAGGTATTAAACTTATGTCGTATGAACTATTGCTTCCACGAATTTGGTGGCAATAATTCACTTTTTTGTGACATAAATTCTACTTCGGAGAATTTTATAATTGAACACTCTGTCAGTAATACTCACTAGCTGGTGGCAATAATGCGTGTGGCAGTAATTCTCCACAGCTTATTCTTATATCTCAGCTAAACGTGCCAGAACACACAAAAGAACTACCCAATCAGCCATTTAGAAATAGTGCCTGAATTAAGCTTACATGCAATACAAATAGCAAACCTTTTCCAAGCAGGCTTTCAAAACACTTACCTCGTTAAGAGATTTCCAAACTGCTTTGTATAAAACAAACAAAAACAGAAAAAGCAAGTGTTGTGCAATTATACTGGAAATGGCTTTGATTAAGTAAGTGTTTTGTAATCATACTTGGAAAACACTGACAAAGGTAGCAATGCTCTCAAACATATAGGAAGCGCTTAGAAGCAAAATAGTCCAACCCACAAACAATTTTTTTCGGTTTTATGCTACCAGACACGCTCACTAAGAACATCTTTTGGATAAAAATCTCATTTTTAAAAAGATTGCATTATGGAAGTGAAAAGTGGTTCAAGATAAAAAAATTTTCATTCCATTCAAAAGAGAATTCGTATCATATTACATAGATAAGAAGAAATTTTGGCAAATTCTTAAGGTGGTTTTGCTGTTCCTTAACCCATTTTTGGCCGCTTCCAGTTCCAGTTGAGCTAGAAAATTGAATTTTCAGATTTCATCTGTTTGTGGGTTAATTAGAAGAAATTTAAAAGAATATATTCGGAAAAGCTTCTAGTTTTTCAGCGGCTACCAGTTCCAGTTGAGCTAGAAATTTGTATTTTCAGATTTCATCTGTTTGTGGGTTAATTAGAAGAAATTCAAAAGAATATATTCGGTAAAGCTTCTAGTTTTTCGAAAAATTCACTTTGCCGTTCATTTTAGTACCGTTCGCCAAAATGGATGTAAACACGGGTATTGTCGTGCAATTAAATGAACACAAAAGGCATAAAATGCTTGTTTCATATCAAATGTATAACTTTTTCTCATTGCAGAAAACATTATTTTTTATAAACCATCCTTTTTAAAGTTATTATTATTATGAGAATTAAAACGCTATTCTTAAATTTTGAAAATTTTGAATTTTCCATCAAAACACCTTTTTTTGGGCAAAATAAAAAAAAATTGATCAGATACTCTCATTGGCTTTGAGAATCAATCGTCATCAGGAAAGCTACAGGTGTCAAATAGTTAAACGATTCGTTTTCGCAATATCCGCAAAAAATGGGTTAAGATCGACTTTTTACGAATCAATTTGTCTCCATTACTTCATTATTAAGTAGGTTGGACCACTTTGGTTCTGAGCGCCTCATATTATAACTGTCTTTTGTTTTAATTTTGTTCGCTCATCAGCCATAAGTCTTACGGCGCACCATTAGTGCATTAATGGAGGAACTACAATTGCATGTAAGCGTTCTACAACAGTAAATTAAAGCATTTTTCAAGCTTGACGCTTACATTTCTAAGCTTATCTAAATAATATTCCAAGCTTATTTGGCTGATTGGGTATTTTGCAATAAGCATAAAGCAGAACACAAAATAATTCTCTCATACTTATTTTTCTCTCACGTGAACAAGTGAGACACATCAGACTATTAAACCACGACCAATAGAGTGATATTTTGTCAACACATATGAGTGTACGAGTACTATGAGTGTTTTTTTGGCTTAAGTGCCGATGAGTCAAAATATTTTGTTGAGTTGATATGAGGTCACATTTGCAGTGATAATCATGAGTCTTGTCTCAAGTCAACTTATTTCATTAGAACTCATTGCAGATCTATTCAGATATTAGACAGAGTTAAGAAAAGGGTTTTGAGTTTCCAAAAATAAAATTCCCACTAAGATTTTTTTTAAAAATATAGTTATATTTTAAAATAATAAAGGTAAAATCATATTTTATAATGTTCAACCTAACATATAGTTAAAAAAAAATGCCTTATTTCGCTTAATTTTCTTTACTTCCCTAATATTTCATTACAAACAGCTGATAACTTAAATATTTTAATCGTTTCTTCTTTGTTCTCTCCACTCATCACTTTCAATCATCTTTAGGTCCAAAACCGGGTCCACCACGTAACCTCACCGTTACCGAGGTCTCGAATGGCTTTCTCATCTCATGGCAATCGCCGCTGGAGCGTGCGCATATCGTCAAATTCTATACAATTAAATATCGCACCGATGCTCAATGGAAGACGCTAAATCGTGGTCAAATACGACCCGAGGAGACGCAGTATTTAGTTAAAAATTTAGTTGGCGGGCGTACGTATTACTTTCGCGTTCTAGCTAACTCGGAAAAAAGCTACGAGTCCAGCGACGAAGTCAAATTTCCGGTACCGGCTCGGGTGAAGCACAAAGCAATTACGGCCGGTGTCGTTGGGGGCATCCTGTTTTTTATTGTTGCGATCATTTTATCGGTTTGTGCCGTAAAAATTTGCAATAAACGTAAACGACGAAAACAGGAAAAAGGTAACAAAAAGAGATACAATTAAAAAATAAATTGAACATTGCAAAACAATACGATGCCCGGCTTATTAGACGGGATCGGTGGTGGTTTTGGGGGAGGCATCTGGAGGCTCAAGTGTATTGCGCATGTCAGTGTGTTGCTACAAACAACAGTTGTCAGTAACTCACAGGTTCATACTGTAACCTTTAAACAGTTGCTTAGCTCATGAGTTCCCGACTAAAGTTGTTGTAGCAGCATTTGGTGTACGGAGCTGCCTTGACGCCTGAATGCCTCCCTGTTTGATGGCTTTTAACTAGGATGCTGGTTGCGTATTAATCAATAATAAAACTTAATTGTTATTAATTTGTTTGAAGCATTTAACGCTAACTTAAACGGTTGATTAACATTTGAGTAACAATTGCAACAATGTAAAGTAGTTGATTTCATATTTATTTTATATTATTTATTTTAGTTAAAACATTTCTTTTTATTATTTATTAATGATGATTTATTATTATTTTTAATGGTTATGGTATCTTAACATTAATAAATATACAATATATATACATAAATATTAATTATGCTATATGATGCATTTATATGACACTCTATGTCGGTATTAGTAACTGTTTATTGCTCTATTGAGCAAAAATCGCTAGAAGAATAATAAATAATACGAATCCTCATTTTAATTGATTCTCATAATTTTACTGCATCGACCCTTAAGTACAATATTTTTTTTTAATTTTAACCTTAAGATATTTTTTTATTCGTGTGACTGAATGTGTTGTTTTATGAATGCGTGTATTTTACATTTTTTAAAAATTTTTATTATTAGGATAGTAAGGTTTGAATTAAGATTCAAATTTTTTTCAACTAGGTTTAAGTACTTTTTGACTGAAAAAATGCTGAGCAAAACATAGAATTCTTTGTTGATCATCACACACAATTTCCTCGTTTATCACTAACGTTTGTATTGTTTATTACAAATGATTTGACCGTTCGTCTAGAGTTATTCTATTTTATGGAATAGAGTCGAATCACCCATAGATTTTATACCATAGTTATCGATATTTTCTTGAGAATTTCCTCAAACATTTTGCTAGTCAAATCTACTCTGGAGAAAATACTTATGTTAAATTAACAAAAGGCTTATAAAAGTTCACACAAGCACATTGGCAGTTTTGGGCCTGCCAAGTTTTTGTATAACCCAAGAATGTTTTATGTGTCCATCTAACGCCTTCAATATTGTATCAAAATATTTATACAAGTAACTTGTATAATTTTATAGGATGAAAATGTAAAATTAAGTAAATTTGCTTTTTTGAAAGTTTACCAAACTTTTCTATGAAATTCAAAATTAATTATTTTTATGTTTTTGATT
The DNA here is from genome assembly GCA_958299015.1 of Tetanocera ferruginea. Classification (NCBI taxonomy): domain Eukaryota; kingdom Metazoa; phylum Arthropoda; class Insecta; order Diptera; family Sciomyzidae; genus Tetanocera; species Tetanocera ferruginea. The sequence continues at coordinate 146,365,646 of OY282641.1, forward strand.
TTTTTTTTTATTATTATATAACTCTACATTATATAACTCCACACCTAATGTCGCAGTTTCTTCGACATCTATTACAAAGCTTCTATTACAAAAGCCAACTTGTATAGTTTTACTTCGGTTTTTTCTTCGATGTACCAATGAGTGTTTCTTGCTTTTCAAAAGTTAAGACTGTGCAAGTGCTCGGAATGAATGTAAGTGCTTTTGTTGTTGTAGAATAAGATGTTTGATTGGAGAGGGTGATAATGATCTAATGTAGAAAGAGCGGAAAACACACAGATTTCAAAATCTGATGACAAGACAGGTGTAGCGGTTGCCCATATTAAAAAATAACTTTCCCTTACGTACCTCTGAAGAGGCCAGAGACAGGTTGTAACGAGATTTTCTTTTTTTTCTTTTTTTTTTATTTGAAGTTACCCTGAATTTCTCTTTCAAATATTTAAGTTGAGAGAAAAAAGTGGTACTCATAATCTTATATCATATTTTTACGTGAAGTAGTCTTCAAGACTTGCATTTTATGTGAACAAACTTTTGTTGTTTTAAAGATATAACAGGTTTTATGTGGTCTTTAACGTTACATGCTTTGAGAATAGATTCAAAGTAGTTCTGCGTTTAAAAAATTTCAAAACTTTGTCAAAGAAGTGGGATTTAATAAACGAATAAAATCTAAATAATGAACACAAAATGTTGTCTTGCACTTCTAGCAGCCAAAACGTGTGGTCTTTAACGTTACACTTCGAAAACTTTTTGTTCCAATTTGAATTTTTTCCATGCCCGACATAGGCGAACTGATCGTATGCATTGAACCGCGACAAAATACAGACTTCTTTGATATTTATATTTTCGGATGGTATGATATATAAATTAACGGTAGAAAGATATAAAGCAAAAACAACATTTTTCGTCCGTTAGTTCTACAGAAAAAAATTCCATATTTAGTTCAAAAATTAATATTAAAATTAAGAAGAAATATATCTTTCAGAAAGTCATGGGCATTACGACAGGGATGCTACAAATGGTGGCACATAGGCTGGTTTCTTTGCTAAAAATTCTATCACAAAAGAGTTTCCATATTTTTCAATAATTTTTGCTTGATAAGAAAAAGTAAACCTTTCCCATCAAAACAAAATACACAATTATCGAAATAAGTGTACAAAAAAGCGATTGTTGGAGGACTTTCGTAGCAAGTCGCGCTATCTGTCTGAAACCAATCGCCCACATACAATAATTAAATTTTTTGTCAAAAAAACATTGGTTAGCGTCTTTCCAGAAAACATTTTTTACGAAAAATGAGCTTTTACGGCCCAAAGAGCTATGACAGAAATTTCATCTCTTCTTAAAATCATGTTACGTGACGTGACGGCTTGTGTGAATTTTTCTTGTACACTTGAGCAAAAGTGTACACAATAATTAAGAATTTTTAAGTGATCTTCATGAATTTTGGTCCAGCAACCAATTACATAAGTAACATAAACTATTTATTATATCAATACATAATTTCCACGAAATACACAAAAGAAAAATTGATAAGCATCGTGTTTGAAGTTCATAAAATGTGTGTACAAGCTACATGAAGCAATGGAAAATTTCGTGATTGCTATGAAAAAATACAAGGCGAACATGAATTTTTTATAATTTTTATGAATAAAATTCACAATATTCATGTACAAATACGAGGCAAACAAGAAAAGTTCATGAAATAAGTGACAAAAATTTATGAAGCTCATGTACATATACAAGGAAAAGTGGCTGAAACAAGGACAGTAAGAACAGTTCATAAAATAAGAGTCAAAAAAGCATGAAGCTTATACAATGGAGGGCGTGAGCTTCTTACTGCATTGAGTAAAATTTAATTATGAAATATTTATGTTCTTGTGTTTTTTGTTTTGTGTATTTTTTACATTGATATCATGAATAGTTCATATGACTTATGAACATATTTTGAATTAATATGATTGCTTTTGAAATTTGAATCATTAAGAAGTTCTTACTTGAAAATTACTTAAGAAGTTCTTACTTGTTGTATTTTCTTAATTGATTTCTTCTTAGAGCTTCTTTGTTTGGAAAAAAAATCAAAATAAAACCACTTTTTTAATGTCAATTTTCTTATGAAAAAGTAATGTAATATCGAAAACGCGACTATCGTGAGCCACATAGAAACAACACCTTTCGGCTGGACGTGACCAAGTTGTGAAACCACCTACACAGACCATAAGGAGTCCACAATGACTATCCAGTTTAACAATTTTATATAAAATAATGTCCTGCACTGCTGCTCAGACACAAAGTTTATTTAGATAAAGGTCATAAAATGCTTTTTTTGTTAATATAACTCTCTCTCATTATATCCTATGAGTTAATTAATATTTATATAATTTTTTTTTGCATACAAATTGTCAATTAAAGCATTAACGAAGAGTAGATTAAATTATTTTTTTTGATGTGAAATAAATCCAACTTAATTTTGCAAATAATTAATTCATTAGATGCAATAAACTTAAAATGTGAAAACAAAAAAAAAATTATTAAAGCACACTTCATACATTTTGTATATAATTAAAAATATTGAATAACAAACGATTTTTTAAATAATTGCATTAAATGTATCGGATGTTGAAAAAAAAGGAAAGAGAAATAAAAAAAAAAAACAAAAATTACAGTAGTGGAAATAAATGAAAAGTACAAGAGCAACGGGCAGGACATTGACAGCTTCATTGAATAGCAAAATGACAACTACAGCAACAATAATAACAACAAAAACAACAACTACTACTACTACTCTTGACAACAACATGTGACAATTCAATAACAATTCAATTGATTTAAATTGATTCGTTTGGATGTGTGTGACTTAAATTCATTTCGGTGTCATGTGTGGTTAAATGATTTAATTAGATAAGCTAAAGTGGGTTAAAGAGACAGATGCAATAAAAAAAGTTATTCCCAAGTGAGGTAGGTGAAAGTTAAGGTATTTTTTCTCTATAGAAATGGATTTTTATTATTACTGCTTAATTTTTATAATATATGTTACAAGTATTGGTAGATATTTTAAATTGTTCTAAAATTAATTTATTGCTTAATTTATTTACTCTACAGTGCATAAACTATGAATATAAAATATTTTGAAAATTTCATTTTCTTTTTAATATTCATTTTAATATGCATTTAATTTACTCTATCAACTCTTGATTTTTTAATTTAATCAAATTTTTAGCATATCTATTTTAAAGCTTGACAATGAACAACATGCTTTCCTATTTGTATTTTTTTTAATTTCCATCTTTTTTTTTGCATGTTTTTTTTTTTTTGTTGTTTATTTTTTGTTTTGAGTCCTTCGTAGTTCTTCAATTGACTATACCTCAAATGTATAGCTATACCAGTACATTTCCCTTAGGCATATTCACAAATGTCCTGCGTGCAGAAATCCTAACCAGTGTGCATTACCTAAACAAAGCCTTAGTTGTAAAATTATTTATATATCGTACATATCTATAGTTAGATTTGCATATAAATGTGTTTTTTTTTTTTTTTTTGTTTTGCTCTTTTTTTCTGCGTCGGTACACATATAAATATAGCAAAGAAATAAACGCTCCAATGCACACAAGCATAAAGCTACCTTTAAATATAATTGGCACATATTCTTGATTTTGTTGTTTTTATTATTTTTTTTTTTTTTTTTGCATACAAACGTACCACCGATACACGTAATATGTAGGTGTGTTTGTAGTTGCCTTAATAGCAGCATAAAATAAGGATAATGGAAAAATCATGTTTTAACTCAGAAATGTCGATATTAAAATAAATATGCTCTTGCATGAATAAACATACAAGCGCACTCTCACACCCACACACACACACACCCACACACATACATATTGGACTATAAATAAAAAATATTGTTATTTTTCACATTTGTTTTTTTTGCAATAATCACATGTATGTATGTATTGATACTACGTTGGTAAATAAAAATATAACCATTGGTGCAGCTATACAAATACACACTACGTTGAAGCTATTTTGACTGCTTTATAGCATTGCAAATATTTAGGTTTCTCAATTAATAATTATTTCCTTACGGCAAAACCATGTTTGTATTGAATGAAAAGTGTGAAAAATGGTTTTGATATATGGGTTCTTTTCACTTTATGAGTTTGCCATGAGCTAAAATTGACTGAAAAATTAATTCAATGGAACAAAAATACCGCAATGTACTACACGCGTTACGGCACTCATTACCTCCTTCATTAAAGAAATATTCATATTTTTATATATAACATTATGGCAAAAAAATGTTTCAAAGTTTTTAGAGGGAATGTATGTTTTAACAATGTTATGATAGTTATGACTAGTTGATTAGATATGAGTTGCGTAGAAAAAAAATCGAAATATTAACTTCAACGCTATGGACTGTTTCAGCGAAATGCGCTAACTCAATTGCGCCATGGCGCAATTTTGAAATGTTTTGAGTTCTCTAGCAACAGCAAATCTTCTTTTATTTGCACTCAATTTTCTCTGGCGTTTTATTAAGAGTTCTTGCAATCGCTTCATTGTATATCCCATTATCCAAGTTTTTATTCATTTATATGCATATATGCATCAAAATATATGCATACTGAATAATATTTTGAAAGAAACTTTATGAATTCTTCAACACAATATTCCTATTCAATATAGCGCAAAATATCGAAGGGTTCCCACAAACAAAATCTTCTTAAAAGTCTCACTTAAAGAAAACTTTAAATTAAAAAGATTATTTCACGTTCATTTATAAAATTCTTTTAACCTAATTTGAACCTTTTTCTTTTGAAACGACTTGATCGATCTATTTTATATCCTACAACTCATTCTAAATGTGTTTCCAACATATTCGGTACTCGTCATAAGCGCCACTTGGAGCACAGATCTTGCGAAGAATTTTCCTCTTCAACGCTCCTAAAGTCTTCTAAAGCTCCTAAATTATTGACTTATAGTGTTAGTTTTCTTCCTAGAGAGAAGTTTTTGGTTCTCAATTGCCTACTGAGCTCAAAGCAAAGTCTGTTGACAAAAATTTACATTCGTTTGATCTGGCTGGTTATCAGATAAATTAAGGTTGTCCACAATAGCCTTAAAGGATATGTTGTCAACAATGACGGGATTTTCAAGACGCAAGGTTGTTTGCTTATTGACCCAAGGTATTTCGTCTTATCAGTTTTTACTGCCAAACCCACTAGACTTAACTTGTTTTCTAGCTTGGAGAGAGCCGCACTGATTTCGCGCGCCACCACGTCTCCGATGAGTAGTTCTCCATCGTTAGATTTAAAAAGTCGCATAATTAGAAAACATCTTTTCTAAAACCACTTTTGGTATCGAATTGGCCTGGTGTAATTCTACAGAGTTAAATTTGCAAAAATAATAAATTCAGACATGGCAGCGTAAAGGTTTCACTATTGGTCTGTCGAAGTCGTAATTGGCAAAGATATGGTGTGTGTGTGTCGTTTTTATTTCGAAAGTCTTCTTCAAGATTTCTCGTAGCGTAAATATCTAGTCAATGGTAAATTTTCCAAGTCTGAAGTAACACTGATTAGGTCCATCACTTGGTTTACAATGGGCAACAATCTTTCACAAAATACGGTCGACATGACATAATTTAGAATATTAATAAGGCTTATCCCACGGTAGTTTTTATTCCAAAAGTGGGTAAGAAGAAGAAAACTGGTCCAACAGATCTATCATTCTTCCTGCTGAAGCCTTTGAAAAGTTGAAGACTGCTAAAACAACTCACTAGACATTGCACTATACTCTCTTGTAAGCTACATAGAGAAATCTGTTAACCATAATAGCCCATCCACAATGACAACAACGGGCGACGAACGACAGGTCTCCACTCTGTCGTTGTAGAGAAATTTCGGGCGACTTGAATTTTTTAAACACGACAACAACAAGCTACAGCAGAAAGTGCTTAGTGAAATCAGCAATATTTTTTCAGGTTATTGAATCGAATTTAAATTAAATTATATTATTTAATAAACTCACATCAAAGTTTGCAATTAAATATAAAAAATTGAACACAAAAACGAGCACTCGAACAGCCGGCATGAAAAAAACACGAATGTAAACAATGGCTGACATTTACTTTTGTCGTCTGTTTTTGTCGCCAAATTAGAATTAAATTGAAGCTGGCTACAGCTACATTTGAAGTGGGGCAACAATGTCGTCGCGATTGTCTCCAAAAGTTCATCCCATAAGAAATACATGTGAAAAAAAAGTGACGTTTGACGCTCGTCGCTCGTTGTCGTCATTGTGGATGGGCTATAAGGCATGTTATATGGTGGCATTTTTAGATATCGAAGGTTGTCTTTAGCATTATCCCACCGGAGCAATCATAAATGCGCTAAAGAGGCTTCAGGTCGATGATTGTCAGTAGAGTTATCAATGCATTTCTAGGGGACTCGAAGTCTAGAAGGTTTATTAGAAGAGGCACTCTTCAGGTGCTATTCTATCTCCTTTGCTATGAAACTTAATGGTGAATGAATTGTTAAATTGAAAAATTATGCCTATAGCCGTGGGTTAGGGGTCAATCCATAAATTACTGAACTAGTCATTCGCCATTCAAAAATTTTGAGAAGTGTTGTCTGCACAAAATCAGTGTATTCTGGATATTTATCATTAATAGCTTGAACAGATTGCACACAACAAGCATCGAACGGCATGCCTCCACACTGTCGCTGTAGAGATATGTTAAGCGACTTGATTATTATAAACACGATAGCAGCAAACTTCAGCAACAAGTACTTTTGGAGTTTAACAATAATTAATTGATAATAAATATTTATTGAAGTTGTAAATGTATTTGAAATAAACTAACGAACCCAAAAACAACCACTTGATCAGCCAACACGAAAAAACAATAACAAAAGTAAACAATGGAAGAAATTTCCTTTTGTCGCATATCAAATTAGAATAAAATTGAAGCCCACGACAACGACATTCGATGTCGCGCAACAATGTCGTCGCAAATTCTCCGAAATTTTGTCTCATAAGATATACATGTAAATTTAAAGTGACGTTTGGCGCTCGTCGCTCGTCGTATGCAATGTGTTGAAGCTACAAAGTGGGATATGTGCGTCCATTGCGTGCATACATCATCGATCGTATACCTATAGGATATATATATCCTATAGGAGTGCCTTCTAGAAGTAGGAGTGAGAATGTGAAGCGAAGGGTTTGCATGTTCGTTTTGTGTGCAGCTTGTTATCTTCAAGGTTTCTTTCGCACACACGTGAACGCATCTTGGCTACGACCGATTTGAGTCTATGTTCAAAACACGAACAGTTCGCACGTTCAACACACTGGAAAAGTGCCTTTCATCCATCAAAACATGATCAATTTGGTTGCACGTCATTTTAGAGTGCCCATGTTTCGTGTTGCGACGAAGCCGATCAATCTCATTCCGCTATCGGCTATGTTGTCATGAAGTCTGAACTTTCCAACGATTGATTCAAATATGTATTTCTTGCTCAAGCACGATTTTAATATCGTGACGGGGTATTGCTTGTTTGCTTCTTCATTCAAGGCACTCATTTAAAATTTGTTAACTCACATGTTCCTTGTATTCTGTTGGAGCTTGGGCACATAATAGGAATAATAGATTAATAGGAATTGAGCCTTGAGCCTTATGACAGATATTTTGTTCTCAGGTGTGTATCACAGCACAAGATGCCATATTCTCGTGCCAACTACAAATCCACATCCAAACTCATGCTTCTCAGAATTCCCATTCACAGCCCAACTAACTATTGAACTTCAAACAATCTATTGTGAGGAACTTTTACGATTCATCTTGTGCGAAACCTCTTCGAAGCTCATTTGAAACACTGCTTGAAAGCTTACTGGAGCTTCGCTTGTGGCTTAACGAAGCACCTTGAAATGAATTCGCTCTCAAATGAACAACCTAGCTCTCACAAGCAATGTAGAAACTGTTTGGAAGTTTATTGGTGCTTTATCAAAACCTTTACGAAGCACACTAACAATTTTTCGTTTTTGTTATGGAGAATACTAAAAGGAAACAAGGAATATTAATAAATTTATTTAAATTTAAATTTAATCGATCTGATATCGCAAGGTTAATCTTCTATATATATATATAATATATCTATATATATAAAAATAAGTCCGTATATGTACGTCGCCGAACTACTCATAAACGCGTTGTGCGATTTCAACCAAATTTATACACTAGGTAGGTAGTGGCCCATTAATGGTTTATATGAAGTTTGGTTGAAATCCGATGTGTGTGCGGTGCGTATGTGAAGTGAGTGTGTTTTTGCCGCAGGCATTTTTTGTACCACATACAGCATTCATTAGTATTGAATACATTTTGGTCGTTAGTGTATTGGAGAGCATTGCACGGAGTGGTGCAAATAGCAATTTGTCATCATTGGGTTTGCCAGCTCCAAATCGACCAATGCATGATGCATTCAATCAAGAAATAAATCGTGAAAAACAATATGATTTGAATGAGTTGACCACATTTATAAATTTGAATTTGCATAAATTGAATCCAGAACAGAGACACGCATATGATACCATAATGGAATCAGTACGAAACGAAACTGGAGGAATGTTTTTTTTAGACGCTCCAGGAGGAACTGGCAAAACATTTCTGGTTTCCTTGCTTTTAGCGACTATAAAATCACAGAGCAATATAGCATTGGCACTTGCATCGTCTGGAATAGCTGCGATGTTATTAGATGTTGGTCGGACAGCCCATTCTGCACTTAAATTACCACTGAATATGAATGTAAATGAAAATCCCACCTGTAATGTTTCCAAAAATTCGGGAATGGGCAAAGTCTTGCAACAATGCAAATTAATAGTGTGGGATGAATGTACAATGGCCCATAAGAAATCAGTGGAAGCGTTAGACAGGACATTGCAAGACTTGCGTAGTAATGATCAGCAGATATTTGGTGGTGCTTTGATTCTGTTGGCTGGTGATTTTCGTCAGACATTGCCTGTGATTCCCCGTTCAACACCAGCAGATGAATTAAAAGCATGTTTAAAGTCATCTCATTTATGGAGACATGTACAAATACTCAATTTGACTACAAATGTGCGAGTACAAATTCAAAACGATACATCGGCCACACATTTTCAAGGCAACTGTTGGCAATAGGCAATGGTCAACTTGCTGTTGATCGTGAAACTGGCTTAATCACTTTACCAGATAACTTTTGTAATATTGCACCGACAAAAGAAGAATTGGTGTCAAGTGTTTTTCCAAATATTGCAGAAAATTAACGCAATCATAATTGGTTAGCTGAAAGAGCTATACTGGCCGCTAAAAATAAAGACGTTGGTCAAATGAATGCAGACATTTTAACACATGTTCCTGGCGAGGTTGTAACATATCAATCAGTTGACACGGTTACGAATCAATACGACGCTGTTAATTATCCGACAGAATTTTTGAATTCATTGGATTTACCCGGATTTCCACCTCATCGTTTACAATTGTTTTTTTTTTTTTTTTTTGTTTACAATTGAAAGTGGGTGCTCCCATTATTATGCTTCGAAATATAAATCAACCACGATTATGCAATGGGACAAGATTAGCGGTTAAAAAGGTCATGAACAATTTGATCGAAGCAACAATTTTAAAGGGGAAGTTTAAAGGTGAAGATGTATTGATTCCACGAATTCCAATGATTCCATCAGATTTACCTTTTGAATTCAAAAGACTACAGTTTCCAATACGTCTTGCATTTGCTATTACAATAAATAAAGCGCAAGGGCAATCGTTGGAATTGTGTGGAATTGATTTAGAATATCCTTGCTTTTCACACGGCCAGTTATATGTTTCGTGCTCACGTGCTGGCAAGCCTTCAGTTCTCTTTATCTACACAACAACTCATGGCAAAACCAAAAATGTTGTCTACGAAAGAGCTCTAAGATAGTTTAAGTGATACATAGTCTAAGATTGTAAGAAACTAGAATTAAAAGTTGAATAATAAGGAACAAAACCAACTTTATTAAAAACAAGTGTGTTTCTTTTCTTATTTTGTTTTGCCGTGCGAAGCAGGCACCGGGCCCGCTAGTCTATTATATATTCAATGAAGTATTGAATGCGAATTAAATCATTCTGGAGATATCCTAAGGTGCTTCGCAGGCACTTCTTGCAAAGCAAGCGATACAAGTTCGCTCACAAAAATTCTAAACTTGCCTTCACATGTACCTTCGAAGTATCATAGAGGGAGAACAATACACACGCTCACAATTTCAGAGAGGCTCCTCGTCTGAGCTTCAAATCACAAGTACTTACGAGGCTTATACAAGGTTATACTCTCAAGACCTCGATAAATTACTTCGCAAGAGCTTAAATCAAAGCACACAGAACAAGTTTTCAAGTACCTTTGAAGTATCATAAAGGGAGAACAATAATACTTCCGCTCAGAAATTCAGCGAGACGCCTCATATAAGATTAGTACTTCCGAAGTTCTAATCTTATATGAAGCGTCTTCGGAAGTACTTAAACTTCATAAAAGTACTTCTGAAGCTAATACGAGGTTATACTTTCAGGACTTCGATAAATAAGTTTCGAAAGCTTAAATCGAAGCACGCAAATCAAGCTCGCTCACAATATTTTGTAATCTTGTAACCTTGGAAGTATAATCGAGGGAGAAGAAAATTTTGAACCAGTATACACAAGTTTCTTAGAATTTATATCGAGGTGAAAACCTCAAAGAATTTCGAAAGTGGAACCTCTTGAAGTTCAATTGTTGGGAGAATGCTTACTATGAGCAATACTGACCCTTTCATTGCATTTCTTAGGATTGCAATGATATCGACCATCTTTCCAAATTATTTATCAGTTTGAAAGACACACCATCCGGACCGGATTCGGACGTTCTAGATACATATCCCTAAATCATGGTCAGTTTTTCATTTGCTATTGTTATTGCTAGGACCTTAGGATCATTTGGAAACCTTTTCTCTTTTTATTAGTACTACTTTTATTGAAATTCTTTCTTATGATGCAGACTTCAAGCCTGGCGTAAAGCTAGGCTTGTTCAACGGCCTCTAAATACGTGAACTTTCCAAATAAAACATTTTTCCCCCCCCACAAAAAAATACTGCGTGCTTCAATATTTTTGTTCTAAAATAAAAAGTTCAGTACAAAAAAATGTTATATAAATTTGTTTATGAAAATAAGGCAACAATATGAAAAGTTAATAAACTGTCACAGATGTCACAAAAGTCACTTAAAATGTTTAATTTACTTACACAAGATTTCTTAGGCCGTTCTAATTACATTAATTGAGTGTACCTTCCTGTATGTTTGTTGTTGAGTGTGTTTGTTTGTTACGTGTCTATTACAAAAAGGTTAATTTATCATTAATAATTTATAGGCACTTTATTTGGTGGTTTTTAGTTTTCTTTATGAGGTCAAGTTTCAAGAATATGTTTTTTTTTTATTTCTTGTACAAATTAATGACGCTTATGTTTCTTAATGAGTTTTCGCTTAAAATTAAAAATGAATCTTTAATTAGCTACAGTTAGTAAAGAACTGCGGTTGTGATGTTGGTGTGAGTTTTTAATGACTTGCAGTAAAACTATGACATGTCCTTTAAAATGAGTTTCGTGTGTCAATTTAAGGATGATTAATTATTTAAAACTAAATTAAATTTTAAATACCGTAAAACTTGAACTTTTTAATTCAGTAAAAACACATGAAAAAAGTTGCCAAACCACAAAAAGTATGAGAATTCAAATTCTCAAAAGAATTTAAAATTTTCTAGCAATTTTGTTTAAATTTCTTAAATTTTAGCTATTGTTTTGTTATTTTTTAACAAATTTTATATAATTTTTTTATTAAAATATTCTGTTTTTTTAATTTATATTTTACTTTGATTAAAATTTTATAGCGTGTCAAATTAATCTTTATAAATGTACACTAGTATATTTTCGAAAACTTACATAACTCTACTCAAAACTAGTGTGTTTGTTTCGAAAACCAGCTTAATATTCTTTGAAAACTTAATTACTACTTAACGGTAACTTCATTTTTTTTTGTTTTTTTGTTTTATTTTTCTTAGTTCTATAAATGTAAAATTCTGCTATGTCAAGTCCTTCTTAAGTACTACTTCTTCTACCTACCTATTGAAAAATTTCAAAACCACAATATATTTTTTTCTGTTTAAAACCGATTACTTTTTCTATTACTTTAACAAAAAAAAAAAAAATAAGAAAACATCAAACATTTTTACACAATTTTTGTTAAGAATCCAAAAATTACTGCAAATTTCATATTAGATACATATACAATATATACATATGTATAAGCTATGTATATAGATATAACTTTTTTAAAAATTTAAAATTCCAAGCAAATGCAATGAAATGGTCGTTAAAATTTAATTTTTTTACAAAAAAAAAAAGAAAGAAAAATTAGTATTCATAAAAGTTTTTACAAACAACAAAAAACAGCAAGTTTTCATCGAAACACCCTGTTACATCTAAATGTTGTGTCAAGTTAGTTAACTAAATTGACAACCATAAAAAGATGTATTAACCTTTACCCGGCGAAATATATTATTGGCATGATCTTAGTTTCCTCGTCGTTGCCTCTGCCCAGAACTAAGAAGCATGCGGTAAAGGTTACCATAAATGGGCAGACGTTTTTTGTAAACCGTTCACGCACAAAGTTGGTAAAATCAAGGCCCAAACGACAACCCAAGTTTAAAAAAATTTTAAAGAGATATAAAAACGAAATACGAAATATATTTTTGAAAATTAATTTGAAATTAAACCAAACCTTTAAGGTATGCGCACACTTAGGGCAAGCTTAAATGAGCGATTGAGCTAACCAGACGTTGTAGAAAACAACATGGTTTCCAGCATTTAAAAAGAAATGCACAAGTTGTCACATGAAACAGCAATAAAGAAACAGAGAAACCGCAATCGTTCATTTAATGATTGCTCTAAAACCGCTACATACAGTTTGGCAACCTAACCTTAAAATCAAAACAAGTAATTGCAATTAATCGTTACTTCCGATTGCTGCAACAATGAAATGCTTTTTCACACAAAGACTTCGTGGTGTAAGTTATGTACTAAAACTGGGTAAGTTTTTGTTATAATTTTCCATGAATGCTTCGCCATTTTTAATAAAATAAAACAATAAAAAATTTAAAAAACATTAAGCCTGGCAATCAGCAGGAAGTTCAACAAAGGTTTTGTATAATAATTTTACAAAAAAAAAAAAAAAACACTTAAAAAAATATAAAAATATTTAAATAAATAAAATTGTTATTTTTAAAGTACTAAATAAAAACAGCAACATTTAAAATTTAAAATCATTTCATTCATCGCAATCATTTTCATGCTGAGTTTCATGCGTCAAATGTAATCATTAATTTAACATCACTCATATTTATGTTTACTCTTATTTAATATTATGAATAAAATAATAAAAATAAACATGAAGAATAATAAAACTTCTCCCAGTTATAAAAATGTATACAGTTTTATAGTGTGATGCAAGCCAACTCTAAAAATTCTTATTTGTTTGTGGTATTCCTAACATATAATCGCAATTGTGTACCCTTGCAATTATAATGGGTATATAAGGGTTAAGCTCTTGAAGTCCTCTCACATTGCTTCTCTCACAACTATGTTATGTAGAAGGTATTGAAAGCTGACTGAGCGTTGACAAGGAAATTCACTGTCATCTTTTTTGCGTCTCTCACAACTAACCCATCGGGAAAAAAAGCATTTCGAAAGGCTTTGTTAAGTGCTTGCAACTCAGCAGAAAGCGCTGACCCCACGTATTACACACCATTATATTTTAACATGGCATCAAAAACTGAATCTACGTTTTATTCCAACTCAGTACGGCTAATGTTCATGTACTCAAGAAGCTTATCATGGCATAATTAACTCCCTGAGGATTGTCTATAGAGAAGTGATGACCGATCTGAAAGAAAATACATTTGGTATCAGGTGGGAATTGAACCCGAATCTCCTGTAGTTTAGCTCGCATGGCCACGGTTGTCACAACGTGACAGCTAGTCCATACATTAACCAGCCCTGTTGGCATCTAATTTAATGCGCTGAGCACGGTAAGAATATTGAGAAAATCCTGGGGGCATCTTGAACCCTGAAAATCTATATTTCAATGTCTGTTTTTTTTTACTATGAGATCAAAATCAAATTTTTCAAAAATCAAACAAATTTTTTAAATAAGCACAAAATGATTTCAAAGATAACAGCTTTAAAAAAACATACATAATTTTCAAAATTTAGTAAAATTTTACTCGTTTTCCCTCAAATAATAACATTTTCAAGACCACCCTAAAGAAAATGTGGCATGAGTGCGCCATTTTTCCAAACCCAGGGTCGGTTTGAAGACTAAACCTAGATATTCAATGTCTCTTTTTACGAAGGGAACGTATTAAGTTTGCTCCAATGTCTGGATGGTCAATGGCTTCTTCAGACATTTTCATGCAAAATCGCCTTATATGAAGGTGGACAATGACTTCCTTTTTTTTAAACTATGAAAGAAATAATCTGACCTTTTTTTATTGTGATCGACGATCAACAATGTAGATGTGGTGAAAATTAAATACCTTTGTTGTCCTTATATATCGCGAGTATTCTTGTTTCGCGAGTGTGCGTGATTGATTCTCGTAAACTCCATTGCCGCTCAGTTTGACATACTTAGGTAAGGTTACGTCAGGTGAAAGCGAGAACATATAAAGTAGGACCTCCAATATTCCTAGGACCTAGTTGGAGGTCTTAATTCGACGACTGTAAAACCCTATTATTATGTGTTCATTTATCATATTAGCCTGTGCGCTATAAAAATTTTAATAAGTCTAACAATGGGACATCTACGAACTCTTACTGTAGACTGTAGAGTTGACTTTCTGGGTGGTGAACTCGATGGGGTCTCGGTTGATTGGGGAATTTTCAAAGAAGATGCTCGATTTTTATTTCTTTGACAACTCCACAGCTTCTGCAAAAATGTTGATGAGAGATCTCTGGCATCAAGGCCATTGTGCTAATGGAACAGTGCTTCTTAGGAACCTTTTAAGTTTAAATTCATTGATAGTAGAGAAGACTTGTTCTTTTCTCGCAGAGTTTAGACCAAAATCAATGGGAGATACCACAATCACCTTTTTATACCAAGAGGTATTTATGTTGAGTCTATATATTTCCTGAAAACCCTTTTGGGGTCTTGACTAGCATATGAGCAGTCCTTCTCTCCAGTTCAGAGGTCTATCTAGCCAATTTATCTGCAATTTTATGTCCCTCTATGTCATAATGACAAGGGACTAAGCAGATATTGACTCAAAGGAGATCCGTGAAGATAAGGAAGCCTTGATGACAGTTCCAAACTGATTTCGATTTGATCGTCTCGCTAAACAGACTCTGGCTCTCATAAAACTGGATGTAGTATTCACTGAAAGGGTGATTCGGTGCTCAGTCCACTCCTATATAAAAA
The DNA here is from genome assembly GCA_958299015.1 of Tetanocera ferruginea. Classification (NCBI taxonomy): domain Eukaryota; kingdom Metazoa; phylum Arthropoda; class Insecta; order Diptera; family Sciomyzidae; genus Tetanocera; species Tetanocera ferruginea. Next base: position 146,381,130 of record OY282641.1, read on the forward strand.
TGAAGGTGAACTGATTCTTGGGAAAATATATTTTTAGAGTTATGTTAGCAGTCATGGTAGCGATATTCGCAGAACTATATTTTGCGAGTATAGTTGGCGTCCATTGTCTCCAAAGGTTTGGCGGCTTAGATCATAAACGTAAGGGCATTCGTCCTAAATTGCATGAGTATGAATTTTACGTCACATAAGTGAATATTTGAGAAAGAAAAGTTATTGTTAGTAAAAAATTGGGTTATATGAACCAAACGAGCCAGTCGAGGCTTAAGTCAATTGAGCCATATTTTCACATGCCCCCAAAGTGAAATTTTAACTTCATATGAGTGAAAATTTGGTGAAAATAAATTATTGCTAATAAAAAACTTGGGTAAAACTAACCAAATGTGCCAATCGAGCCAATTCAGCCACATAAACGTGAGGCTCATATAAAAATTAAGCATCTCATAAATGAAAGTTTTATGGAAACAAAATTAGACAAAATAAAAACAAGTTAATCTAACTAAATGAGCCAATCGAGCCAATCAAACCAAGCGAGCCATTCGAACCAACCGAACCAAATAAACTTATCAATGATATTTTATTGACTTATTTTTCTTATTCGTCGCATCACACTGTACGGAATTTGTAAGCATTTTTTAACATAAAAAAAATGTGTTAACGCTTGATTTTCATTTTCAGCAATCAATCATTTCATCAAACATGAAGAAACTTAAATAAAAAAAAATCTCATATTTCGTTTTAAAGCACTTTATCATCATTGCACAATTGTTTAATACCTCCGTTTTAAGTTTGACTTAAAATTTTTTTTTTCAACAACATTTATGACAGTTCTGAGCACACAAAACGTCACTCATTCACTAAACCACCTCATTCATTGACACAACAAACATTAGTTTTTAGTTTAAAGCAAAAATTTTGTTTAGTCGCCATTTATTTCTCAGTTATATTCTAATTGCATAACTTTAACATAGTAAAATATAAAAAATATTTGCAAAGTTTGCGGCAACTCGATGCTGCTGGGTGCATTATCAAATTCATGACCCAGCAGGAATCAATCAATCTTAATCATCAGCATTCTGGACACCATCAAAAACCATTCATTGCATTTTTTTTTTTAATCAACTTTCGTACAGTCGATCCGCATTTAAATATGTGTACTTTGTATGTGTCTATTGTGCGTTGTGCTCCCCAAAGTATGTGTTGTTTTTTTTTTGTTCTTTCTTCAAAATGTGCTCAGTCTTTATGAAATTCTTGATATAAAACAAAAAAAAATGTTATAACAAACACGCTTAAAATTTAAACTGAAATTTCTCTAAATTAATAAGAAAATGTTTAGCTAAAAGTATGCAATAGGTTTTTTTAAAACAGTTAATTTTTAAAGAATTTTTCTAAAGTTGATATCAATGAGACCAAAAATGTGCAAGTTTATAACTCAATTCTACACAATTGAAATTTCTATTTCATAAACTGCGCTTTAGCACACTTTATAAAAATAAATAGTTATGCGCCTAAAACTGCACTTGCAGCCTTAAGACTCTATCCTGTTGTACCGAAATTTTTAACTTGAAATTTTGAACATATTTTCTACTCACATTCTAAACACTTAACAGTTATAAGTTTTTGTGCCATAGGCGCTTATAAGTATGCTACATAATAAACAATTGGTTACTGCTTGACATTTGCATAGATTGATTGCATCCATTAGATTTGCTGTCATATAATAATTGGTGTTTGCTTTAAATAGCTTAACTGTAAGTTTACATATGTGTACAATATAAGTGCAACCATTAACCATTAAACAAAAATTAAACTAAATTAGTATAAATATGTAGTAGTTAATTAAGAAAAAAAAAAAACAAAATAAAACAAAATGCATCTATTTTGGTGGAGAGTGTAAATCGTACAATAGATGCCATGCATAGCTATATATATATATTTAATGTTAAGGATGACTCATGCTCCACCCAAATTAATTGTAGAAATAATTCGTTTACAGAGTTCAACATGGTAGCTTGCAGGATAACGGATGCCCGTAATATTGCCGCCGTCAACAATCATTTACAAAGTCGTAGTACGGGCTCTCTTTCCGGTGGTCAAGTGCCTTTGAAAAAGTAAGTAAATTGCACAGTTTATAAATTATATAAAAAAACAATATTCAAATCATTTATTTTTTAAGTTTATTTTTATGAAAGTTTAAATTTTATGTTGTTTTTTATTTCTTCATGGCTTTGGCTTTATGCTCTATATCCTTTTTTCACTAACTTGTATCACTTATAACTCTTTGGCTTTCTTGCTTTCTTTCTCACTTTTTAATTCTATTCATTTGACGTCATTTTTCAAAACTCTAGCAATATTGAACATTACCGTGATTACGAAACCGTTTTTATAGTTCCAGGTCCATCGTGTCATAATCAAACTCGTAAGAATATCTATTAAATGTTGAGCATTACTTTTAAGAATGTTCTGAGTAGTTATTGTTATACGTCGTATGTATGTATGTTTTGTCAAATCAAATCCTTAAGTTGTAGCATTAGTAATAATTAACATACATATATCCCATTCCAAAACCAATTTTTATCTTAAATATCATTGGAAATTTATCTAAATTTTATTTTATTAATATTTTTGTAATTTTACTTCATTTCAATAACTCGCACATTCCCTTTTTAGGTTTTTGAATTTATAGTTTGTAAAAACTTTGTAAAACACAGAGCTTTTTATATCGTACTGAGTAAAATGAAGCAATCTTTAAGGTTTTATCAATACGAATGTTTAATTAATCTCAACAGGTAAATTTTTTTTAAAACGGTCAGTAGCAGTGCTTCCAATCCCGGGACTGAATACAAATTTTGGGATTTCGGGATTTATTATTAAGAATCGTAAGATTTGAAAATCTCAGAAAAACCAATTTTTTTTAAGAGTAACTTATTAACCACAAAGAACTCATTACACTTGGCAATAGGGGGGGGCTAAGATTTTCATTTTAAATTTTTTCCGAGTTTAAAGATTGATTTCTGATTTCTGATTAATAAATTTAATGTTATTTATTGTACACATAAGCTGCTTTCGATTCGCCTGTGCTAAACTCGCTTGTGAAAAAAACGACTACACATTTTGCTTTTATTTGCTCAATAGTTGGCAACACTTTTGTCATGACGACCACATCAATAAATAAAATAAAAATTTTTACCTGCCAATAAATTAATCGACATAAGACTTTTGAAATATTTTGAAAATAAAACAGTTGACTCCTTGAAGAAATTTAATTTTGTTTTTGTACTCACATCACATTTTGGCAGAATCTATGACATTTCACCCTATCCCGTACACAAACCAACTAAAAAATAATAACTTGGCAACGCAACTTTACTCAACTCATCGATCGGTAGTTGACTTTCTCTATCCTTAACTAATTGAGTTTTAGCTGGCGAAGTGACAATTTTTTCAGAGAAGAACATAGATTAAAAATGTTTTTGACTGTTTGCATGTCAAAATATTGATAAAATTGTGACAAATAAACAAAAAAATATTGAATTTATCAAATTCACAAACCATTCTTGACACTGTTTCCCCTTCAAATTGAAAGTGTTCCTGCTTTAACAATAATCTGAGATAAAATTTTTATGAATAGCAAAATTTTTAAAAAGCATTCTCTAAAAAGTTCCTTAACTATTGAACACTTCAAAGCTTTTTTAAGATATTTTTATGAAAAAGACCGTAAATATATTTATACCCCCACGCGTACTGCGTAAGGGGTATATTAATTTTGTCACGAAATTGGTAGGTATAGAAAAGTATATATATTCATGTATATATATTCAGTATATATATTCATATATTCATCACCACCTGAGTTGATTTAGCCATGCCCGTCTGTCTTTCTGTCCGTCTGACTGTCTGTGGACACGATTACAGCCGTAATTTTGAAGCTATAGTGCTGAAATTCGATATTTAAGCTTTTTTTAAGGAACTAAGATCAAGTTTGGGAATGGGCTAAATCGGATGAGAACCACGCCTACCTCCCATACGACCTCAATGATGAAAACTCCATAAAAAAGCAAATATTTACGCTGTGTTAGAAAAATGGGCGTCATCCACCCACTAACACACCCACCTCCCCATACAACCCCAAAATTTAAAACTATATAAATAGGCTTCTGTCGAAGCTTCAAAAGTAAAATTAGATATTAATTCTTTTTATAATAAAATAAAGATGTGTTAGAAAAATAGGCGTCATCCATTGATGAACACGCCCACCTTCCATACAACCCATAATTTGGAAAGCTCTTTAAATAGGCTAATTTTTAAGCTACAGACCTGAAATTGGTACTTGTGTATATTATATCAAAATTGAGGCGTGTTAGAAACATTGGCATCATCCTCTCAAGAACACGCCCACCTCCCATACAGCCCCTAGTTAAAAACTTTATAAAAAGGCTAGCCTTTACTTTGCAGGAAAATAATTTTATATGAATTAGACTTAGATTAGATTTAGATGAATTAGACATCATCAAAATAGTAAAATTTTTTAAATCTCATATGAAAAAAGCTGCAATTTAAGATTTTGTACCATTGCGAATTGCCCCTGGGGGTATTTTAACTTCGGCTAAGTCGAAGATATACCTTACTATTTTTTTATAAACTTGTTTCAAAAAATATTTTTATGAACATTTTTTGTTTTTATTTTATAGTTTTATAAATATTATTATCGTGTTTTTATTTACATTTTATTTATTTTATTTAAAAGTTTCTTGAAGATAGAGGTTTAAATGAAGCCTCCTTTTTTTTGTAAAATCTTCTAATACATCTTGCGCTGTAATTGTTCTATCTTTGTGGATGCTTAGAGATGCACATCCGTTTAAGCGATTTTCGCTCATTGAATTGCGAAGATATGATCATGGTGAAATAATTGATAGGTGTTCTCATCCCATGACATTTTTCAATATTTTTTTTGACATGCTGCCTTATTTTGACAATTATAAGGGTTTCAGATACATGTTTTTTAAGGGTGTTGTTTTGAGTCGGTTAAGTACTCAAAAAAAGTACTTTTTTATTTTTGGCAAGTAAAACACACAAGTCGTGTTTTTATATAAAAAAACTTGATTCTAGCAAAAGTTATCACAAAAAAACAGTAACCTAACATAGAATTTTTAAAAATATAAAAACTTTTAGCAAGATTTCTCTAAACATGATTATGACTTGGATTATTATTTTAGATTATTATTATTCTGTCTAATCGTGAAACATTTTCTCCCGGGAGTTGTAAATGGGAGTATCCTGTTTTAAGATAACAGATAAACATATCTCATTTTTTATTTTACACTCATGAATATAGGCAGTTGATGAACAAAATTGCATTAAAAATTTCCGAAAAGTATTTTAAGTTTATATTTAAAACGGGAACTCCCATTTACATCTCCCGCGAGAAAATGTTTCATGATTGGGCTGATTATATTAGATTATAATTGCATTTGACTGGCGTTGGCCACATTCGGCTGTGTCAACCGTTGTGATAGCGACACATCGGGGAGCGAAGCTATCGCTACGGAAGTGTCAGAAAAGTTGTCAAGTGGAAACTTTACCGAAAATGGAAACTTACCCACAAATAAAAAATTTTCTATTTTAAATTTATTTTTATGCGCAACTTCTTGAGAAGACGTCAAATATTGGGACAGCCTTTTAATTTATTGAATCATGATTGTTTCCTACTGAAACGTCAATACTACCTTGAAAATTATTATACCATTTTAATTATTAAAAATAGTCGGTGCTCTCCTTCTTCGCGCTCGGAAAAAAAAAACAAGAATTAAAATCAGTTGAGAAACACAGGAGAAAATGGTTCTTAACTGTTTTCCCCACGCCTATTTATATAAAGATTAGACAATTAATTTTGAGTTTTACAAGAAGATGCTCTAGAGTACTTGCATGTTATGTAATAAGTAAACTCAATTTAGAAGATTGTCAAGAAAGCTCTGATTTGTGGGCTTATGTTGTCAAGTGTCAAGCGGTTCTCTTCTAAAACCGAATGCAATCTTCATAGAAAAGATCAAACTTCTAGAAAATATCTAAAAGTTGATAGTATATAAAAGCTAAAATTTACTTATTTCAAAAATAAGTATCTTAAATCTCATTGTTACATGTATAATAGTATCAGATTCAAGTAGCATCACAAAAAAGTACTAGTATCAGGAAAGTACAAAAATATGCAACCCTACTCCGATTTCAAAAGAAATTGTCAAAATAAGGCAGCCTTTTTTTTCTGATATTGGGGATGAGAACACCTTATATTCATTTCACCATGGATATGATATTATAATAGAACTAAATTGCATAGAAAACTCAAAAGTACCTTCATCCAATCTGGACTTTTTCAACCATTCAAGTAAACTGATTTTGCGCAATAAGATTGTTGCTGAAAGTTGCTGTTGCTGATTGGTTGGTAGTCATGTTAATCCTCTGTTTGGCGTTTCAAAGAAATTTTGTTGATCCTTCTTTTGTTTTTAAGACAGTCAGTCTTTTCCCGTGAACTCTGATCTGAACACAAGACAATCCTTTTTAACCAGACAGCTGACATAAACAAACAGTGTTGTACACAGATTGTACTCGAATGTCAAACTACAGTATTGCATTCTTGATAATACTATTTTAAAATTCCATTACTCGAAAAAGAGTTGCCAGCAATATTTATAAATAATTTTGATTATTTGAAATGAACTGTTCCATAAATTCTTGTATAGCATCTAAATATATGAAAAAAATCGAAAAAATCAGCCAAATCCAGAAATTTGAAGGCAATCTCAGGGTCCAGCAAATCCCAGGATTTCAGGTGTTATAATCACAAGAATTTAACACTTTAAACACATTTAACAACACTTAAACCAAAAAATTAGCTTATCTTAAAAGCTGCAAAATCACTTCAACTCAAATAATTTTTTAAATAACTATTAAGGTTAATGCACACTTGAGATACGAAATGACATGGAACGAAACGGAAAAGATAACAGTGCAGAGTATTTAAGAGTATTCATGCAATTAAACTGCTACGGATGTTGACGCTTAAAAATATAAACCGGTTTCTATCTTTTCTAATAATATGTTATTTGTTGATTTGGAAATTACCTCAAATAAGATAATTTCGTTTTAATTATACTATGTTCACACAGAGATCAAATTAGGAAATTTCGAGCTTTTGTGTAATTTCGACTGAAATGATCTAAAAATTATGGTAATTTCCCATACAATTTGTTAATTTGGAAATTACCTCAAACAAGGTAATTTCGTTTAAATTACTCACGAAATTAGGCAAAAATGCACTGCAACCCTGAAATCTGAATATAGTGGAATTAGACACACCCTTTTTTTGGCGTATTAACAATCTTGCTATCCATTCCAGCTGAGCCGTCAAAACTATACATGACACATGATAATGACCACATTCAGATACTTTACTTTTTTGACCCTTCGGGTAGCAACCTATTCAGTGAAACTTACAGTAGACCCTAATCGAATGCGTGTTGCGTTGCGCTTCCTAGCGACACGCAAATTTTGTATACGCATAGCCCAAACAAGTGCGCTGCGTACAATCTAAAACATATATGTTTTCCTTGTTGCTCTTATGTGTTTGTTGCTCTCTGTTCGAATATTTTTGTTTTATGCACTAGTGCGTTGCTTCATATTCTTCATATAAAATGTATGTGCATGAACCAATTTTGAAAGAAGCGCAATGCAACGCGCATTCATTTAAGGTCCACTGTTAGGTGAGCAATGTTTTCAATGAATTTAAGTTGTACTATTGATCAGATGTACGGTTACGTGCGAAATAATTTTTTTTAAAAATTACATAGTATAATACTATGTTCACATAAAAAAAAACTTTTAAAACTTTAACTTGAACAACTCTAAACAAAGTGAGGAAATATTTTACTCTCTCGATTGCACTCTCTTTTACCTTTTTTTCGAGTACGGACTTCTCAGTAAAATTTTGGAGTACAAGAACAGACCTTTTAATTCTATTGAAAACACTTTCTGTGTCAAATGGAGATTTAAGCTCGGGACTGGGGTCTAGTCGTAGTTTTTAAAGGAATTCTTATTTTTTTTTTAAATTTTGACTACGAAGAATTCCTCAAAAATTTTGAAAACTCCTCCCGGCATCTAAGCGGTAAAAAATCACATAAAAATCGTGCTATCCCTTCATATCAAATTGCTGTATTATGTTGCCTTTTCGTCACAGTTTTAAAGTTATTTAATTTCATATCTTTACACATTTGTCCTTAACACGGTTATATTGCCACGACTTAAATTTATAATTTTTTTTATTATTTTATTATTAAAAAATTTTTTGTCACAGTTTTTATTGTATGTTTTTAATCTATCAAAGATACCAAATACACACATTTCAAACTTTTATGCAAATCCATATATTCGAATAGAAAAGCAATTTTTACTTATGTTAAATGTCCTTAAATAAATTATTTTTATATCTCTTTGTATAACATTCAAATCCTGCATATGGCTGGACAATAAAGGTCAAAAGGTTGGACTTACTTAAAGCTACTATAACTCATAAGCTCCGAAAACTTATATATATATATTTTAATATTTGTACTTATACTCTGTATCTATTATTAGACTTGTGAGTAAAGACGCATTTATACTGATTTTTAAATTATTTCACTGTTATTTAGGATTGTTTTTAATTCCTGCTTTGTAATATAAATATTTTTTACCGTCACCAGCCATTTATTTATTTAAAATAAACTAGTACATTTAGATAGATCGATAGCGAGATCAAAAATATGCAATAAGATAACCTTCCAAATCTTCATTAAACATAATTCCGCTAGAGAAGGTGGCGTGCCAACAAGAAGTGAATCAGCTCTGTTCTTTGGAACAAAACAAGGATCGAAACATGTTTCTCAAGAGAATGTAATGAGCCAGCCAGGAGTAAACCAGTTTCGATCCTTAGTACGGAACGAGGAATAAAACACGGTTCAATTCTCGTTGGCACGCACTTTTTCTAGCGAAATTCTGTACAATTAAAATTTTTTAGGCATTCCAATCTGTTTCATTTTTTACATTTTCGAATTCAGAAAACGTAAAAAAATTTAATTTCAATAAATTTTCAAAGTTTATTTTAACATAAATGTGGAATATTATTGGAAATAATTACATGATATTAAAGAAGTCAACTTACGTTTTTCTTTTCCAATACAATAGAATTTGTTAAATAGTTAATGTTTTTACCTTAATCTATCGGGAATGTTAAAAGCATTAAATAAAACTGCCAATTAGACAATAAACAAAACTCAGAAACAGATTTGAAGTAGCACATTATGAGTTAAATATGAATTCCTCAAGATTTTCCTTAATAAATTATTGACTATAGGATTAATAAGCTATTGAGTTAAATAAACTTTCAATTTCAATTGATCAACTATTTTTTCTTTTTTTACATTTAAGAATTTTAGAAAAAAAATCATTATTTTTAACAAGACTCTGTAAATAATTAAAAATGAAAATGTCAATAGACCTATTCTAGTCGAATTGTAGTGCAAGTTCCTCGAAGTTTTCTCCTATAGAATTCACTAGAAAAACTTGTCCTGCACTGTTTCTTTGTTGCACGTTTGCATGATTAATCCTTTATTCTCTACTACTACATTTTATACTAATTAGCTTTTTATTTTTATTCCCACACGACCATCAAATACAGATATAAACAAACCCGAATATCGAGTCTAACAACCGTGCTCATTGCCATACTTCACTGGATCTGGCCACCAGATCGTTGTACCAACTGCCATTCCATTTACAGTTCGCCGCATTTAGATGACATCGATGGTTCGCGCGGCTCTGTTGGCCATATACATCGCTCGGTAGACGGACGTTTTGTGTTAGGGGAGGGTGGTGCTAGTGCTGATGGTGGTGGTGGTGAAAAACTTAAGCGCACATCTGGTGCTATTACGAACGGCGGCAACGAAGACGGTGTCGATGAAGTGGATGCTGATCGTGTGCAGCAACGACGCAATAGCAATGCCTCACAAAATTCTTCCAGCGATGATGGTGGTTTTCTCTCCCGACGTAGTTTCATCAATGCACGTGCCTCCTGGCGACGTCCGCTGGTGGCCTCTCCAAGTCAGCTGAGTTTACAATCGGCCAGCGGCTCAGCAAAGGGTTGGATGCAAAGTTTGGGTGGCCTACTGGGATTTGGTAACGGTGCCAATGATGGTGATACTAGCAATGCACGCTATCAAAATGTCTACCGCAATCACTATGGTCAGAACATCTATCGGAACTTGCAGCCGGCGCAGCCAACCGAACCCACCAGCCGGCCATTACACATCAACACAATCAGCGGCAATACTGCAGCTGGCGGTGGGCAGCACTATTCACACCATCATCATCCACATATGTTGGTCACACCTAACATGTATACACCATCACGTGTGTCGCGCATTTTCTCCAGTTCGCCAACTGGCTCGCCAAACGGTGGACTGTTGGCTGGACACAGCAGCAACAACCATCATACTGGTCTGCTGACCTCACCTTGGGCACTAGCTACACCTAACAGCACTCATCCCCACTTCAGTGACTTAAGCACCGTCTATCCAGGCTCGGCGGAGCGTTCGTTTCCCACGCTCTCAAGCGGTACTGGTGCCAATCTCAGCCGATACCGTTACTACTCCCATGAGCTACCATCGTTGCGCACCATACAAGAGGAGACAAGACGCATGAATCATGGTTTTGTGCCGCTACAGATACCGTCACCGCCATCCTGGCGTGGCTATCCTTACCACTCGCAGACGCCGTACCACAGCTATCGACCACGAACGCGTTGGTATCCGCGTCATTACTCCCGCCTCTTTGGACGCGCACAGTCAGAGTTGCTCTCACCACTGCCACACCTCAATCTCTCGTTGCGCTCAAACTCTGGCTTGGGCGGAGCTGTTAGCGGTGCCATGGGTCTGGAAGCTTCGCCAGAGTCACGATCTAGCTCGAGTGGTTTTGGTTCGAAGAATACCTCAAATCAACCCCATGGATCTCATCATTCGGGCAGCACCAGTGAGTGGCGTTTGTTGCCGCCCTATAGACCACCACCACCGCCGCCACCTAACGCAACAACGACTGCCATCAATTCGGCGTATTTCGGCAGCAACCAACAACCGCAACAGGCGCAAGCACAAGCTCCTGTCCATTCACATCAATATCAGCCGTCCACCAACTTGCCATATTATCCGCACAACTCTTACTACTCCAGCAATAGCCTACCACGCCCTATAACACCACCCTACACTATGAGTCACTGGCTAGATATGATCTCACGTCTTAATGCGGCCACCGACAACGTCAATGTGCCGAAATCTGTCGATGTTGGCAGTGTTGATGGTCACTATGAATTTGACCCTTCAACGCCCACGCCAAGCGCGTCAACGCCCACAGGCGGTCTCCGCGATGATCTCAACCTGCACATCGACACCAGCAGCCACGGCCATCATACGCTTGGCCCCTTAGGTGGCAGCATATTTCACACTAGCGCCTCAGGCATGCCGCTCTCAGGCTCAGCGACGCTAAATGGTCCGCTACGTAAGCCACGTATATCGCGTTACGAAAATATCGAAGCTCGTTTGCAGTCTATGAAGGAGGAGTTTTACGCCTATCGTAAGCGGCAAGCTATGCAGAGAGCAGGTGTTGGTGAGCTAGAGAGTGTTTGCTGACACACACAGAACACCAGAGAGAGTCAGAGCGGTCTTGATGTTTGAGTTTAGGCTGTTTTTTGTGGACTCAAAAATTTCAATGATTTTGTATGGCGAAAAATTACATCATTGTAATATCGGGGAAGGTCTTGGTGAAATAGGCGGTAACTTGAAATTTTCGCCAATCATCAAATTCGTTTATATGAGTTTTGAAACAGTTTAATTTCACTAATAGTGGCTGAGTTCAGCAAAAACAGAATAAAACTCTTTCCCTGAATGAATTGATTGATTACATGGCAAACGCCATTCAACTAATTTAAATTTATTGCTACCGTTTGCTGAACACAGCCATATAACTTTTAAAACTTCAATGAGAAAGGAACAAAAGTAGAATGAAACAATAGTAATCAAGTCAATCAAACAATCAAAAGTTATAGTTTAAAGAGCACTGAAATAAACTAAGAACAAATCAGCTACAACGTACGTACACTCGGGCAAAAATGTTCGGCAACACTACCACGAACTATGTAATTCACGCAAACAAAACGAATTAAACGAAATATAGTTAATGAGTAAATATTAGAAATTTCAAATAACGAATAAATTTAAAATAAGACAGGCAAATTGTTAAACAGCTAATTTACTTAAAATGTAAAAATAATAATAAACACAACACATGAACAGAAAAGCAAAAAAGTTACACAAAAAATTAGTGCTAAAAATGGAGCAAGAAAAACAACAACAACAACATTTTTCGTATATAACTTAAACTATATAAGTATAGAAGAGAAGTATGCAACATAAATAGCATCAAAAGAAAAATTAAGTATTTATAAAATGTTGCGTAAAATTATATTGGAAAAATAATAGATTTAAACTAATTAACAGAAATTTCCACAAACACTCACACTACATGATTTAATTTATGGCTATGTTAATAAAGTAAAAAACTTATATATATATAATTAATTGTTAATTATTGTGTTTAGTAAAACATGAATAACAAAAAATTATTGTAATTTAAACAGCACAAATTGTAAATATTAATATTAAAATTAACTAGATATTATTTTGAAAATAAACAACACAAAAGAAACCAACAAGAAGAACAAAAAATTTTCAAAAAATATATGAATTGAATTTATTTAGTATATATTTCGAAAAAAGACACAGAAGCAGATGTTAAACAATTTTATTATGCATTAAGTGAACATACTTAAAAGTCATGTGAGCAACAATTAATTTAATTATAATTCTTATAATTATGTTAAATAAAATAACGTTAAAGCTAAGATAAAAACAAAACGAGCAAAACTGAAAAACATTCACTTCTAAAGAAAACAAAAAAACAAAGAAAAAAACGACAAAAATGATTATAATCAATCATTTTGATGCTATTTAAGCTAGAAAAAATGTAAAACAACACGTTTCATAATTTAAAATTTAAAAATAATTCCTTAAATTAAGCAAAGAAGTATGAAAGTAATAATAATAATAATATATATGATATATATATATTATAATAGTTTTCTTCAAAAATTAAAATTAAAACATAAAGAACAAGAAACATATATATATATATAAAGTATAATATAAAAATGATATTATTTAAAACAAAAGTTGCACATTTAAAAGAAATTATGTATAGAAGCTGATAATGAAGAATAAGAAGAAGAAAATTAATAAACATTAATAGTTTTTCTTACAAAAACAAAAAAAAATATATATACATATAGACAACTCTAAGGAATCAACTTATAAAAAAATATATAGTCCGACAACTTTTCATTTCACTACATCTTCTTTTAAAAATTTTCAAAACTTGCTCGTACTTTTATGGTTCTAACACGTAAACTTAACGTTTACACTAGCGAGTGTTTTTCACTTTTTTATAACTTAACTTTGCCATATTTTTACGCTTTCAAGGCTATAAGATATGCAAAACTCTTGGTTTTGTGAAATTGCTCTGATTTGAAACTTTCAGTTCATGGACACACTCTGCATATTTTGAATTTGCAAATAACAAAATTTCGCACTTAACAGAACAAAATATAAAGAGGTTTGTTTCTACAAAATTTGCAAAATACCTAAAAATGTGTCAATATATCAAATCTTACTCTATCGATTGTTTCTTTTAATTTTTTTTTTTATTTTTTTCTATTTAAAAAATTCTCAAAGGTTAGTAAAACACAGTTTTATCATTTCACTGGGAGAACACGAAGAGAAAAACTTTCAAGAACTTTATCTCAAAATCCTTGTTATTAGTTTGCATTCTTACTGCATGCACTTTTCTGACATACCTTGTCGCTAGTGACTGTCAATGACATCAAAGTTTTCATACACTCAGCACGAGTGATGAAGAGAAAATCACAATTTGTTTCAGCTTTAGTGTATTTTCTTGACTCAAACACACGATCTCACAATGATTAACAGTTTATCATTTTCTTTATGTTTTACTAAATATTAATCATAAATTGTAGTCGAAAACATAAAAACAAAATCAATCTACTACGAGCCCAAGAAAGCGCATGAAATAAATTTTAACTATTTTATAAAATTTATTGCATGAGCTCACGTTATACATTATATATAAATTTAAATGGAAAACAAAACAAAAAAGAAAGAATTTTATTCTATAAATTATGATTTAAAAAAATTTAATTTTTTTAATAACTCTTTTTATTCACTTTAAACATGCACTGAAATTCTACTTAATTTCACTTTGACAACAAAATGACGCTCAATGTAAAAAAGTGTTGAAAATATTTCAAAATATCAAAAACCAAACAATAAGAAAAACAAAAACAAACAAACACGAGGAAAAACTGCAAAAACCAACAAAACATCTACATAATAATTAAAATTCTTTGCTGCGTATGAAATTCGTCTAAAGTTCGCATTATTCAACTCAATTGCGAAAATCGATAGCATTCGAATTGTAATTGCAATCTCGTTAATAAATTCCAAATGCAATTATTAAATAATACCTAATATTAATTGATTACATATTGAATAATAATAATAACTTTAGGTTTTTTAAGGTAATAAAAAAACATACACAATTTAAGACACGTTCTAATAAAATTCAACAAAAAAACCAAGCAAATTAAAAAGCATTCAAATGCGTGAAAAACTTCAACTTAATGATAAATGATAAATAGCATAAAAATTAAACATGTAATTAAGTTGACAGAGAAAACCTTTAAAACAAAAACTTAGCAAAAAGAATTAAAAGCAAACATGAGATTAATATTAAGAATTACCGTTAAATTATAAGAAATCTAACGCTTTATTGACTTCAAAAAGTAGTCAAATGTTCTTTGATTTTCTTTACATTTACGTTTTAAATTTTTCTTAGAACATTTTTAAGTTTAAATACTTTACTGCTCAAAACTTGCCAATTACTTTATGAATAATATGTTTGTTTTTAAATTCCAAGTGAATTTATTTTATGTACCTTTTATTTTCAATTTTTATTTATTGAATATTTTAAGAAAACATATTAAAAACTAGCATTAAATAATAACGATTTAATAAGAGTTTAAAAAGAAGTTTAGCAGAACTAGAGCATAAACTTTGACGTTTTTATATATAACAAACTTGAATATATTTTAAGTTGTTTATTTTTTGTTCTCACAAAAGAAGAAAAGCAAATAATCTAACAGACTTTTATATAATTTAACAGACTTATGTGTTTCATTTAAAATTCGATTTTAATGTTTAACAAATTTTTGAGTACAAAATAAACTTATCATAATTTATTTTTAAATTTATAAATAAAAACATTTAAAAACAAATATGTTATTATTTATTAAGAAGCAAAAACAAACTCACTTTATTTGATATGATTTTTCTTGTAAATTCTTTTATAATTATTTTTATTTTGATTTTAAGAAAACCAACAATTTTTAAACAAATAAAACTCAAATAAAACAATGATGAAAAAATATTAAAAATTAAATAAAAACATGGACTTTTATTTCATCTGTTTGACAAAATAAAAAAACCGGTTTCTTGGCGAACAACAACATTTAATGCATTTGACCACCTTTTTTCTAATATTTTGTGTTGGCTGTGTTTTAAGACAGGGAAAGAATGGAATTTACTACAAAGTTTTACTAACGGTTGTAGTCTTTGATTAATTTCGTCTCGTGCTGGATTTGACCAAGAATTGATAAAGGTAGGTATGAAGTGAACTTTTTTGAATGAGTGGTTTTTAATATGTAAAAAACAGGAGAACGCATAACTAAAAAGTTGAAACTGAATGTTTTAAAGAAGAGGCCTTTATCAGACAACAAAATTGAAATTTTTCAATTTTCAATGGAATGAAATAAAAAATTAAAAGTTTATAAATTTAAAGTTGTGCTCATTTTAAGCTAGTGTGGTACAAGTTAAACGGAAAAAAGTGAATTCAATTTATGTCAATTTAGTTGAATACATTTTTCCTGTCAGAATTTTTTTTTTACAAACGAAATATTTCAGATAAGACTCGTTAAAGCATATATAAATCAATGAACAACAATTTGAAACAACATTTTTTTAGTTATTAAACTCACGAATAGCTTTCATTGGGAAATATTTTTTATTACAATTTATTGTTAGGTAGAAGTATTAGTAACCACTTCATCGAAATCGAAAGTTGCACTATCAACCAAAAATTGTTCTCACCTAATCAGAACATAGTGACAACTTCAGCCGACTCGAGACGCATATTTTAGTTTACAGAAACACTTTGGCTATTGAATTCCTACGAAAATGGAATTGAAACAAGCGAGACGAATCACCGACTTTTCTCATTTTATTACAGAGACGGTGCAAGTGAGAATGACGTCATTATGGCGTCAAAGTGAGAAAATATTGAGAGAACTGCGGTGACAAAAGTTGCAGAAACGAGCTACAGTTAATTTGTATTGTATATTTGAGGAACAACGCTATAAAAAATACACATATTTCTGAACAAATAACGGTATTCTTACGATGAAAATATAAAAAACGGAGTCAATTTACTTGCAATCAAAAAATCTATTAAATTGCAGCTGTACCTGAACAACATGAATTTGGGTTCAGAAAAATGCTGATTTTCAATTGACAAAGGGTTATAAGTTAAAGGTAAGAGTAATGCGCATTTTGGATTACAAGAGGCTATTTAATCTGATAAAATTATTGAAGAATGTTAATAAGTACTGATTTTCCTTAAAGCTATCGTATTTTTATATATATTTTCTCTTGGTTTTTGAAAGTTTCCTAACTCTGTTAAGAAATATTATATAAAAGTTGAATAAATTAGAAATGTTCATACTTAATTTTATATTTGTGCAAAATAAATTAAATTTTTTTATTAAAAGGGAACTCAAGGGAATTAAAATTAAAAGAACTCAAATGGCATTTAAATGCTTGAAAAGTGCGATAGTAGTATCGTGGGTGTTTCTTTTATATCTAAGAATTACTTTATTTATTTCATAAATTTCTATATAAACATGTCATTTCTTCAACGGAATTCCTTTTCTATTCTGTATCATACGTGTTTTCCCTAATGGGGTCACGCTGAAACGGCAGAAAACGAAACAAATAAGCGAACCTTTGGAAATACCCTGAAACTGAAACCATTGACAGTTTGGTTGTAAAATTGCATTCCAAATCAACAGTTCTTTCCATGAAGTAAGCAAACATATTTAATAATTGTAAATTCTTAAGCAAAAGTTTCTATTATTAAATGAACAACATGATTGGCACAAACTTTGGCATCTTTCGACCATCACAATCGGGTTCTGGCAACAATAGTGGTCAGCACAATTCAACACTTATCGGCAGCAGTGGCGGTATAAATGTTAGCGATGATCGGCCACAAGGAACACAACTGAGCGATTTTATACTGCAGCTGGAGGATTATGTACCCACAGTTCCCGATGCAGTGACGGCACATTATTTGAATTCAGCAGGTTTCGAATCGAATGATCCACGTATTGTGCGTCTTATCTCGGTGGCCACACAGAAGTTCATCTCGGATGTGGCCAATGATGCATTACAACACTGCAAGACACGCACAAACAGTCAAGTAGGTGGCGCCGGTAGCAGCGGCCAAAGTGGAACTAGTGCTAGTGCTGCTGGAGGAGCCAAAGTAAGCAATGAATACTTCAATAGATTTAATTGAAAATTTGCCTTGTCATTGTTCATTATAGGGGCAAAAGCTAGCCAAGGATCGCAAATACACGCTCACCATGGATGATTTGACGCCAGCAATCGCCGACTATGGCATTACAGTGCGTAAAGCAAAATATTTTGTATGAATTTTAATAAAAGTTTTTCATTTTGTCATGGGCTGAATTAATGTTTTTTAGTAAAAGTTTGATTAGATGTTAAATAGCTTACATTTGGATACACATTATCATTTGGAGAGATTGCTAGAAGAAAAGTGAATGGAAAAGTATTAAGGAGAGACTATATTAGATGCTGGTAAGAGATGATGTAAGAATTATTCTATAAATTTGTAAACACAAGTTTAAAAGCAACACGAACATTTTCTTTATTCTAAATTTGTGTTAACTTTAAGCTTAGCTGTTCCATGAGGAACATAACTTAAAAAAGCTCTAGACAAAGTATTGTGGCTTTCGCATTGTTATGCCATGATCTGCCAATGCTGGAGTCAAGTCCTCAATGGCCAGCGTATACTTGCGATCTTTATTGGGTTTTTTGTCCTGCAATCAACATTAATATAAGTTTATATATCTTTGAGATTGTGTAGACAGCTATTACCTTATTGGAGCCATGTCCGCCTGAATGTTGGCTGTTGCTGGTGCGAGTTTTGCAGTGCTGCAGTGCATCGTTCGCAATGTCCGAAATAAATTTCTGCGCTGCTACTGATATGATTCGTACGATCCGTGGATCAACTGCTTCGAACCCAGCTTGATTGAGATAACGGGCTGTGAGTGCATCCGGCACTGTTGGTATGTAATCCTCCAGCTGTTGAAGCAAATCACCCAATGCCTGCCCTGGTGCTTCTTCCAGCTCTACTGATGGACAAGTTGATGATGGCGTTTCATCTTCGTTGTCAATCACCATTTTATGCTGACTAATATGATTTTTTATAAATTTATATACTAAAACAAAATTAATTGTTTACAGTTTTTCCTTATTTTTGCGTGTTTCGCACAATTCCAATTCATTCCTATGAAAAGACTCAGGGCTGCATATGCTTGAAACAACTGAAATTTAAACACTGCATATCCGTCAGAACTTTGTGCATGATGCAATAAAACAGGTAGCGTTCATGATGTTTCATGTTTTCAATAATACGGTAGGCTCATATCAAAACAGTTGTTCAAATGTCTAACTTTATACTAACAAAGCTTTGAGTGCCATAAGCGTCAAACAATAAAGGCAACAACTATAGTTAGAATACTTAATTTCGAACAGCTGACTTTGAAATCTAGCTCACTGCTTCTTCAACATGCGCTTACCTTGTTATTCTACAATGAGCAGTTTTGACGCTAGTGTTGAGCACAATTATTTGTCAAAAAATATAACAAAGAATGAAGCACCCATCATGAAATATGATATGATACAATATACTACATTCAGCGTACCAAACAGTTGCCAACTCTTCATAAAAAAACTAATTTTGATAGCGCTCAGTACAAACAACATATAATAATATATTTACTTGTGTTAAATATGGAATATTTATATAATGCAGTTTCAAGCTGGTATACCTATAAACCTTTAATGGTGTGACTGCCAAAATTTTTCTATAATAATTCCAAAAGATCATAATTGGAATGGTCCAGATTTTTAAGTTTGCACATTTTGATACTAGAAAACATTTTCAAAATAAATTATTTTAACACACCGTCTCCATAGGGCATAGCACATATCATCATATACCCAAGACGTGAGCGTCGAATGTCAAAATATATAACAAAATTTTGTATACCAGTATAACATGGTATTATAATAAAAATGATTTTCCCTAAACGTAAACAACTTCGGCAACATTTCCACTTAATGTTCTGAACAGACATTAGATGCATTGGAATTGTTCAAAATTGCATATATTTTTTAAAACATCATGCAAATGCATATAAAACCAATTTTTTAGAATTAAAATGAGAAAATGCTAACAACTTGCACATCACCAATAAAAACCAAATTTAATTTCCAATGAAATTCATAAATGTGACTTCACATGCAATGCGATAGATGTACAGAGATAAACCATGGTACCTATCTCAGGGCATTGGATATGCCATTGTATATCTGGTGATATTTATTTAAAAAATCTGTAATTTTAACACATATTTTTTTATATTTTGCTGACTTTTTAATTAAATGAATGGATTGATAAAATGTATTTTTCAGATTGGAACTAAAAGAGACCTGTCAAATTTATTCCTTTATATCTTGTTTCAATGACATTCACAAGAGATCAAGCGCAAAAAAAAATTAATTTAAAATACGAAAACTCGAATACATATCAAAATATCGATTTGTTTTTTCTTTGATATTTTCTATAGATTACATTTTCCTTTTGTGGTGACCGTGGCGTGCAGGTTAAGTGTGTGGCTTAGCACGCTTGGAGCCCGAGTTCGATCCCCAGTCGCGGCCAAAAGTTTTTTCAATAAAAAAAATTTTCTGATCGGTTACTACCTCTCTGCAGACAATGGCAAACCTCAGAGAGTAAATAATGCCATGTGAAGCTTCTTCTAAAACATGTAGGTCCAGTTCTTGGTCAATTGTGTGCAAACATTTAATAACACACACAACACAATTGATCATAGAAGCTCAATCAAAGTCCTTTCAAGGGCTGAAATGGCCAATTTGTTTTTTTTTTACATTTTCCTTTCAAACCTTTATTTGAAGATATTTTCTGGTAGAGAACAACAAAAAACCTGATTCACCGAACCAAAAATCCATAACTATATTAGTTATCGATTTTTTTAAAAAAATTTGTTAAGAGATCTGTTCAAAAAACATCTATATCTCTGCCGTTACTCAACGGATCTTTAAGATCGATATATCATGTGAAACTTCATTAAATAAAAATTCAAATATATTTATTATAAATATCATAGCTACAATATTTTCAGTTTTATGAGCGAATTTATTCCAAAGTTGAATTTTTAAAAAGAACCGTTATTTTCTAAAAAAATTACGTTATTAAGATACTTAAAATATATTTTTTTTTAAAAGATTATAGTTTAACCTTTTGTTTTACATATAAAAATATGTATCTTATATTTAATTTCACACTATATTACATAAAATTTAAATATTCCAAGCTAAAAAATGTTCTATATCTTTGCGAATAAATATCAAATTTGAATTTTTAATTAAAAGAACCGTTATTTTCTAAAGAGTTTACGTTTTTAAGATACTAAAAATATGTATATTTTTTGAAAAGCTAAAAATTTTACCTTTTCTTCAATAGATTACAATTTTTTTCAATAGCTCGAAAATCCCGTTAATATATATAAATATTATAGCTACAATGTAGCCTTAAAAACAATTGTTTATTGAAATGGTGGTATTCGAAAACATGGAGTAAGAAAGCAAAACATCTAAGGTTAATATGAGTGAAATAAACAATTTTCCGTACAAGGCACATTGGGAAATTTAACCCCATATTGAGGCCAAAAGTCAATTTTTCAACTTGTTTGAATCTTTCTTTGCTTGGTTTTATCTAGCACGGAATATTCCAAAGCATATAAATGTAAACTCTGTTTTTAGAAAATGTGTTTCGCCACTGCTATGGTACATACCAAACATGTTGTTTCGAAATGAGTTAACAATTAATTTTTTTTTTTATGTTTTTTTTATATCGTGTTCAAATGGATGTACCTCAAAATCTAACAGTAACTTAAGATAACTAAAAAATGAAAAAAAACTAATGTTGGTTTGTTCAATAATATATCAATTAATTATTTCTATTAAATTAAATGTTTCTGATAGAAAGTGAATTTATTATAAGTGCCCTTTACGAGATATTGTGTAATTCCAAAAGAAAACTTCAGTTAAAGTTTAAAAAAAGTTCTAGAAAAACTCATCATACATCGATAGAGCAATCATATATGTGTTATTGCCACAACATCGCATATTGAGATTTTGTGCGATATTAAAAAAAAAATAATTTTTTAACCTAAAAATTACAACATTTATTTAACTTTTTACCTGTAGAAATAGTGGGCGTGGCAAGTCAATTTTTGTATTGGAAGCTTAATAATTCGAGCCCAAGTGCTGGATAAAAATTCAAGCTTATAACCTATAAAAAAGTGGGCGTGACAAGTATATTTTTGTAAGGCAAGCTTAATACTTCTTACTTAAGTGATGGATCAAGTTTTAAGCTGATACTTCAACTTTTCGAAGATCTCTCCAAAATATGTGTTTTCCTTTTTGTTCAATTATGTTAAATAAATTTGTATTTATATGCATTATTTATATTTCATTTCATTTCATTTTTTATTGAAACTTCAAAAATTTTTTTTAATTTACATTGCAACATGTTTAACATGTAAAATGCATTATTTTTATTAACCACTTCATTACTCTTCATTACGAACGCACATCTGTAAAACAAAATTCATAGCAAGCGAGGCGCCATCTGGTTGTCAAACATACTAGCATCAAACAAGCTTTTTGACATTTTTTTTAAATGCAAGCCGCTGACAGTTTGCTGGCAAGAATTTTCTTTCTTTGCGTCTTGTATTTTCATTTGTAAATATAAAATTTTCTAAATAAACCAGAATTTTTCCTTTAAATTTCTAAGTCAACATTTTACTAAAGTCAACGTAAAATTGGTGTAAAATTTAAGCAATTCGCTATTAACTAAGTACCAACAACAACGAAAGTCTTGGCAAAGCGGTGTGTAGAAAGAAGTAACGACCTGTCAAAAAAGGTGTGCAAAGTGGAAGCAATCACACACACGGAGAAAAAGGAAGGAATTAGAAAATTCCATAATTCTGCAGAATCCAAACTAAAAATTCAGTGGAAATCCTGAAATTGGACGCTGTGCAAACTTAGAACGTTTGTTTGAGAAAAGCTATGGACACCATGCCCACGGCGGAGTTGGTGTACCAAGGAATTTGTACGCTTTTCCACAACACTGACCCTAAAGAGAAGGAGAAAGCCAACAAATGGCTCGAGGAGTTTCAAAAATCCGTGAGTCGTAAAAGAAAGTTTAAGAAAAATGTTGCTTAATAATTCTATGTCTATTCCAGATATATTCCTGGACAATTGCCGATGAACTGCTGCAGCAGAAGCGCGATCTACACTCGTGCTACTTTGCAGCACAAACCATGAGAAATAAGATACAGAACTCGTTCAATGAGCTGCCGCCAGACTCGCATGGCTCGTTGCGTGACTCACTGATTTCGCATATTGGACAAATTGATGCCGAAACAGATCCAATCATAGTGACACAACTTTGCTTGGCTGTGGCTGATCTAGCGCTCCTCATGGCCAGCTGGAAGCAGCCTATTCCAGACCTGCTCGACTCAGCTCTGGCCAAGCAACCGCAGTCGGTATGGCCGCTGCTCGAGATACTTACGCTGCTGCCGGAAGAGATTGATTCACGTTACCTGCGCTTGGGTGCCAATCGACGTGAGGAAATTCACAAGCAGCTTGATACAGCTGCTCCACATGTGCTGGAGTTCTTATGCCTCTGTCTGCGCGAGGTTGACACCAGCAATGAGCGTATTTTAAATGCCACACTGCGTTGTTTTAGCGCCTGGATTGCAATACATGCAATTCCGTTGCAAAATTTTAGCGAAAATCCAATCGCACAGCAAGTTTTTCGCTTGCTCAGCTTAGGTGACACGTCACGTAAGCTGCACGATACCGCCACTGAGTGCTTGTGTGCGCTGCTCAGTTGTGTAGAAGCTAATAATAATCCTTACAATATTGAGCCATTGCTCGAGGCACAGATTTTTAATGGCGTGTGTGCGTTGGAACCAGCCTATCATACGAGCGTAGCACACGAGGATATAGACAAGACAATGAACTATTGTCGCATTTTTACGGTGCTCTGCGAGGCATTCTTCTACGATATGCTAAACAATGTTGATGTGCCGCATTATTCGCTCAAGGGTTTGGATCTGGTGCTGATGTGTGTGGGCCACTTTGACTATGAAGTGGCCGAAATCACTTTTAACTTGTGGTATCGCATCAGTGAAGAGCTCTTTCAACGCAACAACGACAAGCTGACGTTACACTTTAAGCCACACATTGAGCGGCTATTAGGAGCACTCTATCGTCATGCACAAATCGATTCAGATCATGATGGGCTGATTGAGGAGACTGACAGTTTTAACGTTAGCCTTGATTTAATTGAAATTTTATTATAAATATTTAATTAATTTTTCTACATTTTAGGATTTTCGTCGCAAGGTATCTGATCTCATCAAAGATGTTGCATTTATTGTGGGCTCAGGAGCTTGTTTCAAACAAATGTTTATGACACTACAAAATCCGGGCGCAACCTGGGAATCCACAGAATCAGCACTATTTATAATGCAAAATGTGGCCAAAAATATTATACCGTAAGTTTTGTTTTTTATAAAATAAACAAAATTATTGGAAGTTCTTCTAAAACATAGCTTGTCTTGCAGTGACGAAAACGAAGTGATTCCCAAGGTTGTGGAAGCCATTCTAAATCTCCCCGAAAACACACACATAGCTGTACGCTATACTTCAATCATGCTGCTCGGCGAACTTTGCGATTGGATTGAAAACCATCCAGAGTCTCTACAAGCCGTGCTCAATTTTTTGCTTTTCTCGCTGCAGCAGCGTAATGGTCAGGCGGCTGCTGCAGCAATAGCACTGACATCCATATGTGCGGCTTGTCGTCAGAAAATGGTTTTCCACATTAGTGGCCTCATAGAGATTGCGCGGAGCTTGGATAGCTTTGAGATAAACAACGATTTGGCTATTGGTCTACTGAAGGGCATCTCGTTGATTTTATCCCGTTTGCCACGCGCTCAACTTGAACCAGCTATGCGTGAAATAGTTTCATTTCAGTTGCAACCATTGGCCCAGCTAGTGGAGTCATCAGCAGCTACACCCGCAACAATTAGCAAAGGCGAACGTACGGATCCAGCTTACTGGATTGATCGCGCTTGCGCCGTTATAAGGCACACAAATCCCGATGTGCCTGAAGATGAGCAGCATCCCACACTGCAAATACTCACCGATGCCTGGCCGCTCATATCTAGTGTAATGGACAAATACCAGACAGACATACGCATCATGGAGCGTACATGTCGTGTCATACGCTATGGCTTGCGTATGGTGCGTAAACAGGCTTCGCTGCTGGTTGAGCCTTTGGCGAAGCAAATGATTTGCCTTTATTCAGTGCATCATCACAGCTGCTTTTTATATTTGGGCTCTGTGCTTGTCGATGAGTTTGCCAAAAGCGAAGAATGCATACCAGGTCTGCTGGGCATGTTAAAAGCTTTTATTGAGCCCACATTTAGCATGCTGCAGGTCGAAAATGGTTTGAAAAATAATCCCGATACCGTTGATGATTTCTTTCGTTTGTGTTCGCGTTTCATTGATTGCTGTCCGGTGCCATTTCTGCAAAGTGCGCTCGTGACACCGATATTTCAATGTGCTTTGCTTGCATGTACGCTGGATCATCGAGAGGCCAACTCTTCGGTGATGAAGTTCTTTTGCAATCTATTGAAATGGGGACGTAGTTCCAATTATCGTTTGCCTGAATGTCGCCTATTAGTAAAAGAAATTGCGCAGCAGAATGGCGAGCCTTTAATCATGAATTTGATACATGCATCGGTTTTCTGTTTGCATTCCTACATGTTGCCCGATGTGGCCGAAGTAATGACAGAGCTAAAGGGTGTGGTTACTACACAGCTGATGGAGAGCTATCTAAAAACTGCATTGGATGCTTTACCAAAGAAGAACAGTGGCGGTTATGTGACGGCAACGCAGCAACAACTGGACGAGTTTAGCAACACGGTGTTGAGGTGCGTATTTATCTTGTTAATATGAGGAATATATTCTTAATTAATTCTTTACTTTTCACTTCTTATTACAGAGCCGACAGTACTAAAGCGGTTAGCATTGCTTTGAAAACTTTTACACGACTCTTTCGCTAAAGTTACGCGTCGTCAACAAATCATTGCATGAAACCGCCAAAATCATATATATATAAAGATTGACTTGAAGAAATTTTATTGTATTCTGTACATTTTTTTAAAAAATTATTTAACAAAATTTTAAATTTGTTAAACTCTTCTAAGATAAGTAAAATTTTTAATTAAAATTTATAAGTTCTGACTTCAGATGACTTTATTATATACGAGTATATATATCATTTAAAATTGACAAACCCAACAACTGGATTACAAAAAAATCGACCATAGAGCTAAGTCCTTTATTTATTAATACAATCATATAGCATACATTTTTTTCCAATACAGCAGCACCATGATTAAATGTTTTCATATATAATTCCTACCGATTTGCATAATTTTTATTTTCATTTAACCCAAAATTCTTTACAATAACAAAAGAAATAATAATCGTAATTTTTAACATAACAACATAATTTAGTATATTTATTATATTAATTTAAACATAAAAAAACTTATATAAAAAATCACCGATAGATAGAGTTAAATAACATTTGTAAATGTAATATTTAAAAGCATCAATGAATAAATGTGTAAGGAAACAACAATGCAAGCGTTTCAATGTGTAAAAATATTGACGTTATTAAAATTTCCGAGTGATATAAGAATTCTTCAATGGCCGATACATATCCCTTGTCATACATTTTCTTTTTTAAGCCACATTTTCTTTATTAAATTTTGATGTTCACATTAGATAGTTTAAAAACTGGTATTAACAAGTTTTCGATGTTCTGAATGTATTCCTTATCATAATATTCCAATTCTTTTGAATGCTTACTCATTAATCCAAATGTAATGTAGATTGATTTGAAAAAACTATTAATAATAAGAGCTGGGCACTATTCTGATATTCGAATTTTAAAATGCCGATTGAATGTATAATTTTCTGTTGATAGATTCGTAACTAGCGAACCGCAAAACCCTGGCAACTTTTAAATTAATATTTTCAGTCTATTTTGAGGTTATTTCCACTTAGCAAATGGCCTACCGTGAGTCAATCAAGCTTCTTCACAAGCGGTTTAAAATTATTAGAAGACTAAAAATGAAAAAATCCTTTTATTTTTCCATCCATTGGTGCCTTACTTTGGTGAAAGAAGTCAAAAGATGCTGCAAACCTTTGGTGTCCCCACTGTAACAAGTTGGAAACTCCAGGTGTCGTCAGGTAACCCAACATTGGTGCTTTCAACGGAGATTGACCGCCACCCGGCACTGAATTGACTTTTCTTCACTGGAGCGTTGTCCTTCATTCATTCAACATCTCCGAGAAAAAACAAAAGCTTAACAGAGAAACATATTAAACGGAAAATATATAATTTTCATAAATTAGTGGGTTTATTTTTAAGAGTGTTAAAACGTTATAATGATTTTTTTTATTGCTATTTAAAGCTTATTGTGCAGTCCTGTTTTAACAAAATGGAAATTAATAAATTTAGTAATACATATTGAGTATTTATATAAAAATAATATTGAAAACTATTGTCTAATTTCAATGCAAGCACCCGCAGCAAGCACTGGCAGTCCGCCAACAGGTGCCTTAATTCCCAATAATGCACACAATTCATTGCGTATCGGACGCACTTCTACTAGTGGCAAACCCCAATCAGTCTCTGATAGTATATTCAAAATCTCATCCATGTTCTCTTCGGGAATGTCGGCACAAGCATCGCCATACAGTGCTAGAGATTCATAAAGTTTTGTAGCCGTTGTTTTGCGCACATGTACATGTGTAAGGCCAAGGAATACGGACATCTTTGAAAGGATTCTCTTACAGAGACTGGGTACTTGTATGAGCTGACAGAAAACATTAATGCTCGATACAAGTTTATAGAGTTTTTTAAAACCTTTGATTTCTAGATTTACGAAACGATAAATATCTTCGGCAAATTGCGATGATTCATCCAGCAAAATTGTATTAATAGTGCCTGAAAAATTAAAAATAAACACAAGAGACAAAAAAAAAAATGTATAATGCAAAAACTACCAGAACTGATAAGTATATCCAAGAAATTCAACATTGGATATGTGACACGCTCATTTAATAAATTCTCTTCGAAATTAAGTATAATCTCTTTGCAGATGCGTGGCACAACAGCAGGTTGTGAGCGTAGAAATTGGAAAAAGGCGGCGGAAGAGTATTTTATCTGCAATGAATTAAAGCTCGTTATATTAAAAAAACTATTAAAGCTTTGGCTGTAGTCGGCGCACCAAAGATTCAGTTAGTTGACCAATACTAGCGCTTAAACCGAGCAGCACACGCTGAGAGTAATCGGGAAATTCTAGCAAGGCACAAAACATGGGGAATGTATGATCAGCAAAAAGCCATAAAACTTTGGAAGGATCTTCTGAGAATATTTCTTTTATACGCTCATGTTGACGTATATGCGGTATAGCAGGTTCGAAATGGATTAAATTACAGAACAGGCGGCCGGCCAAGCCACGAGTACGATCAATTTTCTCCACTGATTGCTGTACAAAGCATAAAAGTGTTTTATGCACATGCTCAGCAAGCAACAAATGTTTGGGACATGTGGTCAAGAGTTGATGAATGGCTAAAAATTATTGAAAAATTTAATAGTATTTTTGAACTTCAGATGCAAGAAAATACCTGTCATAGCTGCTTCGCGTACCCATGCGCCTATATCACCACGATTATCCAAGGTATACTCCTCCATAGCTTTCAGCAAACATTCCATAACTTTATGCAGATACTTTGGATTGGCAATGGAGACTTTAAAAATAAACTTTATTAAAAAAAAACGAAATTCTTAACTTAATTAAAAACGTGCAATACATACTTTTTGCATTCTCATCGAAACCTACGGTGTCTACTAAGTGACTCAATGCCTTGACACTGTCACGTCTAGCCTCACTCCACTTGTAGGTGATAATATTTTCATTGACATGCATTGACTCGCCAGCGATAACCGCCTGCAACGGCGTCAATGAATGTTTGACCAAGCAATCAATTATAGCATCCATATGTGGACTAATCATAGATTTTGGCAGCGCTCCTAAAGCACTAATGTAACCCATACGCACATGTTCCTCGAGATCATTTTCGGCACCTTCCAAGTAGCTGGTTATTATTTCCGCATTATTGGCACTACGTTTGGGATTGTCGTAGAAGGATTTGCATAGCTCAGCAAAAGCTAGAGTAGCTGATTCGCGCACGGGAGCTGTTTTATTTATCAAGCATTTATCAATGACATCCTGCCAGAATCCTGAAGGCGAAGGAAGACGAGAGTTCAACATATAAAAAAACGACTTTAACTTAAATATGTATATATCTATGGTTAAGCGCACTTAAGTGATAAGTGACGAAAATATGTCTACTGCATTTTTCAATCCATCAATATAAAATCTACCTTGTGTAAATTTATTGAAAATGCATAGCCAGTGAATGCGTGTCAGTACACAGTTAAAATTAGTGTTTTGTTTTAAGATGTATTGAAATTTAAAAACAAAATTGAAGTTCCTGAACTTTTAAAATTTTTCACTTATCGATTTCGCCATCGATATATAAGTTAAAGTATAAAAATACTTTATACTCAATAATATTTTAAAATATTATTTTTAAGAAATCAAAATTAAAGAACTAAAGAATTATTATTAGAAGGCATGAAAAAAGGTCATGGTTGTCAAAGGTCAAATTATAAATTTCTAAAAAAAACAATTGGCTCAAAATCATTTACATTCCTAGTGGTTTTACTAAAAATCGAAGGTGGTTAAAACCGAAAATAAGCATGATAAGAGTATAAAATAAAATCAATCATCCAGCTTACCCAAACACTCATCCGTGGCATCGATTTTGGCCAAACTGCAATTTCGTATGAAATCTGTGCAGCACATTTTCATTAGCTCGCCACTCATACCTACAGATTAGAAAAAAAATACGAAAATACTGAACACTCATTAGATATGATCCAAATCCAAATCTACCTCTGAAAAGATCGCGCTTTAAAAACTTGCCAACCAGTTCATTCAAGTCACATATAGACTGGTTCGAGATAAGAGTTTGTTTATTTTCTGCAGACATTTCCAGTTTTCGCAATGCCAGCGTTATTTCACCTATGGCTAAGGCACTGCCATGACGCGTATTAATGTCGATGCCATCGGTTTTGGCAAATAGTTGTGACAAAACAATATCTGCCATGTACGTGGGAGCACGCAGTGTGAGTTTGTGCAAAGCTTTTGCTGTAAGTTCACGTATTGCCGAATCCCAATGGTTCACTTTGCGTTCAACCAAATGATTTATCAACGGTATTTGATACTCCTCAAACTGGGCAATGAAATCGCTTATGTTAAGATATGAATTCGAACGCAGTCCCACCGAAAAGAAATCCGTGGTTGTAGAAATTTCTATACCGTGCGGGAAGTTACCTAAGCGTCCAACACTTTCTTGAAAAGCAGCCGAGGCAGCACGTCTACAGTTGATTTCACGATCGAACGCTGCTACCGTTAGCAAACCAGTCGATATATCCTGCACAAAGGGTTGTAAATCCTCTGGATTGTATGCACGCGCAAAGGCCCAACACATGTAACAGGCCGAATCACGTATATGCTGTCCCACTGACATATAGCCCTTCATTTCGTCGTAGAAGAGAGCTTGCATAAGCAGTGGTACAAGCTCGCCAAAACGATGAGGCAACAACAGACCACGTTTAGCCAACTCAGCTAAAGCCAAGCAACCACCGTGCCAAGCTTCATGTGGCTCTAATGGATTTAGAATATCAACAACTGAGCCAATTACCTCATCTGCCAGTTCTTTGTTTAAGCGATTGGTGACACGTCCCAAACCCTTGGCAGCACTCCAGCGTATATCGTTGCCACCACTACGCAAGCCTTGTAGCAGCTCCTCAATCACCTCTTCAATGGCATCGGGTACAATGAATTCTTCTACGTCTGTGGCCTCTGGAGCATTATCGTTGGAGTTCAAGGCATTTGGATTTTCAGCCGTAGACACTTGATTGAGATTCAGCGCCAAAGAACGTGTGCCTAAAATGGTAAATTTATAAAACATAAAGTTCATAAATTACGACTGATTTCACACATTCCGACCAAAGGCATAATTTTTATAAATTTTTCGCAATTGCACTAACCTCGCTTATAACGCCAACCGGCTATCCTAGGCTTTAAATATATCAAGCCAATGCGCTGTATAATCTTTATGTAGTATTTGTATTTCAGAAAATCTGAACTTTTCTTATACTGACACGCGATGATCCAATGCAGCAATTTATCCGCATATGGCAACAAATCTTCACGTTTGCCATGCTTCAGTATAGCAGCCACTGCCGCTAGCTGTCCGAATTTAACCTGTTCCGTATCAGCCTGATTTTGACTAATAACCCAATCAAAATAGGGCTCCAAATAAAGCTCTTTAATATCCACGCGTATTAGAAACTTAGCTGCCAGATATGCTGCTATATGACTGCATGTATCATTTGTCTCAGAATACAATTTACAAAGCTCAAAAATACGCTGCATCTTTGTCTTGGCCTGAACATTGTTAGCTAACCCAATTGCTTCCATCGATACATCTGTTTCATAGGCATCTAAGCGCGCCATATGGAATGGATTTAGCACAAGTATGGACATCCAGAGCAACAACATGTAACGTGTTTCCCAGTTGTTGAATTCCTTTGGATTCTGCTGTTCCAGCAAGTCTAACGCAAATTCCAGATCACTCAACTCATGTGGCAGGAACTTGACCAATACCTTATAGGTGCGTACCTTGCAAATGATGTACAAATACTTGAAGGCGGCATGCATTTCATCTTCCGGCAATGTCGGATCACGTATTTTGCATAGCAATTTCTGCAGCAGCTGTTCCAGATTCTTATCCAACAGATGTGGCTGCTCCTGATATCTAATTGTGAAAAAAGAGTTATATCAATTCCATATTGTGGTAATTAGTTAAAATTTATTGCTTACTTCGAAAGAATCTGTGTGAATTGTTCGAAGTCCCTTTCGAATTCTTTCGCCTGAATAGACTTCAATGTATCGATCATTTGGAGCACCTGCTCAAACTCCGCAAAATGATCCAGCGTACTTGAGGTAAGACCCTCATCTTCGCATTGCATCATTTTGTTGTTTTAGTTGAGTTTATAGATTTAACTTTAAATTTTTGATAAAATTCAATTTTTTCGACCAGCCGGTTGCTGAGTGCGGGTGCTTGAAAAATTTTTTGTTATTTTTTGTGTTTTTATTCAGTTGTTTCTGCACTGATGACACATGTTTTTTCCAATTCCACAAATGGTCCAAGGCATAGATGCCAGTTTCGTGTGATAAATCACTTTTCGTGATTTTTTGAGGGCTGTGTGACAAATGTGTGATTTCTGAAATGAAGCGAGTGATTTTTCACTCATGCGTGATTTTTTTAATCACTCACTTTATTGTTGAAGAGTGCGTTGAAGTAAATGCGAAAACACGTATATTAACGAACAAACCCAACACTGCAATTGAAATTTGCTAGCGCAGGTATAAAGTTTAAACTTTTAAAAAGTTAATATTAAGTTTATATTACAAATTCAGACAATTTAAATTATTTCCACTGATATATATTATATTGAATTACCAAATATTTTCATATCTTCTTAATTTTGATCTAGTAAATAAGATATTAATAAATTTTTAACAATAAGCTTTTGTTAATATTACCAAATAACAGAAAATATCTCATTATTTATTATTTAATGCTCTTTTATGCTGTAAAATTGGAATTGCTTCTGAGTGATTTTCTGTTCTGTGTGTGATTTTTGCGTGATTTTCTGTTCTGTTTGTGTGATTTTGCGTGATTTTTTTTCTATGTGCGTGATTTTTTTGCTGTGAGTGTCACACGAGTGATTTTTACATATATGTTGTGTGATTTAGTGATTTCGAGTGTGTATTTTGGTTGGCATCTATGGTCCAAGGGAGTGCCGACAGTGCTTTTCAAACTGTTTGAAGTTTTTGTAGAAAGAATAACGAATGCTTTTTAATTTAAATTTAAACTTAAATTTAAATATTGAAATAATTTAGATTAAAATTTATTTCTAGCATTATTTGTTCAGAACTTGGAGAAGTAAGAAAATTGTGTGCCGTACGATATCTATATAATTAATAGACTAAGGTTTTTTTTTGTGACTTCAACTCCTCCCAGACCAATGGACGGATTTTATCGATTCAGATGTCATTAAATCAGGTTTAGACTGTAGATGTGCAAACCACTTTTAAAAATTGTGATTTCGCTTCAGGGGGTTCCCAACTTTTTAAAACAGAAATAAAGTGTTTGTACAAAAATCCGCTATTTAATCAATTTGAAATTTAGTTTGAGAAGAGCTTATGAATTGATCGAATTTGAATTTTTTTCAAAACTAAAAATGTTTAACCAAAATTATCTTTTATGCATTCCTCAAATGTCAATTGTCCGAAAAATGCAGTTCCAAAATCAAAAATTCCACTTTCCGAGCAAACGGTTTTCAAAAAAACATTTTTTTGGGTTTTTTGGCGTTTTTTCATCTAAATATGTTATAAATCGATGTTGTAGGTATTCTGTAAGTACCTTTTATTAATTTCTGAAATATATCTTAGTATTATTTCTTAAATCTATTTTTACTGCGTTTTTTTTAACATTAGTTATGTTTTATAGCTGGAAGTGTTAAGCTGCGATGTTTTTGAATAGTAATAATGTTTGTCTCAGTAGTAATATTAGTGTAAGTCCGTCTTCGTATTTTGACAGTTACATTAAAAAATTTGACAGTTACATTAAAAATTGCTCACTGCATTAATAAGTGAGTAAATATTGTTATGTGACGAGAAAGATACACAAGCGATAGGGAATGTACAAAATTAAAACAATTGACATTTTTTTTATTGTTTTGATTTTTTCAAATTAAAAACAATTTTTTCATGTTTTGACACTTAGAGATGTTGATATTTATAAAACAAATCCTATCCATGCGTTGAGATCCGAGTATTCTTTTCATGCGGTTGCATAATGTAGTGATCTAAATTTTATCAGGGAATAAATCTCATTAATAAAATATTTAAGTTTATATCTGTGTCGACAAAAAATAACCACTAAAGTCGAGTTAGAACAAATTGAGGTTATTAATTTCTTTGCTTTTTTTCGCAACGAAAAACACTAGTACTCAAATTTTTATGGTTGTACCTTGAAAATTAAATGTTTGAGGCCATCAAATCTAAACAACAAAAGTCAAGGTCTCCTGATATTAAGGAGCAATTTTCATCTAAAAAATCTGAAAAATAAAAAAGTAACCACTTCATTGAAATCGAAAGTTGCACTATCAACCATTAATTGTTCGCAACCAACTAAACCAAAACAAAAAAACTTTTTTGACTTTATACTTTCATATTTTCGTTGTTGATGAAATTTTGAAAGCAAAGTCTCTGCAACGCAGTTTCATCGTGTAATTTGAAGATGAAACTTGAAAAGAAAATTTCAGAAAATATCATGCGACGAATTTCGTCGTATAAATCCCCTCTATAAAAGAAGTGAACACTTAAGTTCGAAATTCGAAAATAGAGCTTGGTCCCCTTTTACACTAGTCAAGATATGGAAGCAATTTTTCGAGTTCGAAAAACTTGCCAGTACACTTGACTGTGTACCGTCAACTTTTTCCTCTTTCGTCGCTTCCTATTTGCGGCGAATTGGCCTACAAGCTCAGAAAATTGACTTCAATTCTTGACTAATGTAAAAGGGGTATTGCTTAACTTGGTGGCTACACGTTCAATTTTTCTATCAAGTTGCCTTTCAAGTTGCAACACAATCACACTTTTTTACTAACACACTCAAACTTTTCGAACTTGAAAACCAACTTGATATCAATTTTCCTTTCAAGTCGTGAGGCAACTTGACGGTCAAGTTAAACAGCTGATCACAGTTTTTGTAAATAAATTGAGTTGTTGCCTTGACGATGGCATCTTGAAAATAAAATTGACTATCAAGTTGCGCACAGTCTACGTCACAGCTTTCAATTCGAATGAATTTTGACAAGCACTATGTGTGATCAACTTGAAAGCATTTTCTTGAACGTGTAGCTAGTGATCAACTTGAAAGCATTTTCTTGAACGCGTAAAGAAAAATTGATATCAAATTGGTTTTCAAGTTCGAAAAGTTAAAAAAGTTAAAAGTAAAAAAGTGTGAATGTGTTGCAACTTGAAAGAAAAATTGAACGTGTAGCCACCAAGTAATAAAATATGTAGCCACCAGTGTGATTACGAAAAAACATACGCAAAAAACAAATCCAAGCAAAATATAGGCTGTGCTCGCACGTTAATCAAATGATTGAATGAACTCAAATTTGTTGTTGTTTGTCCAGCTAAAAAAAAAAAATTAACTCTCTGTGAGAGAGGAAATGAACTCTGAATACGTCATCGCTTCATTCAAAGTTTTGACCACGCTCTAGACCTGAATCATTCAGTCAAAGCGTTGCAAACTTTTACTCGGCTGCTGCTTAGTAGTAAGTTATTGATAAGAAGGTAGTAGATTTAACATAAAAGTACTTTTATAAGTAAAAAAAAGGAGAAAATGTTTGTGAGTGTAGAGTGTTGTGTATTGTTTTCAAAATATTAAAAGTGAAAATTTACCATTTCGTGAACAAGACAGCTGACCGAATATTGTATAAATGCATTCCAAAGAAAAACAAAAATATCCGGCATATTGATTTAACGAAATCAATTTCAATCCGTAAAGATACAAATTTTCACTGCCGTTCTCAATTTTTGTAACTTTTATACAGACAGCACGACAAAACACAACGAAATAAAACAGTAAAAAATCCCGTTATTCTTCAATCATTGAGCACAGCCAAAGACGTTGGCAGAGAAGGAGCAGTACTCAGTATACACTCAAAATACAATCGGGTCGAGCTTCCTTCCTATACACTAACTCAACACACTCATTGAAAACAATTCAAAGTGGTTCGGATCACGCCGCTCTCGGATATAAGTATGAACTCATACCCAAAAATATGCTTATGAGCGAATGAGTGTAAGTAGTTTACATATTTTATTGAGTATGGATAGGGCAGATAACAGCAAGAAATCTGCCGGGTAAATCGGGTATCTCGGGTATGATTTGAGTATCCGATTTCTGTCGGATAGTCATTGCAGTTCTCTGAAGTAAGCAGGCATACTACAAACTTGAAGTAATTTATTTATGTGTAAAATATATTCTTAAGAGCAAAATACCACTTTTTTGAACAGTTGTGTTTTAACATAACCTCCAAATGATGTGTAAACCATTAAATTTAATGGAATTACTTTAAAAAGGGAAATTTCAAAAAATCCATGAAACCTAAGTGTTAAAAAAATATTTTTTGTCCAAAAAAAACAATTATTATTGATACCGAATCAAGGCTTTTTTGCAGTATTTTACTCTTTGGTAGTTGTTCTGGTAATAACTGTATACAAATAACTGAAAATCCTATTATTTATTCATATGGGTCATGGGATTTATTTGGTATATGATCATTAAAATGGCTCAAAAATACATTTTTTTACACTTATATTGAGAAAGCTGTATTCAAGAAGATGCTACATCCAAAAAGATTTCGGTTTTGATTTGACAAAAACAGTTTCTCGTTAAAATCAGTCCGTAGCCCGTAGCCCTATATGTATTTATAACATTAATGAACAAAATAAAAATCAGCAAGTTGTTTCACTCCCTGCTCTGCTTTTAAACCATGTTCACACTATCATAATTTATGGCTCATTCTTGATATAAGCATAAAACATGTACAAATTAAGTAATTTCCCAGTAGGAAATCTATCAATGAACCTACTTCGAAATTTAGTAATTAACCATAAATTTCCATCCAATCTGTGTCGGCCCTATTTTTTTCGATTAATAATTGACACATAACTAGGTGCCAATCAGAATAATATAAAAATAAAATCAGATAAACAAATATAGGAGTTGTCATGGAAAATTAAAAAAAAATTACGAACAGCTTGTTTGAACGCAGCTTATTGAAGTGAAGTAATTTTGGACAAATTAAGTAATTTATGCCATAGTATGAACGTACACTCAAAAAAATACTGTAGTAAAATTTACTGCATAACGTGTATTTATTTCATAAATATGTAGTTTTATTTATTTTTAAATACAAATGTAGTTGTTCAATAACTTTTTACTGCATTTACACTTGAATAATTAATACTACACGATGTAGTTATATGTAGTAAGTATTTGTTCGGATGTATTTCTTGTGAATACAAACTTAAATTTTTTAAAAGAAAAAAGTAGCAATCTTTGCCTTTGATTTTATATTTTTATTTTTGAAAGTTAAAAAACAAAACAAAAACAAAACAAAATTGAAAAGATTTCGACCTGCTGGTAAGTAATCAGTGTTTAATTTATTTATTGCTTTCTAATGTACTTTTTCTTACAGTGGATATTGTTGCATTGAGCACTGTTGTGCTAACTATTCTACAGGCCGTATTCATAGTGGAAGCTGAAGACTTCAGACTCAAGCTGTTCTGCACTGTTCTGACTGTTTTGCAAGCGCTATCATAAAGCTTTTTCGAGCTGTTGCGTGATTGAAGTCGCTGGGAGTTGTTTATGTTTTTGTTTTTTAATAATCTTACATGAAATATAAAATATAATATAGATGTTTGCATAATATATTACAATAAAAAATAAATCACTTATTTTTAATCTTATTTCAATGTAGAAATATTACTGCACATGTTGTTAAAATTACTACATATGTAGTAAAAATTAGTTTTGAATACTGCAAAAAATAAATTTGATTTTTAATTTTCTTTAAATACTTATGTAGTAAAATATACTACATTTGTAGTAAAATTAATTGCAATAAACAATTTTTATTTTCTGTAGTAAAAATAAATAATTTAATTTAGTAAAAATAAATACATTTTTATTTGGACGGTGAACTACTGCTTTACATTTGTTTTAAATACATTTTTATTTATTTTTACTACAGTATTTTTTTGGGTGTAGTATTAACAAATATGCAAAAATTTTACAGGCTGAATTAATCATTCCAAGGTAATTCATTTTGAATTATGATCTAAATTACGTAGAAATCGGTTTCATATCTAACTTTTATCGACAATTGATCGAAAACAGCACTTGGAGAAAAAACAAAATAAATAGCTGTTAGCAGTCAAAGAAGTATTTATGCTGAACAATTAATTGAAATAATAAAGTAATATTAATTGTACAGATGAATAATAAAAAAAAATATTGCATAGATAAAACCTTGTTTCTGCAACTCTGCCACCATTTTCGCCAGCATGGGGCTATTTTTTCGGCATCCTAGCAGTTCGCCCTGTCAAACTGAACTATGATTGCGTAGTGAGAACTGAGTATTTCACAATCGTAGCTCAAAGCCGAATTACGTAATTCCGAATGTAGTAACAACATGGTATAAGCTTGAACTCTTGTCTAATGCAGGCTTCAAATCTGCGTTCTTATATGCCACGCGGTGGTCATATACACACAAGTTCGATAATTAAGAACCTAGTTCGCCAGTTGAGCACACTAGTTGTTTTGTTGACAAACATTTTTGATTTTCTCTGTCCAAGAAAGCAAAAAAAAACCTTTCTATAGTCATTACGAAACCAGGGTTGTATTGAAACATAAGTGTAATACTATGTGGAGTACATTTTAATGATTTAACTACGATATGAGAAATGTTTGATACTTTTTGTTTTCTATTTGGTAGTACGCTATGTAAATTGCATACAGTATACGTGATAACTTTGTTTGCATTCAGTAAAAAATTTGTTTCGAAAACAGTAAGCAGGTGTGGAAGACTTGAGAGCATTTTTGCTTTATTTCCCGCACAAAAATAATTTTATTTCGAAGCAATAAATACTTTTTTAAGAGTACATTTCTACTCTTCTGAAATATAACCCTTTGTGTGCCAAACAAATTCCGTAATTTGAACGCTCGCTTTCTCGAACACATACAAGCCGCCATATTGCTTGCCACACGAGTTCCAGATGTGAAAGCCACATAATGAACTGCTCGATAAGAAATCGGACGGTATGATATTTGCACAATAGTTTAAATCCATCCTTCTCTAATTGCAAAAAATCGATAGTTTCGTAACTCCCATAACTAGTTAAAATTTAAATGATTTTTAAATTTTGATTCGAAAAATTTTTTCTATCAAGAAAAAACTTATTATAAAATGTAATTTATCAGTTTGGAAAAATAAGGCATCTTTTTAAGAGGTAAGTTTTTATTTTAATAGAGAAATTGAACTATTATCCAATCTCTAAATTGGTATGTTCTGACTAAACGAATTGATCCAATATTAGAAAAACTGTGGCTACATGTTATTAAGAAAGTATTACAGGAGAATTTCTTAAAATACATGCTTCCTTGAGCGTTTATGTAAGAAAAAGGGTTGTA
The DNA here is from genome assembly GCA_958299015.1 of Tetanocera ferruginea. NCBI lineage: Eukaryota > Metazoa > Arthropoda > Insecta > Diptera > Sciomyzidae > Tetanocera > Tetanocera ferruginea. Next base: position 146,420,345 of record OY282641.1, read on the forward strand.
CTTTTGTGAAAATAGCAAATATATTGATGAGTGAAACATCAAATCATTGCTTCGAAAAACATATATTTTAATTTATGCTGCTTTGATTTATTTATCCGCTGAACTCCAAATCTCTTCTCATCACATTGCATCTTTTTTTCCATTTTAATAGATCATCATGGGTCAAAGTAATATAATAAGCTGTAAATTTAACCTGTGAAGATTGTGAAACATTTCATGTTTTAAAATGTATAGAAAGAAGAGGTTCCCGGGCTGTGATTTCATTAAGTTTTTTTATATTATTTTTGCATATTTTCTTTGCTGTTGAATTTTGAAAATACTCTTCCACACAGTTTCATCGTCTATTTAAAGATGAAACTTGAAAAGAGAATTTAGAATCTCATGCGACTAGTTTCCTTGTAGTTTCCTCTCTTAATGATAACGTATCGCATAATCTTTCAAAGTTTTAATAAAGTGTTTATATTTGATCAAATTAAGCTAATTATTGCTACGTGTTATTTTTAATATATACAAATATTCGCCTGGAATACGACGTTCCTTAAACTTAACTGCCTCAAACTTCAATTTCCGTAAGAGTAAAATTAGTTCCTCCGGTTTGTTCTCACGCAATAACAGTAAATATAAAACTCCATTCGGTGAGAGTATCTCATCTAAACGTTCCAACATAGCATCAATAATACGTCTGCCATCAACTCCACCGGCCCATGAATAGATTAGGTTTTGTTGTGTTAGGCTTTCATGTGAATTTGCAAATGTTCTTCCATTGTTTAATTCTTCATCACTGGTGACAACGTAAGGTGGATTGAAGATCAAAACATCTACACTGTGCTGCCGCAAGCCATCAAACAAATTGCAACGCAATGTTTCTACATTTGCGCCATTCCGTTTAGCAGTACACTTAGTAACGCGACAGGCGTATGGATTTATATCTGTGGACATGCAGAAGCTGTGCTTGAGTTTTTTAGCCAATGCAGTTATAATAACACCGCTGCCAGATCCAATTTCCATCACAACACGCGGTTTTAATTGCTCCAAATATATGAAATCATCTTCCAGCGCATCTAGTAGCAAAAAAGAATCCTCAGCCGGCTCATAGACACGTTCAAAATCTTGTGCAGTAAGGTGATCAGTATACGGAGTTTCCATGTTTAGTTAATTCACAATTACGATATGTTAGTGGCTATAGCAGAGTCCAAGAGCATCTGTCTACGCTGTTGTTCCTTTTCGATAAGTTTGTGTATTGAATTTAAACGTTCCTGACTTGTACTCAATATGTTGGTAATAACAGTGACTTTGTGCTTAACGTTTATCAGTTCCTTTACCTTCTCAGAAAACTCTGGAATGTTCTGTTGAGCCTTTTCTATTTCGCGCAGTTGTGCTGCTAATGCATCCAGCTGAGCCTTCAGTTCGCCTTGTGCCACTCTTGTCGCTGTGATACGCTCGTCGAGTTTGTCGACCGATGGTTTGAAGAGGTTTATTATTCCTTCAGCTAGAATATCTCGGGTAGGATTGTTGCAGAAATTTTCAGTGTTCTCGTCCAAAGATGTAACAGTGCTATCGGAATCCTTGTCCATGGCATCCGAAATTGTGTCCACTACAAATTTTTAGCTGATTGAAAATGACAGACATTTGTTCTTGCCAGGGATGTTATGAAGTTAGAATTTCTAATAAGATTAGTTCTGTTTAATTTTAGTGCCAGGGTTGATGTTTTAGATGTGTTTAATTTAGATGCGATGGGTTTTACAGCTTGTTCTTTATTGGAGTTGAGATATTAAAATAAGGACTGAGGTATGTTCTGCAAATCAATTTTAATTGATATCAATTCTTATGAAATGGAAATATTTTGTAAGATTATATTATATAAGGGGATATTTTGTAAAAACCGTAACTCAATGTAAGAAAATTGGCCAAGGATTATCTAGATGAGATAGTGGATGAGCAAGCGTACGATTAAACAAAAACACGAGTTCCACAAAGGGCTAAAATGAATTTCACCCAAAATCAAATTGCTGGAATTAAATTTAAAAACTTTTTAATATTTTTCAATATAAACAACAAAACTTAATAACAAGACAACATAACATATTGCATTAAATATTTCATGCAATCGATATCGCAAGTGTGGACCGCTGACGTCATGAAATTGCTCATATCATGAATGACACATATTTCATGAGATGAGCTGTAATTTTTTGTCACTTTTCAGTAAAATATGTATATGCGTGAGTTTTTTATAATAATTAAAGTGAAGAAACTACATAAGCAGCAAGAAAGTTAAAAAACTGTCGAAAATATTAAGTTAATAAAGTTTTGAATTTATTTGACTTCATTTTCACAATGAAATTTCATAAGATGAAATGCCCTTCTAAAAATAATAGAGTGAAATCTGATATAATGAAATTAAATTTGACAGTTCGCATGCAATCAAATATTGTAAGTGCAGATGGGCTGTGAAAGTTAAATAAAGAAAACCTTCACGATTAGTGAAGCCAAGCTAATCATAATTAAGCTTCCAAAAACATCCTTAACGAACTCTCAAATTTAATTACAAACATTGCTAGTAAAGACATCGGAAACACCAGGAAACAGCAAGTAGTCAAGAGCCAGTTAACGATAGCCACAAGTGTATTTAATGCGTTTGCGAATTCTGCAACAGGTAATTTAAACGGTTAAGTTAAATGAAAAAGTTTTTTATATAAAGCATCGACATCTATGCAATAACGATCGCAATGCAGATCAAGCCTAAATAGTTAACCAAAATTGATCTGAATAAAGTTATTTTGCTTTAAAATACGAGAACGAGAACGGCCTTATATTTGCTGTCACAGTTGAAAAAAATTTATAAACTACACTTGAATTGATTTGAATATTTTCCCTATTTACCAGAATGTCAATCGTTTTAGGAGAAATTTTTTTATTTTCCAAAATCAAAGTTTGGCTAGTATAACAGTTTAAGTCAAACTGTCCAACTACCGACAGTACACATAGTAAACTGTTCGGTTCTTTAAAAGGATCTCAGGAATCACACCTTTCCAATCCCACCATAAAGAGCATAAAATTCCTCTCATAAAGTTCTGCTTTTGAAATCTAAAAAAAACAAAATTATAAAATCTCGCGTTCTCGAAAAAAGTAAAGTAAAAAGTTTGTTATCAGTTGTAATAAAATTGTTTCTTTGATTTTATTAATATTGAATACATGACAAAAAACTTTCAGATATCGCACTTTATAGATTGAGCCTCTAAATATATTAAACCGAGAAACATTTTTCTTGTCACCATTAATCTGAGCAAATCAATATACATCATATGTTAAACGTACTCAGGTCCTTTACGGTATTGTTATTATTTTCATTAAGTATTGCGTTTGGATAAATGTATATATTGCTCGATAACTGTTTTTGATACGCGTCCTATTTCATACAAACAAGAAACCATATGAAAGTATGCGCCTGAGAGGAATGGAATGACAATATATTACTTATTCTTTTCTTTTCAGGATTCCCATTAATGTAGAAAATATTTCTTGGGCGTTGTTGCCATTTGTGAAAACTAAGCTGTTTGTTAGATAAATTTTAAAGTGACATACATTTTAGGTTGTTTAAGAATAACATCATGTTGTCGGTATTGTGCTCTCTAAACGGTTGATCGCTATACAGTAATCTCTCGATCAACGTGACTAACAAAATCTTAAGGAATTACGCCATTTTTATTCAACTAAATTCGTTCGTTGCTATAATGTAATAAACACTTTCGCCGGAAAATTAATTTTTAAACCAGTGCAATATCAACAGCAGTATTTTTTGCCACCTCGTCATATTTAAAGTGTAATTAGTGGGTCGAATATAAAATTTAATATTGCATTAAATATTTAACTCATAAGATTATTAACCCCGCCTCTTTCTACCCACATGTTAATGCATACTTTTTCCAGCTAAGTCCTTCACAGAAAACACCAACAAATTATAAGCAACCACTTTTTAAGTAGCACATTGATATCTATAACCCGCCGTATCGGGTGCAATTTTTCAGTGTCCCATGTCAAATCTTCCCCTATTAAAAATAACGCATACCTACGAAGGATGACATCTGCAAGGAAACATGTATAGAGATATACACACAAATTTCAGTTAAAAAAAAGTATAACTTACCACATTCACCGACCGCTCATTTGGGCAACTAAAATGCTGTACAGCATTAACGACTAATATGACATTAATTTTTTCTTGTAAATAAATGCTTATTTTTTAATAGGCAGCCAAACATAAAAAAACCAACATTTACTGAAATATTAAATTCCGACACAGTCTACAAATTTATAAGATTTTTGTGTTATGTACATAACTAGAGCATATGCTTGGTAAGGAAATTAAAATTTCCAAGATCTTCACCGTTTGACCTTCAAAAATTAGTATATCCTACATTAGACAACAATATTTGATGATTCTCTCAGGTACCTACGACAAAGTTATTGGGAAATTTTCTAAATGCTTACATTTCAAATAGAGGGTGGGTTTTGTTTTGTCATGCTCAGCATAACTTCAAATTTAACAGCCACATACACAGGGAAAAACCACCCTAACCATTATCTTGAATGCTCTTATTTAAAAAAAAAATTCGTTAAAATGCTGCAGTCCAAACAAAGAGCGGACATACACTTTTTTGAGTACAGTTCACTCCAAGCTGTGAAAAATGAATGAGTTCGCACAACATTTTTGTGAACATTTGCACTTTACAGTAACACTGTGAATAAAAAAGTTCTCCCAGTTACAGTCACGTGCGCTCTCAAATGTCCGAATCTCTACTGGCTGGGTGGTTAGAGAATATTTTAAGTAAAATACAATAACAATGCAGTATAAAAGGGGACACCATACATAAATGCTTCCTGCACAAATGTATTAGCCTCGCCCAGCAGAAAAGTTTTGTCTTTTACTCTATATTGAATATAAATTTTTTACAAAGTCAAATCAAGAACACAGCTCAAATGTATACTTATTATTTACAATAAATTCTTATTGATTATTTTTTACAGATTGGTTTATCTTAATGCCCTTCTTTTGGAATGCATTAATTACTTAGACAAAGATTGACGTCATAAATCAATTTATTTTTTTGGAAAGTTATAGTAATATAGTGAGTCTACGAATTTTTGATGAAATGTACGTTTGGAATAAAACAAAATAATTTTCATGGTTATTTAGGTCACTATAGCGGAATTTACTTAATAAGTCAGTTAGTTGACAGGATACTTTGACATTTCACTAGTAAGCAATGGCAATTTCTATAAGAAATAACTATTATAATTTATGCATTTTCAAAGCTTTATTTATTTTTCCATAAATAGGGGTTTCATTTGTACCTTCATTGATATTGTATAAGACTAATTGTATCATAAAGTTAATCTCACAGGTTTTCCTGATGAAGTTTAACATCAAAAATTATGAACACATGTTTTGAAGTATTAAGAGAAAATGTTTTCTATGCGAATACACTTGTATTTTTTGCCATACTTTTGGTGAAAAATTTTAATTTTTGATAAAACTATTTGCAATTCATATTATATAATTGTTTCTCTTTCGCTTTCACACTAAATCATTTATTTCTCTTTATTGTATAATATTGATTTAAAACAAATTACTTTACAATAGTTTATCATCTCTGAAAAAATGCCTGCATTTTTAATAAATTCCATTTCGTAATGATATAATTGACAGTAATTGCCTGATATTCTCTCAATTATTTTCTGCAATGTACTATTTTTAGTCATTTTTCTTGTAACAAAACATCTACCTGCATGACTCATGCCCGCTATCTCTTTAATGACAACTTACCACACATTAAACACATGTATAAATAAATGTTATAAATAAATTAAGAAAATACTGTAATTGTTTTTGGATTTAAATTTTGTTTTATTTAAATACTTTTTCTTGTTTTTTTGTTTGTTTTTTGTTATTTTTTATTTGTTCAATTGTAACGTCTAATTCTTAATGTGGTTTTGTGTTTATTTTTTCAATTATTTTCATCTTATTTTTGTATATATTTTAATTAATATAATAATATATTAAGTCTTACATATTAAAGGAAAAAATCTTGCATCGTGGGTTTTGCTTTTCTTTTGTTGATCTTTTTTATAAAAAAAATTACACATAATACAATTAAAAATAATAATAAGAAATAAAAAAGTATTTCTTAAAGTAATATATATATATACTTTTTTTGTTGTTGTTGTATATTTATACTTTTATGTTTGCTTTTATTAATTTATGTTGTTTGTTGGTTTTGTTTTTTGTATTTTTGACTACTTTATTATTATTACGCTTGATCGTCTGAACCGGAACCATCGTCATTTTCATCATCATCATCTGAAACAATTAAATATTGTTAGCATAAAAGTGTATAAATTTAATAATATTGGAATGAAATTTATTGTAATTGTCTGGATGGATAGTAGAAGGCAATGTTTGTGGAATATAAATTGCTAATTGATTGCTTTTATCTTACTTAATAAGTGTTTCCATTATTGGCTTGAATGCAATAGTGTTTCAATAAGGAAAACATGAGTTAGAGAAAATTTTTATTGCTTTTTTTTTTAAATGAATCCACTTTACAAAACTAATTCACCATACGATTACAAAAAGTTTATGAAAAGTTTTTTAAAATTGCGATAATTACTTTTCTTACCATCACATTCTATGTCGTCTTCTTCTCCATCATATGGTATGTCATATTCGTCACTTTCAATTTCACTGTCACCTTCAATGATTTCATCTAAAACTTCCTCATCGTCTGAATCAGCATCGACGGGTTTTTCTTTCTTCGCTTTCTTTGAATCTGCAGATTTGCCCTAAAAAATAACGAAATAATAGATACTTATAATATAATTCATATAAAAACAAACAATATCTGTAATTAATATCTGTAATTTACAGTTTTGTGCAAATAATTAGATATTCGATCAATCATTTTGTCTCATTTTTGATCAGCACTCTTATTTTGGCCCTACACTAGGTATAAATCGATTTTCAACATTTCGATAAGTAATGTAACTCTTGCTCTAGGAAATTACATGTTTACAGAACGCGTCATTTTGTATTAAAACATTAAGGTGCTTTCATCAATATAATGGTAAGTAAAAATTCATGAAAATATAATAATAGTTTAAGTAAGAAGGTGTAAATTTATTAAATAATAACTCCGAGTGCTAAGCAAGAACTTTTAGCCTCTAAGTTTATGTTAGTAGAATTCAGCTCTGCGTATCTTCAACTGCACAAAAGCAGCAAGAACAGTGCGTCAACACAGATACAGTAAAGCCTTGTGTAAAAAATCAGTCACAGAACTGTTCAAAAATATATCAAGTATGAAACGGCGTGACAAGAGTTGTAGCTCTAGCGGGTTGGCTGGGGCAGAAGAGGATCTACTAAAACAGAACTGTACCCATCGACCAACCAAAAGAATGAATGGTGGTGCTGCGACCTCATGTTCATGTTGCAGAAGTAGCAAGAAAAGGTAGACGTAGAGGTAGAGAACGCTTCAGACACATAGAAAACAACATAGGAAAAAAAAAACACCAAACGTAGATACGGTACTCATACTGAGGGTGGCGATTCTGTTGACGGATGGAAACGCCAACGCTTTGAAACGCAGCAAGCAGCGTTGCTGTTATCCGCAAGTAACACTCGTGTTCGATAGGCTTGTTTGCGACTATGGTTAACAGCCGTTACTAAAGGGACGAGGTATGATTAAATGAGCCAAAGAGCATGAGATAGAGAGAGAGCGAGACCGGTAGAAGCGGTTTGGCATAAGAGCAACGCGTGTTTTTATGACAGACAGCCAGCAGCAGCATGAGTTCACATAATATTATAAACAATATTTCAGTACATGCGCTTTTTTATATATATAAATAAACTTAGTGCTAGAGCAAGCATTTAGGGCGATCTGTATGTACGTTTCCATATAGACAACGTCAAGCGTTGACTTATATATTTGGAGAATAGCGCAAAGTTTGAAGTACAATGAACGCGAAAAAAGCGACAGCAAAAGTAGGTGAGAGCAAGAGAGCACAGTACATAGGCTCCTACTAACTACTCCAAATGCTCACTGACTTGTATATGCTATGTATAGTTATAATCGGGTTTTGTTTTTATTTTGATGTATTGTTGTTATTGTTGTTGTTTACATTAGTTGTCTCTTATATTGTAATCAAGTAGCATTGTTTTTGTTTAAGTTTGTTTTGAATATAACTGAGAGACTGTACATGGTTTTATTTAGATACATCTTGTTAGAAAAAAAAAAAAAATAATACAAAAACTAAGCCTCGTCATCCACTATATTTATATATGAGTTGTTATCAAACCTAATTAGAGTATTATTAGTTAAAAACTAAAGAGGCAGTTTAGTTAGTAAACTATAAATTATATGATGATGAATGACTTAAATATGTTTCAAACAGTTGCTACAACCGGCCGGCCTTTATGTTTTGGAACAAGCACACATAAATGTAGGGAAAATGTGTGTGCAAACATACAAAAAATACCGCCAAAAGACTGAACATTTTTAAGTTTTACTGCTCTTCTTTTCTATTTTTTTAAAAGAAAATAAAACCATTAATAGCCTTAATGATTTTTAAAATACAGTTATATAGCAGCAAAATAAGTTTGCAGCAGTTTGCAGAATGAGAAAGTTTTTAAAGCTCAACAGTTATCAAGAATTATATGCTGTGAGAACTTTAATAAGATTGCCAGTTGTCGATGTTAACCTATTTTAATAACGCTTTTGCAAATTTTCCGCGTTTAATAAGCACATTTTTCAACGCTTGATATAAATTTTTGTTCTAAAGTTATTCTCTATCTCTCCCCTCTCTCGTTGTCTCTCTTTCTCTCTCTCTCACGTTTGCCGCTCTCTATCTGTCTCTTTTCTGTATTAACTGCCAAACCACTTGACTTGTCTTTAATTAAAATAATGATTTGTATTTTTGAAACGTTGAAGTTGTTGTTTATTTATACATACGTTCATATATAATCGGTATAAGTTGTTAAAAACTCTCTTGCTTGCTTGCTTACTTTTTATATTAATAGCAAAAAAAAAAAAAAAATGTTATGATAAAGATTTTTTTTTGTTTTTTCTCTATGGACATCAGTGTGATAGGTGTACAAAATAACTAGCTAAATCAAGGTAAGGTGCTTGCTTTAACGACCGAACTGGTCGCGCTAGCTGTATCTGGCATTATTCAGCGCTTGCTTTGCTTTATACGCGCCTGTGTGTATCAAAGAAAAGTGGCTAAGCAATTTGTGTAGGCCTTTGATGAAGAAATATTTTGTCTTAATTTGTTTTTGTACGCGCTGAATATTATAGAAATAGACACATTTTTCCAACATATACTGTGTTGGCAACAAAATTGTTAAGATTGCCAGAAAAATATAAATAAAATTAACATTAAAAAGTTCAATGCACGTAAAAATACAAATGAACGCTATTGTGCGCTTAAGTATTTATATGAAGAAAAAATTTGATAATTGTATGGCAATTGTATGGAATCTTCTAAAATTTAATACTCTTACATTTCTTCTTAGTCGCTTCTTTCTTCATATTTACTACAATTTTTTAAAATGTATTTTAGCCAAAATTGCAAAAGTCATTAACAGCCATTTGCTAAACATACAGAGAGTCAGTCAGTCCATTTCTTATTTACCACACAATTTTCCGGAATTCGTATACCTAGAAATAATTTGTGGGTGTTCTGCTTTTAATATCGTAATGAATGTCTCACGAGCACATTATGTATAGAGTGAAAATTTATTGATTTTCCTCTTGTGTTGCTTTTTCTAGAACAGTAAGCAGAAGATTCTACCAAAGAGCAAAATATAAACACATATATACAGAAATAATGCATTGCCGAATGTGTATATATTATTTAAATACATATACTTTGGCTAAGAGACAATAACGTGTTATAAAATAATTTATCGAATTAATATAATGATTAAAAAAGAGGTAACGTTCAGTAGTCAAAGCGTTAGAAGCCTAAAAGTACTTTTTGAAAAAGTAGAGAATAAAAAAATGGCGCGTTTATATAAAACATTGCAACACTGCAACGAAGCGATGACATGAAGTACAGTGGAGCAGGTTATTTTTCGTGGGCACAAAACTAATTTTCACTTAGCGCCTTTTTTACATTTGTCATAAATTAAGAGCAATTTTTGACATTTTCACTTGTTCTTGCTGAATGCTTTTTTAATATTCACGAATTGAAATAAATGTAATCTTCGCTGCTCTCGGTATAGCGTTTGTCAACGTACCTCACTCGTTTTTCTCTAAACTAATGAATTTTCTAGTTTCTACGATAGAATAAAAATAAATGTAAATTCAAAATAATTGATATGGCTTTTTGACACTTACTTCCGCCGGCCGTTTTGATGCTTTCACGACGACGGCTGGTTCCTTTGCAACGACAGCATCTTCATCATCATCCTCTTCCGCTGCTGCCACCTTTGACGCTGTGCCATTATCGGCGGCGGTTGACTCAACGGCTGGCTTTGACTTGAGGTCCTCTTTCACTGCTGCTGCCGCATCGACAACGTCTGCTGCGACTTTCTCAGAGGCCAGATCACCATTATTTTGTTGTTCTGTAGCGGCTGACATTTTATTGTGTACTTTTTTATTTTTATATTAAAATTATATAACTTTAGTTATTTCTCTGCGTGCAGTTTCAAAATTGTAAATTATTTTAAAAATTTTTACAACTTTATTTTTGCTTTTTAATTTTTTTTTTTATTTTATTTTCTTTTGCAGACCAAGAACTGTACTGTACGCAGAACACAAACACACTGTTTGAATTTTACTAAAAGTGCCGTGTATATAAACTAAAAATACGTTCCTGCGCTCGCTCCCTCGCTCTCTATCGCACTACTAGTCTCTCTATCACTCTTAAATGCTCTTTCTCTGTCTATCTATCTTTTAGTATTGTAGCTAGCTAGATAGTTTGGTAGGTAGAGCTAGATACATATATTTTTGCAATACAATATCTTTTGTCACTACAGCTTTCGTTCAGGCAAGTACTCAGTTTTTGTATCTGTAAATTTTTTTTGGTTGATAGAAGCGTATATTTTTCACCAATGAGATGTGTAACCGTTGCTTGCTCGTGCTCGACTGAAGGCGTCTTTTCAAAAGCACACGCGAAATGCTGCTGTTGGGGCACCCAAAATCTTGTAAGTTTTTGCGGCTTTTGTAGACTGCAATCTTTTCTGATTTTTCTAAAGCAAACCTTTATTGGGAGAATACTTTGTGACATATTGTTAAAAAGCTAAAAAATAAACAATTTTTTGAGAAATATTAAAAAAAATCCTTGAACAAAATAAAAATCAAAAATGTCCAAGCAAGAGGGTTTCCTGAGTTTTTCCATACAAATGCTGCTTGGGTTTCATGAGTGCGCATTTCTCAATCCGCACACTCAACATTGTTTGGCGGTAAATTTGAAATTTGTTTTGTTGCTCATTTGAAGGTGGCTGAAGGTTCGATCGTTCGTTGTTTGGTTGGTGGCTACGACAGCCGTCAGTCAGTTTGCCACTTGCTACATTTTAAGCTGAATTTACTGGAAAAAACATATAGGTAGAAGAAGAAGCAGCAGTCTAAGCATTTTTGTTAAGAACGCGCGCTGTTATTGTTTTAGACCAAGTGTCTCCGCGTCAACGTCTCGGCCTATCAGCATTGTTAGGTTAGTTGCTCGTTTGGACGGACTTTTCTATGGTATTTTACCATGTTACAAATTTTTATATTAAATTCATTTGTGTGTGAGGTTTAAAGCCCGGCTAGCACCAGAGTACTTTCAATACGCTGATATTTAATGGTGCTGTCATAGGCTAAATGATGTTAATGATTGGGTCTGTTAAGCATGGTTGCCAACTTCCTGGAAAATTTATTTAATTACGACGATGTTAAATGATGTAACCCTCATTGAGTTTTATATTAAAATTGGTTTTTGATGAATATTGTCTGATAATGAAATTTTGAAATATAATATCTATTTATTGTGTTTTTTGTTAAAATAAGAAATGACTTGAGAGTGCAAAAAATCATCTCTGAACATGCTGATGACACGTAATTTCTATATAGATTATTTCGTTTTTGATCAATTTCTACAACAATCGGAGCAAATTTTCAAGTTGCAAGTGAATTTTTGTTAAATATATCTTTTAATGGGTTTTATTTTGATTATGTCGAGAAATCTTTTTTTTTCAAAAATTTTGTTCACGATAAAATTGCTATAAAAATGAGTTTATTTTGAAAAAACCATTTAAAAGAAAATTTATGTCAACAACTGTCTTTACTTTAAATTTAGTTACAAACCATTTATTACTAAAAATGTTAAAACTAAATGTACTTTTTGTCCTCGTAAAGAGTTAACAGTTCTAGTCAATTTTGTAACCAAAGAAGTCCATTGTTACTTTAATGACTGCTGTTACCTCATAAGAATAGAGTGGTAAGTGAAATTATTACAATAAATCTAAATATGTTTAAGTCGGTGTTAGTTTATTTTATTATGTTGCCTTGTTTTTCTAAAGGTCACGTTAGCTATTAATATGTTCTCAATAAACTGGACATACTTTAATATAATATTATCCTAACACATTTTTCGTTAGTTTTATTTAGACTTCACAAAAATAGTAGCATTACCCTTACGGAAAGTAAAATAATCTACAATTACACATTTTTTATTATGTAATTATAATTGAATTTATCCAATTTCGTTATATAATAAAGTTTAGTTTTCATCTTATGAGTGCAAAAATCTTCCATAACACAAACGGGTGGCAACCATAGTGGTAGTTGTTGGTTTGTTCTAGAATACATACATTTTTATTCACCCAAACTGATGACTTCAAAGACCTCCGTTGAACATAACTATCTTTTGAATGCTTTCATAAATATTTATTTTTACTTGCGAATTAATGCGTGCTGGAGCAGGTTTTCTTGAAGCTATTAATGACGGTTTATTATTGTTGGTTAAGATACACCTGTATTTGTAGATTGACAAGAGTCAAGTTTGCTTGTGTGTTTTTAGATTTATATTAAGTATTATATCATAATCAAGCTGTCGTTATTAGCGTTGATTGCATGTGCTGGTGGGGTCAGTTTGTATTATCAAAACTACAATTTAAACCTAATTAATTTGTTTATGAAAACAATACTGAGATTCTAGCTGCTTGCTTTGCTGTCATTTAGCTTGCTATTCCCTTAGTTATTGATTCAGTATACTTCTTTATCTTGTTGTTTTGCTGTACAAGTTCGAAACGATTTGCTGATAACGTGTGCAGCATTGTTTTTGAGTAAAGTCAAATCGATGTGTTGCATTACTAGCATGTGACTCCATCAGCATATCGAGCCATAACCGCAAAGAAGATGTAACTAACAAAAATAAAATATAACGAAGTTAATTTTTTTTAAATATTTTGGACTTAATACTTTTAGTTTCGACAATGTTTTTACATAATCCTAACATATAGAGAATTATAATTACTATTACAAATTTCTGTAAATTGCTGGTTACATCTTTTTTGTGGCTATGGCTCGATATAGTTATGGCTTGTACCAAAACAATTGTCTAGTCAAAGTATTCCGGAAAAATATATTATATTCTTTCTACAAGTTATTTTGTTAAATAAGGGTATCTGTGTATTGATAACATGAAACAGTTGTCTTTAGTGTCAATTGGTAATTTTTTCTTTTTTTTTTTCTTTTCAGAAATTCGCGTCGAAAACCATTGACAGATGCATGGCATGATCAACGCATACCTAAACGTGAATTTGCAATACCATTCAACTGAAACACTTCCATGAGCACATTTGATGAAAACTACGTTTACCGCGTACTGCTCTACTGAATCTATTAATTGTAGCCTCAACAAATCGAAGTCTATATCATTTTCCATTGCACAAAATGTTACTGGTTGAAATTTTGCGACTAGCAAAAGAGTTGAAAAACACTGCTTTGATTAAGTGAAAAGCGCTTAGTAATTCCGTTTTGGTTTTGCTGCAGTTGCATTTATTAGCAAAGTTAGTGGACTGCAGAAACCACAGAGACTACTAATGAGTCGGAGTAGCGTCAGACGAAACCATGGTCTATTCTGCTTAGTTTGTTCTGCAAAGAAGGTTGTAGCACCCTGTTGCTTCCTGAAATATTTGGCATAAAGCTATCAATATAATTCGTTTATAAATTTTTTGACGTTGATGGCTGTCAGTTTGTTTGTCTTTTGATAGTCCTTCCACGACACAATCATTTCATTTCGGAATTTAAATCAAAGCACAAATCACTTACACTCCTTTTTTAGTGGAGCCCATTAATATATAATCGAGATGAGAGAGTATAGGTGTGCAATTATAACTGCTTAGGTTATGTATTGATCGATCCTTATACGGTCGTCTGGAATGTCGACAGGAGCGTTGCATTACACATCACAATGGATGATATACTGATCGCTCCTTATCCGCTCGTATAGGATGTTACAAGAAGTGCTCCATTACACATCCCAATGGATTATGTATTGAGCACAAAATGCACTTATCTTGGATCAATAAGGAGCAATCAACTGATCTTCAGTGAGCACTCTCAGATCGCTCATAGGATGATCCACTTTTTTATTGGGTACTGCTGCAAGCCTTCAAAGTATTGAGTTCTGTGAAGAAATGTCTGGCAACGTTGCAAAAGTCAAACGTTTTGATGAGGCATCAGTGGCTCTATCAGAAATATGGTATACCAAGCCAAGAACAGTGCTCAAATTCATAAAGTTTCTAATCCTAGTAAACTAAGAGCATATGCAATAGATACTACAGAACGCGGTACGTTAACTAACAACTTCGTCGATTCGAAAAACGTGCGGCTTGCGTTGATGGGACTCTAGAGGAAGGAAGGTACAATAATAAGATACATGTGCTGAATAGAGTTGTATAGCAAAATTATTTTACTGATAATTTTTCTTTTCAAAACTCAAACGATTTGTCGAACCATTTTTTACACCGATTCACACAGTTCTCGTTGACCACAAAATGTTAAATCTCTGCGGTTTTTTGTTTTTTAATTTCCTTTTTACATAAATTTATATAGCATACAAAAACTAGAAAGATAATTCAATCTTATCGCATATAAAATGCAAAAACAGCAAACTAAAAAGTTTTGAAATGCCACAATAGAATTTTATACCATAACTTAAGCAGTTGTTCGACATGGATTCTAAATAAAACCCATGCCTTTATTGCAACACAGCAATTTGCCGATGATACAGCATTTGTGGTTGTTGACGTCAAGCATATTTCTACATCTGTGCCATACAACTTTTTATGCGTTTGTAAGATTGTCGGTACACAATTGAAGCATCGTATTCAGCATAAAAATCTAGAACGTCAGTACCGGGTGTTTGTAAAGCTTTAACAATAGTATATTTGAAGTTGATAGAAGCAGTGGGCAAGGATGCGTAATTTTCATGCACTCATAAAATTATTACTATATTAACTGTTAAAAAGATTTTGCTAGTATTTGGAAAACCTTTAAAAGTTTGTTTTAATGTTATGTTTTGTATCATACATCACATTTCATAAATACATATTAGGTCTTATTTAATAGTCACCCTGCTTTGTTGTGCTTGGAAAGATTGCGCCAATTCAGTCTGTCGTTGAAAAAAAAAACAACAAAATAACCTCACCAACACTTCAGGTCTGCCGATTATGCTTTCGTGATGGTTCGTTAGTGAGAGACGATGGCTCAACAGAGAAGACTTCCGATTCTCCGTATGTCGACACTCTTCTCATTTGTAGCCCCATTTCAACCTAACGTTATGGTCAACGACTATTATTGGATTCTCCGCCATTCAACGTGGGTATGTTTTGTTGGCTTTGTGAATGAATCACTTACAACAAATGCGTTCAGAGGTAGCAAAACTTCTACTCTTCATCAGATTGTAACAGGTCTTTGTTGAAAATCATTGGGATTCACTGATTTGTATGTTCTTCTGTTTATTAATAAATTTCTATTTGTGTAAATAGCACAGTATTCTCTCTATACTTTCACTTATGTCAGTATGTATAAAAAAGTTACAAAAGCTTTGAAGCTATTAAGATTTACTCTAAACTATCTTTGTTTTCTGAAAGGTTCCTTGGAACTTAAAATTCTTAATAAAACCATAAAAGTTTTAATTGGAGCCACAAAAGTATACTAGTTTTGAGATATTCATACTTCGAATGTTTCATCGCTTAGTTAGCTTGACTTAGTTTTTTTAAACCCAATACTAAAGACATGTTTATTTGTGTACCTACTATAAAACAAGAATTTTTGCAACCCTGGCTGAACTAATGGCCACTATTTTGTTGTTGACATAAAAATTAACTAAAACCTCGTTAGCAGGTATTAAATGCATTCTATGAGCTGGATGTTGATGGTTCCAGCAAGCATGTTAATGATTTTCTCTTGCTAGTTGCAGAAATTATTCGAGACTGTCTGCGAGACTCAAGCCTTCAAAGATTTTATATCAACACTGTTTTTATGGAGTGATAACTGTACTCTGTGCATTGCAAACGCCAACTTCTTTCTTACTACACACAAATAATTTGCTTATAAGTTCAGTGGTTGATTTGTTGGCACACAAATTGATCGTTCGTTCATTTTTATTACAATATGTGAATAAAAACTTTGCATTATAGCGTGCCAAAGAAAATACAAATTTAGAGACGTAACTAAGTGATCGTCATCGGTTGGCTGCATTAGACGTATTTTAGCAGTTGGTCCCCACTTATTATTAATTGATTAATTTACAAATCCAGGGAGGGGTTGAGCGAAAATTTGTATATTTTTTCTAAGAAAAACGTTTCATTTTCTACAGTGTACCTTCGATTAACACATTTATTCTTTAGTGTGTAAAAAATTTAAATACCCGTGACAACAACAAAACGCAATTATAGTCTCGTTCTGTATTTTCCTGAGCCAGAAATCAGTCTGTATTCTTTGCGGGAATGGAACAGCAGCCGGTTATATGGTCGACACGTCAGATTCGCATGCTGCTCGTTATTGGTCGACAGAAATATTGTATTAAGCGAGGGGTTGGAGGGTCGAAAGCAAAGCAAACCTAGCTTCTTTAAATACGAATAAGTGTATTTCTGCTAGGGTTACCATTACTTATATAGAGAGCTAATTTACACGAAAGATGACTTCGAATTCTGTTTGTTTTTTTAATATTTAGAATTTTAATAAAGGATTATTTTCTTAATTTTGTAGGAGAGCAAGCTGCTTTATTTTTTTAGTATTCAAGGTCGCTAACAATATTTTTGTATGAAGTTAAGACGTATTCTTATGTATGCTTTGGTGTCCGAGTACACTTCTATGCTCATTTTTTTGAACCAAGAGATTCCAAGTTAAAATACTATCTAACAAAAATTATTGTTTAATTTTAAATTAATTTTTCTGATTGGCGACCAGTCTTAGTAGTAGGCAAACCTCATAAATAATGCTATATAACGTTTATTAGGAACATGAATATTAGGCCCAGTCCTCCATAATTTTTTGTTTAAGATATTTAATGCAGTACAAAAAAACTCGGTTAAAGGTTTCTTAACGGTTGAAATGGTAAATGCGTTTTGTCTTTATTTGCATATTATTTGGCAACCCTAACAAAATAATAGAAGAGGTTGTGCTTAAGAAGCGTGAAGTGGATGTGGTGTTAATTTAAAGTTAGTCTCAATAAAGCTTTGAGACTTTAAGTATGTGTATTAAGTATGACTATGTTCAGATTGTTGGAGAAGACCGCAACTTTTATTTCAAAGTTGCTATTGAAATACGTTTCGTCTACGTTTCTGGAGGTTTCTGAAAGATCTCCTGTGATCAGCTATTATGTAACTGGTGAATGTCTTCTAGCGTGTGAAAAAAATTTAAAAGAGGAAGAGTGATATTTTTGACGATTTGTGTAGAGAATTGAACCTGCGTCAGTGGTTAAAGGCATCACAGCACTGTGTTGTCAGTTCTAAATATTATTTAGTGATAAATTTAAAATACATAATGAATGCTGGTCTGTTCAAGGTTGAGAGAACTCTGAGACGAAATGGTTTTGTTGTAACTTGAAGAAATGTATAAAACATAGATGGTGTTAACGATTATATGATCCAAAATATGAATACAAGATTTTTATTGAGATTGAGAATGAATGAAGATTGAGAATGAATTTTTAAAATTATCTCAGGAAGTACGTGTTGCTTTTACCTCATAAATAAAATTATTTTTTTATGATAAATAAAATTATTTAACGCATAATGCTTGGTTTTCACTTGGCATTTTTTGTTTGACATGAAATTCAAAAGTTTAAAAAATCACATAAATAACATTTTTTCCAATTTTTGCTATAAACATGTGAAGAGATCAGTTTTTCCTATTTTTCGCCATTGTCAAACAGAAAAAAAATGACGTGTTGGCATTTTTCATGTGACTGACAACAACTGACCATTGAACAACCTTTGGCAAGTTATATTTTCATTATGATTGGAGGCTTTAATAAGAAAGTAAATAAAAAATTACTTTTGTGCTCAAGATATTTTGAACATACAAAGCTTTCTCGCAAATAAACGGCCTATAAAAATTTCATCAGCAGCAACTCTAAATTTAAGCTGTGTTCAATATAGAAAAGGTATTATGTGGCTTTCACATCTGGAACTCGTGTGGCAAACAATATGGCGTCTTGTATGTGTTCGAGAAAGCGAGCGTTCAAATTACGGAATTTGCTTGGCACACACAGGGTTAAATTTGAGAACAGTAGAAATGTACTCTTAAAAAAGTATTTTTTGCTTCGAAATAAAATTATTTTTGTGTGGGAAAAATGATGCAAAAATACTCCAAGTCTTCCACACTTGCTTACTTTTTTCGAAAAAAAATTTTACTGAATGCAAACAAAGTTATCACGTATACTGTATGCAATTTACATAGAGTACTACCAAACAGAAAACAAAAAGTGCCAAACACTTCTCATATCGTACTTAAATCATTAAAATGTACTCCACATAGTACTACACTTATGTTTCAATACAACCCTGGTTACGTAATGGCTATAGAAATGTTTTTTTTGCTTTGTTGGACATAGAAAATCAAAAATTTTTGCCAACAAGCCAACTAGTATGTCATACTAGCGAAATAGCTTCTTAACTATCGAACCTTTGTGGACATGGCCGCCGTGTGGCACACAAGAACTCAGACTTGAAGCCTGCATTAGGGTGACTCATGCAAAAACATACAGAGAAAAAAAATAGGCTGTATGTAAATGACCAAATGTAAAATTGCATTGAAAATACACGACCAAAAAGACGGCAGCTATTTTTTTAATTCAAATCAACAACAATTTTTATTCAGCTCGAAGCTGTCGAGCAGAAATTATAGTAAGACAATTTTAGAAAAAATTGCATTATTCTTTGGCTTAAAATCATGTACGTACAAAAACTTGATTATTTTAGAGAAATAATTAGCTCTGTTCGATTAGCTCGAAAAAGTCTCAGTGAAGAGCAGCGAAAATTTCATTTTTTTTGCTATAATTTCGCTATTTTCCATCGAAACATTTACAAATTTGGTACCAAACGAAAGCTCTTACGAAACCACACACGATGGCATCAATTCTTCATTAGAAAATTTTGTTGTAACGAAATTTTCACTGATTTTTGAACGCGAGTTTGAAACCCTAAGCCATCGATTGAGCACCTATAAAAAATACGTCAACCTTAGATTTTTGTTTTCTATCACATATCCGAAAATCATTCAAATCGGAGACTGTCACCTGGGAACCTTTCCTTGTAAGTCACAAAAAAAATTCCTTTTGTGTACAAATTAACAATTTATTCGAAAATTTAAAGCACTAAAATGTGCTGGGACTACGCGATTGCTCTTTAGTTCAAATAACAACATGTATAGAGAGCAATTATGGACGCTATTTCAGCACAACCAGGTGCAACGGTAAAATGCAATGCTGTCTGATGAATCTTTTCTCTTGTTCTTCCATTCCAGTATTCACAACAAATTTTTTGTAATTACAAACTTTTTCGCTCATATAGTGGAAGCACTCATATCAAAGAAAAAGTACCTGGGCGACCGAGCTCCGCTCAGATTCCTGCCGTATATTCAAATTTTTTTACGGTATTTAATGTATCGGAAATCCCAACTTTATCTTAGAAACAACATATAAGATCATATTTTTCAATTAACTTTAAATGCATTTTTATTTTATGATAACTTCGTTTTTCACCTAAACGAAATTTGTTTTGGTTTTATATTTTTTTTATATTTGGTTAAATTATTTTGATAATTTACTTGTGCTGAACTTATGCCGGCCATTCCAAGCCTAAGTAAATTTTTTTTTTCCCAAAATTAACCTCCACTTACAAGAATATAAGTTATTTTTTTATGTCGCAATTTTTTTCTAAAGTTATGGAGATAGCAATTTTTGATCAAAGTGAAAATCTTGAAAATGGAGTCATTTTCAATAAATAAATTTGTTACCCCTATTTTTGTAAATGAAGTATCGTTAGAAAGCAATTGAAAATATATTATTAATAAAAAATATAATATACTTTTGGAATTTTTTTGCTAAAGTTGCCTACTTTTTCAAAAAAAAAGTAAACTGTTCATATCTCAAAAAATGCATTTTCGGTTTTTTTTTACGTAGAATTACGTCTTACAGCGAGGTTTGTATGCAGTCGTTTTAACAAATTTGTTTAAGGTCATACCTACAGCCTATAGTATTCATCGTTCAAACATGATATTTATACTAAAGTATCAGATATATCCTGCGCTAAACGAATATCTAATTTTGGATTTTGTTACTTTTGTATTAAAGTCACAAAATAGCAAAAGCTTAGAGGAATAATCTAGATTTTTATATAAGAAAATCAATCATTAGCTGCTTGCATGTTGTGTCTGCTGCTTTCTTTATTTTTGTTTTTGCTTGTGTTGGTTTTGTTTTGAACGAACTGATTCGCAGCATTGGTGCTCTGCTCCACGTTAAGAGGGTGTTCTAAGTTAAGAGGGTGTTCCGATTAGATTTAACACTTATGAAACAAACTATTGGCATTATTTTTCGTTGTATGCTACTACCCAATAGATGTCGTTTTCTATTCACTTAATATGATCTTTGCATCTAAAACAGCACCGGTTGTTATTGAGTTGAGCAGGAATCAGCAAAGTCGTGGCTCAGTTGGATAGCTGTTGTGGTGATAACATTAAGAATCAAAGAAGCCTGGTTCGATTCTCAGCCTAGTTGATAAGTATATTTTTTTTTTAATTTTTATTATTATAATATTATTTTATTAATTATTTAATGTAACAATTGCATAGTGCAATATTTTTATTTTTTGGCACATCCTGTTGCTTGCGATAGCATGAACAAAATGTAAGCAAAATACAGCAAAGACTAATGTCTTTTAGTTATTTTGTATTCAATTTTTAACCTAAGTTACCATAATTCAAATTGTATTACCAATTAATTAAATTTACGTACAGCTTTGACTAAAAATATGTCTAGTATTTTTAATCGTATCAATTCTAAAAAAAAGGATTAACATATGTATTAGTTCAATGTATTGTTTAAAAATTACTCTAAGATTTTTAACCGTAAAGTTGTTGTACTATGTGGTCTGTTCACACCATAAGATATTTACAATATGTGAATTTGTCACTTCATCCTCCCCAGGCGGCCGATTGAAAAATGTTAAAACTTTTTGTTTTGTTTACTCTAAAAAATTCTTAGAGTAAATTTGATCTTAATTTATTTCGAATTTTTACAAGGCATTTAAAATTTTGTAAACTTACTGCAAATAAGAAAGAAGGAACTAAAAATTTTGTTCAAGCTTTTTACAGTTTTATGGTCCAAGATTCCTTTATTATATACAAAATAATTATTTGACCTAATAAGAAAAACATTTTTGCTCCAGATTTTATAGCAATATCTCAAACGGTATAGAAGTTATGAACGATTAAGTGAAATTAATTGAAATTACGTAAAGCATAAAATTTGGCCATTATATTTTATTTTGGTGGAAACTTAATTTGTTTCTTAAAATTACAAAAAAAAGTGCACTTTTTGAGATGTGAGCAAATTAGTTTTTTTTTTCAAAACGTATGAAACTCTAGCATAGGAAACTCTTACAAAATTATTTTCCTTTTTAAAATTTGTTTAAGATTTAGTGTAAATTATTCTATTTGTAAGATTTTTTTTTATATCAAAAATTGGTACATCAAAACTGTACTAAAAACGTTTCTATAAAAAAAAGTAAATGAAAAATATAACAAATTCACCAAATCACTGTTTGGTGAAGCTTAAAAAATAAAAACAAAAAACTTATTGAGCACGGCGGGATTCGAACTCACAGCCTCGAGTTTATTGGACAGAAGCTCTATTCTCTGAGCTATCACCGCTATAACAACATAAGCAAACTTAACATACCATATTCGGCAGAAAAATTAACTTATTTATTAAATGCGTGAAAACTCGGAAAAACAGCTTTTCCCAAAGATGAGACCTAGCTGGATCTCATCCTAGCGATTTTTCAGCCCCCTCTTCATCTATATTGTAAATTTCATCGAAATCGTTAATGCCGTTTTCGACAACGCAATTGCAAATATATATACAAATATTGCTCGTTTAATAGAATAAGATTATAATGAGCATCTACCGTACTGCTCTGAATTTCTCATTTAAGAGCTAAAATATACTAAAACTAGCCAATTTCATACAGGAATAATTAAAATCAAGTATTTGACGTTAAGATATATTTTTATTTAGTTATTTTTATATAGTTCTTGAATAAATTATAACATTGTACCACACGTCTACTTATATAATCACAAATTTATTAAGCTGAACATCGCCGTTGCCATCGAACGAAGCTAGATGTAGTGAACACAGCTTATTTTATGTAACAACTCTGTTTATTTTGATGTTTAGTGGCCATGTTTATATTTTTGATAGTTGACAGCTATGTTACTTCCGGCTATCTGTCTTCTCTTTCTTTTCATATCTTTCTTTGACAGCTGAAATTCGTCAAGATGGTATGTTTCGGAGTTTTTATGATAAAGAATAAAATAAAATCCTTTAGCATCAGGAAAAAATGTGAATAATTCTGAATGATAATCATGGAAAAATTAGTGTAATCATTGAACGCTAATGATTGGTGAAAATATTGAAGCTCTATGAAATGCTATTCATATGTGATAATGATTGCTCTAGCTGGAAGTTATTTAATGTTTGATTTTTTGTTATTGACTTGCAGGTCAATGTGCCGAAACAACGTCGCACTTTCTGCAAAAAGTGCAAGTGCCACAAGCTGCACAAAGTGACCCAATACAAGAAGTCGAAGGAGCGTAAAGGTGCTCAGGGCAGAAGACGTTACGACAGAAAACAACAAGGTTTCGGTGGTCAAACTAAGCCCATCTTCAGGAAGAAGGTATGTAAATCTGTTCATAGCTATATGCTGCCTGGAAAATTTAGAACAAAAGTAGAATTTGGTTGCTGCCTGTCTAGCTTTTGTTGTGTGCATATTTGTAGAACTGAATTGCTGTTGAAATCTGAAGGTTTCTATAAGGCTCTTTGGTGGGATATACTTATGCTAAATAAAAGTTTAAATTAAATTTTTACGGTGTCCCTCTAAATGCTTATGGCAGCCTAATTGTTGCACAAAGCAATTTGGTGGCTGGAAGATTCAAACAATCTATTCAAAGAAATTGAAATTTGGTTCATTGTTAATGCATTTAAATTAATAAACTAATTCTGTTCTTGCTTTCAGGCTAAGACTACCAAAAAGATTGTGCTGCGTATGGAGTGCACCGAATGCAAGTACCGCAAGCAATCTGCTTTGAAGCGTTGCAAGCATTTCGAGTTGGGAGGTGACAAGAAGAGGAAGGGACAAATGATTCAGTTCTAAATTGTTACCTGCTACACCTGCATAATGTGCAGCTTAAACAACATTTTAAGTTGTTAGCTTGTTGTTTTTCTGTAAACATCTAATTTGATTTTTTTATTGAAGAAAATATTTTCGTGTTTTCAACGAAAACATGTGTTTTTATAAATTTAACACATAAACGGTAAAAATGCAACTACTTTGTGTTTTAATTTTATACTAAGAATGATGGAAAAATTAAAACAAAATGCCTAAAACACAATTTAAAGTTGTTATTATTTAAACTCGAAAATTAACTACTTGTTTTAAGGTACTATTACAGTGTGAAGCTATTAAAAACAACACCTTTTTTATTAATTTTTTTTACATAGTATTGTTAAATTATTTAATAAAAATATATTTACATTATGCACAGCTAAAGTTTTAGATATTAAAAAAAATATTTTTTTTTGTTTTTGTATTTGTGGTTTCTTTTCTAGAGGTCGTTGAAGTTGGCGTGTTTAAAAAAAGGTTGTAAGTTGGTTTCTCGTCTCCAGCATTTTCAAGGCGTCGGAAAGTAGAAAATCAAAGTGCATTCTTCAGTTAAGGGTTGTAGTTGAGCACTCTACCTACGCAAATAAAAAAAAATACAAAAAAAAAAAAATGGCATGCATTGAAAAACAAATTTACAAAAAACCCCTCTTTTTGGCAGTAATTCTTAGCCGTAAAAAACAAAATAAAAAAGTTTCTCTGCTTTTTATAGGTAGAGTGCTTAACCGAGTTTATGAAGATCACAACAAATCAAGATTCATCGAAATCGATCAAGCAGAACTCGAGATATCTTAGAAACCAATTTGAAAAAACTTGTTTCGAGAAAAACGCGATTAGATTTTTTTCTATGAACGATAATATATGAAAAAATGAGCGACATACGAATGTAATGTAGGTTATATCTGTTTTTTTATTTGATATTTTTTTCTAAAATACGCGTATACGCATTCTTAAGACCTTAAGAAACCAGATTCTAAAAAAAAACAAAAAATTATTTTTAATTTTTTACACACTGTAATAGTACCTTAACCGCAGGAGTTCATGAGATGTTAGGGCTGAAGATTTGACAACTTAAGTGCTGAAAGTATTATACTTAAATCAAGTATTGTTTCTAACAGTAAAAATACCGCGATGAATGAACGGTTCTATTGTTAATCAAAACTTTGTTTTTGTTAAAATTTGATTTATTTTTAGGCAGCATTAGAATTTACAAAGTTTTTATTAATTTAAACTTAGTTTATCTTTTAATTTAACTATTCCTAGACAGTTATTAGCTTAATATCAATGCTTAAAATAATTTTAAACTTTTAAGTTTTTTATATAAAACGCTCCAATATCTCTAAAAGCACTCAAGAGGTAACACCGTCTGCTAGCATTAAGTTTGGTGTACTGAAAAGAGGCAATTCGTAATTTGGGAAAAAATAAAAAGCATAAGTAACGCACTCTAATATATCTGGCGTCAATCCTTCAGCCTGCATTTTGATTTTAACGGCTGTAGCTGGTACGCCAAAATGCACCATTTTAAAGAATTTTTTATAGCGGACGTCTTCGCAGGCTCTGACGCCACTATCGGTGGTGTCAACTTCTTCCGGTGTCGGCTCACTGGCAGTGGTGTTCTCAGTCGTCCCACTCTGCTGAGTTGTTTCCACTGTAACAGCCTCCTCAACTTTGTTATTCGAAGGCACGTTACTCACAGCGTCGCCAGCACCTTTGGTTCTACTTTCGTTTTCCAAATCTGGTATTGAGGCAAGCTGTTAATAAAAAGAAATTATTTCAACATTACACAAGCTAAGTTCTTATGCAGAACCTTCGCTTCCACAATAGTTAAGGCGGCCTCAACTTTTTGCATTTTCCTCTCCAACACAATAAACCTTTCTTCACACTGTGTTGCGAATTCATTAAGGAAATTACAGCTGCTGAGTAGAAAGTGATTGATGAACGCTAGAATGCGTTTTTGCTGGAGCGGAGGCACCTGTAAATAATAAATTGAAATTTCTAAAAATTTGTTTTAATTTTTTTTTTACATTGTCATACTTTTGTTTTATCGATAGACTCTGCAATTATTTGGGAGGCTTCCATAATTTAAGGCGGTTAAAAAAGTGGAAAAAGGAAAACTTGAACTTATTTATCGAATTTAGATATTTGCATAAAAACAATTGAATATTTGCTAGTTTGTTTATTTAAAACAGCTGATTTACTTTGAGAGCAATGACAAAGCAGAGTTGCAGCGAAACGTAAATTTGTACTAATTGGAGAATATTTTTATTTTTTGTAGGAAAGTACATATATACAGGCCATATATGTTTGATACCACGTTTATCCGGCACGTTAAACCGCATTAATTTATTCCGTTTTGTCACAGTACGGTTAAAAGTAGAGTGTTTATTCATAAACACTGAGTCGGTTTCAGTGAAAGCGATTGTAGAAGCATTTTCACAATTTGACAAGTCAATGTACATTCTGTCACTGTGCTCAACAAAGTTTGACAACTAGAACACTGCGAAAGATTTTCAGAACGGTTACATAATTAAAACTTGTTTATGCGTACTTTCAAAGCGACTTGAAATTTTAAGAACCAATTTAAAATGAGGTCTTATTGAATCGCTTTGAAATTTTCAAGACGGTTTGAGGTTCAGTTTATGCAATGGTTTGAGTCGAAGCGACTTCGATTATATCGACTTGAAGCGTCGGATAAACGTGGTATGAGATATGTTTGTAACTTTGGTCGAGTTTTATAAAGGTATAAAGGTATAAAGGTACTTTTGTCGATTTCTTTAAGAAAAGCGCATAGATGCCAACCTTTATTTAATAAAAACATCATACAGAACATATTACAGAAATTTAAAATCACAAAAACTATCTCACAGCTACAAGAAAGCATTAGAAACGATCAAGCCATTTCAAATAAATATTCTTAAATATATTTAAAACGGTCAATACGAGTAGTTGTTAAAATTCTTTTTAGGATTTGTTATTAATAAAAATGTTTTATCAGCTAATAAAAAAGTCTTAATATGAAGTAGAAAGAGTGTCAAATTTGCTTTAAGTTTGAATTTGATGAATTCAATGAACTTTTGGTTGTTTTGTGAAAATTTGTCACTTTTTCTAAATTGTTTAATCTTTGGGCACTGAAACAGAGAAGCAGCTCTTTCGGGTTGGTGTTATATCTCCTTTTTATAGTTAATCACGATTGTTGTAGAAAGCCAAAAATTAAACCCAGAAGGCAGTGTCAATGATAATTACTCCAGGGCCATTGGCATGAAGAAACTCATCATACACTCTTCGAGGACGTGCTAATGTTTTAGCCATTGCATAAAATTGTGTGAGCTTAAGCGTGACTTTGTGTCTCCAGAAAAATTGAAAGCGCTATCACAACGTAGGCTTATGGCAATCGCCCATAATTGGCTCATTCTAATAGCGTTTTCTTTTCTCAACGAAAATTTCTGAAGATGCAGAATTTTTTACATTTTCACCAGAACCCACAGAATTCTGACCTGTTTTTAACTGAGAATAGATTAATTAAAACAATTTTTATTTAATGTTTTTGAGTTGACTGCCTTTTTGAAAAACTTCAAAAGAATAAAAGATAAAAGAAATTTTAAAACTTCAAATTAAAAATTTTTCCCGCTATAGCACTTTCAAGTAAACAATTTTGAAATATTTCGTTGGCAATCGACTACGCGAACAGACCTATGAATAGTTACGTAAATGAAGGTGAAAAAGGTGGAATGACATAACGTCCACGGACATAAGATCCATAGACATTATGTCCACTCTAAACGGTCATAATGTCTGTGGACTTAATGTCTCTTTTGAACGCGTGGACTTTTTCGCATTGGCAATACGATTTCTATGACCAGAGGGTTCATGGACATTATATCTTTGTAAAATGGTTTTCAAATTTAAATTATTTTTAACATTCTGTGCAAGGGAAAACCATTTTTTCATCAAAAAACAAGCATTAAATACATTCGATTGAAATAAAAATGTCCATGGACCTTCTGTCCGTGTTGCTTTGGACATTATGTCCGTTTCGAAACAGACATATGGACATGACGGTGGACGTTATGTCATCCCCTCGATGAAAAATGTGCATTTACTTTATTTTTGCTGGTTGAAGTGAGAAATATCTATTGATATTTTTACATTTTTTGAATGTTTAAAAATATTTTTAAATTGTTTTTACAATATTTACGCCCATTTGAGAGCAGAGCAATACAATATTTAGATTGCTTTATAATGAGTTTAAAGGATGTTCAATTATTTTTAAAAAGGTTTCAATATCTATTGATATTGAACATTTGTGCATAACGTTTTTCAGTATATTTATTCTGGAGGCTTTATAAACGACTATATTTTAAATATATGTTTGAAATTATTTTATATTTTATAAAGGCGAAAAACAATATATTTATTATAAACTTGACAATTTTTTGATTTTTCTGGTGTTGAAATCTACCCTTCGAATGTACATATATGGCTTAGGGTTAAATAACTCAACGCATTTTTTTTTTATTTTTGGCAAGCAGAACCAATCATGTTTTTCAAAACTTGCATAGAATCATTTTCAAACCAACTAACGGACTTTTAAGAAAATATTCACGTCTTCAAGAAGCCTTTCCGAGCCTTCACTTTGCTAAAAAACTAGGGTTTGGAACATTTGTACCCTACAAAACCTTTACAAACGCCATTCAGGTTCTGTGAACACAAGCAGCACGAACGAACAAAGATATTTTCGTTCGAATACAGTGTTCGTTTTCGGTAAAGTACAGAAAAAAAGTTGTATGATAATATTTATATATATATATGATACGAAAAGCACTCTACATATAAGTATATATAAAACTCTTCCAATGCAATTTAGTTTTATTTCAGAATTATTTTGGCATTTATAGGCATTAAGCAAATAATCACAAAGATTAAATAGTGTACATGTGACTCAACAATTTTTTATAAGCAAAAAAGTAATCAATGCTGGTTCATCGCGATCTTCGTTCGCTCAATCGTTCACTCAATCTTTCACTCAATCGTTCACTCAATCGTTCACAGTGCCCGAACGAATAAAATGGCGGATTACCAACGTTCGTAACTGAAATTCGTGCACTGAGAACGGTTGGACCGAATGAAAATTTTAGCGCGACGTATTGAATTTTATATCAAAAATGTATTGAATACCGTATTTAAAATCGTAAAATAAATCACACTTTTCCTACAACACTGTTATCGATTGAAAGCTAGTGATGTATAATCTTAATTTTATGCTAAGAAATACTGCATCTTAAATGTAAATAAACATCACTATTAAAAAAATAGAAAATTCAAATAAGTTTGCTGCCAAAAATAAATTCGTTTTTTTTCAAATAAGAAATATCACAAGAATTATAGATTTTTCGAAAATTGTTCACCAATAAAAAGTACTAATATAAACATGATTAAAAGCGAAGAAACTTTACTGCACCAATGTATTCAAGTGCCAATACGACAATATTATAAGTGCCCAACCGGATATTCCCAGTCTGCAGTGACTTGCTGTTGTATGGCTAATAATAATTATGAAAATAAAGATTCCAAAACATGCTTCGTAAATTTATGCCCAAGACATTTGATTTCGCCACAGTTAAACACCGTATTGGTTCAAGATAATGCATTAAATATGCTAAGGAAGAGCGAATTGAAATTTCATTTGGAGTCTATGCAGGCAATTCATAATGACACGATGGTAATAATTTCTATGAGATGACATGATTTGTATCAGAGTTAAATAAGTTTTTCTATTCAGTGCACCCAAAATATGGATAACAATGCTATTCAAAACTCTTATAATGAACTTGTTACTCTTAACATGATCGATGTGTTTGAGCAGCCGGTATATAAAGCGAATAGAAAAATATTTCATGGTATCTACAACACAGATTCAAAACCAGACTTTGAAAATATTTCGTTGATACCTGTTGTTGAGCACATCATTTGTGATCGCAAAATTACTTTTAGATTTCCAATGAGATCTTTTGATTATTTTAATGGTTATGTCAGTTTCTGTAAGTGAAGCAAATGCATTTTAAATATTATTAAAAAATAGTGCTAAATTGGAAATTCAACATTGCATAGTCTGCTCGGTTGTTCTGCTTAGAATTTTGTTCTTGTAGCAAAGCCTGTTACTTCATGAATTATTTGGCATTAAAAGCTCAAAACATAATTTTTAAAAAATATGTCTTTTAAGAATTATAAACTTAAATAAAAATTGTTTCTTAGGGTTAAAGACAGTTAAAATATTTTTTGGAAAAATTTTGTTTTGGGTGCCAAGGCAAATTAATATTTTGTTGTATGTACATATATTATGTATTTTGGGGCTTTTTTGGTAAGGAAGGAAATCTAATAAGCCTTATATTCAATTCATACCTTTTTTTTCAATCAGGAGTACATCAATTCAAATGAGAGAAGTACTTTAAAATTCTATGCTGCTTTAAAAAAAAACAATATTCATACTGTGCTACTTCTAACATATTATTGTCTGTTTTGAACAAATACTTAGCTGAACTCTTAATACCCATCAATATTAAGTTACGGCATTTAAGAATAGCACGAAGTTTAGTCACCACTAATCGTAACATAATCCAATAAACAGCCGCAACAGAGAGATATAGACAAAGTCACAAATTAAACCGCAATGTTTTGACTTGTCTGGGAAATAATTAGAGTAGCTGCTATATTTGTTTATTTACTAACAAGCCTACAAAGTGAACCTTTTTGTGTTTATTTTTCGGTAAGTTTTGTTTGTTTTTAACAAGCTTAACACAATCGCACAATTTTGACACACTTAGAAACAGTGTTTTTCGAATTGTGCTTATTTTGAGCATTAATTGGTATTAGTATGCATTTGTTTTATGTCAAAACTTTGTATTACGAAATACTATGCTAAATGAAGAACATCCAAGCTGTTGAAATTGTTGCAAATTTATTGAAAGAAATTGAAAAGAAACACGGTGACATGAGAAACTTAAAATTAACTATTAAAGATGTGAAGAGAGTGAGAGTGAGGTATTCCCCAAATCATTATAATATTAACTGCACAAATTATATAAACCAATCTATGAGTATTAAAGCCTATTCAATGAACTCATTATCATTAATAGCTTAATCCAAACTCTGTTATAAAGTAGATCGAAACCGAAATCTTAATTCAGTTCCATTAAACATTTTTTGTTTCTTTTTATCCAAGGATTTTAGGTGTCAAATCTATACAGTTAAGTTTGCCTTGATTCGAAAATGGGGTAGTAAATAAGTAGGAAAGAAAGGAAATCAAGTGAAACAAATGTAGAATGTTCATGTGTAGCGAATATCAACATCCGAATAACATCACCACAAAAATTAAAATAAATATTTATCACAATTTTAAACCAAACTTTTGAAATCTAAATCGAAATTCAAATCCATTCCCAAATGTATAGTTAAGAAATCAAAAAAATCCTAATCCACATCTTAAAAAAAAAATCCACATTCACAATAAATTATAATTCAAATTGAGTCAAATCCCACTCCCACATGCAACCATAATCAAAACCACAACGCTATTCACTTTTAAAATAAACTTAAAATACACATTCATATGTAATTCACAATTTTAAGTTCACATTGAAATCCGAAACCGAATCAAATCCACTTTCAGTTTCAAACACATTCAAAATTTAAATTGACCTACCTATTAAAATTTCTATTCAAGCTTATATTCGCATTCCCATTCACCTTTGTACTGACTTTGTACTCACATAAACATAACTAGTCCAAACTCCAAAGTCAAAACTAAAAGACTTAATTTATCGTTAATTCAAAAATAAAAAATAAATTAACTGCAAATTCATTAAAATTTCAATTAAGGGGACGTTACACCTTCATTAAAAAAATATGGAAGATCTTAAAAAAAGGCTTTTTAATCAACATCAAAATCGCAGCGGAATGGACTATAAGAAAAAATGTTGTTTGAGAAATAAGCTGACGTTTTTTCGAAAATGGCATTTTTTTTGGCCAAAATCGACCGAAAATTCAAAAACTATATTACCGATCTGTCTGTCCGTAGTTCATTCCATGCATTAACAAGGTAGCCATAATTTACCTTGGGAGGTTTTGATAAAAAAAAGGTTTAAGAACTCAAAATCTATCTATATTTATATCTATATAGAATGGTGTGAAAAATGAATAGTATTCATCAATTGAGAACGTCTGGGCCGATTAGGCTCACATTTTTTTTCAGTTGTTCGTAATTGCCAGGAGAAGGTTTTGACGAAAAACCGGAATAGTCGGGATATTGGAAAAATATAAAATTGATTTTTTGTATAGAATTTTGTGTGTAATTGTTTCGGAATTGCTTTTCGAATGGAAAAATATAAAATTTTTAGTGGAATACTATGCAAAAATGCGAAAAATTTTAATTTAGTTTCGACGAAATTTCAATTGAGAACGTCTGGGCCGATTAGGCTCACATTTTTTTTCAGTTGTTCGTAATTGCCTGGAGAAGGTTTTGACGAAAAACCGGAATAGTCGGGATATTGGAAAAATATAAAATTGATTTTTTGTATGGAATTTTGTGTGTAATTGTTTCGGAATTGCTTTTCGAATGGAAAAATATAAAATTCTTAGTGGAATACTATGCAAAAATGCGAAAAATTTTAATTTAGTTTCGACAAAATTTCGCATTTTATCGCGTGATTAGATTATTTTGGACGATGTAAAGGTGGAAATTTCGTTGTGAAGCTTTTTGGCGTACTCCATTATTGGATGTATTCGGTTGAATGGCAAAAGCGTATTCTGCCACATGCAAACATTCTGCTTTGGATGTTCGGCAAGATCCGACCAGATCATATTGATTTTAAAATTTCTGTCGAAATACCGAATCCAGAAACTGCTGCATTCCGTTCTCATGATTCGGCGTGCTTCAAGCGACTCTCATCAAGGTCAAATTCAAAGGAGAAGAAGTCCTTATCCCACGAATTCTGATTATTCCAACTGATCTTCCATTCCAATTCAAAAGTATTCAGTTCCCCGTTCTATTGGCTTTTGCGATGAAATGTGAAATTCCTTCGTTATTTAGACCTTATGGAACTTTGGACCTTCGCACCTTATGGTGACAAATATTTTTGTCCAGGTCTGGCAACTTTTGTCAGTCTTAAAACTGTGAAAAAGTCAGAGAAAAGATACAATATTTTGGAATTTTGGCTTAAACTGCAGAAGACCTATTTTTTGGTATTTGATATGTTTACCAAAGATAAACTCTTAGACAGTCTGAACAATTTTCCAAAAAAAACTGGCCGAAAATGGACAAATCATATACAAATTTAAAGCCCTTAAATAAGAGATATAGTCTGAAAAATCTTCCTTTGACGGCAAAATTATTTGTATGAAGGCGTACCTAACCATCCCCTATCCTATCCATACACAAATTAAGATGAAGCTTGATTTTTGAGCCACACTTTTAGAACAATTTTGGTACATTGTACATTTAGGTATTAATATGATTTTATAGAAAATGATTTTTTTAAAAACAGTGTATTTCTTTGGGTGAAAAATATTTAATATTCAATTTTTTAAAAATTTTGACGGTTGTAAACAATGAAAAAACTAGTAAGGTATATCTTCGACTGGGCCGAAGTTAAAATACCCCACGGCTTCTTAAAGGTAAAAGAATCTTAAATTGGAGAGCTTTTTTTATGAGATTTTAATAGATTTTATTATTTTTATGTGTCTAAAATACATACATATCAAATTGTTTTCCTACAGCTTAAATATAAGTCATTTTATAAGGTTTTTAATTTTGGGGTTGTATGGGAGGTGGGCGTGTTATTTTGTGTATCACGCCCATTTTTCTAACACACCTCAGTTTTGTCATGGAATACACGAATATCGAGTTTCAGTTTTGTACCTTTAATATTAGCCTCTTTATAGGGTTTTCAATTTTGGGGTTGTATGCAGGGTTGCCACCGAAAAAAATATTTTGCAACCAACCACATTAAAAAAAACTACCAAAATGGATACAAAACTACCAAATCAATATAAGCTTTAAAACTTATTTAGGAATACTGTAAAAATGTTGTTATGCTTACATTTATATAAACTTTCTATTGTATATTAAACAAGTAAATTAAAAGTCACATTTTTTATTATAATCCCATTTTAAAAAGTAAAATCAAATCTCAATATTTTCCCAATACGGGCATTCCACGCCCAATACAAGTCGTGATTGCTTCATGCTCTTCGATTGGATTGAAATTTTGTCTAATGGTACTTTTTCCACTTATAAGAATGTAAGTTATTTGTTTTTTTTCGCCACTTTTCGAAAGTTATGGAGATACCAATTTTTAATCAAAGTAAAAATCTTGAAAATAGATTCATTTCCCATAAATCATATCTCTATCATCTGTTATCCTATTTTTGTAAATGAAGAATCTTTAGAAAGATATTAATAAGCGATTTAAGAAAATAAATATTTTTGGTATTTTTATGCTATAGTTGAAAACTTTTTGAAAAACATTTAACGTGCTCATATCTCAAAAAGTGAACCTTTTGTTTGTTTTGTAGTTTTTAAAGCAGAATATGTAAACTTTTTACCAACAAAAAATTACGTCAAATGATAAGTTTTTTCGCAATCTCAATTTTTTCTGACATCCACTTCACTTTATCGTTCATAACTTCTATACCGTTTGAGATATTTACCCAAAATCTTCAACAAAAATGTTTGCCTTATTAGGGCCAATAAAAATTTATGTATATATAATGACCTCACACGTGACCTTGGCCCATAAATTTTTAAAGTTTCAATATATATCAATTCAACAGCTTGAAATAATAATAACCTTTTTTAATAATATATTAAAGTTTATATAAATTGAAAATTATCTGACCACACTAAAACATATAAAACAAAATAACACCAAAATATTCTTTGGTGAAAAATACATAAAAAAGATTAAACGAAAAATATTTTTCAATACTTTTTGTATATTCCTAAGTTAACCCATTCTTAAGAATTGCTTCTATCACTCCTTTTTTTTATTTTCGTTTATTTTCTTTGAGTTTTATTTAGCTAAAAATTTTTATTAACTACAAAATTGAAAAATCTACCAAAATCTTCCAAATTGAAAAAAAATCTACCAAATAACCATAAGCTGATTTGAAGAAAAAAAACTACCAAATTTGGTTAAATTTAACCAAAGCGGCAACGCTGGTTGTATGGGAGGTATGCGTGTTAGTGGGTGAATAACGCCCATTTTTCTAACACACCTCAATTTTGACATATTATACTTAAATACCGAGTTTCCGTCTTGTAACTTTAATATTAGCCTCTTTATAGATTTTTCAATTTTAGGGTTGTATGGGAGATGGGCGTGTTTGTGGGTAGATGTTGCTCATTTTTCGTACACACTTTAACATAGAATATACAACATAGTTTTATCATAGAATATACAAATACCGAATTTTAGTATTGTAGCTGTAATATTAGCCTCTTTACAGAGCTTTCAATTTTGGGGTTGTATGGGAGGTAGGCTTGGTTTTCATCCGGTTTTACCCATTCTCGAACTTGATCTTAGTTTTTAAAAAAAAAGCTTTAATATCGAATTTCATCACGATAGCTTCAAAATTGCGGCTGCAATCGTGTCCACAGACGGACAGACAGACGGACATGGCTAAATCAACTCAGGTGGTGATGCTGATCAAGAATATATATACTTTTCTATACCTACCACGTCTCCTTTTGGGTGTTACACACGTCGTGACAAAATTAATATACCCCTTACGCAGTACGCGTGGGGGTATAAAAATGGTTCAATTCAATTCATGGATGAATTAAATTTGAGTTTCATGATAGTTAAATAAACGAAGTTAATTAAGATATTTTTAAAATCAACATTTATTTAAAGCAAAATATAGTATCTAAAGTAAGGAACAAATATTTTAACATTTTTGGGTTATTTTATTTCCTGGCAGAAGTTTTTGGCCAACTGTAAAGTTAAATTGTTCTCCATAGAATTTGAGCAAGTTTTATATGAAACTGTCTTCATATAATGAATTGTGTAAAATTCAAAATGTAATATATAAAACATCTAGTGTCACGGTATTAGTGTTTGTACTCCTCCGAAACTACTGGACCGATTTTGATTACATTTTTTTTGTACATTTGGTAGGTATGAGAAAAGGCTGTAAAGTATTTTTCAACTTCATTTTCGGATTTAAAAAAAAAATATTTGAAATTGGCCATTTCAGCCCTTGAAAGGATTTTGACTGAGCTTCTAATGATCAATTGTGTTGTGTGTGTTATTAAATGTTTGCACACAATTGACAGATCAGAAAAATTTTTTATTGAAAAAAACTTTTGCCGCGACTGGGATCGAACTCGCGGGCTCCGAGCATGCTAAGCCACACACTTAACCTGCATGCTACGGTCACAACCATTTTCGGATTTACTTTTGTCTATAAATCGCACATCAATTAATTCAGTACGATCTTACTACTGAGACGTGACCTTAGCCTGTCAGATTTGAGCGATATTTATAAAGAGGGGCATGGCACCGCACATACAATTCAAAATTTTGATAGCGAATAGATTTGGAACGAAATGTCGTATAACAATTAAATTCAGTATGAAGTAACTGATTGGCCAGGTTATTTAAATCTAAAACAGACACGGGCATTGGAAAACGGGGCGTGGCTCCGTCCATAAAATTAAAATTTTCGATACAGAATAGCTATGGAAGTCACAGAAAATTTTAACTACTGTATTAACTATTGACTGTATTAAATATTTGGTGGTGTTCTGCTATTTGAAAACTAGAACGGACATTAGACAAGAGGTGTGGCTCCGCCCATAAACGACAATTTTTTATTTTTAATACCTTTGGGAAAAGTGGTTACAGAGTATTGAAACTCAGAGTAGAGTAACTATTTGTTGATGACCTTCTATTGGTAAACTGGAACAGGCATTGGACAAGGACAGCACCAACGCGCCGGGTACCAGCTAGTATTATATTACTATAACATAATTCCGTAAAATGTGAGTGCGGAACGCTTGATTTTTTTTTTTAAATTTCATAACATATTTTTAGGCATTTTTGTTTTGTGATTTATTGAAATTTCAAATATTTTTTAAATTTTTCTTTCATTTTGAAAAATTCAGTTTAACAAATATTGAAACTTATTTCGTCGTTTCTACTTAGATTTCCGTTTTATTTTAAGGTATTTTATAAATATCTGTAACTAAAAATTGTTATTTGCACAATTTAAAATCGAATATGTGACCATCGCTGATTTCTAATTCATATTAAAGAATATCAATAGTTCATGTCTTTCCTTTATTAAAAAAGGGCCCGTCATTTTTGACGGGAAAGAACTAGTACTTATATAAAGCTAGACATTTTTTTTTCTTGATCATGAAATTTACTATCTAATTTTTCATTTTTCGTATTATACTTTTCATGTCATATTAGGAATACCTTTAGTATTTTTGAAATCTAGCTTCAGATTTGTAATCAAGGAACTTTTTATGCTTTGTCTACACAGAGAGTTAAGTTTGAGTTACTAGTACAAAGCTGAGTTTAACCGTTTAATGAGAAATGAACTCTTGCGTTACAAGTACAAAAATGTACGATTAAACTCAGCTTAACTCATTATATATTCCGTTTTTTTATAACTCAATATAAAAAGTGCCTACAAGTATGCACAAAATAATATATAAGTGTATGTTCAGTGGTATTTTTGACAAAAGAAACTTTTTTTTTATAAGAAATGTCAAAATAGAACAGCTGCTACAGTATCTCTGTGTGAACAACTTGGGTTAAATGTAAGTTACAATTAACTTAACTCTCTGTGTAGACAAAGCATAAAAAGTTCCTTGATTACTTTAGATTAGACATTATTCTTTGTTGCACCCATGTTATGCTATGTTTACACAGAGAGTTAAGTTCGAGTTACCAGTACAAATCTGAGCTTATCCATTTAACGAGAAATAAACTTTTGCGTTACCAGTACAAAAATGTACGATTTAACTCAGCTTAACTCATTATTTATTCTGAGTTTTTTATGACTCAATGCAAAAAGTGCCTTAAACAAAATAATATAAAAGTTTGTATGCAGTGGTATTTTTGATGAAAGAAACTTATTATAAGATCTGTCAAAATAGAACTGCTCATTCGAAAATTGTACAATTTTATATGAGCAAAAAAACTTCGAAATGGAACTGGGCAATAGTAGGTAATGAAGTATTCATTCAAAAATGGGATAAAAAAGCAGAGCTTTCGCATAGCAAGAAAAAACGCATGTGTATTTTTTTTTTTTAACTTTGAACCAAGGATTTCAGGTGTCAAACATATTCAGTCAAGTCTGCCTTGGTTCGGAAGATGGGGATATAGATAATCAAGAGAAACAAGTGTAGAATGTTGCATGTGTGGCGGAGATTGAAAATGTGAGATGGATGTGTGCTAATTTGAAATTTAGCATGCTAATTTAAAATTAATTTAACTCTCTGTGTAGACATAGCATAACCCTCTGTTTAAGGTTTAAAGCTGAGTTAAGTCATTTATTGAGAAATAAACTCTTGCGTTACCACTACAAAAGCAAACAATTCCAAAGAACCCAATCAGCCAAACAAGCTTGGAATAAGCTTTAAACAAGCTTACACACGTAAGCCTCAAGCTTGGATAACGCTTTCATTTACTATTGTAGAACGCTTACATGTAATTGTAGGATAAACGAAAGTGAACCCTTGGAATAATATTCCTTACTTCAAGCTTAATCCAAGTGTTGTTTTTACAATTGGATATAAGTGTTTTAATAAGCTTTTTCCAAGTGTGCTACATTCAACAAATCAATTAGCACTCGCGAAAAATTTTTATTCCGTGGCTCAGTTGGTAAGCCACTGGTTATTTGATTTGTTGTGATTTGGACATCCAAGGTTCAATTCCCAACCGGAACATTTTTATTTTTATTTATTTTTTATTTTCGTTTGTTAAAATTAAAGCATCTATTTATATGAAAAATTGCATGTCTTCAAAAATTTTTGTGTTTGCTACCCCAGGAATCGAACGCGCGAACCACCGCATATGAGTCGGACACTCTAACAGCTTGCCGTTAGCCTTATGGCTGCTGAGCGAACAAAATGAAAATGTATGTATATATGAGAGCATCACAACTTTGAACAGTTGTGAAACTATTACCGTTGTCAGCGTTATCTAAGTATGATTGCAAAACACTTACTTAATGCAAGCCTTTCCAAGTATTATTGTACATCACTTGCTTTTTGTGTTTTACGCAATAGTTACACAAAGCAACTTGGAAATTTATTACCCGGGCAAATGTTTTTCAAGCGTGCTTGGATAAGGCTTGATTTTTGTATTGCATGTAAGCTTAATCCAAGCACTATTTCTAAATGGTTGATTGGGAACGTATTATTTAACAAAAACAAAAAAAATACCACATACTTTTAGGCAGATATTAAATCTACAGCAGTTCTTTTTGTATTGTCTGATACTGCCCAATCAGCCAAACAAGCTTGGAATAAGCTTTAAACAAGCTTACACACGTAAGCCTCAAGCTTGGATAACGCTTTCATTTACTATTGTAGAACGCTTACATGTAATTGTAGGATAAACGAAAGTGAACCCTTGGAATAATATTCCTTACTTCAAGCTTAATCCAAGTGTTGTTTTTACAATTGGATATAAGTGTTTTAATAAGCGTTATCCAAGTGTGCTACATTCAACAAATCAATTAGCACTCGCGAAAAATTTTTATTCCGTGGCTCAGTTGGTAAGCCACTGTTTATTTGATTTGTTGTGATTTGGACATCCAAGGTTCAATTCCCAACCGGAACATTTTTATTTTTATTTATTTTTTATTTTCGTTTGTTAAAATTGAAGCATATATTTATATGAAAAATTGCATGTCTTCAAAAATTTTTGTGTTTGCTACCCCAGGGATTGAACGCGCGAACCACCGCATATGAGTCGGACACTCTAACAGCTTGCCGTTAGCCTTATGGCTGCTGAGCGAACAAAATGAAAATGTATGTATGTATATATGAGAGCATCACAACTTTGAACAGTTGTGAAACTATTACCGTTGTCAGCGTTATCTAAGTATGATTGCAAAACACTTACTTAATGCAAGCCTTTCCAAGTATTATTGTACATCACTTGCTTTTTGTGTTTTACGCAAGAGTTATACAAAGCAACTTGGAAATTTATTACCCGGGCAAATGTTTTTCAAGCGTGCTTGGATAAGGCTTGCTTTTTGTATTGCATGTAAGCTTAATCCAAGCACTATTTCTAAATGGTTGATTGGGTGAAATAACAACCCTCGACAATAGAACAAGTTTTGTAGCGCCAAAATTGAATACATGCAAAGCTCTTTTTGGCGATTGTTTAACCATAAATAGAATCCTGAAACAGCTGTCAAAATTTGCTCAAACTAACCGCAGCGTGCACTTTAGGCATCTCTACAGGCATTTGAAGTGATGTTTAACATCATTTAAGCGCTGTTTACAAGCTTACAGCATTCGAACAACTTGTTGCGCGCTCATTTGGCATAAGTTTTTAATTTTTTTATCTATTTGTGAAAAACAATATTCTACTTATACTCTCCATCACTCTCGAATTCTCATAGCACAATTAGAACTAAACACACACAGGCGCAGTTAATTGAAAATTTTGTTCTTAATACAGGCAGCTATGAATGAAGAGCTTCGAATTAGTCGCAGGAACCAGTGATGCCAACTACACGGAAATTACGGATTTCTACGGATATTTAAGCCTTGCACAGATAAACGGACAACAGCGACAAAATAAGGCAAATCTACGGATTTTTAAGAATTGCACACAGATTTTCGAGGATCTTCAAGGATTTTTATATGTTTCTATTTTTATTTTTTTATATGTTTATGCCAATTTTAATGTCAAAATTAATTTGAACGGTAAAAGATTTACGTATCACTCTAAAATATGTTTTCTTAATTTGTTACATCTTTGCAGTTATCAACATTTGCAAATAATAAAAAATGCAGTCCTGAAAAATGCACCTGCATGTAAAGTTGGCAATGATTTAATCTAAAGGATGCATAAAAGTTTTTTGACGACCAAAAAATTAGGGCTCATTGTCAAAAACTTATGGCGTTTCCGTTTCTTCCAAAAAATGTTGTCTTGACGCTGTGCAAAATGTTTTCAATGTTGCCCGCAACCCTGTAAAAGTTCATGTTTTTCCTACTCAGGAAATTTCAACACATAATGAACAAATGTAACCATCCTTGTCTAACGAACGCATTCAATAATATTGCCGTTTTAAGAACAGCTGATATGCAGGGCAACATTCTCCTCTGAGAAAGCTTCGTCGGGCAGAAAATGCGCCTTTTTTGCCCTGTTGAGTGAGACATTTTAAGAAACGAACACAGAAATTACTCACCCGTTTGCACTTACTTTAGAATCGAACACGAAATAAGGCAAGAGCAGTGAAAAGACAACATTTTTTGGTAGAAGCGAAAACACCATTAGTTTTTGTAAAGAAACAATAAGTCGTTTGGTCATTATCTTGTTTCTTGATACTTTCAATTTTACCAAATCTGGGTAAATTTTTTCAAAAGCCAAATAAATGAGTAAATTTCTAAAATAATTCTTTTTAATATGGTCTCGAGTTCAATTGATCATAAGAACTTAGTCTAAGTCCTTTCAAGGGCTGAAATGGCCAAAATGTTTTTTTTTATGGTCTCGAGATATGAAATTTTTAAGTTTTAGTCCCAAAATGCTCGTTTTTCAGTGTACTAATATTACTAGCGAGTCTCTATTTAAATATTTTTAAACAAAACCTTCAGAAATATTTTGTTGAATAGTTTCATTAAATCCTCAAAATGTTCCCCCCACTAAAATGTTTTTACTTTTATAAAAAAATTGTATGTTTCTACAAAATGAAAAAAGTTTTTTGTGATTTAAGTTTTTAGAAAATATGTTTTATGTTATGTCTTTAACTATTTTCAGTTTTAGTTATGTTTTACATTATTTCTTACTTTTTATAAGTTCAATTCAAATTTAAAAAAAAATACAAACAATATTTAAAAACGACTTATTGTGAAATTTTATAAGCTTTTAGTTTTTAAATTGAAAAAAAAAAAAACTATAGAAATTTGCTCACACGGATTAACACAGATTTTTTATGTCGCATTTGTGGATTTTTACTCTCTTCGGGTTGGCATCACTGGCAGGAACGCATATTTTTGTTGTCGTTCGGTGCCCAAGAATCAGTCGAGCAGTCGTTAATAAACATCAAACGCGTTCGGTTCGTTAGTAAATGAAAGTAACGGCTGATAAAAAAAATTATACAAAACCAATTTTGAATAACTTAGTGTGTGAAAACATCAAAATCCGTGCAAAGATATAAATTAATTGTTACAGTTATTATTGGCGTGTTTGATTTTTAATATCAGAATTATTTCAACGTGGGAAAAAAGGTTAACTAGAATAATTATTTTTTTAATAAATACAAATTTAATTAATAAAAACCATTAACAAATGTTGTTGTAAATACAACAATAAATAGGAAAATTTTCACAAAACTTATAATTAAAACAATACTA
This sequence comes from Tetanocera ferruginea, assembly GCA_958299015.1. Classification (NCBI taxonomy): domain Eukaryota; kingdom Metazoa; phylum Arthropoda; class Insecta; order Diptera; family Sciomyzidae; genus Tetanocera; species Tetanocera ferruginea. The sequence continues at coordinate 146,462,878 of OY282641.1, forward strand.
AGTTACAATTTAAGTGTTGATAAGCGTTTGTTGTTTTTTTCTCATGTAAGAAAAAAAATAATACTTTCAGAAAATTAAAAAAAAGTAATTGAACTAAAGCTTACATTTATAGTTTACCGCAATATTTTTTTTGCGGTTGCAGTTGATGCGTCTGTCTAGCGAAATGCGAGACGTGTGATTCTCCAGCACGTGGCTTAGCAGGACCTTAATTATGCGGGGTGAAAATATAATGATGAAATTAAGACAATTAATTTAAAAACATAATATTGTGACTTTAAAATGAAAGTTTATATTTTTCTTGCAGTGTTATGGTTGCCATATGTAAACAAATACAGACTGAATTTGAAATATTTCAATTTAAGTGTTTGTTAAATCATTTAAAACGAACTGTAAATGTAACAAGTATTTACACTTAAACGCCTGTTAAGCCCTTCATACATGTAAACATACTTTAAGCTTTATTATTTTATAAATTGCTTAAAAGTGTTGTTGACAAGTGCATGTCAAAAAGAGCTCTCAAGATCTCATAAAATTAACACAGTTTTTCTCTTCTTCCGTTAGCATTGACGTTAGTTAAAAAGCTGACCCAGTAGCGCATGTTTGTAACTATATTATAATATAATATACATTAAGGTGTGCCAAAAAATGACGATATTTTTTTTTTTTCGCTCTCCCCCGAAAATATCAAAGAATATGTCCAAACAAAAATTCTGTTAGAGGCAGAGCTCTTAATTTTAATTTTAAGAGGTCTCCCACGGAACTTTTAGTTTTGCCATTTAAATAACACTGGAACTAGGGTTTGAAACATTATTTTGTCCTGCAAGGTATGAAGAAATTTTTTCTTGATAAAATGAATGAATGGATCATATTCAGTACTAAATTTTGGACAAACAAATTTATCAAACAAATTTATTTATTTAATTTTCAAATAAATTTCTAGTACTTCGTAATCAATTAATCATTTTTCATACGAAAATTCAGACATTCGTCATAAAACTTATAAAAATAACTGTTATATTGTTAACATAATAAATTGTATTTCATATAAAAAGTTTATCAAGAACAATTTTGTGGAAAATAAGCTGTACTTGCTGTGTTTGATTAAAATTTTATGTCTATCATCAATAAATTTCATAATATAGTTGAAAAATCATAGAAATAAGACTTTGCGGGCATGTTAATTTTAACTATTGATAATATCGAAAATCTCACCCATACAGTTTTGTTGCAAGTTTAATATACTGAGAATTCTGAACAGAAATTTTAGCTTAATCATCAATCTTTCAATTGATAAGAGCAAAAATTCATAAAAATGGTACTTTGTCGGCCTGTAACATTGTTGTTTGTAATGATACGAAAAATTTGTATAAAACTTTTATGTCAGCCGTCAGACAAACTACAAAATTGCTATTCAACTTTTTTTTCTATCTGCAATAGTTTAGTTGGAAAATGCAAAAAACCTTGAAATTTATAAATTTACAGTTTCAAAGATCTGTAGAAACTTCAATATCGACGATGAAAATTTGGCTCGATAAATTTGTTTGTCCAAAATTTAGTACTGAATATGATCCATTCATTCATTTTATCAAGAAAAAATTTCTTCATACCTTGCAGGACAAAATAATGTTTCAAACCCTAGTTCCCGTGTTATTTAAATGGCAAAACTAAAAGTTCCGTGGGAGACCTCTTAAAATTAAAATTAAGAGCTCTGCCTCTAACAGAATTTTTGTTTAGACATATTCTTTGATATTTTCGGGGGAGAGCGAAAAAAAAAAATATCGTCATTTTTTGGCACACCTTAATATACATAATATTTAAAAATATTTGTCTTAGTGTATCATGCAGTCCCGGCAACGTTTTATTATCGTCACTTTGTTAACATTGTTTATGTAAATTTCTACTATCGCGATTGATTTTGTTTTTTTTTTTTTTTTTTTAAAAAGAGCGTCAAAAGCAAGCTTATCGTTTAATTATCGTTTAATGTTAAGCTTTTGTTTTGAGCCGTTGTATAAAACAATATGCTCTAGTTATATTGCAATACCAAGTATGTGTCGATAAAAATTTGTCGGTGATACTATTGTAATGCAGAACTGTAAGTGGGATGTAACACAAACTGTTTTGCGTTGTTCAGGGTTGATAGTTTATTTTTTTTTTTATTGTTATCGTAAAAGTTTGAATTCATTTATTTAAGTTCATTCACACTGAGAAAAAAACACATACCTTGCTCCGGTAAAAAATTTCTCTATTTTTGATAATAGCAATTTTCTCTTTTTCAAATAATATTTTCTTCAATTAGAATATATTTTTTTAGTAAAGAAATATTTCTTTACTTCTAGAAAATGGAAATATTTCAATGTCTCTAATAATGATAAGTATTTTTCTCGCACAAAAAATTTCTCATTTATAGAGAAATTTTATTGAAAATGAAAAACTTTTCTTATATTTTGATAAAAAATTCACTATAAGAAGTATTTTCTTCAATAAAAACAAATATTTTCTCAAAAAAAAAAGTATTTTTCTCTAAAAACGATATATTTTTCTATTTCATGGAACCTTTTTATCATTTTTAGAGAATTTTAAGTATCGCAATTAGAGAATAGCATTCTCTGGAGCAAAGTCTATACCATTTTTCTCTAAATATGATGCCTTTTTTATAATATTCCGAGACACTTTTTTCTGAGTGCAGGGTTCATTTATTTGTATAACTAAATTCTAATAGAAAATTATAAAGTGAAGTGTTTTTCTTTTCTTTTAATATTATGTTTTATTTTGTCCTTGTGCTTAACTTGCAAAGAAGTTCTTGCCAAACAAAATTTATCTTGATTGTGTCCTCCTTCAATTATCCTACAGGGTTCTAATATCCCTTCTCCCCAAACTAAAAAAAATACATTTTTTATGAGCTGTTAGTTCATGGAATTTTTAAAGATAAAATAGAAAGAAATATTTTATCATATTATCTTGGACATTTATTACAGTGTTCAACACAAAAAAATAACAACAGTTCTTCAGTGTGTTTTTTTCACAAAAGTACAAAAAAGAGCCAGGCTTTAGATTGTTAAAAAGTACCATAAAAATATTTGCCAGAATATGTTACTATAAGTCTCTGAATACATCAAAACTCGAAATTCATTTTGAATGTCAAAAATAAGTGAAAACTTACAATCTGTTTAAGGGTTAATTTCGAATTTGGGGAGATTACGATTTCCGAGGCGCCGCAATTTGACGATGGATTCGAAGAGTACTCTTAATAAAAATAAGAATAGCCAAAGGGAAAGTTGATTTATCGATTGGTTTCCGAGTTATCGATTTTAAAAATTTTTGTTTTTGCTATAAGGTCTCTGAAGAAAATTGGCTATATTATTCTTAATATATAACCAATATTAATGATTAAGATATTTAAAGGTTAAAAGGTTATATATCAGGCTTTTAGAAAAATTTTAAATGAATGAAATCTGTTGAGTACTTTTTTATTTTATAGGTATTTTAATTCAATAAAAAATATTTTCGTACACAAAACCATTATTTTCTCAAAAATTACCGTTATTACTATGAATTATAAAGAGTAAATTATTAAAGCCTGAAAATTTATCTTTCATTTGGTATATAATATACATAATTTATTTGACTTTTTGTTGTGTTTTTTATGATACAATGATTTGCCCTTGTAGAGGTGACCGTGGCATGCAGGTTAAGTGTGTGGCTTAGCATGCTCAGAGCCCGGGTTCGATCCCCAGCCGCGGCGAAAAGTTTTTTTCAATAAAAAATTATGGCAAACCTCAGAGAGTAAATAATGCCATGTAAAGCTTCTTGAGAACATGAACCCTAGCCGTTCGGAGTCGGCATAAAACATGTAGGTCCAGTTCTCGGTCAATTGTGTGCAAACATTTAATAACACACACAACACAATTGATCATTGGAAGCTCGGTCAAAGTCCTTTCAAGGGCTGAAATGGCCAATTTGTTTTGTTTTTGTTTTTTGATTTGCCCTTGTAAGAAAAATTGCTTATTTCACTCATATTTACCTTAGATGCTTTTCTTTCTTACTCCATATATTCGAATATCACCATTACAATAAACAAGTGTTTTTAAGGCAATATTGTAGCTATAATATATATGTATATGAGTTAACGGGATTTTCGAGGCTGTGAAAAAATTTGTAATTTTTAGTCGATCAGTTAATACAAAAATATACATATTTTTATCTATGGAAAAAAAGGTAAAACTTTCAGCTTTTCAAGAAATATATATATTTAGTATCTTAAAAACGTAAATTTTTTTTAATTAAAAAAAATTCTTTAAATTAAAAAATTCAAATCTGATATTTATTCGCTTATAAATTTAAAAAAAATTTTTGAACAGATTTTTTAACAAATAAAAAACTTTGAAAATTTAAATTTAATGTAATATAGTGTGAAATTAAATAAAAGATGTATATTTTTATATGTCAAACAAAAGGGGTAACTGTAAGCTTTTAAAAAATATATTTTTAGTAACGTAAATTTTTAATGTAATTAATAACGTAAATGTTTTAAGAAAATAACGGTTCTTTTAATTAAAAAATTCAACTTTGGAATAAATTCGCTTATAAAACAAAAAATATTGTAGCAATGATATTTATAACAAAAATTTTTGAAAGGCCATTAATGACCGTTCTAATGACATATCAATCTTAAAGATCCATTGAGTGACGGCAAAGATATAGATGTTTTTGGACAGATCTTTTAACAAATCATTTTTTAAAAATCTTTAAAAAACTTTTTATCTTTTTGTTGATCCTCTCTGCCAGAATCCCTTGTCGGAACCTTTTTATTTTGGAAAAAAAAAATGATTTTGTTGAACAGTGTAATCTTTGCAGAACATCATATTCTAGGTTTCCTTTCATTAATTAATACCTGTATTAAGAAGTTAGTTCTTGATTTTCCTAAATCAAGAAGAAATTGTTTATTTAGCTTTTCCTGAAAAATTCCCTACTGGGTATGTTCTATAGACCGATGACTATTCGAAATACTTGAAAACGTTGGAGGTTCTCCCAGCTATATCGTAGTTGATTGCTTAGCTATTCGCTTTTGTCACGTGACCATTTACCACAGGGTAAAAACTGATTGTGAGAGTACTTAAAATTATTGTTTTCTTTAAATCTCTTATCAGCTGTCATTAGAGTTGAAAATTCTGATTGTAAAATAAGTAGTTGCTATGAGAAAAAACGATTTTCAACGAGATAATTTTTAAAACTAAAAATTACACATAGGGCGAGGGAGAGAGAGAGAGAGAGAGAGAGTGAGTGAGAGATTTTACAGCAATTTTGTGCTTTTTCTCTTTCATATCAATAAAATAAGTATTTTCTAGTTACGTTTGTCACGCCTCATACCACTCATACCAACACCTTGACAACAATTTTAAAAATTAAATGTCATCTCAAATCAAAAACCCACTTACGCCCAAATGTAATAATTTTGTTCTATTGCTAATATTTTTGCGTAAACTGAATATTTACACCTTGTTGAATGATAAGGAATCATTCAATTTGATGGAAAAGGACGTACTTTATCAATTTGATTTGAATATGTTTTTTAATTTATTTATAAAATTGTTTACTGAATTCTGAAATTTTGTTGAATGTATCTTCTATGTATTTTGCATGATATTTGAAATGTTTAGCTGACACAAGATTTGATTCGTATTTTCAAAAATTTTATTAAATGTCAATGATTAAAAATACGTTTCCGCATATTTTTCTAGCTTGTTGAAAAATATATTTTCGTTTATTTACATTAAAAAAAATTACTTTTTTCAAAGATGATTCCCAGTTGAAAAATTGTTACAAATTTATTGTATGAAATGCGGAATTGAAATATTATCACACAAAAAATTAAGTACAAAATATAACATAACCTTTTTTGTTTTTAAAGTTTTGTAGGTTTTGTTCTTAAGTTTAGTTGACATCATTTTGAAACAACAAAAACGCAACTTTAAGAAAATAAGATCAAGTCATTACATTAGACACTCAGAAACAAGTAAACATACTCTGTGAACAACTGAAGAAAATCAAGTCATGCTCTGAACTTATTTTTTTTTATCATCGAACATATTTGAGTTACAGGGTGTTTCATAAGTTTACAAGTTGATCCAATTTTATGCTGTGAAATATAATCTTAATAGATTTACATATTTTTAAAATCTACTCTCCAGAGTAGATTAATAAATGTACACCCAAAATATATTAACACCGGCATAATTTTTTGACGCGACTGTAAGCATCCAAAGCGAAAACTTTTGAACTTTTTGCTAAAAACTTTAGCTTTGAAGTAATTTTACTCTCAATTTTCTATCCTGAATATAAAGACGAATCGAGTAAAAAATATTCCATACCGAAACATTTTTCATCACTAATCCTTGTAAATTAGAGGATTAAGAGACATAAATTGTTTAAATGTCTTATTTTTTGTGTGCTATAATTGGACCTCAATGGGTTAAAGTTATCGCTATACAAATTTTCAATTACCTCATCTTATTCCAGAGTGCAACACATTTCTCTTAAATTTGATGACAATCACCCCAGCTGGAAATTCGGCCATATTCGACAATAACTTTTTTTATGTCATTTGTAGATTCAGCATAATTAATTAAATGTATTTTAAATTAAAATATTTTGGAAATTCCAAGTAACAAAGTTAAAAAAGTAAAATTAAATTATTTTTAATAACTGGCCTTTTTGAATAACTAGAAATTTTTGATTTCATAAAAACCGAATCTGAAAAAATTAAAAATTACCTCTAATAATTACTTCTCGAATTATTAGAAACCATGGTTGACAATTTTTCGTCCAACCCGCATAACTTTTAATAAACAATCCAATATAACAGCTTTATTACATGATAAGATATGCTGTGTTATCATGTAAGAGCAATATAATCGTTTGTCTTTTCTAACAAATTAAATTAAAACGTATATATTTGTCATCAAATAGCCAGATAATTAATGATCCATGCGCTACTGTGTAATCATAAAACTATTTTTTAACACCCGTCAATCAAAATAATATCTTTATGATTATGTTAATTAATGTATTTTAAAGTAAATAGCTCTTTACATAGGAAATATTTTACCAAGCTGAATGAAAATTTCGAGTGTTTAAAACAAAGCACAACAAAAAACAAGTAGTTATACGCGTAAGTTAGATATTTTCTTTGATATAACTCGTTGTTGTTATATGAGTTCTGGCATGACACATCTAAAAAATGATGACAGATTCATTCATAAAGTGTGATTTTACGCAGTCGTCTTAGTTATCTATTGCGTACTGTCTGTTCCCGTTGCATATCTTAATAGCAATGTTTAAAACGCAGCTCAAGAATTTAAGTGTGTTTTGAGTGATTTTATTGTTATGTTTATTAATTTTTATTATAAAAATTAATTTTTTATTTGGTGTTAAAAGCAATATTTAAAATGCAGCCTATAGTTTTGAGTGTACTTTGAGTGCTTTTATTGTTATGTTTATTAAATCTTAAAAATTCATTTATTATAAAATGTTTGTTCAAAAATTAATTATATTTTATATGAAGTGTTGAATTTATTTTATGTTACTTGTTTAGTCTGTCCTTTTTTTCAATTTCTTAATTTTATAAGAATTTTTCATATAAATCTGAAGTATATAATCTCTGTGTTGATCATAAAGAATTGAAAGCATTTTTTTAAACAGTTGGACAAAATTTATGCCTAAGTTAGTTTAAACTAACAAACATATAAAATGCCATTTATTTTTATGTTTTGTCGAAAACATACTTAAATTATTATTAGGTGAGGAATCAGACAAAAAAAATTGCAAAATATTAGATAATCACAAAACACCGCAAAACATATTTTTTGCTTAATAGTCGAAGAATGTATTTTTAAAATTGCTCAAACTAAGCTACAGAGAAAAAAGAATATCGAACATAAAATTGTTTATCGTTAAATAAACAGTTTATCAAGAGCACCACTTGAAGTTTGTTTTTGTTTGAAAAGATGCTTTTCAACCTAAAAAAAATTTTAAATATTTTTCGTTAAAAACAAGAACTTAATAAATCACAAAAACAAAATGCTGTGATGGCGCTCAGTCATTCCAAAACATACTTGCCAAAACCTGTCAATGCTGAGTATTAAATTAATAAATGTTGTGAACTTTGGTGTTGAAAACAATAAATTTAAATGTTATATTTAAAAGTATGCAAACAGTATTAAGCAAATTCCGGAAAGTCGGAATTATTTGAGAAGTAAATCCATACTTGTACTTTCATATAAAATCAATTTCATTTTTATGGTTATTCAAATCAAAAACTCTTAAACAAAAAAAATTCGATTTAACTATAACACAGCCAACGTGCATAGAAAAGCTACAAAAAGGCTTTATAATAAAATTTTTTTCTATCGCTATTTTTGAAGCAGAATCATAAATGTTGATTTAAATTTATAAATAATATCCTCTGCGTTTGTTATAAATACCGAACAAATAAATTAAAAAAAAATTGAAGTCTCCGACACATCTTAGAATCAATACGTGTTTGATATTAAAGGGTTAGAAATTTCTGGTTTCTGGTTAGTAATTTAATAAAAATTTTTTTTTGTTTACTGAAATCTGTTACAATTTTAAAATTTTCAAGTTTATTTGTTGATATCTCAAAACTTTAGCAAAATAAATATTTTTATTTAAGCCAAAAAGATTTTATTTTGCACGGTTGTAGGGTGCCTACCGTTAATGGAAAATATGAAGTCATAAAAATAATATTTAAAATTGGAGTGTTATTTCGGGAAAACAGCCTTCATATTTGAGTTTAAAAAAATCGTATTTTTATACTAGGTTTTGTAAATCTTTTTTGACTCGAAATATCGAATTTAAAAAGCTACTCGTATTACATTATGGAGTAAAACTAATGCCATCCATTGGCCTGGGTTTTCCCTTGTAGCGCCCAAGCAAGCATCTGAGGGTGACGGCCGATCAGAAAATTTTTTAAGGCTTGAGCAAGTAGTACGATTATCGAGTAACTTAACTTAAGTTGAGTCAAGTAATTCGTCTCAAACTCATACAGAATAATTTGACCAACTCAAAGTTTCACTTATCAGTGGAAATACCAAGTAGAAAATTGTCCTAAAAGGTTTGGACAAAAATTAAATAACATTTTAATCAACTCGTTGATTAAAAAGAACGCAACAACACTTTTTATATTTTCATAGGAGAAAACGAAAAAGGCACATTTTTAAGATTTAAGAACCAATATTTCTGTTGAATTTCTTTAAAAATAATAAGTGTTGGAAGTATGAGTTTGAAATTTAGCTAGATTTAGTTCAGTAAAATTTATTATAATAAATAACAAATTTAATTTTAAAGTGTTTTGTTGTTACGCCTTTTTATATTTTAGGTGATGTTATAATATTGCGCTTTCGAATATAATCTTAGAGCTGGAGATATTCCGATTTTATTAATTTTTTTGGAAATTTCTTAAGGTTGTATGTTCATCTCAATATTTTGTCCTCCTTTTGGTACCCGTAGAAATGATTATATTTGATCTATCTCACTTCGTTCTCGCTGAATGAATTTGTTATTAGGTGGCAACCCTATGGTAAAAATTACATAATTTTTTTACACAGTATTCTCCTCAGTACCGAATTCGTAAATATAAAAAAATTTAAGTGGCAATCCTATCCGCCATCTTTTAATTTAAAATTCTAAACATCAGATTCGAAATTTTTTCCATGTTCCCATATTTATATCTTCATTTAGTTTCATAAGGTCTTTATTTCTACTGGGTATGTTTTATTGAGAGAGAGTTGAGTAAGAAGTTAGAAGAAGAAAGAAAAGAAGAGAAGAAAAAATTCGAGTTACTCTAAAATTCTTCGAGCTATTAACCGGTTTTTTAATTTCAAATATTTGATAACAGGTTACAAAAAAAAGGTCGCCATTTCGCCAATTGAATATTTGACAACCACTACCGAGGTTATATTTAAAAAATTTTTTTTAAGTTTCAATGAAAAATATGCTGATGGTAAACATATTTAATATAGGTTTAAGGGTATACCTAGAAACCTATATTTAATATTGCTCAGACGTTAAGTTGTGTAACACTTGATAGTTTTTTGAATTGCGAATTTCTGCTTGCACTGAAAATATTGCGTTCTTATACCGAAAAATTTGAATAATATTGCCAATTCATCATTTCAGGTGGTACATAACTGTTATTTAACTGTTATTGTTTTCCTCGTATATGTACATGAATTTTATTCACAAAAATTATGAATGATTCATGCTCTCTGCGTTCTTTTTCACTACTTATGAAACTTTCACTTTTTCACACTTTATGAACTTTAAACACTACGCTCATGAAATATTCATGCTCTCGTGATTTATTTGTGTATTTTATACATTGATATTGTGAAGAGTTCATGTGACTCATGTAATTGCTTACTGAACCAAAATTCATGAATGCGAATCATGGAGATCATGCAAAAAATCATAATTATTATATACTGTTATGGTTTAGTGTAGAACAAAAATTGCTTGGAATTAATGCAAGTAGTTTTTATCTTCTTTGTTTTTTAGTTTTAGTTTAGAACAGTGGTCATCAACGCACGGTTCAAGCAACAACAAAGAGAGCTTTCCGAGTGCAGAGCTTTACACTGAAATAAGAAGTTTTCAAAAGCTCTCGCACCATTTGGTTCTAGCAAATATTGTCACGTGTTTGACTTACATTCTAATGTTGTGGTTTTGTTTTTGTTTTTGTTCATTGCCATTAAAATAGCATGTTCAATTATATAATAGATCTTAAAACATAGAAAAGAGCAAAAGAGATAAAAGTTATGGTAAAAGTTAACGAAAATAATGTTCTAAGAAGTTCGGCGAAAAAAGAATATCATACATTGTTATTCACAATAAAAATTGTCTTCAAATAACAATTGTAAACACCATCTTTCCTGAAACTTTGCAAAATATTTGTATTCATTAACAAACCATCAACCCGCGACAACCTCACCGCATGACCGCTCAAAACAAACTGACTAAAAATTTAAAGCACTGCAGAAAAACAAACTTTTACGCAGTGTAAGTTGACGGCGAGCCGAATACTACTTCGCGTGCAAAAGCTCAAAAACACACGACGCCCGTGGGCTATGGGAAAACATAAGTTGATGACCACTGGTTTAGAACCAAGCATTTCAGGTGTTAAACCTATTCACTCAAGTCTGCCTTGGTTCGGAAATGGGGAGGTAGATAAGTTGGAGAGAACGAAAAATTAAGTGAAACCATATCAACATGCGAATTCGAATCCGGGGCAAGTGTTATTTTAGTGTTATTTTCAATTTGAAAAGAAGAAAGGTTAACTAGTGGAACCATGGTCTAGCTAGGATTCGAACCCGGAACCTCTGGATTGGCAATCAAACATGCTTACCACTCGACGAGGCCACTCACCACTCGAGGCCGCCCTAATATTTTTCAATTTTATCTCGCACATTCTTTTGGAAATTCTAAGCATTCTTTGTGAATAGAAATTTGTTTTGATTTTTTTCAGCTTTTTTAATTTCAATTTGTATAAAATCCGTTAAGATTTATCAAATTATAGAAAATTTCAATTAAGAACGATTCAATAAATTTGCTTAGCAAATATGAACACAAAAAAAAACAAGTGTGGATAATTATCTTTTTTTATAATTATATATTATTAGTATCAATCAAAATTGATAAATTTGAAAATCGTCATGGATATTAATTTTTATTCAAAACATGCAGAAATGATTGCTGTGGCGGCGCAACTTCTTTAACTTTTTGTTTTTTTTGACGTTAGCTGTTTAGCTAACAAAAGCAGACGGAGGAGAGCTTTTATAAACTTTTTCTTTGATCAATCGAACAATAAAGAAAAAAATTAATTGTATCGATTATTGACACATTCAAAGCAAAAACAAATGATCTTTACAATAAAAGACAATTCACTTCATCATTATGTCAACTTAATTATTTCAATGGTTGTCCAATGAAATTGTGCCAAATGTGTGATCAAATAATTACATAACAAAAGCATGCAGCCGAACAAAAAGTTGTTTAAAGCCTAAAATAACACGATCAGAAAACAGCTCCTAGCCTGCGAATTGGTTATAAATTTTGATGTTTTTTATTTATAACTAGCGGATGTAACCCGGTGTTACTCGGGGTTGTGCCTCGAGCACAGAAAGAGGACGATATTCAAAACTGTTATAATTTTTACGTTTTTAAAATTATCAATTCAATTTTAAAATTTTTTTAAATTATTTTTTTTTGGGATTTTGCCCCCTCCTTCCGTCGAAAGTGTTTAGTAAAATTTCCATAAAACTGTACCTGCCAGACATGATTAAAACAAAAAAAATGACATCTTCAACGTCTCTATCTGACGTCTGGTTTCTGAGGAAAATGGAAACCCACACTCAGAAAAATAACACATATCTTCCTGCGGTGAAAAATTTCTCTATTTTCGATAATAGCAATTTTCTCTTTTCAAATAAAATTTTCTTCAATTACAATAAATTTTCACATTTTCGAAGAAATATTTCTTCACTTCTAGGAAATGGAAATATTTCAATTCTCTTATAATGACAAATATTTTCTCGCACAAAAAAATTCTCATTTATACAGAAAAATTTTTTGAAAATGATAATTTTTTCCTATATTTTGATAAAAAATTCACTATGAGGAGTATTTTCTTCCATAAAAAAAAAATGTTTTCTCTCAAATAAAGAGTCTTTTTCTCAAAAATCGAATTATATTCATATATTTCTCTTTTTCATAGAAGGTTTTTATCATTTTTAGAGAATTTTTAGGATCGCATTTAGAGCAAAGCATTCTCTGGAGCAAGATCAATACCATTTTTCAGTAAATATGATGGCATTTTTATCATATTCCGAGAAACTTTTTTCTGAGTGCAGTTTGAAAAGAAAAAAATGCGTTTAAAGTTTTTTTTAGCATGCATTTAATATGCAATTTTATCTCAAATAAATTCCAATTTTAAAAAATTCTATAAGCATCGATTCGATTTTTGGATTGTCTGCGTTCAACTTCGGTTTTGGTCGACACTGTTCGGTTAATTTCTGCTGGTATTCGTTAAACTTCTTCTTTTGTTTCTTCTTTGGTTCTTGACCAAGTTTCATCAAAATCGGTTCATCCGTTTTGACTATGTCGGCTTGACTAAGCCGAATAAAGCGCCCTCTCACGGAAGTTTTCTGAAATTTAAATAGCCTCAATTCTGTTGCGGAGTCAAGTTATTTCACGCACCAAATTTTAGTAAAATCGATCAAGTCATTTAGGAGTTATTGAGTCTTAACAATGCACTACTTAAAGCACCCTCTTGCGGAAGTCTTTGGAATTTTTTTATTGCCCATGTTTTATCTTGGGTGCAGTTGAACGTTCATACCAAATTTCATTGAAATCGGTTCAGGCGTTTAGGAGTTATTTAGACTTTAAAACGCACTACTTAAAGTGCCCCCTTACATAGGTCTTTGGGATTTTTTATAGCCTATGTTATCTTGAACGCAGTCGAACCTTCATTCCAAATTTAATTGAAATCGGTCCAGGTGCATAGGAGTTATTATAGAGTGCCACGCTCACATACTTCCGCCCAATTTTTTACCTATGCTTTATCTTGGGTGCAGTTGAACCTTCATACCAAATTTCATTGAAATAGGTTTAGGCGCTTAGGAGTTATTGAGTCTAAAAAATGCACTACTTAAAGCGCCCTCTTGCGTAAGTCTTTGGAATTTTTTATTGCCTATATTTTACTTTGGGAGCAGTTGAAACTTCATACCAAATATCATGGAAATCGGTTCAGGCGTTTAGAAGTTAATACAGAGTGCCACGCCCACATACATCCGCCCACTTTTTACCTATGCTTTATATTGGTTGCAGTTGAACCTTCATACCAAATTTCATTGAAATAGGTCCAGGCGCTTAGGAGTTATTGAGTCTTAAAAATGCACTACTTAAAGCGCCCTCTTGCGTAAGTCTTTGGAATTTTTTATGAGTTCTGTTTTATTTTGGAAGCAGTTGAACCTTCATACCAAATTACATTGAAATCAGTCCAGGCGTTTAGAAGTTAGTATAGAGTACCACGCCCACATACTTACGCCCACTTTTTTACACCCCCTATGTTCTTTCTCACTATGAAAGGTACTCGATGTCCAAATTTTAGCTCAATCGGATAAACGGTGCGCGAGCCTATACGGAACAGACAAGCAGACAGACAGACAAACATTTGATTTTATATATTAGATTTTTTTTTGTTTTTTCCCGACTATCTTGAGTGAGTCAGAGCCGCACGCCGTTGTTCAGGTGTAGATTGTAGAACATTTTATAGCTATTGTATATTTCGTTTTCTTCAATAATGCGCAATCAATCAAAATAATTGCTATTCATGTGCTTTAGTTATGTGCTAAGAACATAGAAAATAAAATCGTATTTATCAAAATAAAAAATTCCTCAAAAAAATGGCAATCGAATTCACATTTTGTGAAGATAACTACCTTTTATCTTAAAAAAATAAAAATAAATATTTTGTTGGCGCTAATCAGAGTTTCAACCTGTAACCTTTGAATAAACTATTGTTTTATTTTGTTTTATGTTCATTTGATTTGAAAGACAAATACATATTATTACGATAACGAATTTGTTTTAAGAAAAACAAATAAATAAAAAAAATCATTCAAATGGTTATTTGAATAATGCATAATTTTCGCAAATTTTTATAGCAACCAACCACACACATTAAGAATCAACAAAAGGAACTATTAATTGTATGGCAACGCAATAAAAACAGTATCATTTATTATTCGTACATTAGCTGTTTATAGCTGGATAATCTCAGCACTAGTATCTTAAAATTGATAAAGACTAGAAAGAGAGCAAACAAAAAAAAAAACAAAAATAATTAATGAGTCGCTCGATATTGCAAATTCTTGTTTTGCACCAAAAAAAGATATGGTTAATCTTATTTATTTATTTATTCTATAGTTTTTTTTTGTTTTTTCTGAAATTCAAATCCAACTGTTGATTGAAATTTTTAATTTAATTCTTGTCAAACACCTATTTTCTTAATTCACCATTATTCAAATGTATCGTCTTGTTATGTAAACAAATCATGTTATCAATCGAAAGAACTTGTTGATCAATAGTCGAAAGTAATATGATACATTATTTTAACCACTTTATGAGCTAATACGATGCTAATCGCATTAAATATGGGTGTTTCAAAGCACTGTGTAACAAAATGGCAAAACATCAAAATATTTGGCACGAGATCTAGTTGACGCGTTGCTCTGAGTTCCGATTAGTACTTATCAGACGAGTAAGAGTCAAAACAGAATTTTCAATTTCTGTACATTTCGAATGAGAAAAACATTTTGTTAATTTTTTTTTTTTTTCGAAATTGGCACAAAAAGTGATATTTTTTTAAATTTGTATTGATTGAATTTATTTGTGTTACTTGCAGATTTTTTAAATAGTTTCCAATATTCTGTCTCTCGAAACAGTTTCCGACATATTAGAAAAATACAAAATAATAAATAATTTTAATTTTATGCCGATACTGGATCAAGGAGCTCACGTCAATGGTAGTGGTGCTGATCACTTAACTATTGATATAGTTTCAATAATGCCAAAATCGTAATATGTAGATTTTTAACCCAAAATATAATCCCACTAAGCGTGTCTGGTAGCATAATTTCGAAAAAAAATTGTTGATCGGTTGAGCCACTTTACTTTTGATCGCCTCATATTTTCTTAGTTTATGATTTCAAGCACTTAAATATGTTCGGAATGTTGTCAAAATTCGATTATTAAAATAATATTAAAATATAACAGTTATTTGGTAACAAACTGTTATCAGCAATTAAATCAATAACCTTATCAACACTAGTATAAGAAGTTCGCATAAACAAGATTACAGCAATTCTTAGATAATATTTCCGATAACATGACTTGTCAATATTTTATACATTGCTCATAATCGCAGTCGATTGTCATAATTGTTATAGCAACAAGCTTAATTTTAAAATTTTTTGTCACATATAAAAACTAACATCTGTTGTTGCATTCAGTAATATATTAAAATAAATAGTTCAGTTTGAGTTCATTGGACTGCTGAGAATGTTGCTTAAAAACCATCTGTCAACGGTTAAGTATGAAACTTGAATTAAACGTACATTGTTTTTTTTCTAAAATTCAATAATTTTTACTGTCTTAAAATTTGTATGCATTTTATAATATCTTCCAGATTCCTAGTCAGGGCACCAACAACCTTTATATACACAGTTTTCAGTTCAAATTCAATCGAATTTGAAAATTTGATCAAATTTGAATAAAAGCCGAGTGCTTTATAAATAAAACGAAAATTTAAAAAAACAATTTAAAGTAATCTGCTCAAAAGGCGACATTTTAAGTGTACCATACAGGAATTCCAGTTAAAATTAACCGGGTTACGGAATGCCTATATTCAATTTCGATAATTGCATGTAGCAACTTACTTAGTTACTTACGTGGCCATGACAACCCGTTGACGGGTTACGGCCGACTTCATCAGCTCTCGCCAGGCGTCTCTGCTTCGCGCGCGCCGTCTCCAATCTCTTTCACCAAGCGCGGTAAGGGCTTCCTCGGCCTGGTCTTCCTCTTCGTCGTCAACCCTCGGCTTTCGCCTCAAACACCTTTTTCGCTGGAGCTTCTTCATCCATACGAAAGACATGACGCAGCCAACGTAGTCGCTGAATTGTTATACGCTGGACTATACAGTTCGTGGTTCATTCGAATGCGATAGTCGTCGCCAACTCGAACAGGACCAAAGATTTCGCGAAGAATTTTCCTCTCGAACACCCCAAGAGCGGCTGCATCTGTTTGCGATACCACCCATGCCTCAGCGCCATAGAGAAGCACAGGTATGATGAGCGTCTTGTAGAGTGTTAGTTTTGTCGATCGAGAGAGGGCTCTGGAACCTAATTGCTTACTTAGACCGTAGTAGCACCTAATAGCAATTTTTATTCTTCTCTTTATCTCCAGGCTGACATTGTTGTTGCTGTTTACGGCGGTGCCAAGGTATGTAAACTCGTTGACAACTTCAAAGTTATATTTGCCTGCTGTAACATGGAAGCCTTGACGCTGCGCTTTCCTATTTGCAGACAGCATATACTTTGTTTTGTCCTCGTTCACCATCAAACCCACTTTGGCTGATTCCTTTTCGATAGCGGCGAAAGCAGCAGTTACTTCTCTCTTGGTTCTGTCGATTATATCGATATCATCCTTGCGTATGACCTGGACACCTTTGTAGAATATGGTTCCATTGCAATGTACACCTGCCTTCCGTAGGATCTCCTCCATGATAAAATTGAAGAGATCGCATGATAGCGGATCGCCTTGTCTGAAACCTCGTTCGGTATTAAAGGTTTCAGAAAGGTCATTTCCTACCTTATCGGAGCTGCATGTATTGCTCAACGTCTTCTTGCAGAGTTTAATACATAGCAGCAGGGACCGTAATAATTATGAGCAATATCGAAAAAATTAAGAAATAATGATTATTTTATGATTTTTCTTTTTTTGCTCAGATATAAAAATCGTTTTCTGATTTTTATTTTTTAACTCAAAAATAAAAATTATTTTTAAGTTTTATTTTTATACTCAAGTATAAAAATCATTTTTGATTTTTATTTGTTTTACTCAAACAAAAAAATCAATTTTGATTTTTATTTTTTTTACTCAAACAAAGAAATCATTTTTGATTTTTATTTTTGTACTCAAACAAAAAAAATCATTTTTAATTCTTATTTTTGAGACAAAACACAAAAATCGAAAAATGATTTGTTTGGGTTTTTTTGATTTTTTTTTTTTGTCAGAAATAGAAAGAATTTTTTTGATTTTTATTATTTCGCTAAATAATTAAAATTAGTTCTTCGTTTTTATTTTTTGTTCAGACATTTAAATCGCTTAAGGATTTTTGTTATTTTGCTCCTAAATTAAAAATCGATTTCAAGAGCTTTCTTCTTGTTAGACATACTTAACAGTTATGTTTTTTATCGCTTCAAAATTTGAAAAGAAACTAAGTTGATATTAAATTTGATATTAATTTTATCGAGAATTTTTAAAATGACAGGCATTCATTTTTAAGAACAAAATTTTGTCCAAATTTTGAAACACCAAATTCTGTTCACACTAAATAACGGAATAGCGAAGCTTTCAATATCTATATCGTCAAGGCCAGCTTGCGCTTCAGTTTAAAACAAACATAATTTGTTAAGCTATGGTTTTAGAACATGTAAAAAAAGTACAGAAAGTTTAAAGTCGGTCTAGCTTGACTCTGACATACCCTTGACCTACTCCGTGCGCGGATAAGCCCATATTTTGTATAGATTTAAATTTTTATGAAAAATTTACACATGCCCAAGTTTTATTCCTTTAAAAAAATCAGTTTTAATTTTGAGCTAAAAAATAAAAATCAACAAATAATTTTTTTTTTTAACAAAATAAATAAAAATCAAAAATAATTTTTATTTTTGAACAAATTAAATAAAAATCAAAAATAATTTTTATTTCTGAGCCAAAAAAATAAAAATCAAAAATAATTTTTATTTCAGAGCAAAATAAATAAAAATTAAAAATAATTTTTATTTCTGAGCAAAAAAAATTTAATTCAAAAATAATTTTTATATCTGAGCAAAAAAAAATAAAATTCAAAAATAATTTTTATTTCTGAGCAAAATAAATAAAAATCAAAAGTAATTTTTATTTCTGAGCAAAAAAAATAACAATCAAAAATAATTTTTATTCCTGAGCAAAAAAATGAAAATCATTTTATAATAATTATTTTTAATTTTTAAACTTAACGCTTAAAAAATAAAAATCATTATTTATTCTAAGAGTCAACACAAATTCCAGCATTTCGGTATACTCAAAAGTTTTTTCCAGCGCTTGGAACATTAAAATTTGAAAAATAATCATTATTTTCGGACCCTGCATAGCAGGTATACCGAATTCAGACATTGTTGCGTACAGGCAATCCCGAATCGGGCTATCGAACGCAGCTTTATAATCGACAAAGAGATGATAGGTAGCGATTTGATTTTCGTGGGTTTTTTTACAGGATTTGGCGTAGTCTAAAAATCTGGGCTATGGTGGACTTTCCAGGTCGAAAGCCTCACTGATAAGGTCCAATCAGTATTTTGGTATGCGGCTTCAATCTTTCACACAATACGCTCGAAAGAACCTTGTACGCAATGGAAAGAAGACTGTACCTCAGTAGTTGGCGCAGATTGTTGGGTCTTCTTTCTTAAGTATAGGAGCATCACTGACGGAAATAAAAACTTGTTTTGCAGAAACAAAGTTTGGCATGATTTTTGGAGGAGTTACGGGGTCCATAAAATTGACAAAAATCTGCAAAAAAACGTCGTAAATAGATTAATTCCAAAAGACTATCTCAAATAGTTATTAACCGAATTTTAAGTTTGAACTACCAGTGAAAAGGTAATTAAACAAAATTTAATTTAAAACAAGTAAATAAAGTCTAAAGTCGATCTAGGCCTACTATGAAATACCTTAAACCTACTTTTACAAAATACAAAAATATTATTGAAAATGGGCGTGTTCGTGGGAGGATGAAGCCCATATTTTATATGCATTTAAATGTTGATGAAAAATTTACACAAACCAAGTTTTATTCCTGTAGCTCACAGTAAATGCCTTTATTGTGCCTTCGCAGTTGTGGGTTGTATGGGAAGTGGGCGTGTTCATAGACGGATTTCATCCAATTTCTTAACACACCTTAGTTTTGATATAAAATACATACATACCAAATTTGATCCCTCTAAGATAAACATAATCTTATTTATTAAGTTTTAAACTTTTTGGGTTGTATGAGAGGCAGGCGTGTCCATGGGTGGATGACGTCCATTTTTCAAAACCATCTTTGCTTTGTTATAACAAATATACGTACCAAATTTTATCTCTGTAGGTTAAACATAAGCTTATTTATTGTGTTTTCAATTTTTGGGTTGTACGGGAGGTGGGCGTGTCCGTGAGCGGATGACACCCATTTTTCGAAGACATCTTTGTGTTGGTACAAAACACATACATACCAAATTTTATTGTTCTAGGCTATTTACGAGCTGAGCTATGTAGTTTTCAATTTTTACGTTATATGGGAGGTAAGCGTGTCCTTGGGCGGATTCCAAAAATATAAAAATATACTTTTCTATACCGGACTCGCTTCGTTCTATGCGTTACAAACGTTTGCACAATGTTAATATACCTTGACCTTTCAGGGTTAGGGTATAAAAAACAATGTTCTGGGATAATATATTGGGGAAATGTATCTCATTTTCAATATCGGTGATATGGGACGTGGCCGTACAAGTTGGTTGATTTGGTTTATTTTCACATGAACTAATTTTTTCTATTTAAAAAAACCATGTTAATTAATTTTGACTACTCTGGCAAAAATTTTTGGGGATTTATTAAATTACCGATTTTGCTAACATGAGAGGGGTGACTGTTATTCATCCGATATTAACGAAATTTAGAGCGAATAATTCTTTTATTGTAAAACTCATTCCCACAACGAATTTTTTTCATGATTCGGTGGTAACTACTTTAATTTTTGATACATGACATTCTACCATACTGAAATATTTTGGCACATAATTTGTGTGTATATTTATGAATATTAGGGGTATTCACACTGACTTGGTTAGTTGGGTATGTATAGATTGAGTACTTTTGAAAACTGCGAGCACCCTTAATTGCAATTGATTACTTTGTAGAATAATGTTGGGCAGTGCTGAAAGTTTTTTGTATTTCTCCCATTTTACTTTATTTTAATTTACTTTATTTTAATTTTTTGTCAATTCAATTACTTTTTCAAAAAGGTGGCCTACTTTTCGAAAAGGCGGTAACCCTCAAAAAAGTACTCAATTTGACAAGAAATCAACCTGCCCAAACAAGTTAGAGGGTCACCAAGAGTAGATTGGTGGATGGGTACTTGGGTACAATGACACTTTTACAAGAAGAAAATGTATGGCATTTGCCAGTCAATTGGGTCTGTCAATCCAAGACATTGTGAATACCCCTACGAAATGAAATAATAAAATAAAAATAATAAATTTATTTCAATTTCTTCATACTTACAACAAATCATAAAAATATAACATATTTCTAATCGTCATATTACTTAAACATGCAATGAATAACAAGAAATTATGTTTGTAAAATTAAGGATATCATAAAAAGATCATTGACATAATTTTAACTTGTTTGACGCAAAATTTCAAGGGTGTTCTTAAAAACGGTTGATATAAACAAATTGAATTTTGTGTTTGTTAATTTAAACACGAACATTTCATGTTTCAATAAAAAAAATCATCTTGTTATATTAATTGGGTTCAATAACACATGACGTCAAGCTTTGCAAGCTCTCTTTGCGGAATTAAAACGTGGACTTAAGACCTATAACACTAATATATCAATACATTTATATAATTGCATTATCACCAAGTGATATTATTCTTCACTTCAGTAGTAAATGATTCATATACTTTAAATACAAAAGCCATTGTTTCTTATCTGCTTCTTATCAATAGTCAAAATTTTCATGACTTTCTTGAAACAAATGAAAAAAAAAAATGAGATAAAGTTATAATGAGTCAATGAGCGAAAATATGAAAAATTGAAAATTATAAAAAAAATTTACGTTCAAACGGTAACGGATAAACAATGAAACCGATATTAATAATCGGTTATATATGATTTTATTTATAATAATCAAATAATAATAATAATTTTTAATATGGTTATATATGAAGATTTTTATAAAGTAACATAATTTAAGGCATTCTAAATCATTCTTTAATGAAAGATGTCGTCACTATTTTCATTACTTAACATGAACAAAATATTATTTTAATTCATGTTTTGTTAAAAAAATATTCCATTAAAAAATTAATTACATGAGTCAAGTAATTTTTTTATGTTTCGTGCAATAATTTAAGTAAAGATTAAGATAAGTCAATTAATATCATGACAATGCTTTTTTATGACAACTTTTCGTAATTATTAAACAGTTATTAATTACTTTATATTCAATATAACGTTTGCTTAATTGTCGACTTCTATTATTGATAGATATCGTGTTATTTGCTGATATACAACTTTTTTTTTAGAATTATTTGGGAAAAATAAATATGAGTGAAGTATTGTTCGGTTCAAATTCTTAATTAACAACTTCTGAGAAATTGATGATATTTTAACCTTGAGGATAAGAATTAAAATAAAATAAAATTACTGTATGAGTTCAATTTTACACCAAACTTCATTTCAAAGTACTTTAGGGATAAATAGTATATTACCAAAGTATTTAAAAATCCTTAAAGATATGTATTTAAATTTTTTGGTAAAGTCTGATTAATCATTGGCAAACTCTAAGAAATTGAAAATAGCCGCTCACCCTATAATGTTTTCCATAAACTCGTGCTGATATTGAGCACAGTTTAATATAAACAAACATATTAGTATGTATTGTGTGTGTTTTTGAAAAACGTTAGAAATATTAATAATTTTAAGTACAAAGCAATTAAAAGAAAAAAAAATAAAACATTTAAGTACATTTGTAAATTATATGCGAACTAATACAATTAGTCGATTAAATGTAGTAAAATTATTTCTTATCAAGCGTCATGTTTGTTTTGAGTGCTTCAATTAGTATTGAACTGCAACACGTGGTCATTTCAAAGCTTACATTTAAAAAAAAAATATTCATATCAATGCAATTCTATGATTTAATATAGCTTCTTATCAATCTATAGAATCTTTTAAGGACTTTTTATTTCAGTCTGTTATTTTAAATCTTAATCTTTTAATAAAAAATTAAGCTTTGAAATGCCGTTTTCGAAAAAAGCAAAACCCTTCAGGGTCTTTCAACAGGTGGTTTTATTTTGAAGTAAGAACAAATTTTTCGCAATATATTGTGAAAGTCGGATATATTCTCAATGAAATCGAAAGTACAGGCTCTGAGTCGGAGATTTTCTAAAGTTAGTAATGAAATAATTAACTGGAATGAATTTCATCAACACAGCTATAGTTATAAAGCTTGTTGCATCGTCTTGCTACATCCCTACACATTCCTGGCATCAAACTCGATCCAAAATGAATATAAGTGATCAGAGTTCGGTAACACAACCAAATTACTGTTACCGAACCAACATCATTTTCGAAAAAACTTTGGTTCAGTAACGACGCCAAGTCAAAATCAACACCAAATTGACTTGATGTGGATGGAGAGGTTGTTCCATTTTGTGTTTTGGATTTTCAAAATCCCAAGAGGGAAGAGCGGAAGGATCTCACCTCTCATTCGACACTATACGAGGATTCAAACAAGGTGATTCGCTATCGTGTGAATTTTCCAATTTAACGATGGAGAAGATCACCCGAGCTGATCTGAGACGTAGTACGATATTCTTTTTCAATTTCAATTTCAATTTCAATTTCAATTTCAATTTCAATTTCAATTTCAATTTCAATTTCAATTTCAATTTCAATTTCAATTTCAATTTCAATTTCAATTTCAATTTCAATTTCAATTTCAATTTCAATTTCAATTTCAATTTCAATTTCAATATCAATTTCAATTTCAATTTCAATTTCAATTTCAATTTCAATTTCAATTTCAATTTCAATTTCAATTTCAATTTCAATTTCAATTTCAATTTCAATTTCAATTTCAATTTCAATTTCAATTTCAATTTCAATTTCAATTTCAATTTCAATTTCAATTTCAATTTCAATTTCAATTTCAATTTCAATTTCAATTTCAATTTCAATTTCAATTTCAATTTCAATTTCAATTTCAATTTCAATTTCAATTTCAATTTCAATTTCAATTTCAATTCCAATTTCAATTTCATTTTCAATTTCAATTTCAATTTCAATTCCAATTTCAATTTCAATTTCAATTTCAATTTCAATTTCAATTTCAATTTCAATTTCAATTTCAATTTCAATTTCAATTTCAATTTCAATTTCAATTTCAATTTCAATTTCAATTTCAATTTCAATTTCAATTTCAATTTCAATTTCAATTTCAATTTCAATTTCAATTTCAATTTCAATTTCAATTTCAATTTCAATTTCAATTTCAATTTCAATTTCAATTTCAATTTCAATTTCAATTTCAATTTCAATTTCAATTTCAATTTCAATTTCAATTTCAATTTCAATTTCAATTTCAATTTCAATTTCAATTTCAATTTCAATTTCAATTTCAATTTCAATTTCAATTTCAATTTCAATTTCAATTTCAATTTCAATTTCAATTTCAATTTCAATTTCAATTTCAATTTCAATTTCAATTTCAATTTCAATTTCAATTTCAATTTCAATTTCAATTTCAATTTCAATTTCAATTTCAATTTCAATTTCAATTTCAATTTCAATTTCAATTTCAATTTCAATTTCAATTTCAATTTCAATTTCAATTTCAATTTCAATTTCAATTTCAATTTCAATTTCAATTTCAATTTCAATTTCAATTTCAATTTCAATTTCAATTTCAATTTCAATTTCAATTTCAATTTCAATTTCAATTTCAATTTCAATTTCAATTTCAATTTCAATTTCAATTTCAATTTCAATTTCAATTTCAATTTCAATTTCAATTTCAATTTCAATTTCAATTTCAATTTCAATTTCAATTTCAATTTCAATTTCAATTTCAATTTCAATTTCAATTTCAATATCAATTTCAATATCAATTTCAATATCAATATCAATTTCAATTTCAATTTCAATTTCAATATCAATTTCAATTTCAATTTCAATTTCAATTTCAATTTCAATTTCAATTTCAATTTCAATTTCAATTTCAATTTCAATTTCAATTTCAATTTCAATTTCAATTTCAATTTCAATTTCAATTTCAATTTCAATTTCAATTTCAATTTCAATTTCAATTTCAATTTCAATTTCAATTTCAATTTCAATTTCAATTTCAATTTCAATTTCAATTTCAATTTCAATTTCAATTTCAATTTCAATTTCAATTTCAATTTCAATTTCAATTTCAATTTCAATTTCAATTTCAATTTCAATTTCAATTTCAATTTCAATTTCAATTTCAATTTCAATTTCAATTTCAATTTCAATTTCAATTTCAATTTCAATTTCAATTTCAATTTCAATTTCAATTTCAATTTCAATTTCAATTTCAATTTCAATTTCAATTTCAATTTCAATTTCAATTTCAATTTCAATTTCAATTTCAATTTCAATTTCAATTTCAATTTCAATTTCAATTTCAATTTCAATTTCAATTTCAATTTCAATTTCAATTTCAATTTCAATTTCAATTTCAATTTCAATTTCAATTTCAATTTCAATTTCAATTTCAATTTCAATTTCAATTTCAATTTCAATTTCAATTTCAATTTCAATTTCAATTTCAATTTCAATTTCAATTTCAATTTCAATTTCAATTTCAATTTCAATTTCAATTTCAATTTCAATTTCAATTTCAATTTCAATTTCAATTTCAATTTCAATTTCAATTTCAATTTCAATTTCAATTTCAATTTCAATTTCAATTTCAATTTCAATTTCAATTTCAATTTCTATTCAAATTTCAAAATTAAATTTTTAAATTTTTAAATTTTTAACTTGTTTGTTAACTTGTAAATTTCAAAATTTGTAAATTTTTTTGATTTTGATTTTGATTATGATTTTGATTTTGATTTTGATTTTGATTTAGATTTAGATTTAGATTTTGATTTTGATTTTGATTTTGATTTTGATTTTGATTTTGATTTTGATTTTGATTTTGATTTTGATTTTGATTTTGATTTTGATTTTGATTTTGATTTTGATTTTGATTTTGATTTTGATTTTGATTTTGATTTTGATTTTGATTTTGATTTTGATTTTGATTTTGATTTTGATTTTGATTTTGATTTTGATTTTGATTTTGATATTGATTTTGATTTTGATTTTGATTTTGATTTTGATTTTGATTTTGATTTTGATTTTGATTTTGATTTTGATTTTGATTTTGATTTTGATTTTGATTTTGATTTTGATTTTGATTTTGATTTTGATTTTGATTTTGATTTTGATTTTGATTTTGATTTTGATTTTGATTTTGATTTTGATTTTGATTTTGATTTTGATTTTGATTTTGATTTTGATTTTGATTTTGATTTTGATTTTGATTTTGATTTTGATTTTGATTTTGATTTTGATTTTGATTTTGATTTTGATTTTGATTTTGATTTTGATTTTGATTTTGATTTTGATTTTGGTTTTGATTTTGATTTTGATTTCGATAATGATTTTGATTTTTAAATTTGTGTTTGATTTTGATTGTGATTTATATATTAATTTCGATTTTGATTTTGTTTTTGATGTTGGTGTAGATACTGATTTTGATTTTCATTTAAAATTTAATTTCAATTTATTTAATAAACACTAAATTGAATTTTAGATTATTTTTAAAAAAATAAATATGTGAATTCAGGTTAATCTAGCTTTTTGTTTACCGCACTTGCTCTACTGTACTTTGTTGGTTTTTGTTTGGTTTTAAGAGTTTAGTTCTCTGGGACTTATTGAAAAGCATTGATGTCTTAAAACTCCTATTAGTCTCACAGAAATATATGTTTTCTTGTGTGATACCTTAAAATATTTGCAATGTTGTTTGAATATTTAAGACAGTACAACACTATTTTAACTGTGACTAGTTAGTCATTAACAATTCACATAATCAACTAATAATTGAACACAGATGGTGTTGTTATTTTTAAATCTAGGGTTTCTAAAAATGTTCATTTGCATTTTAAATTTTTTATTTTGCAAAATGCAATAAATTTTTTGCTAAAGCAGGAAATATTTGTCTATATGTACTATATATTTAGTATTTATTATACACTTCAGTAATTGGATGTGCATGTTTGATTAGTGTTAATGTATTATTAATATTTATTTCAAAAAAAAGCCGCACTTGTTGCTAGCGTGTCTTAAATCAATCATTTTCCTGGCAATGTTTTCTTTTTTTTTTAATTTTCAGCAACATTAAAGTTTGGCAGCATCAATGCCAAACCCTAAAACAAACATTTTCATTAACTCGTTCTTGTTGTCAATTGTGTTGTTTTTTTCTTAATGATTAACAGCAAGTAGGTACACTGTAAAAAAAATAAAATATACATCACATGACCACGAATTATACATAAATGTATATAAATTAAAATAATTTGTTTGATGACTGATTAAATCAAAATATTTTTATTTTAAAAATTGAATGAC
This sequence comes from Tetanocera ferruginea, assembly GCA_958299015.1. Taxonomy (NCBI): domain Eukaryota; kingdom Metazoa; phylum Arthropoda; class Insecta; order Diptera; family Sciomyzidae; genus Tetanocera; species Tetanocera ferruginea. The sequence continues at coordinate 146,490,178 of OY282641.1, forward strand.
ATCGTAAAGACGTGTGAATCCAAACAAGCTAATTTTACAAGATGTACAAATATTATAGTACCTATAAACATTTTTACATCTTAATTTCTTTGGGTATTAAACTATGTATGTAAGTTGATCGAATTAGTTGGTTTTATCAATGTTGCGTTCTTAACTGTTGCTAGTATTTGGTAACAAATTGAAGATAAAGAAAAATATCTGATTTTTATCAATCATTACGTGCTTGGAACAATTGCGTTGCTTGATTATAACACTTGAAGAAGTATTCATGATCAAAGTCTATTTTTTTTAATGAATACATAAAGAACGTTTTCTTCAATAGCGTCATAAACAGAAAAACAGATTTCAAATGTTTACGAATTATTGTATCAAATTTAAATAAGGTTTTTTTATTATATTTTAATTACTAGTAAACTTGTTTGCCCGAATTTGAGCAACTCGATAAAAAATCATAATTAAAAGCATTAAATAAATTAACGTTTCTTGAATCTTTTTCATTAAGGGTTTTGCTTTTTTGGTATTTATATTTCTAGGAACTGTTTTCAAAGATATATTATTGGACTGTCTTACATTAAGAGAACGATCTTTGAAAAACTTATTCTGAAAGTTAGTATAAAAGTTTGTAATGTTACTTAAACTAATAGAAGTGTTGTGTGTGTAATAAAATATGTGAGGATTGAACTCAGGCCACCGCAGTTCGCCACCGCTCGCACGCTACACACTTAGCAGGCACGGCATCGGTACACCACCAAATAAAAATTTTTTTAATATTCTAAAAGACCATTATTAAAACCTTTAACTTGTAAAAATACGAAGAGAACCTAGAAATAAGACAAAGATTAATAATTTCTGAAGAAACAGCCTAATTTTTTGAAATATTTGCTGAAAACTCAAATTTTTAACTCGAAACTGTCATAATATTAAGGAATGCTTATAGTAACATAAATCTAAATATATGATAGAAATTTTTAACTTAACTCATTTTTAATTTAACTCAATTTGTTGTTAATACACAAAAAAATGCCCAAAATTTTTCTGTTAGATTTATTATTATTTTTCTATATTTGAATAAGAAATAAATTAATCAAAATTTTGATATACATTTTTTTTTCATATAAATACCCTGTTAATAGAAATATCCTTGTTTATGCAGTGGTGGAAAAAATAATAAAAACATATTCTATTGTACCTATTTTCTATTCACCAAGCAATCTACATTTTTTGTTTGGAACTTATGTTCGAACTTTTCGAATAGTAGTTTGCCATACAATTTTTGAAAAGACAAGCCTACTATTAGGTATTGTTTTGTTTTTAGGTTGGAATCGATTGCTATTTTATAGAAAAGTCAGCGGTTGCTTAAAAATTAAATATTGGTGAATATCAAAAAGGCAAAAATAGCACGCTAAAAAAATAGTAAGGTTGGTGAATACGGGCCTTAATGTCAAAATATTAATAGAAAAACCAACTTTATAATAAAAAGTTAATAACTGCAACACTTTTAAAAAACTGTTCTCTACATTTTTATACAGAAGTCAGTAATTATGGGGCGTAAAGTTTATTAAACCGCTTTCGAAAGGAAAATCATCTATAACCTGAGAATAAAGACAAAAAAAAATCAAAACGAGAAATATCGGAACTGGCAGACCTTTCAACGAATTTAATGAATTTTTATTTAGTTTTCTAACTTTAGTTTTTAGTTAGATTTTTTATTTAATTTTCTAACCAGCAACAATAGCAATTTTGACCAAATGCTATTGCGGAAATCAAAATAGAACTCATTTTACACCTCAAATCTCCGCCACAATGATTTGAAAGTACCATAAATATACCTTAAAATTAGGTATCGATTGAATAAAGTAGTATGGTAAGTAGAAGTTCGAGAAAAAGTCTATATTTAAGTCCCGAAGACATCAAACTGTGACTTGTTTTTGCGAATAAGCATGTGTTTCTACAAAATTTACAAAACGTTCTTCGGTGAGATGTAACAAAGGTTCGATCTCACCTTCGGAGAGATCTTCGGATCTGATGGCCCCACGTGTGTGAGACGTTCAATAAATATTATAAACGACCATAAATCGGAAATTCCATGATATGAAGCTGCTTATCTTCATTTGTTGTAGGTGCTGTTTTTTTGACTATGGATTCTTTGATGGAAATAAATGTAGAATTGTGATACAAAAATTACCTAAAACCTACGTTTCTTTTATTTTTTTCCACCACTGTATAATTCCATCAGAGTTTCTCGATGGGATTTTATGTTTCGATGGGTTTGTGTAAAAAACAAAACAGAAAAAATGACAAAGGTTTATCAGGATCATTTTTGTAGATGATAAATGAAAATTCAATGTTGGAATATTTTTTATTTACTGTAAGAAGTGTATAAAATTTCAAATTGAGTTTCTTTATGAGCTATTATTGTGTCCTTAGGAATATAATAAAAGGTTTTGCATGCGTTTATAATAGTTCTACTGTCTAGTTCTTAAAAATAAATTTTCTGGAACTAATAGCTCTCCTAAAGCACATTTCGATATCGCTGCAATTCCATCAACTGCACGTTTTTTTCTGATGTTTTCGTTATCTTCTTCAATTTCTAGTACGCATTTTTAATAGACTTAAAAGATTTTTATATTTCAAGGTTTAGGTTTACTTGTTCTCGATTGGACGATACTTTCAGGGATGAAAACCTTTTGGCCTTCAGAAAATTAATAATATTTTATGAATTTCTTTCAAAAGCGATAAAATAATTGGAAATTATTACAGTAATATAAAAATGTTGACACTATATTATAATAATTTTAAAAAGTGTTGAATGTTGGAAGTCGTTTTTTAAACAAAATGGTGACCTGAAACAGAAAACACAATTATTTTTTTTTTCGTTTACTCACACGTGAAGGGAAAGAATAATCCTTTAAAATGTTAAGAAAGTGCTTAAAATAATAGAATGTTTTTGATCAAAAGTTCAATGGTAACTTTGGTAATACGTGGTAATACGTCCATAAAACTTCATTTCCATCCTTCCGATAATGTTATAAACAAAAACTTAACAAAATTTCAGTCAGATCGATCAATAAATTTTTGAGAATTTTTTTTTGGTACGAGCAGTTTTTGAAAATGCATTTTCAAGATAAAAGGGTTTAAAGTTTCAATACGAAAAACTATTCGTTTGAGTGATTTATCGATCAACAACCGATTTCTGGTGTATAAAAAATATTAAAAACTTCCTCGAAAAGCTGGTTATCTACCATTGGCCTTCATTAAATACTACAGCAGTAATTCGGGACTTCCATTTTATAAACCGATTTTATTGCTTGGGCATGGTTCGTTTCGCATTTCTGCAGTTAAACCTATTTTAGATATACGAGTATATTATAACGACATACACATTATTTTTTTAAGTGCATAAGCCCTGAGCGCATTCAACATGTATTTGTTTTGTTTTTTTTCTAACCAGCTACATATGCGATGCAAGAGCGACATTTTGGCAGCAAATCGCTTGTCGATAAACAATTGTCAATCTTTTACACAGTTCGATTCTTTTCAGCTATTAATAAAACTGAATAGTAAAGCAATGATTTTTTTTGTCTCCTTCAGTTTTTGCTTTATCTCAATTATTTTCAACTATTGCAAATCGTATTTAAAGATTCGTAATAAATATTATAAAGAACTCGCGATTGAAGTTGCTTCAATTGATGATTGTTTTTATTTGCAATAATTTATATTATTTGCAAAAGTTTTTTTTTTTTGCGCCCCACTTATTTATGCAGGTGACATGGGGGTTAAGTGACTTTAATTGCAAAGGGAAAAAAAATAGAAAAAAGAAACTTTTCAATTAATTCCGCAGAAAAGATGACAAATATTGCTGATATGTATTTAAAATGAGCACAGATTTTAATAAAACGAAAAGAAATGAGATGGTAATGAATGTTAATGAATGTTAAGGTTAAGTCAACTTTTTTAAACCAATTCTTAATGAAATGAATTGAATTTAAGCTGACTACTAATAACAGCTGTAATAACTTGAATATTTTTCCACTAACATTTGCAAATATGCCAAATTATTCCACTTCATGTGCAACTTTTGTTTATCGCTTTAACTTATCTCACATAAGTGCGTCATTTCCATTTTCATGCAATAAACTGCGTCATAGTCATCAATGCTGAGAGCTTTCATCCCCAGAAGGACGAATATTTTCAAACGCGCAAATATAGAATTTGAAGTTTATTGAAACTTTTTGTACTGATGCTGCAGCACGTGGGGCAACACGTTTTTCTTCTGCGTTCTAAACAAACTTTGCCATTCAAAGTGGAGTTGATATGGTTTCTATGTTGCAGGATATATAACATTACTTATGCAGGACATATAACAAAATATGTACAAAGAATGCGTCGCAGTTTTTTATTTTATTTTTAGGTTTTTTTTTTTTAAATTTCAACACCTTATCACACATCTTTAATCTACCTATCGAAAAAAAATCTATTTTTAACCGACTTCAAAAAGGAGGAGGTTCTCAAGTTGGTTGGTTTCTCTGTTTTTTTTTTTTTTTTTTTTTTTTTTTTTTTTTTGTGAATGTATGTACATCGATTACTCCTAAAGTACTTGCCCGATTTCCGTAATTTTTTGTCATCATATAGAGATTATCAACGCGGAGGTGCCCGTTTATGAAAGGGGGCGGTATTCGGAAAAGGGGCGTGTCTGTATAAGAAAAACACTGTATCTCAGTAAATATTGACACTACGGTAATAAAATTCACAGTAAAATTACAAGGGCAAGCACAAGTATTAAAAATGACGATCACTTAAGTGGGCGTAGTTCTAAAAAAGGGTGTGGCAATATTGTAAAAACTCTGTATCTCGAAGAAAATTGACACTAGAGTACTGAAATTAAGTACAGAGGTAGGTACAATTATTGAAAATTACTATAACAAAAGTGGGCGTAATTCGACAAAGGGGTGTGGCAATATAAGAGAATTACTGTGTCTCGAATAATATTGATACTAGGGTACCGAAATTTATTACAAAGGTAGGAAAAATTACTACAAATTTATAAAAAAAAAAAATGGGCGTTAATCGAGAAGGGGAGTGGCAATATTAAAAAAAAACACTGTATCTCTATTACTATTGACACTACGATACTAAAATTTAGTACAAAGGTAGGTACAAATATAACAAATTACTGTCAGTAATGTGGGCGGTATTCGATAAAGGGGCGTGTCACTGTAAGAAAAACACTGTATTTCAGTAAATATTGACACTAGAGTACTAGAGTTAATAAAATTCACAGAAAAAATGCAAGGGTAGGTAAAAAATAACAGTCAATTAAGTGGGCGTTAGTCGACAAAGAGGTGTGGCAATATTAGAAAAACTCTGTATCTCGAATAGTATTGACACTAGAGTACTAAAGTTTACTACAGGGGTAGGCACAATTATAAAACAATTAATTTCAATACAGTGGACCTTGTTTGATAAAGGGGTGTGGCAATATATAAAATACACTGTATCGCGAATAATATTGACACTAGAGTACTGATATTTAGTATAGAGGTAGGCACACTTATAACAAGTTATTGTGAATAAAGTGGGCGTCATTCGACAAAGGGGTGTGGCAATATTAGAAAACACTAAATCGAATACTGGCACTACTAACTGAAAAAGTACAGACGTAGGCACAATTATTACAAATTACTACCGAAGAATTGGGCGTTATTCGACTAAGGGGTGTGGCAGTGTGTAAAAAACTGTATCATATTGACTTAAGGGTGGTAAAATTCATTGTTAGAATGGGTAGAACTATTGAAAACACTATGACAAAGAGTGTGATATTCTCGACAAAGAGGCGTGTCAATATTATAAACACACTATATTTCAGTCAATATTGACATAGGGGTAGTGATAAAAATACAAGAGTAGGTACTGATAAACATACTGACAAAGACCAGAAAAAGAAACGACAGAAAAGCATTTTCCATATTATGAGCATAAATAATTGGTGTTTAATTAATTTATACACTTTTTTAATATATATCATTTTCTCTAAAAAGAAAGAAATAAAAACTTTTTAACAAAAAAAAAAACCTACTTCAAAATCACTAGAAAGTAAAAAATAATTTTAAATTACTTTTACTATTTATTTCTTGGTCAAATTTGTATTTTTATAATAAATATATTTATTTTTTTATGATAATAAGAGCTTCGAAGTCGGCGCTAATATAATCAGATTTTTTGTGCAGCTGCAACACACATATAGCATTTTAATTAAGATTTAAGAAAAATTAATATTACAAATTAATACAGCGTCACCCAAGCAGGATATTTACAAATAAAAAAGTCTTAAATAGAGTAGGGATGGCGAAAAAATCATGATTTTACGTCAATGATTAGCGCTGACTAGAAGCTTTTATTATCGTAAAAAAATAAATATATTTATTATAAAAATACAAATTTGACCAAGAAATAAATAGTAAAAGTAATTTAAAATTATTTTTTACTTTCTAGTGATTTTGAAGTAGGTTTTTTTTTTTGTTAAAAAGTTTTTATATTTACTTAAAAACAATCTAGGAAGTAGCACCAAAAAATAATCAGTAGATGAATATCTTATCGCATAGTTTTTTTTTAATAATGCAACAAAGCGTGTTTCTTACAATTCTTACGATAAGTTGGCATGTGTAGCTTAATTATATGTAGGTACGAGTTACATAAGCATAACATGTCGTCATATCATGTTGACATGTCGGTACATATATGAAGTAAAAAAAAATCTACCGAAAATAGTCCATAACAAATAAGCAGTGATAACCTGCTCAAGATAAACGATCGAAAAACAAATACTTCAAAAATTAACCTTATTTTTGACCAAAACAAGTTGTAACTGAGCTGTTAAACTCAAAAAATGCATTCACTATACAGTGGTGCTCAAAATATTAGAAGCAACCAAAATGCGAACTGTAATTGTCTAAAAAAATTGTAGGGATAATATTTTATGATCTTATCCTTGACGCAAATGTTGAGAGTTAATATCGTCAATTTTTAACTATTTTCAGGAGTACACGTTTCAAAAACTGCAGCATTGTTAATTTTTCAAAAATTTTTGTCCACATACTTATTTATTACTTATATTATTTTGTACAAAAGCAGTAATTGAAATGCAGTAATTGAATTCTTTGAAAAATTTTCGATAGTAAATCTTATTAAATAAGGAACATTTTTCAGATTTCAAAATAAAAAAATAAGAAAAAATACGTCCGTATATTTATAATATGTATTAAGTAGAAAAACAAAAAGTACAGATACTGATAGGTCCACTCTGTGAGTAATTTAGATTTTTCTGTGGCACCTGCAAAACAAGTTATGTTTTTTCTACTCAAATTAAAATGAACTAGTTCTATTAATTCGTATGTATGCAGTATTTATCGTTTGGTTTTCAATCGATAAAACTTAACGAAAAATAAAAGAATTTCTATACCAATATACCAATTATTTTTTGATTGTTATTTTTTTGATCAGAAATAAAAATCAATAGTAGATTGTTTTTTCGAGTAAAATTAAGAATTAATCATTGTTATTTCGAAATTAAAAATGAATCATTGATCAATATCTTACGATCAGAAATTAAAATCAATTATCTATCCTTATACATTTGAGAGATTTTTGTTTCTGATCGAAATAATTACGATCAATTATGGATTTTTATTTTTGATCAAAAAATACGAACCGTGCTGTGTTCTTATTAAACTTCCGTATGTCTAACAATGATGTGTTCACTACCTCCTTCAAATCTTTGAAAAATCTGTTTCCTGTGTATCGTTGTCGTCAATTCTGTAGAATTGGGCATTCGCACAGAAGATGGCTGGCTGATTGTTTTAATTTTTTCCGAATCATTATAGCTTCAAAAAAGGATGGTGCTATAATGCTTATCCTATTGGCCATCACCCCGATAGAGTAGTTAGGACTCCCAACAGTATCCGGTTTTTTAGTTGAAACGCTCTTAGTTCCGTTTTGTGTTTTTTTTTAGTTCTGGCCAGAGCCTTCTTGATATAATTCAGTCACTTTTGGAAGCCCAGTTTATGTTGGCATCTTATCTCTGGCTTTGAGGTCAATGCTTCTTTTACGACGCCTCTTGGAGTGTACAAGTCTATAATTGTTCTCTTTGTGTCTATTGTCATTCCCTTCTACGTTGCTGTGATCGGGGAAACAGCAGAGAGTGACATTGTGGGTGTAAAATTCTGAGTTATTAATTTTGCTTGAATAACTAATTTTTAGATGTTTACATAGCGGTTTTTTATCTCCTTAAGATTTTATCAAATGTCTTAATTTGGATAACAAATTCGGAATCAGTGACCTAAAAAGCATATATCTTTATAGTTTTTTTTTTAAAACCCGCAACAGAAACAAAATTATCAAAGGGCAATTAGGGTTGTGGCGTCAATGTCGAAGTTGGAGTTTATAGGAATTTTTGTTTTTATTTTCGAACATATTTCATCAATCTCCACTCATAATACAATAATCAAGGTAGTTGCAGGGCTATCAATACTCTCTGTCCATGATATAATAACTTTACCAGGTAGTATTGACAAGTGTTGATTCTCTCAGCTACAAGTAAACAAACTCTTGTCAAAAACAGCTGTTCGTTGTTATATGCGTTGACCACATTCAGCTGTCTCAACTGTTGATAGCGACACATCGGGGAGAGCTGTTATCGGAATTGAAGTGTCAGAAAAGTTGTCAAGTTGATGAAATGTCAAGCTTTGTATCAAATACCAATGGAAATTTTAACGACAAGTAAAAAATTTTCTATTTTTAAATGCATTTTAATGCGCAACTTCATATTTATGTACATCAAGTTTCGACTTAACAGTTGCCAACTGTTGAGTACGCTGAATGTGATCAGTGAAAATTAATTGTATACATTGGATGGATTATGAGCGCTCTCTTCTATGTTATATTTTTTGACAGATGTTAGTTTCCAACAGAAACGTCAACACTACCTTGTAGTTATTATATCATGCTCTCTGTCTCAGAGTCAGAATTGTCAAAATCAATACAAATATTTTAATGTCTCATTTTGTCGCTCTATTTCGTTCAATATTTTTTACAATTCCGACTTTTGGCGCTTACTTCTGCAGCTACCTTATTTGTTGTAATATGTCTCCACTTCAGATATAATTCTCACATTTCACATTTTAACAGCCAAATATTGTGATTGAATTCTCATACACTTTCCTCATCATAACTTTGTTTCATTTTGATAGAATTTTAATAAGCATTTTTACGAAAATTTTACTTAAAAATATAATATATGTCACCCAAATGACAAAAAAACAAAATAAAAAATATGTGTCACCCAAATGACAAAAAAAAAAATTGACAAAATTTCTGATTTATGTACACTCAGGGAAAAAATGCTGTTATATGAAACAAATCATGTGTTGAAGTAACAGATTTCACTGTTAAATACCATCCAACAAATGAAACTTTCAAATCAACTGTTTGTCTATAGAACACGAAACCCGTATAAAAACGTACTTATTGAAATTTGATCACGGTTTTGAAAGTTCATGTATGGCCGTGTGTGCTGACGTGTGCGTCAAGTACTCGAGTGTCCTAGGTTCAAATACCGGCAAGGCCAACAAAAAAATTTTTTTCTATTAAAATATTTTTTAATCTTATGAACTATTCTTGCTTCTCTTGTATTTATACATGGATTATATGAATTTCTGTCTCTTAACTCATGAGGTAGATATTAAACGTTTCCATTGGTATGATATTCATTAATTTTTGTTACTTATCTTATGAACTGTTCTTGCTCTCCTGGTCTTTGTGCATGAATTTTATGAATTTTTTCACAAAAAATATGAATGATTTATGTTCCCCTTGTATTTTTGCATGGCATTTACGAAAGTTTTTATTGTTGAATATATCTTCTACATACGTAAACTTTGAGAACTTTAAACACTTGGCTTCTGAATTATACATGTTCTCGTGTTTTTTTTTTTATTTTGTGCATTTTTTACATTGATATCATGAATCTGGAAACTGAAACTGGATCAAAGTTCATTAATGCGTTTGCATGCATGGAGATCATGTAAAAAATCATAATTATTGTGTACTTTTTTGGTTCAGTGTATGAATGTTGTAGCCGCAAATTTTTAAAGCACTGCTTGAACAACATATAAACTTAAGGGCGGGGTATAGTTTTTTAACTCTTTTTTTATCATTTTTTTATATAAATGCACAACATCTTAAGAATATTGTGTTCAAATTTGGAGTCGATCCGAGTTAAACTGATGGAGATATGAATTTTTAAGTAGATGTACCTCGAACGTACAAACGTACGTTCAAAAAAATCGTGTTTTCACAGTCCGTGTTCACTGCCATTTAAAAACTACTAGACCAATTCATTTCAAACTTGGTACACATTTTCTACACATCAAATACCTCCCCCTAACGTTTAGGTAAATTTTTTTGCATAAAGGGGATTTAACACCCACAAAATGTCGGGAGGATTTGATGATCTTTGATGGTTTTTGATTTCAGATAATTTCCAACCGTGATAAAGTGAACACCGCAAATTGCTATTTTTCTAAGACATTCTGGGAAAAGCTCTGTCATCGGCTTGTTTTTCAATATTTCCGGATGAAAAATTAAAGAATATTTTTAAAAGTACACTTAATAATGTACTAAAGGTTTTAATAAATTTTCTCAATTCATACTCTTAAAAAAATTCACAAAGATGACTTTCTTCAATTTTTTAAAAATTTCAAAAATTTCAATAATTTGTTTGATTAAGATTTTTTTATTTGCAATACAAATATCTTAATACGTACGTTAGACCGGATCATTCTTGAAATGTCGTTAGAAAAATGTCAACCGGTCGGGGTCTCAAAAGTTAGAAGAACTCATTAAAATGATTTCTGCATACTTTTTTTCAAATCGGAGAAAAACCGCCGAAGCAATTTTGATTCTCCCGAAGGTCCTTTTTGGTAAAAAAAACATGCATTCCCACATCTTCTTAAATGTTAAATTTCTTACTCATACTAACATTTTGACATAAAATATTGTTAAAATTTTCTTTCATTATAACTCTTATTGACCACCAAAAATTTAATTTTGTGCTATTTTTAAAAAAGCATTTTTTTAAAACCGCTGTAAAAACACATTCTTTATTAGATTTACGTGGAATTGTTGTTGTTGGAAAGGTATTCAGTTCTTCTTTCGTTCAGTGTATCGTTTTAATCAAAGCTATGTGATTAAAAAAAAACATTTATCGAAAACTGGACGATAAAGCAGTGAACAAATGAAACTAATTGTTTGTATGAATAAGAAATGTTTCATTTTATCAGATTTCTAAAGTCGATTTCTCACATTCTGTCAGTTTTCGCACACAGCTTTGATTAAAGCGATACAAAAAAAAAAGAAAGAAGAACGGAATCTAAAATCGATCCGGTCTAACGTACGTTAATTACGTTTTTTCATCTCGTCTTTTCACTCTTTTTTGTATGACCATAACTCTCATTTAACCATTTATTGCATATTAAAAAATAATTCAGAGTGGTTAGCCTAAAAGTTTGTTTAACGCAAATGATCAGCAATACATCTTCTTCCAAAAATATGCCATGACTACTTTGTATGCTATTCAACTGTGTTAAGAAGGGATTCCATAAAACATATTATTGTGAACAAAAGTTTTCTAAAAACTTCAATTTTAATTTTGTTTGTTTGTATTATTTTGAACAACACTGTAAAAGAGTTGTTTACCAAAGAGATGATAAGAATCAGTCAAAACTATAGTTCAGCCACACAAAGTGCATTACTTTTGTTCTACATATTTTCTGGATATTTCTATCCATTATCAAAATTGAAGAATATCGGTTGGTAGAGTTTTTTGTTTTAACTAACAAAACGTTAGAGATAAAAGTTTATTCAACTCTGTGTAAGTAGGAACTCATGACTTCAATAACTCACTGCACTGAGCTTATGACACGATATTATAAAAAAATACATGTATAGCTTGCTCAACTGAGACAGACACAAACGGACAGACGAACAACAGTGATAATAATTGTACATACATAAATACAAGATTCAATAATAATTTAAAACGATGATTTGTCACTTTTGAAAAAAAAAAATGGAGAAGAAAATTGATTCAATTTTAATTTAATTTTATCTTGACAAAAAAAAAATTTCAATTAAAGATCATTCTTCACGCTGCCCACTTAGCAACGCGCAACAAACATGCATCATTTATCGTTTTTTTATTTTTTGCACTTTATCGTTTTTATAATTTTATTAAACAAGCCTCATCAATTGACCCCAGAAATGTTTGGGTCTTGCGACTAATTGTCTCATCAGAGCACAATAAAAGCACGCACATGGCTCCCATTGAAGCAACACAGTATTTTATGGTTAGTATGTGAACCGGCTTTTTGACAGCCGGAAAATTATGGAGCTACAGATTTAATTATGCAGCATGTGTGGGTATCCCAAATGCGTTTAGACAAGACTTTTGTACACTACTTGTATTATGTTTGCATATTTATTATACTGATTATTGCAAAAAATAGATGCATTAAATTTACAGGTTTAATTTAAAAGGTATTCCCAGTCTTAAAATTATTTTGCAATGTTGTTATTTAAAAATGTCACAGAGTAAAACAAGTTGTGCAAATTTTTGTTTTGCCTCTAAAAAAACCAACGTTTTGTTTTTAAAGCAACTAACTAAATCATTTACTTATTAGTGAATTTTATTCACCAATTTAAGATTAATAGTGTTTTATAATGAACTACGTATGTGATAGAGCCAGAAAAGCATCATTCTGGTCATAAATTTATCGAAAATTGTCTCTAATGCTAAGTTGATACATTTGTTTGATCATTAATTAATTAAGTGATTAAGTAAATTTAGTATTTCATAATATTGTGAAATCGTTTTTGCTAAGTATGATCAACTTGTTTTGTTACCATAAAGTTTTTTTTAATTTTTTTAATACGGCTTTATTATTAGCTCATAAAGCAATTTGGTGTCTAATTATATGAATTTCATCATATTGAAGTTTAATTTAATTTTAAGCATGACCTAGCGAAGTCGTGTTTATTAAATATGAAGATGCGTAGTTTAATTATATCTGAATTTTATTAAGCTGCTGAATTCAAATCTGTGTATGTTTGAAGAGGTAAATAACAATAAATAAATCAGAAAAATGTTTTAAGATAAAAACACTATTTTTTTAACTCGTTTGGAAAAGTCGTCTTAAACGATTTTGACAAGCATTTTTGAAAAGGCTTTGGGGGCAGACTATTATTATTTATTTATTTATTAAGGTATACAGTTCACATTTTCATTATTAAAAAATGAATAATGCGAAATGGCTCGTAAAAAGATTCCTCTATGAATATTAGGCCGGTTCATATTACAAAAATGTAAACATACTCTGTTGCGCCTTAATTTGCTTAACGTTTGACCACCTAATGAGGTCAAAATGTCATAATACTGAATAAATTTATGATATTTAAGATTTCGCAAATATGAGGGGCGTCTGAGAACTTGTGAGTGAACGAACATCCGTTTAAAGATTTTCATCTCAAAATAATAGTTATTTTATTGTCCTAATTTTTTCATAAAACAAAACTTAAAACAAGTTTGGCGAAGCTTTGGAAAGTTTGGTCGTTTCAAAATTTTTGGGATTATGTCAACCTTGATTCTTTTATGCTATTCCATTGTTTTCTTGGCATAGTGGCAACTAGCTAAATCTAGCCAAAACTTCACAGCAGAGCGGTGAAGCGTAAAAGCCGTATTTCAACTGTCAAAATTTGTATGGAATTTGATATACGGCAAAGTTCCCATTTTTCCGCATGATTTTGATGCGAAAACAGCGCCGAAAACTTTCGGCAAATAGTTGTTGCCACCTTTCAAATATTTTTATTTATTACAAACTAAAAGAAACTTGAGAATCCTTTTAAACTACAAATTGCATGTTGTTAGTTGTCGAATAATAAAAGAAGTTATCTGGAATTTCTTTGTCTTCAGCTTAATTATGAAATCATTTATTTATTTGTTTGCTTATTGAGTTTTCAGCACATTTATTGAACCAAAGTGGCCACTTTTGCAATATAAAAGAACAACTGAACATTTTCCGATATACGGCATCCGAAAATATTCGGCATTGCATGAATACCATTGCTAATTTATGCTGAAATCGCAATATTGCGTTAGGTCCGTCTTGCGCCGATCGTACTTTATATCGACGTTGCATAAACTTTACGAGATGAGCTGTCAGAACGCACGACCTATAAATTAACAAAACTCAATGTTGTGCTGACGTCTGACTTTCGTCTGTAATTTTGGCGATGCCAATAAAAGCAGCTATACAAAAATGCCCACAAAAGTTGTTCTTACCTGTTTCGCCAACGCATATTTATACAAAGATAATTTGAAGAAAAATAATACAAATAGATTAACTTTATCAAAATTTTCATTTGATTACTTAAATAGCTTGAGTTATTAAAAAAATTTATATAAAACATAAATTCAGGCGATAATAAAAGAAATCCCACGAAAATCTATCTTTGCCAGTGAAACCATAAAACATCCACATTTTAAGCGCTTTCAACGAAAATGCAACTCTGCTATATGAAGAAATGTCAAACGCACGACCGAGTAGAACATTTTTCTACTTATCTCGTTAGATCGTACTTTGGTCGTATTTTATCTCTTCTTCTTGTTTTACGATATAAAGTACGACCAACGCTTGAGGTCGTATTTAGATTTGCACCATAAGAACACGTTGATCTCTACTCGAGCTGTCAACGCACGACCGACCTAACGCAGTATTGCGATTTAGCCATTAAAACCGAACGAGCTGAATTCCACCAAGTAACGGTACAAGAACTGTAAACAGTGATGTGCAAAAAGTTATCTCTACGGATCACAAGAGTTGCTATAGTCAGCACAACAGTGCGTCCATATTTTGTATAAATTGTGCTATAGGGACCAAAAGAGAGGTGAGAGGACGCTTTGGGGCATCCTCTGCTTGTTGTTGTTGCGAGCGCAGTATCGTCAATCTAAGCAGGTCTGCGTAATGCCATGTTCACACAGAAAGTTTAGTTTGCGTTTCGTTTGAGTTTAAATGCAGCTGTTCACACAGAGATGCGTCGGCAGAATTGAGTTTACGGTGGATTGAAATGATCGCCAATTTTCGGAATTTTGCTCAAAATTCAGCTTTTTACGGCCCATACTGACTGACTGATGAGAAACCCTCATCTTTTAAACTTTTTTATTTGTTTTTTGGCTTATTTTTGTTAATAATAAAATACAAATCGAAACTTGCACAATTGAGAATCAGCTGTTGTTGGCATTTTTTTATCGTTCAATCGAATCGAACACAGCTAAAATCTAACTGAACGAATGTTTTTATCAAACACTAGCATACTTTTAGGCATGTATCAAATTGAGTTTTGGTAAACGTAGAAAGCAAGATGAGTTTAGTTGCGTTTTCTCCTGCATAATTGTACTGGAAACGCCAGCGTTTAAATTGAGATTAAGGGCAAAACGCAACTTTCTACTGGAAACGCAAACTAAACTCTCTGTGTGAACATGGCATAACTCTATTACTAAGTGTGTTTACAATCCATCTACTTATGATTGCATGTGAAGGTTGTTAAGAGCCCTTCTAGTTAGGGTTATCAGATAAAATTTCGGCTATGGAGGACAATTTAGGAAGACATTTGTTCTAGAGAAGATGAAAAAGGAGGACACAAAGATAAACCCCATATTTTTCAATAGTAAAAAGAGTATTCAGAATAATATGTGCTCTTTTACCAAATTGTCCACTACAAGGTTGTTAATTTGATACACAAAACCGTAGATAACACTCTGCGCCAAAATAAAAAAAAGTCTGTACACGGCAACCCATTATATTTTTCTTATAGATTTGGGGATCTCTATACACGAAAATCGCCAAAAAAAATTGTTTATGGTTTCTGTTTTTTTAATTGTTTTTAAGTTTTTCTCGCTTTTTTACAAATATGGTCGCATATATTTAAAAATATCTTGTATTATTACCACTTATTCTTATAAGAAAATAAGCTATCGTCGAAAGAAATTTGTGCAAAAATAACGCCAGGAGATGCATTGGAGTCTACATTCCAATGTCCAATACTACTATTCGACATATAACTGGTTTTTACATATTTGATTTAATATTACTTTTAGTGAATATTTACTAGTGTCCGACCGATTATTCGGCTTCGGCTTCGGTAATCGGCATAATCGGCCTATATTTTGATCTTCGGCTTCGGATTCTGCTTCGGCCGAAATAGCCGATTATTTTTGCCGAATATTATTGCATTGCTAAACAATTTTTTATAAGTTTTTTGAATTTTTTTGAATTATTCAGTAAACATTTGAAACATTTTCATTGTTCACTTTGTATTTCTCTCCTTTTCTGTTCTCTCATGAGTTGGTGTTCATTCCTTGAAAATTTTATTCAAATGATAAATGCAGCGAGTCCGACTGTTACGTTTTTGCTTTTGTTATGGACTGAAATATAAACGCTAGAAATTTTCTGCCAGATTTCAGTTAGTATTACATTTCTGTAGCTTTTCTCGACTGGATCAAAAATATATTCAATTTTCTTCTACTTTATCCTGACTCAATAATTCGATTACAGAAATATCCGAATTTTGCAGAAAAAATCTTACGTTTAACTCAAATTTAAGGGGACATTCAAAAAAGTTTATTTTAATGTTTTAAAATGCCTTTAAGCTGAATAAAAAACAAGATATCATTTTGAAAAATTATATATATATTTTGTAGTAAAAAAATCACACAAAAAAAATTTGATTTAATTTTTTGATTTTTTTATCTACAAATATGGCTGCTGGAATTATTTTAAATAAGTAAAGAAAGTCTAAAGTCGGTCTAGGCCGACTATGAAATACCCTAAACCCACTTTTAAAAAAAAATTTTTATTGTAAATGGGCGTGTCCGTGGGCGGATTAAGCCTATATTTTATATGCATTTAAATGTTGATGAAAAATTTACACATACAAAGTTTTATTCCTGTAGCTCACAGTTAATGCCTTTATTGTGCTTTCGCTATGGGAGGTGGGCGTGTTCATGGACGGATTACTTCCAATTTTTGAACGCACCTTTGTTTTGGTATAAAATACATGCATACCAAATTTAATTTCTCTACGACAAACATAACCTTATTTATTGAGTTTTAAACTTTTTGGGTTGTATGGGAGGTGGGCGTGTCCGTAGGCGGATGATGTCCATTTTTCAAAACCATCTTTGTCTTGTCATAAAAAACATACGTGCCAAATTTTAGCTCTGTAGGTTAAACAGAGGCTTATTTATTGCGTTTTCAATTTTTGGGTTGTATGGGAGGTGGGCGTGTCCGTGAGCGGATGACGTCCATTTTTCAAAAAAATCTTTGTGTTTGTATAAAACACATACATATCAAATTTTATTGTTGTAGGCTAATTATGAGCTGAGTTATGCAGTTTTCAATTTTCTCGTTGTATGAGAGGTAGGCGTGTCCGTGGGCGGATGATGTCCACTTTTCTAAACCATCTTTGTTTTATTACAAAAAACATATGTGCCAAATTTTAGATCTGTAGGTTAAACAGAGGCTTATTTATTGCGTTTTCAATTTTTGGGTTGTATGGGAGGTGGGCGTGTCCGTAAGCGGATGACGTCCATTTTTCAAAAACATCTTTGTGTTGATATAAAACACATACATAAACATCATCATCAAAATCGCCATGGAATGAACTAGAAGAAACAAGTTTGGTCAAAAAATAACAAAATGGCGGCGTTTTTTCAAAAATTGACAAGTTTTTTTGGACAATATTGGCCAAAAACTCAAAAACTATAGAGCCGATTTTTCTGTCCGTAGTTCATGCCATGCATCAACAAGTGTAAAACAAAATATTTAAATTTCAATTTAAGTAAATGATTCTTTAAACAAATTCCTGTAGCAATACATCTGAATAAAATAATAAAAAAAAATTTTTTTTGAGTAGTTTTTTTTAAAAAAAAAATATATATTTAATTTTTCAAAACGATATCTTATTTTCTATTCAACTTATACGCATTTTAAAACATTAAAATAAAAAAATGTTTGAAGGTGTTACGTCCCCTTAATGATTTCAGTAAGTTTTTTGTACTGAAATGAATATTAAAGGTGGTTAAATTTTAAGGGCCGATGCTGATTTTGACAAAACACAAATTATTCAGAAAATTACTGTCATTTCTTTTTATTATGATAATATTGGTATGGTTCAATTATGTATTAAACAAAATATCGGCCAAATGGCTGCCGTGACCTCGGCGGCACACCTCCATCCGATGGTACAAATTTTCGATGACGCTGAGGCATAATTGAGGTTCTATGCCGCTAATGTGCCGAATTATCTCATCCTTTAGCTCTTCAATTGTTGCTGGCTCATCGACGTACACCTTTTCTTACAAATAACCTCAAATAAAGAAGTCCAACAGTGTCAAATCACATGATCTTGGCGGCCAATTGACATCTCCACCACGTGAGATAACACGGCCATTGAATTTGTCGCGTAAAAGAGTCATTGTTTCGTTAGCGGTGTGGCAAGTGGTACCATCCTGTTGAAACCACATATTGTCCACATTTATATCCACTAATTCGGGCCTTAAAAAGTTCGTTATCATCTCACGATAGCGAACAACATTCACAGTAACTGCCTGACCGGCCTCATTTTGGAATAAATACGGCCCGATGATGCCGCCAGCCCATAAACCGAACTAAACAGTCACCCTTTATGGGTGCAATGGTTTTTCGACAATCACTCTTGGATTATCATTCGCCCAAATGCGGCAATTCTGCTTATTGACGAATCCACTGAGGTGAAACTGTGCCTCATCACTGAAGATGATTTTCTTCGAAAATGATCATCCACTGTTGCCATTTCTTGAATAACTTTAACGCGTGGCTCGATTATGTATCTTTCCATGGTTTAAATTGAGTTAGTCTGAAATGGAGAAATGCCAAATGAAATGCAGAAAAAACTTGACGTTTAGGTGTGGTTCACATTCAACATCGGCCCTTAACAAAAGCAAAGAATAACTTTATAATTTTATACTTGAAAACATTTGTTTCTTCTTCGGCTTCGGATTCGGCTTCGGCAAAAATTCACGTTCGGTCGGACACTAATATTTACGTTTGACCAAAACTGTAAAAAAAACAGTGCAATGTCGAATTTTAGTATTTACACTCAAATACATGTCATGAAATTGTTTTCACACAAATTTCTTTCAGCGATATCTTATTTGCCTTATTAAAAATGTACTTTAGAGATCAAAAGGTAAAATTAACCACTACCACTTGTTGAAGTTTTCGATTTTTAAAGTCATGTTAGAGTTGCATTTTTATATGAAAAAAGTATTTTTCAAAATATTTCTTTTAATAGCGCAAAAACTGCTCAAAAAAAAAATGTAAAAATTTGCCAAAAAAACTTGTAGAAAATTTTATTGGGCTTAATTTGATAAGATTGATTATAAAAATCGAATAATATATATAATACAAAATATATTTAAATATATGCGATTATTTTTAATTTTTTCCATATGAACAGACAATCAATCAGAACTTAAATGAAAATTAAAACATGCTCTATTTCAAAGCGGACTCGATCAGTCGCTCATTGGTCAGTGCGTGGCCGACCCCTTAAGGAAAAAAATTATTTCAAAAACTTACATAAGAGTTAAATAATAATAAGATACCAAATAAGTATTTAAGCCTTAAAATATGTATGGAACAATTTTGGGTGATTTTGTCTATGTACTTTTTTTTACTATTTTTCATGGAGTCATAAGCAGCCAAAATGGTACTTTTATAAAAACTTTGCTATTTAGGCACAGATCATCTCTTACAATATATACATCGTGGTAAAGTTCTCAAAGGATTGTATTTTTTGTGCTTGGATTTCATTGTTCTCATTCAACCATTTCAACTTATAAGAAAGTTAAGTATTTTTTAAATTTTTATAAATTTTATATACAATTTTGGAATAACAGAATTGAATAAAAATATATGTTAAACATACAGTAATGAAATGTGTTATGCACACCCCACTGCATGTTGAATTACATTACATTTTTCAAAAAAATTGTAAATATAAATATAAGTATGGAAGCATACGTAAATGCGATAATTTACAAGATGACCAAGAGGCGTTCGCAATATTTGTGCATGCGCTTTTGTTGTAAATTTAGCAGCTATCCGTACATTTGTATTATGATATTTTTATTATAGACATACATTCAGGCATACAAAGCTTCAATCAAAACTCATTTGCAACAATTTAAATGAAGATACTGAGATTTCTTTCTGCAATCTTTTGAAATGCATTCTGTAGGCGAGCAAGCAAATGATAAGAAAATTTGATTTTTTTATGAAAAAATACAAATATTATACTGGATAGGATGCACAGAAATAAAAAAAAAAATATTTTTGTTAATATCAAAATATAAAAACGTTTAATAATTATTCATTATTCATTAATCACAAAAAAAAAAAAATTAAAATATTTTGAATATTTCAACCACAATTAACTGTTAAAAACACACACACACACTCATAAATGACTTTAATAGCTTACTTTGCAAATATTAAAAATTTTATCACTTAAATAATATGTTATGCGGATGTTCGTTCACCCACAAGTTCTCAGACGCCCCTCATATTTGCAAATTTAGCTTAATTGATGGCATTTATTGTTATCATAAGATGTCGTCTCATGTGTCCGTGTTGTTGTTGTTTTTCTTATTGTTGTTGTTGTAAATAAACACCTTCAATTGATTTCCACACAAAAGACTAGCTGCTGCCGCCACAAAAGATTTGCATACAACCAGCAATTGATTGCGCCAAAAGTAAGCTGAAATTAAATCCGCAATCATTAAATCCTGAAAGCAATTTCACTCAACAACGTCGACTCTTTTATTAAGATTGATTGAAGGATATCTTCGAAATGTTCATCTAAGAATGTAAATAAACATCTGAATAAAATATTATTTTTATTAACAAAAAGTAAAAACAAATATGTATTAAATAATCATCATCAGTGCAGTAATCATGTTACAAAACCAAAAAAAAAAAAAAATCGTCTACACAGTTCAGTGCGGAAGTTTCATTTGTGTTCTACCACGAGAAAATAACAATTAATGTTTTTTTTTAGTCAACCATGCTCGACGCAGAGATATTCGGATAAGCATTTTAAAATTGTTCGAATTTATTCGAGAACTGCAACTCAAAAGCGATTTATTTGATCAACGAAAAAAATTGTAAATAATTTGTTAACCCTTATTCGACACACTGGGTCTTTTCAGGTTTCAAAAACAACTTTTTGTTTTTAAAATTAAACATTTATTTAAAAATTTACAAAAATTTTTAATTGAATATTTGTAATCGGTATTTTGCAACCGTCTCATAAAAACACCTTAATTTTTCACAAAAATTGGATATAACTCCACTTAAGTAAATAAAATCATGTTGTTTTTAAATTGAGTTATTAAATTTTTTGTACCAGCAAGTTTTTCAATATCTGCAGCATTGTTCTATTCCATATATCGTACACAATAACTTGTTGTCATTAAATATGATTTAATTAATAGTTTTTGAAAGAAATTTTCAAAAAAATTTGCATAAAAATTGAATAGAAATTTGTTGAAACTTGTTTGATATCATTTAAATTCGACTTTTGTCGGCACTTATATCATTTTTAAGAAAAAGTGTTAACGGCTAAAAGAACTTTATAATTGAATTATTGATTGAACAATTATGATTTTTATTTAAATTTTATGCGGTAATAAAATCGATTTCAGTTCTTTTGTAGAAAAAAAATTTGTTTGTTTTGAACAGAATCAACAACAGGTGAAATAGACATTTCAGAATGAAATTAAAAATTGAATTCTAAATTTTTATCTATTATGCTGACTTTAGGCTTAAAAATTATAGAATTCGTCATCTCATCGCTAGCTGTCAGTCAGCATGACTTTACGTATGATCAAAGCTTTTTCGTTATAATTATTTTAACAAATTCAAACAATATCAACAACACCACCAACACCAACAATAGCCATATGTCATTAACTCAAAACCAACACAATTGTTGGTTTTTTTTTATATTGTTCATCATTTTAATTTTTTTTTTATTTTTCTTTTCAGTATTTCAAAAAAGTTCAGCAGACTTGACGATATCAACAAAAACAGTTAAAATATGCCAAAAAAGTCAAACATGTGGAATCATGGAAATCGAAAGTTAATTATTGGCCTCTTAGGATTTCTTATCGGCTTATTTGGCATACTATGCGGCATGTTCTGGGAGGAAATATTTAACAGCATCTTGGAAAAGGTACATTTTTTTTTGTTTTAAATTTTAAGTAAATTTAAGAATTTTGCCCATAAAAACTGATGAAGATGGCAAAAAATTAACATAAATCGTCTGTTTGTTTGCTTATGTATTGTAGAATTTTATGGTTTTAATTAACGTATTCCATGACTACTACAGTCATTTATTGAAATATGGTTTGACTTTCAAACTTAGAAACTTGGCCAACTTTAACTCTACATATCGCTCATTTCAAAATTGTTTTAAAACTGTCTCACATTTCAAAATTTAGATTTATAGAGATGACCCTCAGGAAATGTTGTTCCTGATAGTAATCGTTATAAAATCAAAAATCAAAGTTTTATTTTATATTATTACATACTTAATGTTAGCTTTCCATTTAAAATTTTATAAGCATAATTTTTCTTTAATTATTCGAGTTATGAACTATATAAAATAGTATTTTCCGAAAATTCCAATTTTGAGTTTGTGACAGTCTTGCACGAAATGAGCGATATCTCTGTCGAAGTCACTCTGATAGGGTCTAATCAGTTCGCATACGATGGACTTCAGTCCACCACACATAATACGCACGACCAAGATATCAACTGTAGTAGTTTTCGAGATAACATCACTTTTGATGGGAATATTGCTACCGTCGTAATTAACATTTCTAAAGTCTGCACTCTAAACATCTATTCATATCAGAGACCGATAATTCTGATTATTTTTCATATATAAATAAAAAAAAATCAGCATATTCTAAGTGTCGGAAAAAAATTTTGAGTATACAAAATTGTTGGAATTTGTATTGCCTTTTCGATAAATAATAATTTTTATCTTAAAGCGTCAAACATAATAATTAAAAATAATTTTTAGAAATTGATTTATATTCTTTTGCTCAGAAATAAAAATAATTTTATATTTTTATTCTTTTACTCAAAAATAAAAATCATTTATTTCATTTTATAACTGAGGAGTTTACATTCAAATCCAGATAAGTCACAGGAAAAAAAATGTTAGTTAGAAATGCCATTGTAAAGCTAATGTTACCATACATCGATCCATAAATTCCTCTTTGATAAAAATGAAAAAAATTCTAGAGAAAAATACATTAAAACATCTCCTTTTCAATCAAATGCAGATCTGTCCACTGTAAACTTTCAATCAAAACCAGATAAGTCCAAGCAAGTTTTCATTTGTGTAGATTTCATTAAAATTTTAAAAACTTTTTATGTCAAAACGTTGGTATGAGTAGTAAATTTGACATTTTAGCGGATTTGGGTATGCGTTCTGTAAAAAAATAAAAAGTTAAAAGCAAAAAACATATTATTTTACCAAAAAGGACCTTCAGCAGATTCAAAATTGCTTTGGCGGATTTCCTCCGATTTGAAAAAAAAGTATGCAGAAATCACTTTAATGATTTTCTCTAACTTTTGAGACCCCGAACGGCAGAATATAAATTTTGATTCATTTCTAAATTTCAAAACCAGACAAGTCCTAATTTGCAATGGAAAATACGAATATTTTTTGGATTTTTTTTCGCATTATATATCTATTCCGTCGAGCATAATTTTGCATAATTGTTTATAAAAAATGTCTGTCAAAATTAAGACGTTTTTTTCGATTTCCCAACAATTCGATCTGTTTGACTTATCTGGTTTCGAATGTAAACTCCTCAACTTTGTTCAGATATAAATTTTTTTTTGGTTTTTATATTTTTTTTTCGCTCATACAAAAAAAATTATTATTAAATTTTTTAGTTTTTTGTTCAATAATAAAAATAAATATTTTGATTTTTATTTTTGTCTTCAAAATTTATACTCATTTCATGATTTTTATTTTTTTATCAGGTATAAAAATTTCCTCAAAATTTATACCCATTTCATGATTTTTATTTTTTTTTATCATTTCATTTTCTCCGGGGTGTCTCGGAGTTGTAACACCGACAGAAGAAGGACGATTTTCAAAACTGCTCTCATTTTAAAATTTTTTTAATCATCAATTAAATTTTTAAATTTTTTAAATTATCATTTTTTGGGGTTTTGCCCTCTCCTTGCGTCGAAAGTGTTTAGTCAAATTTCCGTAAAACTGTACCTGCCGGTCATGATTCAAAAAAATTACATCTTCAACGTTTCGATCTGACGTCTGGTTTCTGAGGAAACTGGTCACCCAGTTTGAAAAAAGCCATTTCGAGAAAAATGCGTTTTAAGTTTTTCTTAGCATGCATTTAATATGCAATTTTATCTCAAAAAAAAACTTCCAATTTTAAAAAATTCTTTTAGTATCGATTCGAGTTTTGGATTGTTTTCGTTTGACTTCGGTTTTGGTCGATACTGTTCGGTTAATTTTTGTTCATCTTTATAGAGCTTCTGCTTGTATTCGTTAAACTTCTTTTTATTCGTTAGTCTCTGGTTCTGGACTTCGTTTGCCTTCGGCTCATAACTTGATTTTTGTCGAAAGAACTTTTAGAATCGTAGGATCTATTTCAATAACAGATACAAATGCTTACTAAGTTTCATCAAAATCGGTTCATCTGTTTTGACGTGAATGAGCCAGACATAGTTGATTGAATAAAGCGCAGTCTCACGAAAGTTTTCTGAAATTTTAATGACCTCAATTCTGTTGAAGGGTCAGGTTATTTCACGTACCAAATTTTAGTAAAATCGGTCAAGTCATTTAGGAGTTGAGTCTTAACAGTGCTCTACTTAAAGCGCCCTCTTGTGGAAGTCTTTGGAATTTTTTATATTTTATGTTTAATCTTGGGTGCACTTGAACGTTCACACCAGATTTCATTGAAATCGGTTCAGGCGTTTAGGAGTTATTAAGTCTTTAAAACGCACTACGTAAAGCGAAGCTCCCTCTTACGGTAGTCTTTGGAATTTTTTATAGCCTATGTTTTATTTTGCGAGCTGTTGAATATTCATATCAAATTTCATTGAAATCGGTCCTGGCGTTTAGAAGTTATTATGGAGTGGCACGTCCACATACTTCTGCCCACTTTTTTACACCCCCTATGATCTTTCTCTTTATGAAACGTACTCGGTGTCCAAATTTCAGCTCAATCGGATAAACGGTGCGCGAGCCTATACGTAACAGACAGACAGAAGGACAAACATTTGATTTATATTTTCTTCACCAAAATTGTTAAGAATATCTTGTAAAAAGAATGCTTGCGAAGTTGATTTTTATTTCTGAGCAAAAAAAAAAAATAAAAATCCTAAAATCAAAAACTGATTTAAACTACTGAGCAAAAAAAAAAAAAAAATAAAAAAATTAGTTTTATTTTTGAGCCACAAAAAATAAAATCAAAAAATGAGTTTTGTGAGTGATTACAAAAATAAAAATCAAAAATGATTTTTTTGCTTGAATAAAAAAATAAAAATCAAAAGAAAATGATTTGTATATATGAGCAAAAAATTAAAAATCTTAAAATAATGATTCTTTCTTCATGTTTTTGATATTGCTCATAATGATTACGGGCCCTGATTTATATCATTCGAACAAATTAGAGACTTTTTTCTGTAAAAACAAAAAACTCTTGATCTGTAGCGATTTTTGTATCTACAGCTACAGGGCTTACAAGTATTTCATAATATTGAAAAGCCAAATATAAGATTCACTAAAATTACAAATTAAGTCATACAAGAAAAAATAGAAGGAGAACCAAAATACTGAGTTATTGACAATACTAATGATCTCATTCGACCTTATGACGTTATTTACTATGACGAAAAATTTAAGAACAAAATTGTTTCTGAAGATAATGTAAACGATATCAGAGATCTTTTAATTAAAAAAAAAACTACAAAGTGTTCTTGAAATATTAGTATTATGAGGAGATCCAGGGAAGTACTAAGCCTTCTGAGATGCCGCGTCTGTACACTTCTTGATTGATTTTGACTCCTACATCCACAAAAACCAGGAATGTCTTGTCTCTGGCATAAAATCCTGCCCAAACCATGATGGACTAGGGATTTTGGTGATATTCAGTGACGGTGGATGGCCCAGGAGCTTCTGTTGACCAAAAACGATCCTTCCTTGTATAGTGTTTTTGCTCAACGACGAACAATTTTTTATCTGTGAAGAACATTTTGAAGAAAAATTTGGAACCGATTTTGCTTGTTCTGAACCGTTAACAACTATAATATTCGATGTTTGTAGGCATTAAGTTCAACAAATTTTTTTTTTGTAGGTAGCAAAGGACTGGTATTGTATCAGCAGCCCAAATTATTTTTATATACCAACATTACTCTAGAACATACTTTCCATCTATTCCTTCTTTAAACCGTTCACGGGATTCCCATAAAAAAATGAAATCACCACAAAATTAAAGCAAAATAGAGTGTTTTAGACAATTATAAAAATAAATGATAATGGTTTTATTGATGTTGCTTATAACATGTATACATAACAAATTTATTAATATTTATAGATATAGTTTTTGCAATAACCAACGACTACTAAAATAATCAACGAATCATGACAAAAGTTTTAAGTAGTTATAAAAATTTTACCTCAAAATGGGAATAAACTGTCTTCACTAAAAAGTTTATGTTTCTAAAAGCCAAAAAATTGTAGAGTCAAAAGAGCTATCATTACCATATTCAAATTCAGACATTATGTTAGAGCTACACTGTTCATATCTGAGTAGTTATAATATTATTTTGAGGCTATCTTACCTTACCTTACCATATTGTTATATTGTTTTTGAGCACTTTTGTCTTCTATTTGTCTTTTATATTTGCACATAAAAAAAGATATATTAGAATAATAAAGAAGTTCTTTTCTGCTATAGGTGAATACGAGTATTATTCAAAGCACGTTTTCTTGGGAACACATCAATTAGTAGTTCACGTTCTTGCACTAGATGTGAATTTAAAAATCTATCATTTGCACTATGGTGCAAATAACAGAAAAAGTTGACCAAAACAAACAATAAGTAAAAGATGTACAGGATTCATAGAAGCGGTTACCCAAACTATAAAGAAACAAGTATATAAATAGTTCTATTTTTTTTTTGGAATAAAAGTACTATTTATTTATTACTGTTAAATAATAAAATTTGGTACTTAGGGGTTGAAGAAGTCAAAAAAGTAATTACAAATCGGTGTTAAAAAATCGAACAGACAACTTTTCTCCGCCATTATATTTGTAATACAAAAAATGTTATTGTTCGTTCTTGTGCTTTACTTGAACTAACTAACGGAAACTGACGGAAAACTTTATAAAAAACAAAAAAATGGACTGTTATGTACATATATGATAATGTCATTTTGAAAGTAAATTTTTTACTATTCGTATATTAATGAACATTTTATTGATTATAATATTCCTCGTGTGTTTACTCCATGTTGAACATAGTATATTTGAGAAAGAATTATAAAAAAATCTTTCTCTGGTGGCAATTCTCATAAACTCTCATAAGTTTTCTTGATTTGTTCTATTTATTTTCAAAAAAAGTTAATTCAGTCAAAACAAATGTATTTTAATATTTATATGCTAAGATAAAAACTAAATTGGAAAGGATTTTAATTTTTAATTTTTTTTACTCATTTTTAACTAAAACACATATTTTAAAGTGGCAATTCACATAAACTCAGTATATTAAACTCAAGATAATTTAAAAAATTAAAATAACTTTCATATTTAACAAACTTTAAAGACTAATTTTAGTAATCAGTACATTTTCCGTTGCGTTTTAGAATCTGGATCAACCTTCTAGGCATGGATAAAACAAGGTTTTGCAAAGTTGGAGTCAGACCTCTTTTATTGCAGTTTTCAGGGTATTGACTGAATGAAATTGCCGCCCTTTTGTGTAAACATCACGAGCTAAGATTCCCCAAAGGTTTTCAATGGTGTTCAAGTCTGGGCTTCGGGCGGGCCAATCAAGAAGATTAATATTTTTTGAGAAAAGAAGTTCATTGTTTCTCTAGAGCGGTGAATTGCGGCGTTTTTCTGCTGAAAAATAGAATATGCACCACAAAGTTTCTCTGCCCTCTCTATCAGCATGGTTTCCAGGAGTTCGCAATAGATCATTCTTTGAGGAACCCATGATATTTCCGTCGTTCCACTCATGGCGAAACCGGCCCAAACCATTACTCCACCGCCTGACGATGCACGACTCATGAAGACTTCTTTTTCGACGAACTTGTTGTGCACATAATATCGAAAGCCATCAGGTCCATCTAAATTGGAACGTTTCTTGTCACTACATGAGACTTTTGCCCACTGGTCACGCCACTGAATATATTTTTCCGCAAATTCCAATCTCTTGGCTTTATGAGCTGGAGTCAAAAGAGGATTTTTGATGCGTTTGGTATAAACTGTTCGGTCTGATGGCTTCAAAATTTGTCGAACTCGTCTGCTCTTTATTGGCAGATCAAGATTTCGCACAATTTCAGTTGACATCAGCTTTTCTTTAATGACCAATCGGATTATATCTCGTTTTTTTGCCTTTGGGTAACTTTAGTTTTTTTGTTATATCTCACGTTTTTTACATAAGATTCGCAAAGTTTTAAATAATGGCAAATTAATGTTTGAGATCTTCCAATTTTTACCGCTATTGCGCGCGTTGAGAGCCCTGATTCACTAAAAGCCTCAATTTTAGCTTTTTCTTCAGACGACAGCAGTTTCCCTCTCGGCATTATCACAATTCTAAAACAGATGAAACGAACACGGACTCTATAATTAAAAAAAAGGCTAACACACTTAAAAAAGTAATTTCTTACCTTGAATTAATAAAAATTTCCTTAAAGTGATGAATTAAATTTGCTGAATTTATATGATCTGCACGGTTAAAGCACTGCGAAAACATTAGTTCAGTTGAATTTCTGCACAATCACTCAATGACACGATCACTCAATAACGGTATACACATAGTTATTTTTACTACACCAACAATAGCTTATTCCTAATTGAACTTTCTCTTCTTATGCCAAAATAAAGAAGATTAGCTATCTTTTAAAATTACGCAAAACTGAGTTTATGAGAATTGCCTCTAGGTATAAATTAGCGTATTTATTCTTTTTAATCAACTTGAGACTTTAGTATTTTTTTTAATTAATTTTAATAGTTGTCTCAGAATCCGAAATCACAATTATTTTTAAAGGATTCTCAAATTTTTTAAATTGTTTCAAGACAATTATTATTTTTTTTAATTTATTGCGCTGAAATTTTAGATACCTGTTTTGTTCATTGTTGGTGACCATGGCATGCAGGTTATGTGTGTGGCTTAGCATGCTCCGAGCCCGAGTTCGATCCCCAGTCGCGCGCAAAAGTTTTTTTCAATAAAAAATTTTTCTGATCGGTCACCACCTCTCTGCAGACCATGACAAACCTTAGAGAGTAAATAATGCCAAGTTAAGCTTCTTGAGAACATGAGCTTTAGCCGTTCGGAGTCGGCATAAAACTCGCACAAACACACACAACACAATTGCTCATAAGAGATCGGTCAAAGTCCTTTCAAGGGCTGAAATGGCCAATTTGTTTTTTTTTTTGTTTTGTTCATCAGGTAAAATTTCCTAACCATCCCTCTTGCTCAATAAATTGCTTAATTGAAATATGCGCCAAACAAATAAGATCCACTCTAAGGCCGCGTTCATAGTGGAAGCTGAAGCTGAAACTTTTTACAGCTGCTGAAAACGCTTTGTGTACAATCATATGGAAAAAGCGCGAAGTGTTCATAGTGCCAGCTTAAATTCAAGGTTACGCCAGTTTTGAGACTTTTTGATACTTTTTTCTTCTATCTCACTTTGGCACACGGTGTTGATTTTTTGTTTCATGTCGTACTTATGCTTTGGGTTTCAGCTTATTTTAACATACTTTTTGGCACTTTTTCTTCCATCTCGTTTGTGTACACAGTTTTGATTTTTTGTTTCATTTTGTAAGTACGCTTTGTGATGTAGGTTATTTTCATACTTTTTAACGCTTTTCTTGGCTGTTTTTTTATTTCTTGTTTATGTTTTGCCGCACTGATTTTGTTTTTGTACTTTTCAGCAGCAATGCCCAGCGCTTTAGTTTTTTTTTCGCATTATCGGTTGATACGTGTTGTTGTTTTTGTCTATTTAACAATGTCAACATGATCGCAGGCGCTGCCAGCATTGCATGTTGTTGTTGGTATGTCTTTTTGTTGTTAGTAAATTCAGCATATGCGATGCGCAAAATATGGAATCGTTCGCTATTCCGACTTTGCCTCAATGCGTGTTGTTGTTTAGATACGTTTTGTTGTTGGTAATTTTTTGTAGGCATCGCTAATTTTCGACGCTTTTTCTTCTTCAGATGCTTACTTCATTCTTGCATCATTTCTTGGTATGTGTGTGAGTTGCACGTTTTCAATTTCCTTTGAATGCATTTTTTGTTGTTATGATCTTACGTTATTGATCTTTATTTTGTGCGTAGAATATAGATAAAATATTTTATTTGTTGCTTTGTAGAGGATAGGTTTCCAACTTTTTTCGTTTTGTATTTTGTTTGGTATTTTTTGACAATTCTGACTTTCGGCGCATCGCAAAAATTTGTCTTCTCTGTTTAAAATTTATCTAACAACAAGTAACACTATGTTTTTTGCACTAAAAAACTCTTTCCTTCCTTTCCACACTCTTTCCACTTCAAAATATGCATTAACTTTCCAAAATACAAGAAATAATTAAAACAAAACATAAGCCAAGCGCATGCAAAAAGCGCGCACTATGAACAGCAACAGCAAGGAGAAGTATCTAAAAGCGTAAAAAAAAGCGCGCACTATGAACAGCAACAGCAAGAAAAAGTATCTAAAAGCTCGAAAAAAAGCGCGCACTATGAACAGCAACAGCAAGAAAAAGCGTCATCATATCGCTTGAAAAAGCTTAGCCAGCTTCAGCTTCCACTATGAACGCGGCCTAATAAAGACTTAATTCGCACACCTATAAACATTTTTGGTTTTTAACATACCATTGTGTTGTAAACTCAGTTTTCTTAGTAGTGAAGTACATGATGATTTATTTGAATTTATTACTTAGCTGCATGACTTTCCATTTGATCTCAAAGAGTGACACATGACAATCTTTATTGTTAAGCTTTAAAATATTGCAATTAATTCAATCTTTAAAATTCACAAAACCATTAATTGAAGTGATCCTCAAAATTCATGTCATTGAGGATCAATGAAAAGCTATATTTCTACGTTTGTTCAGTTGAATTATTTATATTGCACCACTTGTGAGAAGGCATCGACGAGGATTATCGACCGATGAACGATGATTGATTATCTGAAGTGAGAACACGTGGTTGTAAATTTTAAAATGTATTCAAATTTCTATATTAATCATTTTGCTTTTAAAAAGTGTTCACTGACAATTCAAAACTTGACACTGTTGATCACAAATCATTTTTAATAATCTTTAATTTAGAAATACTATTGTTGTCTTCAATAAGAGCTAAAGAACTCAGACTTGGCAGTTGTGAATTATTTAAACCTTATAATATATTCGTTTACACGTGTTCAATGCCATATAGTAGCAATTAACAAACATATTAGAGCGGTAGTGTAAGTTTTCAAATGGCATCTTATAGAGATTATTTCATCACACCGTCACTATTATTAGCTTTTGCCTCGATTTTCTATGTGATTAAGTCATAACCTACAGCAATGCATCATTAGAATTTGAATTGGAAGACATTTAGTTAAATACAGCAATTTAAATAATTCATATCTTTTGAATTATCTTTTAAAATTTAAATTTTTACGAGTTGATTTTAAAGAAAAGGCTTGAAATCCGTGATTCTAGTGGATTTTATTGATAAAAACTAGTTTTAAAGTTCATTATGGAAAAAGGGATATGGAGCGCTTCCAACAGACTACTTAACTACAAGTAATTTTTCATTTGAAAAAATTAAATCAAGGAATAAAAAATTTTAACTAGAATGCATCGATCCTACCTCTTAAACATACATGTTTAAAATATTTTAATGTCCTTTAGAAGATGTTGAGCAGAAAACGACAATAAAATCGCTTTCGAAGTCAATCCGACAAATTCTTAAAGAGTTTATTCGGAGTTCATTTCCTTCAAGTTTAAAATTTTTCTACATAACCTGTAACACTTAAACAACTATGTACGTACATTTCTCCAGATCGTCAGAATTTTGTAAAGTAGGTACATTGAATTTTCGAGCACTTAACTGAATGGCTTGGTTGTAAGGTTCCGACACATAATGACTTTGAATATCAAAGTGTTGGTAAGAGTGGTGAGATTTTTCTAAATAAAGATGGACGTATGTTACATCAACACTAATTTGTGTACAAAAAGTACGTATCGTCTGCCCACAAACACGCCACCTCCCATAAAACCAAGGCAATACCTTTTTTTGCAAGATAATCAGCCCAATCATGAAACATTTTCTCCCGTGAGTTGTAAATGGGAGTTTCCGGTTTTAAGATAACAGATAAAGATATCTCATTTTTTTTATTTTACACTCATGAATATTGGCGGTTGATGAACAAAATTGCTTTAAAAATTTCCAAGAAGTATTTTAACTTTATCTTAAAAACGGAAACTCTAATTTACAACTCCCAGGAGAAAATGTTTCATGATTGGGCTGAATGTAATGTTATTCACCCATTTCACATAAAATGAAAATAACCACAAAATTATTTTTGGAAAAGAAATAAATTGTTTGGATGAAAACCACAACCGTACAACCTAAATCCGATCAAGAACTTGTGAAACATACTGATGACAAAAATAATATTGAGTAATCGGTCGGCGAATAACGTTGATGAGTTCTGGATGGTTGCTACCAGAGAAAGGCCAAAAAATAAGTTAGTTGTTATGAACAGTTTT
This sequence comes from Tetanocera ferruginea, assembly GCA_958299015.1. Taxonomy (NCBI): domain Eukaryota; kingdom Metazoa; phylum Arthropoda; class Insecta; order Diptera; family Sciomyzidae; genus Tetanocera; species Tetanocera ferruginea. The sequence continues at coordinate 146,523,360 of OY282641.1, forward strand.
GTTGGTAACTGGATTTCTGCTTGGAAACGGACATAGTGTCCATGAATGTTATGTCCATTTTGTGCGTACATAAGGTCCATTTACATTTTGTCGTTGGAGATAATGTCATTTCACCAAATTATGACAAAAAAAAAAAAAAAAAAAAACAAATTGGACATTTCAGCCCTTGAAAGGACTTTGACCAAGCTTCTTGTGTGTTGTGTGTGTTATTAAATGTTTGCACACAATTGACCGAGAACTGGACCTACATGTTTTATGCCGACTTAAGTTCATGTTATCAAGAAGCTTTACATGACATTTTTTACTCTCTGAGGTTTGCCATTGTCTGCAGGGAGGTGGTGACAGTGATGATATTTGATAATTTTGGAGGGGACTTTTTTACTCTTCTGAAAGCATAGTAGAATAAATAAGGTATATGCAGCGCTGATTGTGCTCTCTTCTCAGTACTGCCGATATTGTCAAAATCAGCTGTGTGTCCAGGGCCGAATTAAGGTTGGTGGGGCGCTGAGGCCAGTTTATTGGTGAGGGCCCCTAACAATGAATGTAAAAAGTTAGTTGCACAAAAACGTATGCATAGTCATTATTATAGATTTAACTATATCATTTTTATTATGTTTAAAATATTGAATTAGAAAAATCGTTATTTGTTCTATAAATATCGTTAATGACAATCATCAGAATAGTATGAGTGGTTGTTATTTAGAAGTTTTACGAGATTTAATCGAAGCGAACACTTCATAGAAAAATGTCTTTCCATGTTCGTATGCAAGTATTCAACATAATATGAGCCAGCTGAGCTGATTTTATAAAGTACAATATACATCAAGAATCCACACAATAATCCAGGTTTCTTTCTATATTAATTCTATTGAGTACTCGATTCGACATTGGTTTTTTTTTTAATTGTTTTCCCATTTCTAACACGGATGGTGGGAGCCCCCAAATGATGGGGGACTGAAGACAGTGCCCTCACTGGCCTCCAGCTTAATTCGGCTCTGTGTTAGGAAATAAAATTTGAATTATTCCAATTTGCATTTTGTGTCGTCTTCTCTTATATATAAAATCAAATGTTTGTCTGTCTGTTTGTTCCGTATAGGCTCGCGCACCGTTCATCCGATTGAGCTAAAATTTGGACACCGAGTACGTGTTTCATAGAGAAGAAAATGATAGGGGGCGGTGTAAAAATATGTAAAAAAGTGGACGGAAGTCTGTGGGCGTGGCACTTCATAATAACTCTTAAATGCCTGGACCGATTTCAATTAGATTTGGTAAGAAGGCTTAATTGCACCCAAGATAAAACATAGGCTATAAAAAATTGCAAAGATTAACGCAAGAGCGCGCTTTAAATAGTGAATTTTTAAGACTCAATAACTCCTAAACGACTTGACCGATTTTGCTAAAATTTAGATTGTTAATTAACCTGACTCCTTAGGAAGAGGGCGCTTAATGCAATCAACTATATCTGTCTCATTCACTTTAAAACGGATTAACTGATTTCGATAAAACTTGTTCAGCGATCGTATCTATTACTTAAATAGATCCTATGCTTTTAGAAGTTCTTTCGACAAAAATCAATGAATGCGCCGAAGGCAAACAAAGTCAAGGACCAAAGACGAAAACGAGCAGAAGCTATATAAAGATGAACAAAAATCAACCGAACAGTACCGACCAAAACCGATGTTGAACGAAGACAATACAAAAATCAAATCGATCCCAAAAGGATTTTTTAAAATTTTAATTTTTTTTTTCTGAGATATAAATGCATATTAAATGAATGTTAAGAAAAACTTTAAACGCATTTATTAAAGTTTTTTAAAGAATGATTTTTTCAGACGTCGGAGCGAGACCTGGAAGATTTAATATTTTTCAGGTACTGTTTTATGGAAATTTGACTACACACTTACGACGAATTTAGGGGGCAAAACCCCAAAAAACGATAGTTTAAAACATTAAATTCATAATTTAAAAAATGTTAAAATCAATTCAGTTTTAAAAATCGCCTTTTTTCTGTGCTCGAGGAACAATCCCGAGCAACACCGGGTAACATCAGCTAGTTTTAAATAAAAAAGTTTTTGATTTTTTCAATTGGAATTTTTTTTTTTCTTGCTCTCTCATTGTTTTGAGAATGCTTGGGGATTTTATATGAGTTGTCAACTTCGATTTGACATTTACGGCAGTACGCTCTCTTCTAGCGAGTTTACCTTATTTATTCTACTATGTCTGAAAGTACTTTTTCGGACGTGAGAGTACTTTTTGTTAGTCTATATATAAATATGCGTAGGGAAAACAATTAAGAAAAATTTTCTCCCGTGTTTCTCAACCGATTTTAATAATTGTTTTTTAAATCAATCAGAGTGCGAAGAAGAAGTGCACCAAATATTTTGTATCTGTAATTATAAAAAGGCAAACAAAAAATTCATCGAATTTCCACAAATTGGTCGACCACAGGCGATACTAGTATGATTAAATAAGCTTTTGTTTTGTTGCTGAGGCACTAGGAGTGGGACAGTGATATATAGAAATTCGTGGTGGCGTGGGGTTAAGTTGTGCCGCATTGGTGTTACAGGTTATGGAAAAGTGGAAAAATTAGACAAAAACATCCATAACTACCCAAGTGTTGCCCCTAGAGTGGTGAAATGTTCGACCGACCCCCATTAAATTTTTTTCCTCGAAATTTTTCAGAAACATACCTGCCCCAATCTCCACCCCCTTAGGGGGTTCCAAAGAAAAATAGATATTTTTAGGAACTTTGACCCCATCGCTCCCAGGGTGCACCTAGTAGGGAAATATGTGTGCCTGACCACCATTAGTTTTTTCTTTCCAATATTTTATCGCAAAATACCTACCCTCTTTTCCAACCCTTAAAGGGGGTCTTTTACATATAACATCCTATAAATAAATATTTTTTTAATTTTTTATACAATTTTTTCTAAAATCGGCTTACATCGCTCCCAGGTTGCCTTCCAAATGGCTAAAAAGAGAATACGACCCACATTAACTTTTCTTCTTTAATTAATTTTTCAAATTGGAAAATTGGAATCAAATTAATTTTCTTTTTTCATGGGATGGATATGTATTTCTTTCTATTTTCGGCGACGACTTAAAGCAAAAATATTCTTTCCTAATATTATGCCTCTTTTGGAGGCGTCGTTAACAACGTGTTGATTACGAAATATATCTTGCGCTTGTTGGTAATCTTCGCGCTCAGTCCATGTTTCTGGATCGGTAGCAATCAAATCAGTTTAAAATCCGAAGCTTGCAAAAAATGTTGCTATTTCAGAAATGACGTTATGGCTCAAATCCTTTTGTAATTCCTGATTCACTTTCTCCGATGCCTATTGAATTTTTTTTACACCTCTTTTAAGCCAACAATGTTTACTGAACAAGTACGTATAGCCCGTTTCAAAAGAGAAGAACATTTTTTAAGTTTCATTTTTCGATGCGCAGTGAGAAATAATTTTTAAAGCTAGAACATTTTTAGAGCGTAATTTCTTGCTCTTTTTGTACTGTTTGCTGAACTTTATGCTTTTTTTGAGTGTTTTTTACTATTTTTCTATATATTTAAATGCGGAAATATTCAGAACAAATGATCGCACAAGTACGGTGTTGCACCGACGGCCTGCAGAAACCTGCACCTTGAAAGAGAAATCAAATACAAATTACATAAAAAATAAATTATTTTCTGAAGAAAAAATTGTGAAGTGAAATTTTGGCTAACAAATTATTTTTTGACGCCCCCTTTTTTCAATTTTGATTGGTTGATTTTGAAAAATAAAATTCAGTACTTCCGCAGCGCAGTTGCGATGAACAACAAAATTCAGGAATATACATTAATTTTTTTTAATTTATTTTTCTGCTCAGAGAAAATTCTGCTCTTTTTAATGTCGACCAATCAGAATGAAGAACGCTCTCAAAATTATTTTCTTATTCGCAAACATGCGCGAAAATGTTCTTCTCTTTTGAAACAGGCTATACTTGATTTTCCTTGCTGCCGATATCGTCGCGCTCATTTCCTCGTCTTTTTCGATGACATCAACGACATTATCTGCCTCTAAACCTTCTATCATCTCGTTCTGTGCATCGTCAGACGATTTGTATCTGAAATTTTTTTTATCGGATAACGCATATAAATACTGTTAAACTTCTCTTTGTGAAAGTAATTTAAGAAAAAAATTTTGTCGGTCTCAATATTGGGAATAAAATCTTAATCATGCGTGAGTTTACTTTTTTGATGGTTAATGTTTCCGAAAGTACTTTTTTGGGCTAAAAGGAGTTGGGGACTTTCGAAAATCGAAAGGAGGTAAAAAAGTGGGTATCCACTACAAATATCATCCCTGGGTGGTGACCGATCAGAGAAATTTTTTTATTGAAAAACTTTTCGCAGAACCTGAGGATCGAACTCGGGCTCCGAGCATGCTAAGCCACAAACTTAACCTGCATGCCACGGTCACCACAAATTATGACAGCCATATTTAATTAGCCATTATGAATTGTTGATTCTAGATTCATGATCAGCGTCCAACAAACCTCCGCAGTATTATTATAGTCCTTATAATCCTTGATAACCGTCAACCGTGTGTCGATTTCAACCTTTTCAATTCAATCTTTTTCAAATTGTTTTTTGCGAAATTTCTTTTTTTTTCTTATATGAACTAACATAGTATAGGGGATATACTGCGAAAATTTCAATCAAATCATCCACGTAGTTCGTTTTGGTGAATGTTTTTGTATAAGTCTGGTCATCAAAAAGTCATTTAAAAAAGTGTTTGTTAAACTCGGTGTAAAATAATTCTTGCCTTATTGTAGTACCCTCCACAAAACGATTTGTCAATTCAGTAACCCTTAGGCTTCCTACAATTTTTTGAAAAAAGTGCTGTTTTAGACTAATGTCAGAGTGAGCGCTATAAGCGATGCGATACTTGAAGCTTTGCTATTAGATGCTATAAGCAATACTATTCTATGCCAGAGTGAAAGCGTTTTTTATTACTAGAAATTCTGAATCATTCAATTTTATACTTCAAAATTCATACAAATTATTTCAAAAATGTATTGAACGCTTGAAGCTTATCGTTTTTAAGGCTCAAACAAGTTATGCGTAAGCATACAAAAGTTTCAGAGAGAAGTCAACGAAAAGTATACAAAAGTTCAAAAACACACTTTTCCATACTTAATTAAAAACGAAGTAAGCATGAAAAAAAATTTCAATATAAATCGATTCGAATGAAATAAGAAATAAAAAATAATTTGTTTTTGTCGAAAAAGATTGCCAACTAAAATTATAATAAAATATTTTTTTTAAGTTGGTAAATTCATCCATGCTTTATGATTGAATATAGCGGTCAATTTCAATACAAACCTCGCTTAATATATAAATCCTGTTTAAAGCATGCATTTTTTACTGATTTTCAATAAAATTTCGATACATAAATGCTTAAAATCAAAATTTATTAAACAGGTTGCAACCCTTTTCTGCTTAGCAATATACGGTGTCGAGCGCTCACACTCAAGTTTTGAAAAGTAAACGAAAATTGAGAAACTGAACGAAAAATTGCTTACGCACAACTTGGGCGACGCAATATATTGCTGAGCAAGTACGTTCTTTTGCTCTCTAGCTTCTGTATGCTTACGCATAACTTGGTCAAGGTTGCATAAGTACGTACTTTCGTACCATTTTGAATACTTTTTAAAAATTTAGATACGAAGTACCAACTTTTTCGTACTAGTACAACTTTATTTTTCCCTTTTCCTATGTATTTTTCTTCTGGTGTTGCCAAACAATTTCAGTTTTACTTTCAATATAGTAATGTGGCAGCACTTTAAAGCTTTTACAAGATTGTTTACGTATGGGATGTAGAGAATTCCCAATGAAAATTTTTCAAAGAGGAAAGTGCGATGCAGTACTAAATTGAAGGAAGTACCAATAAAGGAAAGTACTTCGTACCATCCAGCTTGTATGAAATTTTCATACAAATCAGATGGTACGAAGAACGTCCGTTCTTGGTACTTCCTTCATTTTTCGTATTTCATCACACTTTGGTCTTTGCTGTGAGTTTGTTTACAAATATTGGTGGTAGATACATGAAAATAAGCAATGTTGCCATATGGAGCAATTTTATTGAATATTGATTTAAGCGATGTTTACATTAGCGATCTTGAAAGACACTAAAATTTCAACACTTTTGAGTGATTATTCGTAGTGACTGAATTATCATTCATGATCAAGCTGAAACCGTCATTCAACATATGAAATTTGAGCAATAAATATTGAAATAAGAAATGTGGTTGCGCAACTGAAAGAACGAATCCATTTAAAAAGAGCAAATGCGATGGTATACCCTAAAGAAAAAATATTTACGTGTATTTAAATTAAAATAATGAAATAATTAATAATGGTGATTGTTATTGTTACTATTCTTTTCTATTTTTATTATTTTCAGTTGATTAGACATTTAGAAAGAATTAAAGAAAGGTTTAAGCGTGGAAGCACTGCTTGGACAGGTTTCGAATGTGGAACCTGTGGGTTGGCAGCTTAGCACGCTTACTTTTGGACTAACGAGGTCACATAGAATCAAAAGTAAATTTTTTGTTGATTAAAACGTATACATTTAATAATGTCGTTATTATTGTAAAATTGTAAAAATAAAAAAAGGATGGCCATACGATTGATTGTCATAATGAATGACATTTCATTAAAAAACAGAGGACATTTTCATAAAGTCAAGGACGTGTATTTATTTTATTATCCTTTTTTATTTGAGGACCTTTTTATTTCTTTTGCTTGGATATATTGTACCTGTTTATCGCATACGAAAAAAATTTTATTATCTGCACACACCTTTTTATTTTTTCCATATATATTTTATTATTTTAGGAGTACTTTTTTATTTTTGTCGGATGCAACCCTGAACTTGGTTGAGCCTTTAGGCTTCCTAGAATTTTTGAAAAAGTGCAGTTTTAAGCTAATGTCAGAGTGAGCGCTATAAGCGATGCGATACTTGATCTTATCTAGCGCTATAAGCGATCTTATTTTTTATTCAACTTTACGCATTTTAAAACAATAAAAAAAAATTTTTTTGAAGGCGTCACGTCACGTCCCCTTAATTGTACATACAAAACTAAATAAATTGTACTTTCATATCCTTCAAGGTTGTTAAAAGGTTATCATAATCATGATAAAAGGTTATCACGTATATCCGCCAATGCCCAATAGGGCACAAATTAATACAAATACCTTTAACTTTGTAGCTCCGAACGCTCAGCTAATTTATATGTTTCTCTCTTTTTAGGAAATGACGCTGCGACCCGATTCGAAACTGTATGACAATTGGAAAAAGCCACCGATGGCTTTAAGCTTAGACATTTACTTGTACAACTGGACGAATCCCGAAGATTTTAAAAATTTCTCAACAAAACCCATACTTGAACAATTGGGACCATATCGTTTTACAGAAAAACCAGATAAAGTTGATATTAAATGGCATCCTGAAAATGCGTCCGTAACATATCGCAAGAAAAGTGATTTCTTCTTTGATGCAGCGGGCAGTGTTGGCAGGCTGAGTGATATGGTTGTGACGCTCAATGCTGTGGCGTTGGTAAGTTAAAAAAACAACACAAACTTTTGATGCCGTCTAATAAAATTTTTCTATAGTCCGCAGGCAGCAAGGCCAAACAATGGAATCAAATACGCCGTTCCTTGGTTGATGTTGGTTTCAAAATGTACCAGCAAGAAATGTCTGTGATAAAAAGTGTCGATGAGTTGCTCTTCACCGGCTACGAAGATGATATGATTGATATGGCACGTGCCATGCCACTTTTTGGCAGCGATGTTGAAGTGCCATTTGATAGATTCGGCTGGTTCTATACGGTAGGTTGACGATTGATGGGTTAGAGAACTTTCGCAGTTAAGACTAAATGTTTTTTGTTTATACAGCGCAATGGCTCTGCTGATCTTACTGGCACCTTCAATGTCTATACAGGCGCCGATGATCGCACGAAATTTGGACAAATGCACTCATGGAACTATATGACAAACACTGGATTTTTTGATTCCTATTGTGGTCTGACTAACGGCTCCGCAGGCGAATTTCAGCCACCACACTTGAATGTTGATAGCTCCGTTTCGTTATTTACGCCGGACATGTGCCGCACAGTGCCATTGGATTTTGTAGAGAAAAAAGTTGTGGAGGGCATTTTAGGCTACAAATTCGCTGGCGGTCCACGTTCAGTCGATAATGGTTAGTTCAGCTTCAGCTTAAATCGTACAGCACTATCTTTACTCTACCCAATGCATTCCATTCGACAACAGGTTCCGTTTATCCGGAAAATGAGTGCTTTTGCGGTGGAGAATGTTCGCCATCCGGTGTGATGAATGTCTCTGCTTGTCGCTTTGGCTCACCAGTCTTTATGTCCTATCCACATTTTTACAATGCCGATCAATTTTTCTTGAATCAAGTTGAGAGACTTGAACCCAAACAAGAGGATCACGAGTTCTATATGATATTAGAGCCAGAAACAGGGCTGCCTCTGGAGGTGGCGGCACGTTTTCAGGTCAATATGCTTGTGGAACCTATAAAAGGCATAAGGTAAGTACTTGAAATACCTTAAAATAAAACATCTATTAAAACTCATTTTCCCCTTTATCTAGTTTATATGAAGATATTCCGCGCATATATTTCCCACTCATTTGGTTCGAGCAAAAAGTACGCATAACGTCCGAGCTTGCCGGCAACATGAAGATGATACCAATTATTCTATTGTGTGGACAAATATTTGCTGGCGTTTTTCTGGCATTGGGACTAATTTTGCTCTTCTGGTATCCCATCGAACATCTGATACGTGGACGTCGTCGCACAGATCTTAAAATACATCCCATACCATCGAAGAATCCTTATGCTAGTGGTGAGGTGAAGTTTCAAAAGACTGCTGGTGAGCTGGAGAAGTCCGGAGCTAGTTCACCATTGCTGGAAAAAAATGAGAGATACACTGTTTTACCGAAACCAACAAGTACAACGACTACAAATAACGATGCGCATCCAAAATAATGCATACAGTTGCCGCCCTAGCTTTAGCAAAAGCATAAAATGACACATATTTTTTACTTTAGTCCTAGGCCTGACAGCAAAGCATTAAAATTTAGTTTCTATTTTCAAGTGCCAATGTTTGCCAACAGCCTTAAGACAGCCAAGAAATACTCCGTAACGAAAGCTGCTTTGTGTGAATGACCTTATATTAACTTAACCATAGGAATTGTTAAAGTTAAGCAATTAAGACATTTTGAGATAACTATTTTTTTTAGTATTTAATGTATACGTATTAACTTTGTTGTAGCAGTAGTACTGTAGTTGTAGTAATTATGGATATTTTTGCAACTGTGGATCAGAAATGGATCAAATAAATTAGAAAATATTTAGTGTTTAAGCATCAAAACAAAAAAGCATTATTTTAACCATACGAAATTTACCCCTCAAAACAATTCTTAAAGAATATGTAAAGTATTTTTTTCCAAATTGTATAGTATATGCAGTGTATTGCGTAAGTTAAGCCATAAGTTTATACATGAATTTATACGATAGTTTTGTAAAAGTTTACAAAAAGTTTTTGAATAAAATGATTATAAGATTCTTTTTTTTTAAAGCTTTGAGTATTTTTACTGTCTTTTAAGACTGTCTTCAACAGCAAACTATATCTCTTCTATGTTTCTGCTAGAGATGGTTCCTTAATCCTATGATTTAGAGAGAGTTTTGAGTTGGTCGAATTTAAGTTTTTCTCAAAACAAACATTTTTTTAAAACATCTAATTTTAGGCATTCAACAATTGTCAAATATGTTCACATAACATAGATGGGCACTTTGCAGTACCAGTAAAATTGCAGTAAAAATAAATTTTTACTGATAATGAAATTTGATTTGCATTATCAGTAAAATTTTACTGGTAATGCAATTAAGTTTGCATTACCAGTAATTTTTTACTGATTACTGAAAAAAATTTCAGTAAAAATAAATTTTTACTGGTTACTGAAACAAATTTCAGTAAAAATAAATTTTTACTGGTTACTGAAAAAAATTTCAGTAAAAATAAATTTTTACTGGTTACTGAAAAAAATTTCAGTAAAAATATATTTTTACTGGTTACTGAAAATAAAATTCAGTAAAAATAAATTTTTACTGCTTACTGAAAAAATGACAGTAAAAATAAATTTTTACTGATTTCCGGAAAAAATTTCAGTAAAAATATATTTTAAGTGAACATGAAAATTAATTTGCACTAACAGTAAAATTTTACTGATTGCTGTAAATAGTTACTGGTAGTTTAAAATCAATGTACTCTTACCAATGGTAATATATTGTTTAAATTTATAACTCAGCGTTTCTAACAACTCAGTTACTAAAGGCCAATCGATTTGATATTTGCCATGACTGTGTAATCAAAGAATAAAGCAGGTACATTTTTATATTGAGTCATCGTTTTGATCGTGTTCTCGTAATAAATAACATTCCAAGTGTCAATTAATAAAAAAATATAATATGAGTGAATTAGATTTCGATAGTGACGATTCCATTAATGATCCTGATTTTATTTGCGAACAAAATCTTCCAAGTTGTTCAAACGGTCGGGTGTTACAAATAAGTGACAATTTTATTTGTAATGAAAATTATGTTTTGGATCAAAATTTATCAAATGATTTAAGTGAAACTTCAAGTAGTGCTCCTGATTCGCTTATGAATGAAAAATTTATTGGTGTAAATAAGGTTCTCTTTAGTGAACAATTTTTCAAAATACTTAGAAAGGTAAATTAAAAAGATGCATTTTATCATATCTTATTTAATGCTGCACAACTTCATTAAAATGTATGTAGATGAACACAACTCCTTATCAAAAAAGAATGTGTGGCTTGATTGCTGTTTGTCAGATTTGTGGAAAAAATGTAAAAGGATCGCTGCGTGTTAGCTCTAATTTCATCAAGCATTTAAAAAAGGAACATCCACAAAAATTTTGCGACTTCAAATCAAAAAAGGAAGAAAGCAGGCAGAGTGCAGGCCGCAAGTGCTCTTTCAACCGTGATATTTTAAATTTTATTTGCAACACAACGTCTCCCTTGTCCATAGTCAGCGACCAAAGCTTTAAAAAATTATTTCCTGGCAAAAGTATTCCGAGCAGGCGTTCAATAACAAGGTTGCTTTCAGAGAGCCACATTAAATATATCCAAGAACTTGCTATTCAGCTGGATGCAATTGAATACGTGTGCGTAACTGCTGATGTGTGGTCAGGTGGAAAAAAATCATTTTTTGGTTACACTTGCAATTGGATAAATGATGAAAATTTTGAAAGGAAGTCTGTAGCACTGGCTTGTCGAAGGTTTAAGGGAACCCATTCTTTTGATCGTGTAACGAAGATGATATGTGACATAAACAAGCAATATAAACTACCAATTGAAAAAATCGTTTATACAATTACTGACAATGGATCAAACTTTATTAAGATATTTAAAGAATTTGGAGTTGAATTGAGTAAGCCAAATATACTTATTATATCATATTTATTTATTCCCAATAAAACGTTTTCTGTTGGTGATTTCCGTTTATTTAGGGTCAATAAATGAACATGACAGTGATGAGGAATCTGATTCTGGCTCCGATTCGGATGGCTCGATGGATGCTTCAGGCCCTCAATTTCGATCTGTAACGCCACAACTGTCGAAACATTTTCCGTGTGCGAGCCACACTCTAAATCTTCTGGCTACAACCGACTTCAACAAAGTTATGTATTCTTTAAGTCAAGTTATAAAAGATATTCATAAAAGGTCTTTCAACAGGTAAAAATTGACTTCATTTCAACGGCATTATTTCTACATATATATTTTTGTTTTCTGTGTAGATGCACACAGCTTTGGAACAAATGCAACAGACCAAAATCTGCAGAAATAATCAATGCAGTTATAAACGCCAATTTGTTAACTCCATGCATAACAAGGTGGAACTCACTTTATGATTCCGTAAAAAGGTTGCTGCTACACAAAACCAATTTAGCCGAATTGTGTTTTCGTCTGAAAATGCCCACCATTCTCAGTGATGAGCTTGAGTACTTGGAGGAATACATAAAGCTTATGGGGCCTATAGCAGAAGCTATTGATTTTCTTCAGGGCGAGAAGACCATGTATTTTGGTTATTTTGTCCCTACTATAGTGACTTTAAGACTAAAAATGCGTCGTTTGGAACCAGCCAGTTTCAAGTATTTAAGCGAAGTAAGCGAAAAAATGCAAGAAGCTTTGATCAAAAGATTTGATAAATATTTCCTGATGCACCCTGACGCTTGGGATGCTGTTATTGCGGCTATATCTATTCCTAATATAAAACTACGATTTTTAAAAGCTCTCTTAGAAACAGCAACAACACAAACAGAAGAAGAAGTGAAGAAAATGTTCGACTTAAGAGATTATTGCTTGCGGACACAGAAATATTTGTATTGATATATATATTTGTATATCTACTTCAACAGGTGTTAGCATACAGTGTGTTTCCACTGACTCCGGAAATTATCTCCAGGAAACAATTTTATACCTGGTCGAACGAGACACAACGACTAATTGTCTAAAAAATCACCCAGCAATTAAAAACGTTTTTTTAAAATACAATACCCCACTACCCTCATCTGCACCTGTAGAGCGGTTGTTTTCATTCGCTGGGATTGTGAATCGTTCCAGAAGGCAAAAACTCAGCGATGTAAATTTTGAAATGCTTGTTTTAAGAAAAGCTAATAGTGTGTAGCAAGTTTATAATACATGTTTAAAAGAAATAAAAATTAATCGAACCAGGAACTATTTTGAGTGATCAGAAAAACGTTATTGGTAATGGAAATGAAATATTGATCAGTTAAAGTTTAATTCTACTTGAATTTTTTCAGAAAATCAGTAACAATTTATTTTTACTGAAATTTTTATCAGTAACCAGTAAAAATTTATTTTTACTGAAATTTTTTTCAGTAACCAGTAAAAATTTATTTTTACTGAAATTTGTTTCAGTTACCAGTAAAAATTTATTTTTACTGAAATTTTTTTCAGTAACCAGTAAAAATTTATTTTTACTGAAATTTTTTTCAGTAACCAGTAAAAATTTATTTTTACTGAAATTTGTTTCAGTAACCAGTAAAAATTTATTTTTAATGTTATTTTTTTCAGTAACCAGTAAAGTTTACTGGTAATGCAAACTAAATTTAATTATCAGTAAAAATTTACTGGTAGTGCATTTTATATTTAATTATCAGTACAAATTTACTGATTACTGCATTTTTTAATGAACTTTAAAAATACTGCAGTGTGCCCATGTATGTCACATAATTCAAATAAAACTTGTTTTAAATTCACAAATGTTACTTTTTAAGTACATACCTCTGTCAAATTTTAAAGGTTTTAAAAAAACACTTACTTTGGGCTTTGTCGTATGCATGTGTTCTAGATGCATCGGAAGCGGGTCGAAATTTCCCTTTTCAATTATCCGTATCGAAGCTCACATTCAGAGAATTTCCTTTTACCCTTTACAAAATAAAATTTTTAAAAATTCACATTTACAAAATTACTCTCTAACGAAATTCTTAAATGTAAAATGTATACACTGAGGGAAATATGTGTTAAAACTAAATGAAATTGTGATAATATCAAACGAATTCGTGTTTGAAATAGAGCTTGAAACAATTTCATTAAAGTTAAACGCAAATGTTTTTAAAGTTTAATTTAAAACAAAAGTTTTTGTTTTTAAAACATTGTTTTTAAATGTTAAAACAAATTTAAAACAAAAGTTTTAATATTTAATACAAAAGTTTAGAGCTTGATGTCTTCGATGCCAATTTTTCAGTTTTTCTGCGTTTTCGACGTGAGATTCGTATTCAGCGACCCCTGGGACCCTCCGAATACCGAATTTCAACTCCACTCGATGTACTTTGACTTCTAAATATTTAAATAATTAATTAATGATTATTTTATCGTTTATGTTCGTTATTTACAAAATCAAAATTTCAAAAACTGTCATATTTTTCAGACAGTTATTTTTTTGTTATTTCGAAGACATAAGAAAAATTATAAAAAAAGGAATGAGTTGATAGTTGAAATTTAAATACGTTTGTTTTAAATTTTGGTTTGTAGAAACGCAATGCTTTAAATTTCTATTTTAAAATTTTTTGTTTAATTTTAAAGTATGTTTTTTTTCTCAGTGTACAAAAGCTCGCGCATTTTATCAGAGACAAATGGGAATTCTGAAAAGAAGAATTTTTAAAAAGAGAATTTTTAAGAAGAAGAATTTTTGTGAAGGTGCATTTTGGAAAGAGGAATTTTAAAAAACGTGACTTTTGTATGCGGGCAATTTTGACCCCTACCCATTCAAACAAGTTTCCAAAGTCATTATTTAATTTATATTTTGTTTACTTCTTTTCATTTTATTTATTTTGGTGTTTTCAAGATTTTTATTAGTTTGTGAAATATTTAAATAGCACACTGAGGGAAATATGTGTTAAAATTAAATGAAATTGTGTTCATTTTAAACGAATTTGTTTTTGAAATAGAGCTTGAAACAAATTCATTTAAATTAAACACAAATGTTTTTAAAATTATATTTAAAACAAGGTTTTTTGTTTTTAAAACAATGTTTTTAAATAAGAAAACAAATTTAAAACAAAAATTTTTAAATTTAAAACAAATGTCTTAAAGCATAATTTTTTCGATGCCATTTTTTAATTTTTTCCGAGTTTTTGATGACAGATTCGTAATCAGCGACCCTTGGGACCCTCCGAATACCAAATCTTAACTCCTTTCAGTGAAGTTTGCATTTTAAATATTTCAATATTGAAAAACTGAATTAGTTTTTAGTTTATTTTATGTTCGATATTTTTCAAACCAATGAAAATTCAAAATTCAAAAAATGTCAAAGAAAGTTTCAAAGAAATAATGAATGAAAAAAAATTGAAAGGAGTGTATAGTTGAAATTTAAACACAATTGTTTTAAATTTTGTTTTGTAGAAACGCAAAGGCGTTAAATTTATATTTTAAAAATTTTTATTTAATTTTAAAGTATGTTTTTTTTCTCAGTGTAAGAATATCTTAAATTAGCGTGCGATCATTACCGACTTTTTTCGGTAGTTTCAAAAGACGGTGCCACATGCCACACGGCACACGATTCCTCTCTATGGACCAATAGAGAGGCGATTTTGGTGAGCAACGTTTTGGAGCAGTCCAATGGCCGCCAAGATCATGCGATTCGACTATTTTTCGTGAAGCTACGTGTCCGAGAAACAATTTGCATCCATACCAAAGTGCTCAGGTACAAAAGTCCCGTGTATCGGACTCAATTCCATTGCTAAATGCTACGCGAAGTAACGAAAAACTACGAAATTAAAGACAAAAATCTAATTTAAAATTTTATACTACACCGAATGCAAACGATCTTTTGCGAACAAGACCCGAGCAGCATTCATATATTTTAATAAATATATTGTATCGTAACTGGCCTGAGTCTCAACTCACATACCTACACATATATCTAACATACCTAAAAAGTACCTTGAAAGTCATCTGAAATAGTACCGTAGTTAGTCTGTATTATGTCCATAAAGGGATAAAAAACGAGCAACTATATGCGGACACAATAAACCAACGAGTGTCCTTTTCGGTCTTCGTTCTTACACTGTACCTGCCCAAGCTGTTCCAAAACTAGCACTTCTTTTGGTGCAGAGGTCGGACATTCACTGACACGAACACCGGACATATATCGCCTATTTTATTCATACAAAATATGACATTGTTTCTCGAGGTGAAGTTTCTCGTGTACAGGGATAAGCCAGCCACAACTGAAGCCCTGGAAAACAACATTACAGCTGTCATTGGTGAGACACCGACCAAATTAATGGAAAAAGTATGGAAGTTTTTGTATGGACCACCACAGGTATAGCCACGGGCAACATTTACATGAAATGATCTTTAGCAAGTAAATGACAGACATTGATGTGTCACGCCAAATAAATATTTCAATCATTATTGCAAATTCCTTGTTTTTATTCAATTTCAAAAAAATCAAAAGTTTAAAAATCACCCTTTATAATAAGCAGGTCACATTTTTTTAAGGCTTTCATCCTTAAATGAAGTTGATCGAATTATTTTCTTGAATTCCAATACTAGCTATTAATTAAGTTCAAATTCACTTTTAAAAAAACCATTTTATACGTTTTTAAAAGTATTTTTTTAAGTTATGTAAAATTTTATACCATTTTCTGTACGATTTCATGGAAAAATCATTTATTCGCTATTAAGAATTACAATTTTCAGGTTAGTCGAGATACCGTTTTTAAAATTTTGTCGAATATCTGACAATATATTTAAAACTAAATGAATAGTGCTTATAACAAGAAATACGCAAACAAAATAAAATTTCATGTTTAATATGATTTCATATGTTAAATCATATGAAAGCGTTATGATACACAAGCGTCATGCATCATCTGCACCTGTTATCGCTCAAGCTCTAATTATTTCTTGCAAATACAGTGCTTTTCAAACTTTTAAGTTAACAGTATACTGTATACATCTTAAAAAATTTTCAGCCTGAAGTATACGTAAAAATTTAAAAGGGATTCATGTCACTTCATAAGATTTCGTATATTGTAAATCGTATTCTTCGTAGGAGATGAACGTAGGACATAAACTTAAATTATATGTATTCCTTATGACTGAGCACTCAGATAACGATTTCAATTCACAAAGCGCTTATTTCAGTTTAGTTTTTATTTATAACAAATTACATCCAAAGAACCTCCTAATAAAAGCAGGCAACACCATCAGTTTTGGATGATGAGATGTCCACGGATGACAATTCCATCGTAGGACGGGCTTTTATATTATTAAAATAGAATTTGTTAGCAGAAATTGTATTGCTTTCCATAAACATGATCTCTTCAGAAATGATTTAAAATATATAATCTTATTTCTTCATACTTAAAAATTTTGAAAAAAATGACCTTGTAATATAAAAAAATGTTAATTCACAATTTAAATTTTTATTTTCATTGTCTATCATAGGACAACATTCATTAGCAAGGATTGTGTAAGTTTTATATAAAAATCAAGATTTTTTATTTTTGTATCTGAGTGTGCTTTGACTGAGGTTTGTTGAAAAATTTCATGATAAGAAAACGATGAACCTGTTCACATTTGCCACTGCGCTTGCCAGATTAATTTGAATGACAGATTTAAGAAATAAAATATAATATTACTTTAAAATGTTCGGATAGTCAGAAATCACACATAAGTGAAATATTTTAAACTAAGGGGCTGCATACCGTGAGAAACTGAACGTAAAGCCTTAATTTTCAAAAAAATCTTTAATCTTCTTTGATCCGACGAAAATTTCTTTCGAAATTATATGTTTAATGATTGTTCAAAAACGAAATAAAAATTGAAAATTGAAAATTTATTAGGAAAAGTATTCGATCAAAAATATTCAAATTGATTATGAAGAATAGTAAAATCAAATATCAAAGCATAAAATTTAATACAAATATGGTTTCAATTTGATTCAAAGGAAAGTCATATATTTATATATGTTCCATCTAAATATGAACGTATAGAAATTAACTAAGTTTTCTTAACAAACATTTAAATATCATCGGAGTAAAGTTAAAAATTAAAATTAAAAATTGAATATTTTAATAATTTCGGCTTCAGGTTTTGTGTGTAAAATTTAAATGAATTTTTCTCAAAACTTTGTTTTTCAAGTCGAAGCTGATAAAAATGTCTCAGGAACGGCTAAACCAATTATTTAATATTTTTCTCAACCGAATTTGTTGACCCGATAGAAACTTTTGTTATTTTTTTAACCTTTTATACAAAATTGTCGTTCAGATTTTTTTTTTTTTTCTAAAGCCGTTATTTTGCTTAAAAGAGATATTCTGCTCATACTTTCAATTAAATATGAGATCATTACTATAACATAATTCCGTAAAATGTGAGTGCGGAACGCTTGATTTTTTTTTTTAATAATTTCATAGCATATTTTTAGGCGTTTTTGTTTTGAGATTTATTGAAACTTCAAAAACCTTTTATATATTTTTAATTTGAAATTTTAAATTTTATAAAAATTTTTTAAACTTATTTCGTCGCACCTGCTATGGTTTCAGTTTTTACTTTATGGCATTTTATAATATTTAGAACTAAAAATTGGTATTTGCACAATTTAAAATCGAATATGTGACCAAAGCTGATTTCTAATTCAGCTTAAAGAAAGTCAATATTTCATATTTTTCCTTCCGGAAAACCGGGCCCGTCATTTTTGACGGGAAAGTACTAGTATGATCATATTTCAACAACATATTTAATATTTTTAAATGTAGGCAATCAATTTTAATGTATGTTGGTAATCGAACCGTTTTTGGTCTTTTTCGATAGATTAATATTTTTATAAAAAAGTTTATGTGTTTACTAACATAAATAATAAAACTTTCGAGTGTAAAAAGTTTCGTTGCAATAAAAGTAAATCGTTTTCTAAAACAAAATATTGAAATATTGATTTTTTTTCGGCTTTTCAAATGTATATAACACCTTAAGAGATGAAAATGTTTTTTTGAGATGTTTTGTCTTTCGTAAAGCTTTGCTCAGATAACAGGTGGCAGGCATCAAACATCAAATGCAATAATTTACATGTTTAAAAATAATTAAGAAACATTTAAATAATGCCTCAAAACAGAGATAATAATTTTCAAGTTTCTACGAAAAATTAAAACAAGTACTAAGGCGCCACATTTTATTGAATAGAAAAACATAAAGTTAAAGTTTATTTGTTTTAGAAAATTTTACAAAAAAAAAAAAAAATTAAATCATTTAACATAAAAAGAAAAATAATATAAAAAGTCCTTTAAGAATAGAGTCCTTTAATAAATAAAACAAAAATCTATCAAGTTTTTAAGAAACATGGGTGATGGAAAATGTTTTTGAGTCACAGTGTAAGTGTAAACGTGCTATTTTACACGTACTTCTACTATAAAAAGTATTTTCCTTTTATAAGCCATCTCCGCAACATTAATAGAAGATGAAACCTTGTATATGTATTAGTTCTTTAACATTTTACAAAACAATAACAACAAATTTTATTGATGTGTAAAGTTCACAGACGATCTTAAATAGTATAAATAATATTGATGTTAACTTAAATAACATATTCTATTAATAACACAGTCCAATTAATTATAAGAACAGAGTTTTCAAGAGCCGAACAAGAAGCTACAACTGCCAGTCATAAAAATCATACGAGTTTTATATCGGATCAACAACTGCTTCATAATCATTGATTGCTATGATATTGAAATAACAAAAATATGGAGTTAGTTTTGTTTTTGGTATTGAAATTTGTAAAAAATTACTTGCCATTGACTTCATACTTATTTAAGCGTTACTTTGTTTCATTAACTAGTGATAATAAAAAGAAAGAATTTTGTTGAAACTTTTGATCCTTGTCTTATGATCCCAAATAAAATAATTAAGTAGCAGACGATATAATATTTTTCATTCACCTCAAATGTTGTTTTGTTCCAGTCGTCGTCAGTGTCCTTACTGATAAATATCAAATAAATTTTGTGTGCATACTTTTAGGCTAACAATTTTTTTACATAAAAAGCACTGTAATAGCGAAACAGGTACTGGTTCAGGCTAAACATGTTTTAAAAAGCATAGCAATAACAATTTGAGCGATATAGAGCACGGACCAGGACGCTTGTCTTTTATATATTATAAGAAGATATGTTATTTTCTTAAAAATTAATCTTAATATATATTAATTTTTCAAAGTGCAATAAATTTCATATGTACCCCATTACAAGCACTCATAATCGTCGTACTTCATTCGAAAACGGTTTTTATCTTTTTGTTTATTTTGCATTTACAGTAAAACGCAGTCATTCCAAATATTACAATAATTTCAAAATAGAAAAACTGTTTATGAGATATTTTAACCCATTTCTTAGCCAGAACCTAAACTACCGGGCCAAAATAGATAAAACTTACTTCAGAAAATACATATGGGCTAACTGGATGGGACAGGGACTTTGAGATTTAAGCTTACTCAGATTTGGTACAGGTTTATTAGTTGACTACCGGGCACTAATATTACCGGAAAATGCAAATTGGAAGAGAAAAACAGGAAATTTGTTTTCGGTTGGAAAGTATACTTTACTTATCGAAATAAATTTTTCGTAAAATATACGTAATATGCTAGTTGAAGCTGGCAGGAATTAATTTTTAGTCGATTGTTAACATATTTTAACTAATTGAAAAATAAAAAAAAATCTGAAAATTGCTTCGTGGCCAGACTCAATAGAATAGGTCCTGAATAACCAAATAACGCGAAACCAAAAATACAAAAGTTTGGCGTCAACAGTTCCAACTAACATTACGTCATATGAAATCAAAAAGCCCTAAATTTCCTTTTGAAAAATTTTACAGGAGAAAAAAATTAAAAACAAAACCATATTTTTCCAACATTTTGGCAATTAAATTTTTATACGATGCATCATAATCAATCAAAAAGTCTAGTTTGAATTTTTGGTAACTTAGGGTTTGATTGATGTCATATGCTATTTAGTTTGGACAGATATTGAAAGTATAAAAATATCTATAAAAATACGAAAAATAAAATTGTTTCAATGGAATGGCTGATATAGTTGTAATATAACAAAAAAAAAAAATAAAATCAAAAAGTTAAAAGTTTTTTTGTCAGCGTTATTCATAAGAAATGCCACAAATGTAAAATTCAGCAATTAATTAAAATATAACAACGCCAAAAGATGTTTCTAGCAAAAAAAACTAGTCTACTTTCAGGCCTGCTATGAAATATCTATTGTAAGAAGGCAGTTGATTCAACACTTCGAGTTTATTAAATTATATATAGATAATATTTTCTATTGTTTTCATAATTTTGTGCCACATTAGATACTATGATGCTTCTGTTGAAATTTAACAAAGCCTAGTAAAGTAATTTTTTATTAAAAAAGTTAAAAGATAATCTCATAGAGAAAAAAAAAAAAAACAAAAATTGATATTACATTTATCGCTATCGTTTAGTTAGCACTTGTATATAAGGGGCAATATTGCAGATGTAAACTCTTAAGTATTCAGATCGAAAACTATCTCTTTAAACAATACTCATATAAAGTTTCATATGATAAAGAAGTAAAGACACTAAAGTCGGTCTAGACCGACTATGAAATAACTTATGTAAGTCTAATATATCAAAATATAATAAAATCGTAGGCAACAGTTATGTTTCTTAAAATAGTTTCATGCAAAATGGTATGAATTCATATTCCCTACATGAGGATATATATTATATTTCCCGAGAAAAAATTCCTAATCAACTGAAACTTTATCTTTTGAGCACTATTATACATATATGGTGACCGTGGCATGCAGGTTAAGTGTGTGGATTAGCATGCTCGGAGCACGGGTTCGATCCCCAGCCGCGGCGAAAAAGTTTTTTCAATAATAAATAACCACCTCTCTGCAGACAATGGCAAACCTCAGAGAGTAAATAATGCCATGTAAAGCTTCTTGAGAACATGAACTTAAGCCGTTCGGAGTCGGCATAAAACATGTAGGTCCAGTTCTCGGTCAATTGTGTTTGCACAAACATTTAATAACACACACAACACAATTGATCATAAGAAGCTCGTTCAAAGTCCTTTCAAGGGCTGAAATGGCCAATTTGTTTTTTTTTTATATACATATATATATAAATTCTGTTACCTGATCAAAAGATCGAGTTCTGAAATGAAATTGTTAAAACTTTTGTTTGAACCAGTTTCAGTTTTAATCAATATAAATCAAAAACCGAAAATAACTGTTATTTTGAAAATTTTGAAGGAAAAAATCATTATGTTAAAGGTAGCTAGTGAGGAATGTCACTTATACCAAATTGATCCTTGTTTCATTTGCTGTTCAAAAATATTAAGATTTTTAATTTTTCAAGTTCATAAATAACCGTTATTGTTAAGTTCTATTTTCTCGCTCATACATAAACTTATTTTTTGAGTCTTATTTTTTTACTCAGAAAATAACACTAACTTCTTGAGTTGTGTTCTGTTAATCAGAAAATAAAACTTAGTTTTGATTTTAAATATTTCGCTCTGAAATAAAACTTCTTTTTTGAGTTTTGCCAAAAAATTGTGGTTCCACATTTTATTAGTTGATATAAAAATGACAAGATTCTTATTTTGTGAGTAAAAATAAAACTTAAAAGATAAGAATAATTTTTCTCAGTACAAAAAAAAAAAAAAACTCAAAATTTGTGTTTTATTTGAGCGAAAAAATAAAACGGCAAATCCAGAAAAAGTAAACCAAAACCTTAAAAAAAAAATGGTTAAAGTTCAATAAAAATACATGGAACGTTAAAGATATTCTTTGTGTTTTCCTGCGGTAAAATCATTTTGAAAAAAACATATTGTATCCTTAAATTTTAACTGATTTTATTGAATGTATTTTTTTTAACCTGTATCAAGTTAAAAAATTGTAGGTTTTTTATTTTTTGTAATTTGGTATTTCGCGATTTAAATATCAAAGCACCGTTATATAATATTCACAATTGGAACATTTTATATTGAAATGTGAAAATTAAAATTTTTAAAAAACTTATTTTCTATCGAAAAATAAAATTTAAAAAGTTATTCAAGAGTGAAACGTGAGTGACAATTTTCATTGATAAGTTGGATTATCTTGGAAAATAATTGGCTGGCATAATTTATGTCTCGGATTTACTTTTAATATAAGATAATTAATTTTGCATTTTTTTAAATCAATCCGACGCAATTATTTTTCATTAAAAAAGCTTTTGAAGAAGTGAAACGTGAGTGACATTTAATTTTTTTTTTTTGTTTATTTTTGTATTAGATATGAAAGAAGATGACGAAAACATCAAGAAAAAATTAAAGAACGTATGAAACAAAAGATAGAGAAAAATTATAGTTAAATCCGGATTCATTTAAGAAACAAAATTTAGCAAAGATTAAAAAGATCTAATTAAATCATTACTTTAAGTCGTTGGCCTTGACCGAATTGCTAATAGGCCAGTCAAATAGTCAAATTTGGCGCAGTTTTTGGCTTTTAACGAGCGTAAGGATGAACGAATTAGGAGAATTGGAATCGGAATAAATTTTGGAAAAATTATATATTTCTGAAATAGTTCTTGTGTTGTTTTTATATTATGAATAATTGTTTTAACTATAATATGCTTTACATAATTCTTTCCATACAAATTTATTTTTTTTTTTTAATAAAAATGTCCTTAATATTAAGAAAAAAATTTTCTTTATAAAGTATGCTTAATAAAGTTCACCAGACTAACAACGATGCAAAAAAAGGACAATTAAAATTGATTCGAAACGTGAGTGACATCGACGTGAAACGTGAGTGACAAAATCAGTATATGAAAAAATCTTAAAATTCTGAGAGAAAACTGAATTTTTTCCTGCAGTTTAAATTTCTACTCAATTTCGTTACGGAAAATTACTTTATTCCTAATATTAACTCAAACAATTCGCAGATTTTAAGCAATTTGTTAGAAGAACTCAAAAAATGAAAATCATGCGAAAACGTGAGTGACACCATTTAAAGAGAGTTTTTTTGAAATGTGTAAATATATATAAAACTTTTTGCATGAGCTTATAAAAGTGAGCATAAGAATTATTGTACCCATAGATTTTATGTGAAAAGGTTTTATTTTTGATGGAGAAAAACTTACGTTTACTGCTATGACTGAAACGTGAGTGACACAGGATTTGCCGAAAACTAAATAAGATTTATTTTCTGATTAAAACTAAAAAAAAAACTCAAAAAAAAAATTTAATTTCGGAGCGAAATTAACCCATAAATAAATTTTATTTTCTGAGAAGAAAAATTTAACTCAAAAAATAAGTTTTATTTGAGAGCGAAAAATAAAACTAAAAAATATGTGTTATTTACTGAGTAAGAAATAACACTTAAAAAATTAGCTATTTCAGAGCGAAAGAATAAAACCCAAAAATAAGTTTTATTTTCTGAGTACAAAAATAAAACTCAAAATATGAGATTAATATCAGAGCGAAAAATTAAAACCTAAAAATAAGTGTTATTTTGTCACTAAAAAAATAAAAATCAAAAAGAAATGTTCTTTTCAGAGAAAAAAAGCTGTTAAAAAAGGATTTTTTGAATAGAACTCATAAAAGTTACTGTCCCTGCCATAAATTTCTAGAAAAACAAATTTACAAAATATATAAACTTCGATTGATGGGGTCCGGGGTAAGTCGAGATTAATCGAGGTTACTTGGTTTACCACTCGTATATGACATTTGACAAAAACAATAAACTTGGTGGAGGTGGCTGCGGGGTAAATCGAGTTAACAGGGTCTACCAGTCGAATATGATATCGGAAGTCTAAAAGTTCTGAGAGGAAAATATTTTATAATAGTTACGCCCTTTTTAACAAAGGTATATTATTTTCTAAGATTGGACACACAAGATTAAGAAGAAAGGTCTGAGTGGAAAATCTGGTACTGTATAAGTCTTTTTTAAAGGTACATCTTTTCCTAAGATCGAACATAATTATAAGTTATGAAAGAAATAATATTTTGACGCTTTTTTGGAGGTCCAAAAAAATTTAATTACTTTTTTAATTGTCTCGAGGTCACCTTTAAAATAAGGGGTACTTTTTTCAAACTTTTTATTTCGACTCACTCTAATGTATATATTTGAATAAAAATCTTTGATACTCATATTTTGAAAACTGTATTAAAGAAGTTCAAGAAGGTCTAAGCACAAAAGGATTTCTAAATTGGTCTAACCGTCAGTCTGCCAGTGATTTTGATTTTAAAAAATGAAATTTTTCGTTGAGAATCATCGTTTTTTTGCGGAAGGCGAAATACCTACCCAAAACTAGGAAGCAAATTAAAGGTCTCCGGAGAGCTGATGTTGTGGACATGAAGATTATTAGAATTGGGAATATTGTAGTGCAACTGTGTCCAGATTTCGGACCAAATGTTTGTGTTTTCTTTTCAAAAGTTTCCACAAAAATCACTTGAAATCGCTTTTAACACTGATTACGAAATTCTTAAAGGGCTTACCCAACTAACAATTTTCCTTCCAATTTTAAACTTATAGTATGATTTAATGTTATAAACGTTGTATAGTGCTTCAATTTGGAAGAATTGCTGTTATAGCAGTGTTTACTGGTATAAATCATTGCAAGAACATTCTCTGAATCTACTTATTCAGGGTTTATAGAAAAACTACATTCATATTGTATAATGATGTTATATTCATTGTATTAAATAACTATGAAGTGATTCTTCCTATAAACATCGCATAACAAAATTATACAATGTTTATGCCTTTGTACCTCTCAGTTCGAAGCTCGAAAACTGTTCGAAACGAATACAGAAATCGCCATGACACAAATTTTCTCTTTTTCGAACTTAGCTTGTCATTCAGAATATATAAAAAAAAAATTATTTATATTTTATTAAAAAAAAAAAAAATTCTCTATGCGCCCGCAGCATTTGAACCATGGACCTTCATGTTCCAAGATGAAAACATTAGCACCCGACCTATTTGACAAACTTCGAATTCTCATATAATTTCTAATATAAAAAGCGAGTTCACCGTCAATTGTAGTTTAAAAATGTATGTCAATCACAAGTAATGTAAACACAAATAATAAAAGTAGGGAGTTTTTACCATTTGGAATTTTAAATTCTGCATGTGTTTATAAGCCCACATATATTAAATTTTATATTTATTGATAAGAGTCACCTCCTGACAAGATATAGCACTTTCAATCTGTCGGTCGACAGGATTACAACCGTAATTTGTGACCTATCGACATAAAATTATAATTATTTCATAAAAATACACTCTCAAAGAGCTGATGTTGCTTGTCTTTCGTATTAAAAATAAAACACTTTTCAAGAAATATTAAGGAAGGTAGAAGAAGTAGATAGCACTACGGTGTGGATGTGATAGACATCAATCTACTTCTGCCACCTTCTTGAAATAAATCTTGACACTTTCTAGAGATCTTTTTGATATAATTACGTAGACACGTGTAGGAGCTATGCAAGAGCTGGCTGCGTGCTACCTTGAAAATGGTAAAAGGAATAACTAAGTTTATTTATTCCACAGAGATAATTTGGTAATATGAAAGCGTAAGACGAGGATTTATTTTTAAGAAAAACGTTAAAAATTGTAAAAAACAAACCTAAAAAATTATAAGCTCGATTCTGTTGGGTAATACTTAAATATTACTACCAAGAATGGGTACTTTAACTTCGGGCATGCCGAAAATAATTATTTATAATTTTTTTAATGTTACAGTTTTATAAAAAATGTTTTTTAACTAGGAAATTATGTTTTACTTATTCGTATAAAACAATAAAAATTTGAAAAATAACAGTTCACTTAATATGAAAAAAATTACCTGTTAATAAATAATGAATTATAAATACTTAATAAAGAGTGAATAGTTAAACAAAAATTTCGCCCTTTTCTTATAAAGAAAATAAAAGAAGCATCACCTCAATACGACATTATTGAGATTTCGAATAAATGTCACATATAAATATTGAAGCTACCAATAGGCAGCGCAGTCGTTTTTAATTAAAAATTTTTTCAAAGTTTTGAATATGAAAAAATGGGCGAGAGGTTAATGTGTCGGACTGGCAACACGGAGGTACCAAGATCGAATCCGCTTCCAACACAATAAATAAATTTTAATAACGCAAAAAAAAAAAAATATTAGGAAAAAAAAAGAGAAAGTCAACTTCAATTTGCCACATGAAAACAAAGAAAAGAAAAACTGGAATAGAACACTTAAAAATTATTTTTTTTCGAATAACATTTTTTTTTTCGAACATTTATTTTGACATATTTGACACGGCTATAAAACTTCAATGTTTTCATGATATAAATATTCTCTAATGCCTTCTATAGCAACAAACACTGATATAAGACTGAAAAAATGATATAAAGCTCCTATAAAGTAATGATAAGAATATGTTCAACAGAATATAATTTTACTGATGTAGGGTTTAATACAAACAAAAAAAGTGCGCCTTTTTTGTCTTTTACGATTATTATACAATGATTATATCCGTAACTGTTGTGTTTTAATATGTTGTTGAGAATGTTCTTAGGTGTTTTATAGGAGGAAAATTGTTACTTGGGTAGCCTTCTTGAAAACAGCTTTCAAAATATGAGTGTTGGAAAAAGTTATATATATTATTATTATTATTGATTAATTATTAGTCTAATAAATTAGAAAAACAAAAAAAAAGAGAGAGGCACTAACAACTAATGTTTTCGGCTAAATATAGAAAGGAAAGGAGAAATCATAATTTTACACGAAGATAAAAGAATCTTAATAACTTAATTAAATGTTAAGCAATTAAAAATTATGTAATGCAGTAATGAAAACTGTTAACAAATTCAGTATTTAAAATCATATTTCAGTTTTTTTTTTTGCTTCATTGAGGGTATTCTAACAGAAAATGCAAAATTTACGATTTCGAAAAATTATGAGTTACGTCCTTTCTATATTAAGACAACAATTTATGAGTGTGTCAAAAAAAAACTTTTTTCTTACTCAAGTTAATGTTGAAAGCTTATGGGGTAGAGTATTTTTGCGATTTTTTAAAAACCTTTTGGAAAAAGTTTAGTGATCGCACTAGTCGAATTTTTACTAAAAATCTTGTTTTTCGTGAAAAACATACATTTTCTTAGTCTTTAAGTCATTTTTGCGAAAAACAAATGTTAAAACTTGACATAAATCGGAACTTTTGTCAATTTTTTTGGTCATTTGGGAAACATATTTTTAATTTTTTCGTGATATTTCTATAAACTTTTTAAAAACGCTTAATAACTTTAAAAAATTCCATATAAATGAAAAAAAATAATGATGCATTTAGAAATATCGAAAAATTCTATGCAATTAAAAAAAAGGAAATTTTAATTTTACTCTTACTTTTAAACCCTTTATAAAAAATCTGACAGAAATCTTAAAAATATCTTAATCCATAAGCTTTTAAACATTGATTGAGCAATTATGAAATTCGAAAAAAAATTTAATTTGGAACACCCTAATGCATATGTATATTAGAGTGTACCGAAAAAAATATTTTCGACTGGTATACTTATTTTTGGTTTGAAACAATTATGATGTCTTCTGAACTGCATGTTTGCACATTTTTGAGCAGAATGGTTACATGGTTTTGTCGGTATCTACAGATACTATTGATGAGTCGGGCTAGCTTACGATAAAATCTTTAAGTCTCAGCTCAGTTTGTTCTGTAAAGAACTTTATTTTTGTAGCAGCCTGTTACTCCATGAATTACTTGGCATAAGACTATTAATATAATTCTTAAAAATATATGTATTTTTAATATATGAGCATTTCCGCAGAAAAGTCTACCGTGACCAAAAAATTCAAAAATAACCAACATTTTTTCAACTTGTATTATTAAAGAGAAATATTCAAAATTAGTTTGATTAAAGAGTTCAAATTTTTCCTATGTTGCGATGGCAAGATATCGGGCTACCAAGTTAAAGTTAATGTTTTGGTCAGTTTTGTTTATTTCTATGAGCATTTTCTCTTAACAATTTCCATTTCTAAGAGTAATTGCACGCACTCTTATGCAAAACTTTTGCTACAACAACAACTAACAGCAAAATAAATACAAAAAAGCAAACATATATTAATTAACGGTAAAATTTTGATTTGTTTTTAATGATATTCTGAGGTAACGTCACGCCAGACAAAAAAGCATTTAGTGCTATTTTTTCTACGCTGACGTTCAAAAGTGCGTGAAATTTTGCAGAAGAAAAACCGTTAATTTTATATTAAATTTGAAAAGTAAGTAACGTCACGCCACATTGCTCGAAGTTTGCCTGATTTCGTTACTAATTTTGATTGCAGGTATTTTAGTGGAATGTTTTCCAACTTCTCATGGTCGTGGGGTAGGGGTTAAAAAAATACAATATATTATATATTAAATATATAAAATATAATATATAATACAATTAAATTTTAACTTAAAATGTTCTGATGGAAATTTCTGTAACGTAACGCCAGTAACGTCACGCCATATGACTTAGCTTAATACAAAAAAAACCGAGAAAAGATTTTTTAATTTGATAACTATCAAAATAAACTTATAATTTTTTTAAGATTCTTCCAAATAAAGTTTTGTACAAAAAGTCTCTCTGCCCAATTCGCAGAGTTTTGCAAATTTTCTAATCTAAGTCGAAAACCACTTCTGTTTTTTGTAACGTCACGCCAGTGCATATTTTTGCTTATATCTTTTAATATTTAGAGTCGATTTTTATAATGTTTTTACTTAATATAGTGCTATTTAATTACTACGCAAATATAAATAAAAAGTTATTAAAACTAAGACTTCTTCATTCTTTTTTTTTTTTAATTTTTTCGTATAAAACGTACATACAGTTTGGAAATGCCCATATGTACTTTTAAGAAATACACAATTTTTTCAAATTTTCCTCTTAATATATTTCTTAAAAAATATGTATTTTTAAGATGTTTATTTCTTACGAATTATTTATAACAATTTTTTTAAGTTTTTTGGCAGGACCTTTTGTTTTACTATCTGACTTTAGTGACATTTTGTTTTTTCTTCCAGTGCTTTACTGCACTCATCATACTTGCCCTAATAAAAATTCTGTTACTGCCACATTTTGTAAACTAATCTCAAGACTGAAGACACAGTTGTTATCAGGCCACTGACGCGTTCAGTACTTTATTAAATTTGCTGATTTCTTTCGAAGTGTTGGAAAATAAATAATTTTAAATAATATTTTGATATACAAGAAAACAATATTGAGCAAGTACTATTAACAAATAGAAAATCTTAAGACCACGTTTATTTAAACAAAAAAAATAATCATAAAAAAAATAAACAGTGAAAAAAACTAAAGACAGTGAAAAGTGTAGTGTTTTATTCAAAAAGAGTGTTAGTTACATTAAAAATTTTTTCAGCTCTAAAGGTAAGTTTCAACCCTAACCCGTATCCTTGTATTTTAAAGTTTTATTTAAAACCTATTTTTGATCATGTTATTAACAAATTGCCTTGAACATTTTCACTTAAGTCTGAGCACGTTTGTTGAAATGATGTCTTAATTTTTATTAGCTGCTTATTATGTCTTTTCTTTTTTTTTTGTTTTTAATATTAATTAATTCTTATCGCATTAGGAACTCAAATAAGTTGACCTTTTTCACTTTTTCTTTCACAGACCTAGCTCTATAATCGATTTATATTTTCCCGAGAAGCAATTTAAAAAAACTTGATATTAAAAGTCATACGTTTTTTGTTTGTTGCATTTGTGAATTGAAAATTACTGCTATCAGCTGTACATGTATATCACAGTGTCTAGAGTCTAGACTCTAAGTGATCATCTCTTGTGCACCCGGCTTAAAGAAGGTCATTTTAAATCAAGCGTTTTAATTGTGAAACTGTGGAATAAACACACATGTTTAGACTTTAAAAAGAGCTGAGTTAGGTTTGCATTTATTTCTGGTCAAACTTAGTTCTTGAACTTTTTGTGACCAGAATAAAGTTAATAGTATGATTAAACAAAAAATCTTAAAATTATGGCAAATCTGAAAAGTATTATCAAAGCCAAACAATGATCATTTGAATGCATTGAAATTATTGAAGGCAAATTCCAAAGCTAACAGCGTGTTACGTTTATTCCTTTAGCAAAATTACTTTCAAATCTTATGATAATTGTCACCCGTAAATTTATGATTTCAAAATTTTTAAGTATTCATAATTTTTAAATTTTTATAATAAAGAGAAATAACTTTATTGTCAATCAATATGACAGCTCACTTAAAAGTCTTATCTTACAAAAATGATTGTCTTGTCTTAGGTCAGTAGTTGCATTAACAATGAATTTAGCAAGAGATAAACATACTAAAGGGTGATCCATGAAGAGCTTTCAACTTTGTTTTATTAATAGAATACATAAAAATCAATGTATTGATGCAAATATTTATTTGTAACTAGCTGGTACCCGGCGCTTTGCCACCGTCCTTGTCCAATGCCATGCCCGCCCCCTTTCTAAAGATCGCTCAAATTTGACAGTTGCAAGGCACGTCTCAATGGTAGGTTCGTATTAAGTTTCAATTTACCAAGAAAATTTATGTTCTTGAAAAAATGCCACGCCCCTCGGTGGAAGGAGGGTGAAATATACTTTATGACCTATTCTCATACCTACTAAATATGCAAAAAAAATTTTATTTAACTCGGTCCAGCCGTTTCGGAGGAGTTCAAACACCAACACCGTGACACGAGATTTTTATATATTAGATGATAGTTCGGTTCCTACAACTCAATGTTTAAAAATTATTCTGTGGGTCCATTTTTCGACAACTTTCGAGCATATTGGTTGGTATTTCTTGAATAAAACAAGTTACGTTGGTGTCCAAAGCGTCAATAGTTTCGGGTTTGTCGATATAAACAAGTGATTGAACATATACCTTAAGCAAGTAATCCAATGGCGTCAAATCACATGATCTTGGTGTCTAATTAACTGGACCATTTCTTTATTTTCCTTAATAATTTTTTTAAATTTCATAACATTCTCTAACTAATGACTAATCTTGGTGTCTAATTAACTGGACCATTTCTTTATTTTCCTTAATAATTTTTTTAAATTTCATAACATTCTCTAACTAATGACTGATTTTGGTATTAAGTTTCAACAATTAATAAACGTTGTTCAGGAGTAAGTCTATGATTGAATCATATTGAATACTGAACACAAACGACATTGAACAAGCCATTTCACATAACAGCTGTCAAAACAACCCAGTTGAAAAAGGATCACCCTTAAAATATTAGCTTAATACATCAAGGTTAGAGTCACAATCCTCCAACCAACGAAACTACGATCAACTTGATTATTTTTGTTGAAGAATGAACTAATTTGGTTTTTATCACGTATATTTCGTCATTTGAATATTTTTTTTTTATACCAAAATCCAACACCTTTAAATATTTTATAGCATTTCATATTTTCACGTAAGTGTTCTGTTATTGTCCCATTGTACTTATTTCTATGGCGCTCTTTAATATTTTTTTAATAGGGCGTGATTGTATTCGAGACGTATCGTCTGAGAGGTATGTTCCGTGAGGTTATCACAAGAACATTTGATGAAATAAGTAGGGTGGGGCAATAAAAAAAGATAGTGTTTTGATAAAATTCAGTTTTAAGATTTTGTCTTCGAACGCATAAATCGTATAATGCAAGTTGTTTGTTCAAAAAAATTATACTATACTATAAAGATCTTTTGAATAATTTAGAAGGAGATCGTACACCTGCATACATACTGACACACTAGGGCAGTTTGATCAGTCAGTGACTTTTTGAATAAAAGATATGTTTAGAGGCAAAAAAACTTTTTTAATCTCAACACAGTCTTATTTTAGTTTGTTTCATTTAGTTTAGCGTGGTGACCGTGGCATGCAGGTTAAGTGTGTGGCTTAGTATGCTTGGAGCCCGGGTTCGATCCCCAGCCGCGGCGAAACAGTTTTTTCAATAAAAAATCTTTCTGATCGGTCACCACCTCTCTGCAGACAATGGCAATCCTCAGAGAGTAAATAATGCCATGTAAAGCTTCTTGAGAACATGAACCCTAGCCTTTTGGAGTCGGCATAAAACATGTAGGTCCAGTTCTCGGTCAATTGTGTTCAAACATTTAATAACACACACAACACAATTGATCATAAGATGCTCGGTCAAAGTCCTTTCAAGGGCTGAAATGGCCAATTTGTTTTTTTTTTTTTTTTTATCATTTAGTTTAGCGTTTTTCCAATTTTATTTATATTTTTCAAATAATATATTTTCTCAAGGCCCTTAATATAGGCGCTTGTTTAAGTGATGAGTTTTGTGACTTCTTCTGACGATACAAATCATTTACAGCCGCACCATTTCTTCATGTTTGAAAAAAAGAAAGAGTTGCTAGGGGCTAGATCTATAAGAGAATTTACTGAAAAGGGTACCAATGCATAGACCAATGAATGGACTTTTGCCATGACGCTTATGGACGATTGTGAGACATCGCGGCATCCAACACGCGGATAGCTTTTTCAGGTTAAATGTGAAATTTTTGATCAGGTATGTTGAGATTTCTTTATGCTCCACCACCTCACGCACTTTGATTTTCCGATCGTCCAAATCATTCCATGGATTTTATCGACGATTTCTGGTGTAATGATCTCTTTTGGGCGACCTGAAAGTTCGGTGTCACTTATGCTGACACGAAATTCACCATGGTGGGAATTCTCTTCTTAACCATGGAAGACGTTTGGTGCACAGTAGACCGGTTCGAATAAAAGTTGACGTGCTGGTATCTTAAATAAGAGTTTAGTTCTATAAAATAAAAATAAATGATTTTTTTAATGTCATTAAGAATGTTTTTAAGTCCTGGTCGAAAAAAATTTAATGGGAACCCCACAAACGAGTATGACGTTGTGAGGATTGAAACATGATCTTAATTTTAAAAGATTTTTTTGGACAACAGGGTGCCCCAAATTATTACAAATATTAATATTCTTTAAAACATTAAACATTATTTTTTTTTTTTTTTCACTTAAGCTATTATTCCGGTCACAGGAGCTTGAACTTTTGTTTTTCCGACCCCGTCATTCATAAGTTTTCTTTTTAGTATTACAGAGTGTTTCAGATATCAGTAAATTACATGAATTTGTATAATTTTTTCATTGCTGAAAATTTAAAAAAAAGGATAATATTCTTATGCGAAATATTGAGCGGAATATAAAATGCAAACTCGAGACACCTAACTCTGAAAGTGGCTTCTAAATTTCAAGACAACCTGAGGAAACAGATGCCAGTTACAAAACAAGTCATTTATCAGTCCCAAAAATAGACTATGTAGACTTATCTACGCAAAAGAACATGCTTTCAAGGATTTAGAGTTTCGAAATAATATGTATGTGAAAAAAAAAATAGTCTCATAGTGCAAAAAAAATTCGTATTTTTAATTTCAAATTTGGACTTGTCTGGTTTTGAATGTTAGAAATGAATTAAAATTTAGATTCCGCCGTTCGGGGTCTCAAAAGTTAGAGGAACTCATTAAACTGATTTCTGCATACTTTTTTTTCAAATCGGAATTTAACCACCGAAGCAATTTTGATTCTCCTGAAGGTCATTTTCAGTAAAAAAAAATGTTTTTTGCTTTTAACTTTTTATTTTTTACAGAACGCATACCCAAATCCGCTAAATGTTAAATTTATTACTCATACCAACGTTTTGAGATAAAAAAGTTTTTACAATTTTAATGAAAACTTGCTTGGACTTATCTGGTTTTGATTGAAAATTTACAGTGAACATGTCTGCTTTTGATTGAAAAGGAGATATTTTAATACATTTTTCTCTAGGATTTTTATCATTTTTATCAAAGAGGATTTTATGGATCGAAATATTGTAGCATTAGCATTACAATGGCATTTCTAACTAAAATTATTATTTCCTGTGACTTATCTGGATTTGAATGCAAACTCCTCATATATGTCGTAAAAAAACACTTAGCCAGATTTGGCTCGGTTCCAAAAACCATAATTATTTTGCAACCTGAAAATTGGCTATTTTCAAGTAAAAATTTTTTAAAAAATTGAAGGTTTTATTGGATAAACACTTGGCACGTGTTTTTTAATGTTTCATTCATTTGTACATTAAAAAAAGTAAAAAAGATGACGAAATCAATACATTTGGATCAAAAATAACAACATTTTTTACTTACCAAATATAGTATACAATCAAGAACTCAGAAATTTATCAACCGATTTTTTATTTCAAAACGGTTTTAAAAAGACGAAAACTGAAGTTTTTAAAATATGTCGTCTATATCTTTAGTACGAAAATAAGAATTTTTTGAGTTATATTCGATCAAACCTAAAATTGTTTACCTTTTTTTCTAATTTTTCTAACTTTGACGATATTTTACTCCGAAATTTTTGTTAAAAACTACTATAAAAGCAATTATTTTCTAATAATTATAAATAAAATTAATGGTGAGTCATAAAAATTGTATGAAAATATACTGAATTATTGAATTTTTACACAAATAAGAAATGCAAAACCGTTTTGAAATTGAAAATCGGTTAATAAATTGCTGAGATGTTGAATGCATCAAGTACTTAAAAATTGGTGTGGTATCGGTAAAATTGGTATCTAACGGTAAAATTAAATTTTAGGGGGTGTATTAAAAATTTCAAATATGGGTTTGTATTGTACTCGACCAGTTCTACTACCCGTTATGAAAGTACTTGCAATTTTGATTTTTTGTAGCACCGTGTTATTGATACTTTAAGAGAGACACCAGCACAATTTAAAAAATTCAAGAGCATACTTCTTGGCAGTTGGCATGATACAATAACAAAGGTAGCATTGGAAGCAGCTTATGATATGTCTACACAGAGAGTTAAGTTAATTTTAACTAACATTTAACCGAAATTGTTCACACAGAGATACCGTAGCAGAATTGAGTTAAATTTGCCGATAATGCTGCTGGTGTCTCTGCGTACACATGCGTTTTTTTCTTGCTATGCGAAAGCTCTGCCCATATTTAGATGGTAACTACTTTCCCCATTATTGCCCAAATCCTTTTCGAAGTTCTTTTACTCATTTTTAAAGAAAATAACAACATATAATTAAAAAAATAAATTGTATAATTAACTAATCAGCCGTTCTGTTTTGACAGTTCTTGTAAAAAAAGTTTCTTTCATGAAAAATACCACTGAATATAAACATTTATATTATTTTGTAGTGCACTTTTAGGCACTTTTTACATTGAGTCATAAAAACTCAGAATATATAATGAGTTAAGTTGAGTTAAATCGTATATTTTTGTACTGGTAACGCAGGAGTTTATTTTTCGTTAAATGGGAAAACTCAGCTTTGTACTGGTAACTCAAACTTAACTCTCTGTGTAGACGTAGCATTAGTTTCTTATGAGTACAAACTTGTTGCTGTCAAAAATATGCAACATGCGTTGGCCACATTCAGCTTTTCCAACTGTTGTAGCGATACCCAAGTGAGCAATTTTTTCGCTATGGAAGCGTCAGCAAAGTTTTAAAGTTGATGAAATGTAAGGCTTTGAGTCAAATAAAGCTGTATAAACTTAAGATAAATAAAGCTTTTTCTATTTTACAAAATGCGTCTTTATAAGCATCTTCAGTTTTATGTGTATCAAATTTGTACAGTAACGTACAACTGTTGAGTACGCTGAATGTGACCAATAGGAATGAGAAAAATGCAAAGTCGAATTGTGAACGCTCTCTGCTTTGTTATATTTTTGAACAGAAAATAAGAGTCAACAGAAACGTAAATGCTATCTGGATAATTGTATGAAACAATAAGTACAAGGTAGGAGTGACAGTTCTTTTGTCGATCATATCTTGTCAAAAAAATATGTTAATGCAACGAAGAGAAAGAATGGCTATATTCAGCGTACTTAAAGCTTGAGGTAGAAAAATTTTCATACATGCCGAGACGAAAAGATATGGTCAACAGAGGCATATAAAAAAACAATGCCTTTAACTACACCACAAGATTATATAGAGATTTTAAATAAAATACAAAATTCAATTTGAAATCAAAATGAGTTCATTTGTGGCAATGTCAAATTTGATATAATTCAGGACATAAATTATGATAAAGCTGATGACATTTATTGTATAAGTAAATTGTTTTTATTTAATTATGAACATGTAGCGTTTTTGTACAGAGTCAATATTCTTACGTTATTTTTAATTATCTCTATTGGTTCATTAGACAACGTGACCCTCAAAAAAAAAAATTCAAAACCTTCAAGTTGATATGATTCTTTAATACAGCTTATCACATATAGACATTTAAATTAAGGAAAAATTATTAAGATGAAGTGCATCAACTGAAGTAAATTCAGCTCATAATTGAGGCATAAATGGTAATATCACGACCAACTTGCACCGCAGTCATAGATTAGTGCTCGATTATAGCGCAGACACGGTCGCTTGTCGCGTGAGCTCTTGTCGCTGTGTCGCAAAATTAATAAACCAATTGTTTCTAATTGATTAAAATAGTTGACAGTTCAAATCGCGGCTTACTAAAATTCCACGTCAGTTAATACCGACGGAAGGTAATTTTGAATTCTTTTATATATATATATATATATATATATATAATTACAATAAATTGTAATTAATAAATAACGAGTTTATTAAGTGCAAGCTTTTTAAAAACTCACACTAATTATTATTGCCATCAATTAACAGAACGATTTAAATTTTATGATCGGCTTTATCAACAAAGTCTGCCCTTGTAGCCTTCCAGACGGCTGGCAGGCATGAACTAATATTCTTGGCTAATCGATGAAGTTGGTGAAATTTATAAAAACAAACAAATCTTAAAATTAGCGTTTATCATTTAAGGCCATTTTGTTAAGTAGGTTTAAATTTTAATTTAAAATGACTTAATTACAAAGCATTACATAGAGTGTTTTGCAATTTAACTAGTTCAACTTGTGCAACAACAACGCTGTGTAAAACAACTTTAACGGCAAACTGATCACCTGTTTTTCTTTATAATTGCTGACAAGTGAAGTAAACAGCAGTCAAGTTTTAACATTTATTACCATTAATTATTCTTCAATTCTATCATAACTTTAAAACAACAACTTAATAAATATTTTATTGCTGGAAAAATTTCAACACTATAAACGTGGCAGTCCATTAACAACAGGGTGTAACAGAAGTATTTTTGAGTATTGATAGGAGCGATTTTTTTAAAAAAAAAGTATTGAATGATTTATTGTGGCAGCCGAGTTCAATGCACACTTCTGACAGAAAGCTTTTTCTAAACAAATACATTTTTATGATCGGCAGGCAATGGCAAGCGTCGGAGAGTAAATAATGCCATGTAAAGCTTCTGGAGAACATGAACTTTAGTAGTTCAGAGTCGGCATTAGACATGTAGGTCCAGTTCTCGGTCTTTTGTGTACAAAAATTAAATTTAAACACAATTGATAATAAGAAGCTTAGTCAAAGCCCTTTCAAGGATCGAAATGGCCAATTCGTTTCTGTTTTATTTTTTTTTATTAATCGATCTACAGAAACGCATTGGCTGCATTCAGCGGACTTAACGGTCAGAGCGATATCTAGTGAGCACTGTTTTTCTCTGAATAAGTACACAGGTAAAAATCTTGGAATCATTTTTAAACCAATCGTTGGACTACTGCATTTTTTAAACCTTTTTTTATTAGAATTGATACTTTTGAAAATACTGAAAATTTTTTATTCAAGGCTGTACTTAGAGTAAATAAATTGGGAATAAAATTTGAATATTAGTACCTCTGGTTTTAAATTTAATACAAAATAAATAAACGGTAAATAATCTTGGAGTCATTTTTAAACCAATCTTTGGAATAATGCATTTTTTTATAAGAATTGCTACTTTTCAAAATACTAAAAATTTTTTAGTCAAGGCTGTATTTCAATTTAATTAATTGGGAATAAAACTTGAATTTTAGTACCTAAGGTTAAAAATTTAATACAAAATAACAAAAAGGTAATTAAAGTTGTATTAAGCTTAAATTTTGTTCAAGAACTAGCAAGCAACAGATTAGCCCGAGATTAGAACTCGCGACTCTAATACAATGGTTGCGGCAGTCCGCGGTTCGATCCAAGAATGTGGCAAAAAAATTAAATGCTACACAATGAAATTTTTATATCAAAATAATTATATACTATTATAATAAGATATAAATAACAAAAAAAAAAAAAAAAATGAAACATTTTCGACAGTATCGTAAGTGTAGACATAGAATTTCGTTTACCTCTCCTACTTTGTCTCTTTGGTCCGATTGTTTTGTTCATTTTAATTTGTATTATTTATTGATCTTCCGAAAATTAACAAATAAATATATAACACTCAATTATGGACTTCTTATCGAGCTTAGTTTGCGAGCTACACTTTCGTCTTCGTCCGATATATAGTTTGCGAGCTACACTCGCTTATGCTAGTGGGATGTGGCATAGTACAATAAACAAGGTAGCTGCAGGGCTATCAATCTTCTCTCTCTCCGAGTCAGAATTGTCAAAATTAATACAAATTGTTTGATGTCTTGTTTTGTCACAATTTTTCGTTCGGTGTTTTTTGACAATTTTGACTTTCAGCTCTCAGCCCTGTAGCTACCTTCTTTATTGTACTATGGGATGTGGGATCCAAATTAATTTGCATTAAAAACAAAAATTAAAATTTTACGTCATTTATTGGGTAAGAGCATAAAACTTAATATGATCCAACTCGTTTTTTTTATAAGAGTTAAATCTAACCGGATCACAGACCCATTTCGTTAAGTTTGACAATTTGTGTTCATTGACTGAGTTGAAAGTAGGTTTTGATTGACATCTTGTGTGAGAATAGAGCACTCATTTGTAAGTAGTTCAAACAAGAACCCAATAAAGAAGTAGAACATACAAGAACCCAATGAAGTCTGCCCATCAGTTTATATAAAACAAAAACAATACAAGCAAAAACAACGAAACAAAAACAAAGAAAGCAGCAGGTACAGCATAAGCAGCTGATGATTGATTTTCTTATACACACACATGCATTTTTCTTCTAATATTTTACTATTTTGTGACTTTAATATAATAGTGACAAAATCCAATATTAGATATTCATTCAGCGCAGGCTTTTTCTGATATTTTAGTTTATATATTATCCTTGAACGATGAGTATTAAAGGCTGTAGGTATACTCTAAAGTATTCGTCAAAAAGTTTCATGGCCTTGGTAAAATCTGTTAAAATAACCCCATACAAACCGCGCTGTAAGACGTAATTCTACGTCAAAAAATAAGAAACGGTCTGGCTGAGGATCGAACCAGGGTCACTCGATTTAACAATCAAATCGACCGCTTATCCAACTGAGTGACGAATAATATTTTTTGCGCGTGCTAATTGTGTACATAAATGTTAACGAAATTTAAAAACTAAATCGACAGGAGTTAAAATTTTAAACCCATGTGAGACTGAAACTTAGTTTTAGAATTTGACGTGGTTTTAATTTTAAACCCATGCGAGACTAAAACTAAGTTTTAGTGTTTGACGTGGTTTAAATTGTAAATCCATGCAAGACTTAGACATACTTTAAGTATTTGACCTGGTTTAAATTTAAAACTATTTTACCGTACAGGCAGTAGCGTAGCAAGGGGGGGACGGGGGGGGGGCGGTCTGCCCCGGGTGCACGCCAAAATGGGGTGCAAAATTTGGCAAAAGAACTGTTTACCACATAATTTTTGATTTTTTTAATAAAAAGAACACACCTCAATGACTTCGGTTTTCTATTTGAATATCAAGAGGGTGCAAAAGTGAATGAAAATATTTTTTACCATCACCAGGACTTCGTTTTTATTGAAAAAAACTTTAACTTTATGTTAAATTTTGTTCAATATTAACACTCACACTAAAACCCAAGTCAATTCCATGTGTAATTTTTCATTGGTTAGGGGTGCAATTTCCAATCAAATTATATTAAAATTTTCATGATATTAAGGTGGAGTTCAAAAGTAAAAATGTATTCAGGTTAAGAAGTGTTCAAACTTGCTAGCATAGTAGACATTCCTAAATCCATTAAGTATCGAAAACCTGCATGATTTTCAGAGTATGATGAATGGAGGCGTCAGTTGTTTTGTAAGCAATATATTTCTCCAGAACTTTTCAGAAAAACATGTTCATGCCATAAATGTCAAAAATAAAAATATACAGTATATTTTGGGTATACTTTTACATAAAACTATTAGTTTAACAATCATTAATAAACTTTTTACTTGCTTAAAAAATTTCTAAAAAATTAAATTGATTTAAATTCATTCCATTTTTTATATAAAAAAAATAAATGGCGTTCTATGACAATTTATAGCGCTCTGACTTTTTTTATTTTATTTGAAGATGTCTAATAAAACCTTAAGATGGTTTTCTGAATCCTTTATTTTGCTAAAATAATCATTATTATGTTCAAATCACCCAACAAAAACTATCAAAAATACGAGATTTAAGAGAAGATAAGATGCACAGTTCCTTAAAAATTATTCTAATTATTAAAATTAAATTTTGATCTCAATCACCGAATGTGAAGAATCAACAGATTTCTTGGAATTGCCAGCTCTTTTTGAGCCATTCATTACTCTTGACCTTGTCCAACCTGGCCAAATTTGCTTTGGGAATTACGTAGATAAAGAGAATGAAACAAATTTCTGATATCAATTTGGTATCCCTGGTAATATTGTGATACTGAGATATTTAGGTTGTATTTATAAAGTAGTCAAATGTCTACTCAATCTTGTCTATAAAAAACCAAGCGGAGATTAATATAGATACACTGAGAAGAAAAACATACTTTAAAATTAAACAAAAAATATTAAAATAGAAATTTAACGCCTTTGCGTTTCTACAAAACAATATTTAAAACAAGTGTGTTTAATTGGCATCTACCTATAAACTCCTTTCTTTTTTTATTTTTCTCTTATTATTTCTTTGAAAAAACAAACAAAAATTTGAATTCAATGACAATTTTTAAATCTTTTGAATTGGTTTGACAAATATCGAAAATATGATAAAATAAAAACTAATTTATTATATATTTAAATATTTCATATGCAAACT
The DNA here is from genome assembly GCA_958299015.1 of Tetanocera ferruginea. Classification (NCBI taxonomy): domain Eukaryota; kingdom Metazoa; phylum Arthropoda; class Insecta; order Diptera; family Sciomyzidae; genus Tetanocera; species Tetanocera ferruginea. Next base: position 146,565,094 of record OY282641.1, read on the forward strand.
TCATCGAATTGAGTTAACATTTGGTATTCAGAAGGTCCCGGGGGTAGCTGGTTGTGAATCTAGTGCAAAAACTCGGAAAACTTAAAAAAATGGCATCGAAAAAAATATGCTTTAAAACATGTGTTTTGAATTTTAAAATTTTTTTTTTAAATTTGGTTTTAAGAGCAAAAACATTGTTTTAAAAACAAAAGCTTTTGTATTAAATTTAACTTTAAAACAGCTCTGTTGAATTTTATTTTTGTTGGATTTCTTTTTTGTGTACTATAAAGAAATTGATAAAAATGATGAAAAATGTTTATAAATGAATTTTAATATTTTATATTAATTTTTCATTTTAATTTTATGTAGAAAATGGGGTTGATTTCGAAAAAATATTTATATTATTAGTTATTCAGGGTCACTAGGGAAAATTTGTCAGCGTTTTACTTTCAGGTCCTATTTTTTCTTCAATTATGCAAAATTTTTCGTACATTTTTCAAAGTTTTCTATATTAAACTAACTTAAGTTTTTATATTAAAACTGATATTGTGTGGTTTACTGATAGTAAATTTTTCTCTCACAACTTATAAGCCCAGTAGACAAAAATATTGGAACAATTCAGAGAAAATTCTTTAAATTTATGAAAATTTTGGATTTTTACTTCTTTTATCAAATATTCATGGATAGCATAGTTTTGTTTATTTTTTTAATCTCTTCTAAAATATGTCATTTTTGTAGAGGCTGATTCGAAAATATGTAGTAAGATTCATCGACTTATTTTTTAAAAACAAAAAATCTTCTAAAAGGGTGTACAATTTTGTTTCCGCCCCGGGTGCGACCAACCCTAGCTACGCCACTGCGTACAGGATTAACTAAAATTAAGTCCAAGATTATTTACAGAGCAGCTACGTGAACTGTCAGAAAATAAGTTGTCAATTTGAAGAAATATAAGGCCGTTCGTCAATTTAGATACTTTTCTTCAAGCGTTGTTAATATTTTGTTAATTTTTTTTTAAATTATAAAGATAGAAACAGTTGAAAGAAACTTTTATTTTTTGATCGAAAATATAATTTAAATTTTGAAGTACTAGACCCTCAATCTTTGTACTGCCAAGCTTTCAACTTTCTATAAGATTTAAAATGTTGACAAAGATGCGTAGAAAAGCATTTCGAAAAATTTTTCTATTTCAGGAAATATTTTGAGTCCTAAGTGGTGAATAAATGCAATCGCAAATTAAATCTTAATCCTCATTTCAATCTCAGAATATAGCTATAGGAATAAATCTTCCACAAATCATCAATAAATTATCAACTGATCTCTAAGTATCTAATAACGTTACAAAGTAATGCATAACAGGCAAGAGTAAAATAAAGCTTCTTCTGTAAAATTTCTGCGATTTAACACAAATGTTAAAGATGCAATTTCAAGCAGTTTATTTATAAAGTTTTGAGCTGATACGAGACATTACATTTTCTGTCTAAATGACGTTAAATTAAGTCACAATTTCTGCATCCATGCCATCTCGCAAAAGAAAAAAAAACATACAAAAACCGTTTCATCTCTTATCAGAGAAATGGAAATACATAAAGTCCAAAAGGACAAAAAACAAATCAAAGCGAAATAACATTTTATTAATCGAAGAACGCAATATTTGCTGAACATTGTTTTTCATGTAGAACTTTCTGTGAAAACTATAATCTCGGCTACAGCAGCGTCAACAAAAAATTCCTACTCATCATTGTTGAAATTTTTTACAATTTAAGAAATACGTTATCAATAATTGGCCAAACGTCACTATCATATAAAAACTGCTGAATGCTAAAAAATCCAGATGCAGATCGGCAAAAATCAAACGTTAGAGGAAAAATCAACATATTAATAATCGGGGGGAAAAATAAAACTAAAATTTTGTAAAAATTTCACAAACTTAAGTGTAAATGACAATCGAAAAATTTAATAAAAAAACATGTGAAGATAAATTGACGTAGGAAAGCCATGTACCAAATTCATAATCAATGAAAACTAGAGGACTTATATTTCGAATGCTTAAGATTTAATGTATGGTATAGAAAAAATATTTTAAAAATACTCATTCAGCGTATTTTAACAAAAGTTCTAATATTTTTGTTATGAAAGTTATGAAGAGTTATGTTTAATACAAATTTTTCATCGGAATGAAGAACAGCACTTGAAATTCTATTCGAAATTAACTTTCAATTTTAACGCTAAGCAAAAAATTACATTTATGCCAAAAAATGCTTTCTCTCAAAAGGATCAAACCCGCTTCGTTAAATTTACTTTTATGGACAAAATTATTTATTCTTCTGACTTATCTAACGGTTGACTGTTGAAAAAGTCAATTCATTTTGACTTTTCACAAATGGGAATAAGTTTATGTACTTCATTTTTTTCATGAATTTTCGTTTCTTGTGTTGCTTGTCCATATTTTAATTGTATATTGATACAAACTGTTTGTGTTTTGATTTTATGAACGAGAAAAGATTAACACGTGAGCAAAGTAATTAATGTCATAAAAAACGCATGGCTAAACGATAAATTATACTTCAGACAAGTTTTTGCTCCTAATTCATTAATATACAGGAAACTGTGAGCAGTAAATTTAAAATTCTAATTTACTCAATTAATACTTGAACATTTTATTTTTATATTCAATAGAGAAGAAAGGAAACGTTCGTTTAATATTTAAAATAGAATTTACAGAAGTACTACAGAACATAAGCTTAGATCAGAATAACCTTGAGTTTTTTATTTTTCTTCCAAATTTATTATGAGCACATTTTCGGAAGTGAAATTGAGGTATGTTTGAAGGAATTGAAATAAAATTTCTTTTCTTTAGGTTTAAAATGGCTCAAATCGGTTAAAAAAAAAATAAACATTCAAAAACATGTTGTATTAAAATATTTCAAAATGGAGGAGTTATAACTTGAGGGCCGCGGAGCACTGTAGCATTTTGTTGGACAAGTAGCACCTTCAATTTTTAAAATTAGTAATAGTAGCTTAATACCTCGTGTAAATACCAAAGATTAGTATTGCCATATTTCCCGTATTTCACGCGACGTCCCGTATTTTGCGTGTCCCGTATAAATGTTTAATTGCATGTGAATACCACGAAAAATACATATTTTATAGGTATTTAATAAAATCATAGCTACAAACATTTTATGAGGCTCTCCAAAAAATGACTCTGGGGTGACTCATTAAATTGACTCATGAAAGAGTCTTTAATATGATTGTTAAATGATTGCTCAAAAATAAGACTCATACAAGAGTCATTATTGTATCTGATTTGTGAGTACTCATAAAAGAGACTCATTAAAGAGTCCAAAATATGACTGTAATATGATTGTTCATAAAAAAGACTCATAACAGGATCATATATTGATTGATATATGCGTTATCATGAATAAGACTCATAGAAGAGTCTTATATACGAGTGTTTCATGAGTAAATAGAATCGGATTATTGCAAAAGAAACATTTCTTATAAATAAATAAGAACATAATCGAGTACATGGTTTTTTAATTAACCATTATAAAACTTTGTAACTGTCCATTATGGTGGTGACTGTGGCATGCAGGTTAAGTGTGTGGCTTAGCATGCTCCGAGCCCGGGTTCGATCCCCAGCCGCGGCGAAAAGTTTTTTCAATAAAAAATTTTTCTGATCGGTCTCCACCTCTCTGCAGACAATGGCAAACCTCAGAGAGTAAATAATGCCATGTAAAGTTTCTTGAGGACATGAACTTTAGCCGTTCGGAGTCGGCATAAAACATGTAGGTTCAGTTCTCGGTCAATTGTGTGCAAACATTTAATAACACACACAACACAATTGATCATAAGAAGCTCGGTCAAAGTCCTTTCAAGGGCTGAAATGGCCAATTTGTTTTTTTTTTTGTTTTTTTAACTGTCTATTATGCGCACATGTTATCCAGGCGTCGTTTTTCGGAGAATTGTTTGTTTATGGCGATAAACATGCATTAAAATTAAACTAGAACAAATGTTCGTTGCAAAAAGAGTTCTTATATGAGTCTTAAAAGAGTATTTAATATGAGTATTAAAAGAGTACTAAATATGAGTCTAAAAAGAGTACGTAATATGAGTCTTAAAAGAGTATCAAGTATGAGTCTTAATAAAGTATCAAGTATGAGTCTTAAAACCGTCATTACTATGAGTCCAAAAATACTCATAAAACAATAATTTTTATGAATCATATTTTGGAGCCGACAACATAAGATAATATACTCACAAAAGAGTCTTTTTTGAGCGCATAATGATGATAAATCTTCATTTATATGGGTCTTCAGAGAGTTTTTAAGAGTCATAATGTTTGTTGGGACATCTTTTCGAAAATGACGAAAAATCGATTTTTTCGGGTATCAAAAGAGTTTGTAAAGACAAAAATTTTCAAAATTTTTTTATCCAATATTTGTGTACCATCATAATCTTTACTTTTTTGCCTATTTTGGGTATGCATGCTAAACAAAAAAAAAATAGGCAAAAAACATTTGGCCAAAAAAGGGGGTTTAGGAGAACCAAACCGCTAAATTGCAATTTCTCCGATCCAAAAAAATGATGCAGAAATAGTTTTTAAGAGTTCCTTTAACTTTTGTGTCGGTGTCCGGATGACTTTTTTTCATACTAAATCGTATAAAAGGAAGAAATTAATTCCGATAATTTTTCTATTGGTTCTGAAAACTTAGTGTTTTGCTCCTTTTTTATATTATTATTAGTTTTTACGAATATCTTTAATGCATTCATTTGTCCCGTACAGTTTTCAAAATAGCTGGAAAAAAAATCTGGCAAAGTGTTGCCAAAGATAATCAAAAAATGCGTAAAGTTAAAAAATGAGAGCAATTTAATTTTTTTTTCTTCAATATGTTCCACAAGTTCTCGATCAGATTTAGGTTTTAGGACTACGGTTTCAAATTCAAAACGTTTATAACTTGACCAAAATTTATTTTGTGACTGTTTTCATCTAAGTTTTGGGGTCATTATTTTGAAAAATGGGACATTGCCTGGCTCACATACGAATTTTTCGAAAGTGGAAAATTTGTAGTCATTCAAAATAGCAATATAGTTTGCTCCCTTAAATTTTCATTTAAGAAGAATTCCTGTTTCATTTTCATGAAAACAGCACCATATCATTAAACATTCTCCTCCAAATTTTAATGTTTACTGAATTTTTCTAGAAGTAATGCCTTTGTTTTTGCGGTACCAACACCAATCTCATTCATCACATCCCAAATCATTTACTGCGCATTATCTTTTGTAAGCTTTAGAGTCTAAAGTTAAGACGTTATTTCTCGATGTTTGGCTGCCAAATGGGGAATTGTAACTTTGGTTTTAGTGGTTAGCATATTCTTGTATATATTTATTTATTACTCTTTTTACTCTTTTAGACATATACATACTGATACAATTTTATAGGCTTGTTTAGCATTGGCAACACTGCCTGACACCTGTGAATTAGGACGTGAACCTAGATAATGCCCTATTTTTGCAAGCAAATAATACCCAAAACAAATAAAGATGAAAAAAGCACAAAATGAATTTTGGACAAGGCATAAAATTTACATCGCACTATCTCGAAGTCCAATTGACATCCGGAGGCCAAATCTCAAAATAAGTTGTCTTGAAAATTTCTGTTGCAATAAAGCTCTAATTGGTGCTGTCGTATGGCTTGTGACTCTATCTTGTATGAGACCACATATCTTTCATATCCATATCTCCAATTTCAGGTCAAAAAATTGGTTTACTTACGTCCATAGCGCTCAAACTTGATAGTAACGATTGCTCCAGACCATTATGTATACTAGACAGCTATTTCTTACAGATTTTCTGATCCTATCTGCAGATCGCTTGGGGGCTTTCAGAGCCCAATAAATGACAATTTATTCACGGGTATTCACGTATTCACCTATTGCGAAATGCCACGAATGCCTCATTGCTGAAAAAATTCCAAAAAATCAACATTTAATGAGATCTATTACAGTACCCAATCGTCGTATGTTAATGGTCGCTACCCTGTTTTTATTTAAAGATAATATGTTTATATAAGAGCGAATAAATGGTTTTGGCAACCTATGAAGGCTTTTTTTGTTTCTGCGCTCAATTCTATGCAGCATACGATCGAACTTCGAGGAGCCCCATTTTCGATTTAACATTGTAATTCTCCAGAGAAATTTAAAATTCGTCCACATTGCTTAGAATTGAACCCAGAATCAGAAAAAAAAATATTTTAGGGACATAATTTTGCTCCATACAAATTTATCCGTTCTAACGTATATTCTTTTCTTTTAGTTTGTATTGCTTCCTTTTGTTAATTTATCACCAAGATTTTTTAAGACAAGTTTTCATCTCTTTAAATATCTTCTAAATTTTCATAGATTACCTTAAAAAAAATGGCCAAAACAACTAGTAAAATACAGACATGTACACCTGGAGGACGAAGAATTGCCGTCGGTGTGATAGGATGTTTGTTTGCCATTTGTGGGCTTGTGTCTGGTATTTTGTGGGAAAGAATACTTAATTCGCTGCTTGATAAGGTATAAAGAACTTTTGACTCATTTTTCCATTTACGTCTAATCAATTTCTGGCTTTGAATAAAGGGCATGACGTTACGTCCGGATTCACGAGTATATGATTTCTGGAAATCACCACCTCTAGATGTAGCACTCGATATGTACTTGTATAACTGGACAAATCCAGAGGATTTTCGAAATTTATCAACCAAACCAATATTAAAACAAATGGGACCATATCGCTTTAGTGAATTTCCTAATAAAGTTGATATACAATGGCATCCGGAGAATGCATCGGTCAGCTATCGCCGACAGAGTCACTTCATATTTAATGCCGAAGAAAGTCAGGGTAGTCTGACTGATAAAGTTGTAACACTCAATCCGGTGGCAGTGGTAAGTGAGATACATATTTCTCAAAAAGAACAAAGAGTTGTGTAGTTAATACTAATCTCTTCACTTTTTAAGGCTGCTTCGGGTAAAGCAAAACATTGGAATCCCATGCGTCGCACTGTCATCGATATTGCGCTCAAGGTCTATGGCAATGATGTTAGCATTACAAAGTCTGTAGATGAATTACTGTTTAATGGTTATGCTGATGTGCTGCTGGATTTTCTCAATGCGGTACCGACTATCATTAGTGATATTGATATACCATTCGATAAGTTTGGATATTGCTACAAGGTAAGTTTGAGATATACATATTTATGAAAGAGGGAAGGTACCTGCTATACATTTAATATAAAAATAATACCTTTTTATAGCGCAATGGCAGTTCTTCATTGACCGGACTTTATAATATTTTTACCGGCGCCGATGATATATCTAAAATTGGACAAATTCACACTTGGAATCATAAGAAACGCACGGGTAAATTTGGTCCAGAATGTGGTTGGGTAAACGGTTCAGCGGGCGAGTTTCAACCACCAAATCTGAAAGTCAACGGCACTGCACATATTTTTATACCTGAACTTTGTCGTTCTATGCCAATGGAATATGCTGAAACTACGGATGTGGAGGGCGTTAAGGGCTTTAAATATGTTGCAGGATTGCTAGCTGTGGATAATGGTAAATATCATTAAATCGTTAAGAATTTTTTTAAATATTACGAAATCATCTCGGGTCAAAATTTAGTGCTTCTCGGCATATTGACAAATGTGTTGGAATGAATATTTGAAGATAGTCTGAAAGTTAGTTTTGAAAATAAATCATGACAATTTCTCAAAAATTTGCATTTTGTTAAATATAAAAGCTATGGATGAAAAGCTATCGTGGAATATTAAAAATTATTATTTTTCTTTTCTTACCGGAATTGCGCCCATTTCATTCTCTCGCCCTACTAAACTCCTGAATTTTAACCAACTGTATTTATTTCTTAATTTTTTTTTTCAGGCACCATATATCCAGAAAATAAATGTTACTGTGCCGGAAAATGTGTACCCTCTGGTGTGATGAATGTCTCAGCCTGTTGGTATGACGCGCCTATCTTTATGTCGTATCCTCACTTTTACAATGCGGACCCGTCGTATGTTAATGCCGTCGAGGGACTTAAGCCAAATCAAAAGGACCACGAATGCTATGTTACTTTGGAACCTAGAACGGGCTTCATTTTGGATGTGGCAGCCAGACTTCAAGTTAATCTGTTGGTAGAACCTTTACCCTATTTAAAGTAAGTCTATTTTTTCCATTCAATGCAAAGTATGTTTTACCCAACTTTTTCTCATTGCCTTAGTTTATTCCGAAAGGTGCCACGTATCTTTTTCCCGCTCATGTGGTTTGAACAAAAGATACGCGTTACTCCGGAGTTGGCATCGGAATTAAAAATGATGCCTTTTATACTGCTGTTTGCACGCATCATTTCAGGCTGCATGCTATTCTTGGGCATCGGTTTGATGGCCTGGTATCGCATGGATCAGGTTTTGCATAGAGCTCGTTGCATTGATTTAAAATTGGGCAGCGAGAACAGCGCCACAATTAATGCTCAACTGGTTGCGCAGAAACTGGAAACGGAACAGCCAGTTCTAAGAGATGACAAGACTAAAATAGTTGCACAATCACAAAGCATCGATAGCGGTTGCCAGCATATGGACACAGTCAGTAATACATCGAAATCGGAAGAAAGTTGAATTCCGACGCTTATATTTTAACACTTCGTTTTTAACTCGTCTAGCTCTTAAGTTCGATATAAATTCCATTTTTTCTTATCTTATTTTAAGTTATGCTAAGTATTTATATAAGTTTAAAGTGAAAATATTAAAAAAAAAATTTAATAATAATTATAAAATAGTACAAATGGTATAAAAACTCTAGCATATTGTTGAAAAGATCAAACAATTTGGTATTTGATACCGTCAAAATTTTAACACTGCTACTGTTATGTGATATTTAAAGAGTTTGTCAAAGATACTTATTTAAAAAACTGTTAAATAAATCTAAATAATAATTAATTCCTAACTATGTTAAATTAAGTGTTATGAGTTGGTAGTAATATTTTAGAACATTTATTTTTTAAGATAAATGCGTCAGTTAGGTTTGGTAATGTTACAAGGGTCGAGCTGCTTCCGTGAGGGCCTTTTGGTGCATTACGAATCCCTTATTTTTTTATTTTTGACCCGTTTAGGTTGTGGTACCCAATAGACCTTATTCATTTTTATTCTCGTTCACCGAAACCATCATGTGCTCTTAGTAAGCTTCCAATCGTCTAGCAGTGGTGAAAAATCTGTTTCCTATATATCGGATTCGACGATTCTGTAGATTTGGGCATTCACACCGAAAGTGGGTGATTGTATGCATTTCTTCCGGATCATTACAATTTTCTGGCATAAGTCTGATGCTATAGTGTCAATCCTTTTGGTCATCACACCGAAGGTGCAGTGACCTATTTAGATTCCTGCCAGTATCCGGATTTCCCGATTAGACTATTAGTCACTTAGTTCCACTCTCGTTTAGTTCTGGCCAGAGCCTTCTAGATATAATGCAGTCACTTCTGGAAGCCCAGTTTCTTCTTTTGACGGCGTCTATTGGAATGTGCACGTCTGTCTGGTTCTGTTTGTATCTATCATTAATTTTTTTTTCTTGCCAGCTGATCTGCTCTGTCATTCCCTTCTACATTGCTGTGTCCGGAGGCCGGGGAGTGACATTGTGGGTATTACAGAAACTATTCAGGACTTGCTTACAATTTAGTACAGTTCGGGCTGTTGTCGTTTTGCTTTCCAGCGCTTTAATGGCCGCTTGGCTATCTACAAAAATTACTACTATCTTTGATCTATAGCGTTTCCTAATACACACGTGATCCTGTTCCGTTTTCCATTTTGGAGCCATCAGTGTAGTATTGGAGACTACCATAAGGTTATATAGTAGTATCTTACCATTCTTGTCTGCTGTGAATGGATGTGGTGTATTTTGTACCGAGTTTTACACAATGTATGATGTAGACGGTTGTTCCTTTTGATTTTTTAGTTCCACACAGATTCAGAATATATGTCACAGCATGTCCGAAAGTGCCGTTTTTTAAGCTTCTGACTCACTAAGATGAATCGCGCTCTTGGTTGCTGAACACTTAAGGAACTCTTCTATGGAAAGAAGATGTAGCATCATTTTTTGACTCGCCTGTGGCATAGATCTCATGGCTACTATTACTCCTCATTCTAAAGGGTGTTTTTTATGAGGTTTTTTTTCAATATGGATTACTCTATTGTCTGACAGTTGTTTTGACAGTTTAAAGTGACGTCTCTACTCATTTTTGTTTGGCAAATCACATTGTATAGGTTAACACCAGAATCGTGTAAATTTATTTTTAAAAACAGTGTTCAATTAAAAATGTTTATAGAGCACTTCGTGAATTTTATGGTGTACATAATCGTCCATCTGAGACCACCATAAAGAACGCAATTACCAAATTTCGGTATACATTCACTCTTTTGGATGCCAAGCCACCGAGAAGAATGAAAAGAGTGTGTACAGTAGAAAATATTGCTGTCGTTGAGGCCAGTGTCGAAAAAAACGACAATTTATCGATTCGTCGTCGTGGACTTTGTCCATCGACTTCATGGAAAATTTTGCGTAAGGATTGGTACAACAATTAAAGCCACAGGATTATCAAATGCGCCGTGAATTCAGTTATTGGTAGCTTAATCAACTAGACGAAGATCCGCTTTTTTACCGTAAAATTCTCTTCAGTGATGAGGCGCATTTTTGGTTGAATGGATATGTCAACAAGCAAAATTGCCGTATTTGGAGCAAAGATAATCCACACTCCGTTCAAGAATTACCAATGCATCCCGATAAATGTACTGTTTGGTACGGTCTATGGGCTGGTGGAATCATCGGTCCTTATTTCTTTAAAAATGAAGAAGGCCAACGCGTTACCGTGAATGGAAATCGATACAGAACCATGATCAATGAATTTTTGTTGCCAAATCTTCAAGATATGGATGTGGACGAAATGTGGTTTCAACTGGATGGTGCCACTTGTCATACTGCAGGCAAAACAATCGACTTATTGAAAGAACATTGGAAGAACAAAGACAACATTATTTCGAGAAATGGACCGGTGAATTGGCCTCCGCGTTCGTGTGATTTGAAGTCATTGGTTTATGTGGATAAACCAGCAACGATTGACGCTTTGGTAACCAATATTAAGCTGCATACAGAAAGCTGAAGCCTTAAATTGAATTCATTTAAGTCCCCTGTTGTAGTTCCCGTTTCCCCGATAATATAACAGAAACACTCGGTGTCATAATAACGTCATCACAAATATCAAAACAATAAACTCATAACATATTAAGTAAAAACAAGAGTAGGTAGATGTTAAATGACTACCTTTCAGCATATAAATCGCCAAGCCCTGACGGTATTATGACGGCTCAACTACAATATACGCTTACGGCTGCAGGCCATCTACAATTAAAATAAAATTCTATATCGATGGACAGAGGTAAAGGTGGCTTCATACCCAAAGCAGGTTAAGCTTTTCAGGCAAATACATACTAACGATTTCAGACTGATTCTTCCTTTACTGAGAAACCTTGGAAAGACTCATTGAAGTTTGTTTGAGTCAAACTATTTATCACTCTGAACTCTCAGAGTTCTCTGAACTTCTCTCTCTTAGTACCCAGCTAGTGTACAGCTTGCTTACAGCAACGGCGCATACTCTACTCTTCACTCGCTGGTATCGACTACTACAAGGTCTGTTGAAGTCAAAAAGTATACTTCAGTGCTACTTCTGAATAAATCGAGTGTCTATAATAATTGTATTCCGACCACTATCCGCCTAGTTTTGACGGAGTTGCGAGTCGAGGCGTCCCTGGTGGCGTTTGTCTGTCAATTGCTTATCAGCAGAGTACTTAGTTCAGAGCTAGGGGCCTTCTCGACTCTCGGAAAAAACTTCACATGTAGCTATCTCGGACATCAGTCTAAGATAAGAAATTTCTCTGGTATGTAAATTGAAGAAACGGACTAAGAAAGCAATACACGGCGTATTTGTCTTTGCGTGCAAAAAATCAATGGGACAGAAATGGATTTTATTTCGCCACTATAGTTCGATAGCTTTACGTGGCAATCATCTACCCAGAACTCCCATGAGGAGTGCTAGTCAAGTGGCCAATCACAAGTGAGTATTTCGCCCTAGTCAAGTTTTTTAGCTTTGAAGCAAGGATTTCAGATGTCAAACCCCAGATGTCAAGTCTGCTTGGTTCGAAAAATGGAGAGATAGATAAATAGGATGGAAAGTGAAATCAAGAGAAACAAGCGTAGAATGTTGTATGTGTGGCGGAGCGCTTTATCAACATGCGAATTTGAATCTGAGGTAAGTGTTATGCCTTTACCTTCCGTCAATTCAAGTTATTAAGCAATCTCATTCCACAAACATCTCTACCACCAACGACAACTTCCAAGGTCGTATATATTAATGAATTTGAACAAACAATGTTCATGAACATACAATGTAGTTATTATCTCATTACGAGTGAAATGAAACATAAAACCTCATGACATATCGGATTAAGATCGTTCGACTGTGGTTCCCAATTCCAACAATTGCGAATCCCAAAGGCAATACCCTATTTTTGCAAGATATTGATCCCAAACATAAAATAAAAATAGCCACAAAATAGATTTTGGAAAAGCTATTAATTGTTTGGATTGGGAACCATAGTCGTAGGACCTTAATCCGGTAGAGTACTTGTGGAATGTTGAAGAAAGAAATATATATTGTGCATTGTCATATAACGTTTATGAGCTCTGGATGGTTGGTACTAGGGAAAGCTCTAAAGATAAGAACACTGTCTTTGAAAAACTGAATTAATCTTACCCTGCAAACATTTGGAAGACGATTGGAAGATTAGATCATTTGGCGACACGCTAGCGATTCGCCTAAGGGTTCTTTGGAAGATTGATCGCAAAAACAAATGTTTTTGTTATTGCTTGTTAACATACTATTCGCAAGCAATGTTCTTAAATTCTAACCCTTAAATTACTTCTGCAGTGGTTGTTAACCTTTTTCTAACCCTAACCCATTAATAACAATGTTGCAGCATTTCTGTAGATACACTTGATTGAATTATTATGGAGATACTTTTGTTTTAATTGTTAATTTTTCAAAAGACAATTTTCTTTTATTTTATAAACAATTTCATCATGTTTCAACCTTTTTTACTTAACATGACTACCGGTTACCGACAATTAAAAGCAAATTACAATCCACTGCAATGCAAATGAATGCGGTACTTCAAATAATCATCAATGAAAAACTTGCTCAGATACTGATTAAAATATGAACGATAAGAAGAAATTTAAAACACGTTTTTAACAAGATCAGGAATTGATCTAGTTATCGGCTAAACATCGCTTGAGTTGTTGACAAGTTTCGCAGTGAAAGGACGATTTTGCTTTTAAATACTACTATTTAATAATAGTATTTGTTAAGAATTTTAATTTGCTAAAAATTGCTATATACTTATTTTCTATTAAATGTAAATTATTTTAATTTATAGTCATAAACAATTACAAATTGGTTTGATAAAAAAATAAAAAAAAAACCTGCTTTAAATACTAACATACTAAGTTTTCAGTGAGCATCTAGATATGATGATATTGTATTAATGCATAATATATGTACAATAAATAGTACAGCATTGTAACAGTCGTTTTTAAGACGTAAACGTGTATAGTTCTCGGTATCGGGTGATTAAATGGATTAAAAATAGCGCCGCAAGGATAAAGCGGTTAGTGTTTAAATCAAATAAAAAGCCAATCAAAGGATTGTGACAACGTTTACATTTACATCACTACTTGTGGATTACAAGTGATGTAAATAGTTATTAGACTGCAAAAAACGGTTGCATGGTTTCGATATTTTCGTATAAAGTGATCCTGTCGTGATATTTAAACATAGTTTTGAAAGTGTCAAAAACTATCATAGCATATTTGTCATATTTACCAGTACCACAGTACCACATTAAAAATAAAGTGCATAAATTTAATAATAAACTTTGCATCAAAATCCTTGATTTTAAATCCTCGGAACTGGATCCTCGAAATCCTTGGCAAACAATCAAGAATAGGAATAACACACTTCAGAGTTATTTTAACTAAGTTTAAAATTTTGCATGTAAGTTTTGTTTTTACCCAGTGTTTCCGGTTGTAGTACTTCAGCTTAAAAAATATCGTAAAAATTATAAATCTAGAAATCGTTTTGATCGCTTCTATAGAACTGCAATGAAGGGATTCAGCGCTTATATCGTTATACCTTATGTTGAACATACCAAACGTGTTACGCCTACTTTAAAGTTTTCTTTTCCAAAAGCAATAACTTTAAGTAGTCAATCCTAAGGAAACAGCACAGAAGAGTAAATCGTAGAACGCACAGTTCTATGGCATTTGAATAAACTTACGAACAATATTTAGTATGAGTTTCTTGTTTTCACTTAATTCAGTAATTCACTAAAAATAAGGTGTTAGAAAACTTCTTAATACTTCCATTTGACAAGCCGAAAATTAAATTATATGAGAATCGTTTGAAATTTAAAGAAAATCCTTTTTTAATGTTTTTTGTGCAAAAAACTTTTATAGTTAAGGACATAATTCCTTTTGAATATTATCACATACTCCGCATTGAACCAAAGAGTACATAATTATTATGAATTTTTACATAATTCCCATGAATCTTACCAATTACATGAGTCACATCAACTATTCAGGACATCAATGTACAAAATACACAAAACAAAAAATTATTTTCTGTATCTTTTTTTGCTACAACAAAGCATTTATGTGTGCCCGAGTTATTTTATTTCGGAATGTCTGAAAAAATTTGAAATTGGAAAAAATTAAGTCCCAATTTTTTTTTTAACACAAACTTCTTAAGTAAGACATAACTTAAAACTTCTCAACAGATTAAGGCGGTATTCTAGTCTAGGAGTACAAATTTTGTTTGTTTTTACCAGCCATTTTTATAAAAATATTTATTGGTTTTTTAACTATATAAAAATATTAAAAAAAATGTTTGACAATTGTAAAAATTACAGGCTGGTAAAGTGAGGGGGTGAAAAATAGGAATGCGTCCTTTTCGACATGACTCCAACCCTTCTGGTGATCTGAATAAGAAAAAAACAAAAAATCCTAATTAGAAAGAATGTCGCAATGGTAAATTCAAAAACTATGGAAATTAAAATATTAAAAATATATTTTTTTTTTTACAAAATCGCGAATGTTTGAAAACAAAAATGATTTTCTGCCCTTTTCTACAGTTTTGAATTTTTTAAAATAGTAAAAACAAAATATTCACAAAATTGTAGTTCTAACCATAGAGAGATATATGTATAAATGAGGTTTATAACATATTTAAAGTTAATCGGTTCATAAGAACTTGAGGCATCATGTCAGATGTTAAAGTAAACGTTGTTTCGAGAAAAAGTCGCCTAAAGATGTAAATTAAAAAATTTTTTATCTTATAAAAAAAAAATTACTTAGTTTGTTTTAAATCGAATTTTAAAAAACCACAAAAAATGTTTAACCCTAGACAAGAATACTGCTGCAAATCACATTCTAGAAAGTATAGTTTGCTTATAGAACGAATTTTCTACTCTGCTGTTGAGACCTATCTAGACAATTTAGTTGAATTTTTCCAGAATTTTTCTTATAAAATTTTTTTTTTCTTTATTTATACTGAAAGACAATGCCGTTAAGAATATTCGTAATTTGTTTCAAAATTTTCAATTTTCTTATGAGTTATTTAAAAAAGAAAAAAAAGGAATTTTTTTGTTTGTGAATTCATTGAATTCTAAAAAAAAAAAAAAATAAAAAATTTGGTTTTTGTAATTGTTGTGCTCCCTCTTAAAATCCCCAAAATTTGATCAAAATCTGCGTCATGTAACTTTCTCTCGGCCGATCTGACGTGATTTGCCCCATATAAAGTCAAATCGACCGAGTCGATTTTGAAAAGTGTGTCGCACTATTTTTAAAAACGTAGTTTCGAAATAAGCGTGTTGTAAGTTTTATTTTTTAGAACTTATTTATTACCTCAACCATTCGTTGGTAATATTGAAGGTCCTCAATCTCTGTCCTATTAAACGAGCTTCCCGAATATTTTTCTTCTAAATTCCAAATTAGGTGTATAGTGAGCTCTTTATTGAGTCTTTTTGGCCCTTGTTTGTACAATACTTTTAGAAATAGTCGTTGAGGGTTTAAATATTGTATGAAAATGTCCTTACCTATTCCATTCTATATACAAAATATACATATATAAAAATATTATATTCTATAGGAAAATATTCTATGAAATTTATTCTATGAAGGAAGAAGAATTCACATTTTCGTATGAGAAAAATCATGAATAAAATAATAAGTTGCTTAGGAGTCGTTCATTAGCTACGTGGCCGATTTTCCACGTACCACCCTTTTTTTTCTTGTTTTACCGCCACCTCCTCCTTCGTTACCCTTCATCGTGCATTTAAAAACCCCTCCCCTCCCTCCCTTAGAAAAATATATTCTCTTGCCTAGCTCTTAGTATGTGTACCAGTACTTTTTGGCATAAAATAATAATTTAATTTATAATTTTTAAAAAAAAATTCGAAGCTTGAAAAAAAATGAGATTTTTGAATTTTCAAAAACAAAAGTTGAGTTTTGAATCACTACTATAAATGGTGAACAATAAAATTTTCGATTAATTAACTTTTATTAAACTTGAAAAAAAAAACGAAAGAGCAAATAGTTCTCATGACAAAAATGAAAAAAATAATGGCCAATTTTATGTTTATTGACGAAAATTTGTATTTATGTCGCGGCATGACGTCTGAGTACTTTGATTTCACATAAAACGTTCATAAAATTCATTAATAATGCTTAATACGTATGACAGATGTGCGAGCCAGTTGTCAAAGTTCGAAAACAAGGTGATTCACAACTCCCCACATTTGTTGATTCACAACTCTCCATTTTAAATTTTCTAACATTTCTACAAAATCACTTCGGTGGATTAAATGGCAATAGATCAGACATATTTTTGACGATACTTACGTTTCGATACACTTCCGAAATAGTTTTCAAAATTTTATTCGCGTTGATCCTCGAAAAAACTTTTTTCAGCAAGCAAAAAAATTATTTTGGGTAGACACACTCTGAATACATGTTGATGGCACAAATGCTTATAAAAAATGAAAGCCCAGTTTAGTAAACAATTTTGACACTAGTTTCCTGATGTCAAGCAAATTTAACATATATATTTGAGTGATTCACAACTCCCCATTTAACCTTATTTAATAAAATATTTAGAGTAAAACAAAATTAGTAGAAATGGACATACAGTTCAATATACATACATAGTTAAATAAATATAGTACTCTACATTCAATTTTTAAACTTTAATCAAGTTGCGGTTACCCGAGCCGGTCCATAAATTTAGTTTTCAAGCAATTCAATTTATTTGACATTAATGCCTTCGTGCTAGAAAGAGCCAACCATGTAATAGAAAAATAAAATAGAAGAGCTGATCAGGGTGACAGTTCATTTGAATATGTTGTAAAAATTCACACAAAGGCACTGAAAACTTTAGGAAATACAAAAAAAGCAAAGAAAGTCGATATGACGAAGACCAAGTGTATAAAAATGTACTAAAAATGTCTTCGTGTTACTTACGTACTTTTTATTATAAAATTGTACTGAAAAAGTACAATTGTACTGAAAAACCCAACACTGATGTGTACTATCATGGCTAGAATAAATTAAGAAAAAATTTAAAAAATTAATTATTTCCATCAATAAAAACTGCCATCTTCAATTCAAGAGTCGATGCGCTCAATCACTGGAATGGAAAAAGCTAGAAACTTCAGTGATTCTTAGAAATAGAATTCTTCAACGGATTCCATGTCGATCCATTCAGGTGTATCCTCATTTCTTATGCAAAGAAACTTGCCTGGTCTTTGAGAGAGTGCCTGCATGCTTCCTTAAAATTAATTTATTTAAATAGTACGGAAGAGTGGGGTGGTTCGAGATAGGTTTAGGTTGATGCGATGAGTGCACATACGAGGTTCGTTCGGAAAGTTCTTAGCCTAACAATGAAAAACAAGAGTTAGAATTTTAAAATTATTTTTACTTTTCAATATAATCTCCTGAAACATCAACACACTTAGTCCAACACTTTTCTAGCAATTTTATTCCCTGATTAAACTAATTTTTCTGAAGCTCTGAAAAATAATCGTTTACAGCTGCAATTGCATCTTCATTGTGGGTAAAACGCAAGGCTCATTTATATAAGGTTGCGTACATTTTTTGACGCATCCTTGTTTTATGTAAACAAAAATATTTTGACATTGACAAAGTAGGGTTTTATGCTGCTCGAGAAAAAAAGTATTTTTCAGGGTTTTGTACAGTTTTCTGTTATATTGTGTACACACTAAGCCAAGATGTGTTGAAATTTTGATTTTTATCAAAATTAGAAGTAAAAGTGGTTTTAACGATCAACGATGTCAAATGCAATTCAAGTTTCGAATCAGTAAATTTTTATTTGGTCTGTCTTTCTTGATTTTCTCAATATATATTTCTTTCATTAAACCTTTTTTAGGGTATAATACTGAAATCCTTCAATTAAAATTAAAACTATCGGTAGATCAAACTCAATGGCTTAATTTTATCAGGACATCCGAATTTACAGATAAAAACATAGGAACAATTAAAAAATAGTACTACAAAAAACTACCAAATAGTATTATATTCAGGCAACCGTGTCAGTTCTTTGCTCAAATGACTACGCTGTTTTCCTCTCATTTCAAAATAATGGTGCAAAATAAAAAGAGTTTTCAGATCCAAATGACATTTTACATGTGTTCATACGGTGGATGAAAGTTTCCAACAGACTTAACTTTTTGCCGTTTATGCCGTCATATCTGTGGCAGGCCTCGTAATACATGAGATCTCGTTCAGAAAATACTTTACAGTTATTGTGAGCATTCATAACATTACCACTATGACAGATATTGGCGTGTCTCAAAACACCCCACTCTCCCCTAGTTTTTATTGAAATTTATTTTTATTCCGATTTTTGATGCGAAATACAAGCCACAGATAAGACACGATCTATGACTGATTTCCTCTTTCTGTGATAAATACTTTTAAATACTTTTTTTTTATGCAATTTTTCATTATTTAGCAGCTGTATCCTGAATTGTCCAAAACAGTTTGATATCTTCGATCCAAAGTTTCCGTAAGATTCTGTACTCCACGCCTCTAAACCACGAGTCCATAAAAACTGGCTTAATAAAGTTTAGTAAAATGCTAGTTTTCTTCATACGACAAGATTATTTTGTTCATTTATTTCCCTCACATTTCACTTTGCTTACTTGAAATGAACAGCTTTACTATAACGGAAGTGGTGGTTTTAGGATTAGGTCTCTGTGTAGGACGTCTTGCGATTGCCTAAAACAAAAATAGAACTACAGTTGATAAAAACATTATTAGGCTAAAACAAAAAGTTTACATCTGTCCTATTTATGTATGTGTTCATGGCTGTAAGTCGTCTTAATGATTTGCAAAAGTTTTCTATTCAGGTATGTTAAATGTCTACTATTTGTTCTAAAGACGAACTTGCTCTAAAGAAATGTTCATTGCATACTTTAAGGAACAGTATTTATTTAGATTCTTCAAGATAAAAAACTGGAATAATAAATATATAATAATAACTCTATAAAAACTAATCTATTCATACTATTTTTCTCAACATCACAATGTTTATACTTTAATTAACATTTTCAATGACTTCTTGTTAAATTAAAGTTCTTGAATTGTTAGTGGCAATTATAAAAAAGAATACAGTGTTTAGAAAATGAATTAATTAGATTTCGTTGACATCAACCTAAAGCAATTAAATACACACAGCTTTATGCATAGTATGTGCATTCAAGTAGGGTCAATAAAATTTTCATATAATTATAATATGCAGAATTTGTTTGTTATTTATACACGTTTATGTGATTTTTTTTTAATTGACAAAAATTATTGTACAGTGACGGCCAGGTAGAACTGGACAGGTTATGTATACAACTTTGTGTAAAACAGATTTGTGCACGTTTTTTTGTGTATGAATACACTCAAGCCATGTATAATTACTTAAAGCTTATGTTCAAGTACACATGATGAGTGAACGCAAAATTTATTTAGGCTTTTTATGAACGTATAAAGAATATATATTTTCAATGTAGAGTTAAATCAACTATAAAATCTGCTGCAAAACCAATAATCTGAATGTCGACTCTTCTTTCATTATTTGTAGATAGCCGATTTAAAAGCAGCTTCTCAGGCTTTAAATAACCTTTTTAAAATTTGAGCTACAACTTCTTAACTTCAGCATGAAAATAATACGTCAGGGAAACTCTAGCACTGGATTCGGTATATTCGGACTATGTGTATTTGCCGTTGGCATGCTGTATGGAATAAATTGGGAGTCAATTTTTGGGGTTCTTATACAAAAGGTAATAATTTTTCCAACCACAATAAACTTCAAATTTGATATTGTACTTTCAATTATTTCTTGCTACATTTCAGTTTATCAGTCTGAAGCCCAACTCTGAAATTTTTAATTTATGGAAAACACCACCGATGAAAATTGAATTAGATTTTTACATCTTTAACTGGACCAATTCTGAGGATTTCTATAATTCGAGTACAAAGCCGCGTCTAGAACAATTGGGTCCTTATCGTTTTATTGAGAAATCAGATAAATTTGACATACATTGGCATCCGGAAAATGGAACGGTCAGCTATAGCAAACGAAGTTATTACTATTTCGATGCTGAGGGCAGTCATGGGAAATTGAGTGATAAAATTGTTACACTCAATTTGGTGTCAGTGGTAGGAAGAAATTGGATAGCTCGGTAGCTTAAACTTCGATGTATGTGAAAAGTATTTGTTTTTCTACTCTTTGCATGGCTTGTAGACAGCTGCTTCCAAGGTTAATAATTGGGAATTCTTTCGTCGCAGAATGGCCACGTTTGCGCTGAATATGTACGAAGACAGTGTTGTGCTGGAAACCACCGTGGATAAGTTGCTCTTTACGGGTAACAAGGACTTATTGCTGAATGTGGCTAAAGCATTGCCGATGGTGATTGATAAGATATTGCCTTTTGATCGATTCGGTTATTGTTATCTGGTAATGTCTGTTTTCGAATTAAGTTAATCTTATGACAAAATTATATCCTAATTTTTATATTTCTCATTTAAAGCGTAATGGTAGCGCCGATTTCTGGGGCAAATACAACATTTTTACTGGCGCTGATGATTTTTCAAAAATTGGTAAAATTCACACGTGGAACTATAAGGAACGTACTGGAAAGTATGACTCCTATTGTGGTATGATGAATGGCACTTCCGGCGAAATTCAACAGCCTAATCTTAAAGTGAATGACACAGTCTCGTATTTTATCTCTGACCTATGTCGTAGCGTACCGCTGGATTATGTGGATCAGTCTGAACTAAATGGCATTCCTTACTTTAAATTCACTGGAGGATTGCGGGCCGTGGATAATGGTAACTTGGTAAAATTGGTGACTTAATTCAATTTATCACAAAACATACTTTTGAAAAGCTAGAAGAAATATAAGCGTTTTTTAGGTTTATTAAAAAAACACAAGAAATTTAAAAATAGAACGACGAGATTTTTGTAATACGCCTCCAAACATAAATGGAACTACGATTTGAGCGTTATTGATATGTGAAGTGAACGTGATCCTTTTTTTGAAATGAAAATCTCCAGTAGCTTAGGAGAACTGTCGTTAAATTAAATTCAGGACTGATAACCTCGTATAGAATAAATCATTATAAGACAGGCTTGAGGATGGGACGAGCTTTAGAAAAACTGAATCATATGGTATTTGAATAGATATTTGTTAATTAGTATTCAGTTATTCACTAAATCGGAACTCACGAATATTAGGTCACTCATAAAACCGAAAACATGGAATGCCAAACAAAAGTTTTTAATAAACAGAACATTTTTTTATCAGATTCGGTTGTGGTTACGGCTATGACTATGGTTATGTTCATGTTTATGTTTATGTTTATGTTTATGTTTATGGTTATGGTTATGGTTATGGTTATGGTTATGGTTATGGTTATGGTTATGGTTATGGTTATGGTTATGGTTATGGTTATGGTTATGGTTATGGTTATGGTTATGGTTATGGTTATGGTTATGGTTATGGTTATGGTTATGGTTATGGTTATGGTTATGGTTATGGTTATGGTTATGGTTATGGTTTTGGTTATGGTTATGGTTATGGTTATGGTTATGGTTATGGTTATGGTTATGGTTATGGTTATGGTTATGGTTATGGTTATGGTTATGGTTATGGTTATGGTTATGGTTGTGATTATGGCTATGGTTATGGTTATGGTAATAGTTCAAGCTTTCACGTCCTCTTCGTTTGTTCTGTGTAATTCTAAGGGAAGGAACTTACCATCATACCATTTTTTGAGAAAATTGATCATCCTGAAAAATATGTGACTCAAAGGTTAAATGCATGGAACTATTACTCAATACTAATTTTATGGAAAGACAGTAAAGATTAATCCTTTGGTGCCATGATACAAATAAATAAAAAAATAACTATTGACTTCGGCAGGGCTTCGGGGTACCCCTCCTCTTCCTCTTAATGTAAAGTAAATGCATCATTGTTGCATGAATCTCTTGCATAGGCCTTCGGTTAATACTAAGGTTCTACAGCCAAAATTAATTTTTAGGCAGAAACACAAGGATTTGAACAAGGATAATTACAATGATTATGACAAGGATTTAGGCAAGTATTCGGACGAGGATTTCGACAATGATAAAGGAAAGCACAAAGACTAGGTTTAGGACAAAAATTTGGACAAGGATTAGAACAAAAATTTTCAAAAGTATTAAGATAAGAATAAAGACAAATATACGAGCCAGATTAGGACAAGGATTTAGACAAGAATTCTCATAATGACAACGGTTGGGACAAGTGCAAGACAAGCATTTAAACAAAGATAAGAATAACGATAAAGACAAGGATTTGAAAAAAGATTAGGATTAGCATTTGGATAAAATTAGAATAAGAATTTGCGAAAGGATTAAGACAAGATGTTGGACAATGATTCTGACAAGAATTTAGGACACGCATTGAAACAAACACAAAATTAAAGTATTAAGACAAGGAATTGGACAAGAATTAAGACAAGATTTTCAAAAACTGTAAAGGTAAGGATTTAAATAAGGAAAAGGACAAAGATTTTAACAAAGATTGGAACGGTTTGTGAAAAGGATTAGACCAAAGATGAGACAAAGATCAATACAAGGCTTATAACAAGGATAAAGTTCCGAAATTTTAAAAAGATTAAGATAAGGATTTGAACAACGATTAGAACAAGGATTTGAACAAGTATAACGCCAAGGATTTAGAGATGGATTAGGATTGGGTCAAGAATAAAGACAAGTTTTTAGACAAATATTAGAATAAAGGATATATGGATTAAGGGAGCATATGGATAGGGAGTTGACAAAGGATAACAACAAGATGTTGGACAGTTATTAGGACAAGATTCGGGCAAGCAATTGAGTCGGGATTAAATCAAGGACAAAAGACAAGGATAATAACAAGAATTTGTACAAAGATTATATAAGGATTTGAACAAGGATAGGAAAAGGATTTAAATAATTGAAGAAGTATTAGGACAAGGATTTACAAAACAAGGAAGAGAAGAAGATGAATAAGAGCAAGTGTATTCTAGATAGCAAGTGTTTGTTAAACTTAATTTATTTCTTTTTATACCCTAAACCTGAAAGGTCAGGGTATATTAACTTTGTGCAAACATTTGTAACGCATAGAACGAAGCGAGTCCGGTATAGAAAAGTATATATATTCTTGATCAGCGTCACCACGTGAGTCGAGCTACCATGTCCGTCCGTCCGTCCGTCCGTTCGTCCGTCTGTCTGTCTGTGTGTTGTCCGTATACACAGGATAAGAAGAAGGAGTTGAGATAATTGGATGAAACTTGGTACACATGGTCACATGCACCCAATGATCTGCACTATTGAATATTTTTGGAATCTGCCCACGGACACGCCTACCTCCCATACAACGCAAAAATGTAAAACTGCATAACTCAGCTCATAATAAACCTACAACAATAAAATTTGGTACGTATGTGTTTTATATCAACACAAACATGTCTTTGAAAAATGGACGTCATCCACCAACGGACACGCCCACCTCCCATACTATCCAAAAATTTAAAACGCAATAAATAAGCCTCTGTTTAACCTACAGAGCTAAAATTTAGCACATATGTTGTTTGTAACAAAACAAAGATGGTTCTGAAAAGTGGACATCATCCGCCCACGGACACGCCTACCTCCCATACAACACAAAAATTGAAAACTGCATAACTCAGCTCATAATTAGCCTACAACAATATAATTTTATATGTATGTGCTTTATACAAACACAAAGCTTTTTTCGAAAAATGGACGTCATCCGTTCACGGATACGCCCACCTCCCATACAACCCAAAAATTGAAAACGCAATAAATAAGCCTCTGTTTAACCTACAGAGCTAAAATTTGGCACGTATGTTTTTTATGACAAGACAAAGATGTTTTTGAAAAATGGACATAATCCGCCTACGGACACGCCTACCTCCCATACAACCCAAAAAGTTTTAAACTCAATAAATAAGGTTGTGTTTGTCATAGAGAAATTAAATTTGGTATGCATGTATTTTATACCAAAACTAAGGTGTGTTCAAAAATCCGTCCATGAACACGCCCACAATAAAGGCATTAACTGTGAGCTACTGGAATAAAACTTGGAATGTGTAAATTTTTCATCAACATTTAAATGCATATAAAATATAGGCTTCATCCACCCTTAGAGACGCCCATTTACAATAAAAAATTTCTGTTTTGAAAAGTGGGTTTAGGGTATTTCATAGTCGGCCTAGACCGACTTTAGACTTTGTTTACTTGTTTTTTGCATAACTTTGCTCAATTTTAACAAAACTTTATCTTAATTCTATAAACTTGAATAACTATCACCCAAGAATATAATTTTTATTTCTGTATAACGGTTTTAAACAAGCATTCATTACTCTCTGAGTATTGCCATTGTCTGCAGAAAGATGACGGCCCATTAGAAAAATTGTTTACATTGAAAAACTTTCCTGTCAGATGTGAGGATTGAACTTGCGCTTTCGCGTTCCGTTGACACCCAAGCCACACACTAAGTATGCACGGCCATGGCCTGCATTCATCTTTCTTTCTTTTTCCAAAAATTTTTACCCACTTATATAAATTTCAGACACTTAACTTTCACCACTACTCATATCTATAAACAATAACCGCTCACTAGATCCACCAATAAAATTTCTTTGAATTTAATATTAGTTCTAAGTAATCCATCTACATTTAACTCTTATATTAGTAAAATTGAATATCTCTACTAGGAACGCTTTATCCGGAAAACAAGTGCTATTGCGTAAAGGGCAAATGTTTGCCATCTGGATTGATGAATATAGCACCCTGTTGGTATGGCACGCCGTTATACGTATCATATCCTCATTTTTACCTCGCCGATCCATCTTATTTAAATGGTGTTGAGGGACTGGACCCGAAAAAGGACGCACACGAACTCTTTGTTTTACTTGAGCCACGAACGGGCTTAACTTTAGATATAACAGCAAGATTACAATTGAATGCTTTGGTGGAGCCGTTGCCGGCCTTCCGGTAAGATCTTAATTGTATTCGCAATAAGTATTATTTTTAATTTCTCGTATTTAATTTGTCATCTTCAGATTATATAAAAATGCGCCACGCGTCTTCTTTCCTTTATTGTGGGTGGAAGAAAAGGTACGCATGCCAGACGATATAGCGTCTAGGCTCAAAACATTGCCCACAATATTGATTGGTGGACATGTTGCGAGTGCTATAGTCATGCTTGTGGGCTTAGCTATAGTTGCTTGTCATCTGACAGCAAGATTTTCTAAAGCCGCACATTTTGTAAAATTCATTTCGGTACATGAGATACAGTCATGCATAGAAGATGAGAAGCTGAAACAGGATAAGTTAAGTGTGGATGGATGTCCGTTATTGGATATAAAACTAAAGGTACAATCAACCAGTGTGGATCAACTGGATGCAGATGACTTGTATAGCTCTAGTTCTACAACGGCATTTTTCTTTACTGAACCAAGTCTGAGTGTAAACGATACCGAAGAGTTATAACAAAATTAAATAATTTGAAAAAAATTCATATTTTGAAAATTTAAATTCTCAAATTATGACTTGATTGTGATTGTATGTAAAAATAATTTAAGCTTAATATAAAAAAAAATTTTAGTCAGAATGATGTGTTTATTTTTTGATTTGGTCTCGATACGATGAAAAAACAACACTTTACGGTGTTTTAAGTCTTTAAATGAAAATGAATTAGCTACTGGAATCTTATTTGGATTGTAATTTAGTGAAATTATGTTGCGAATGAGGGTAATCGGCGTCAGTTCAGTTATCCTCGAAAACGACATTGATTTCAACAAAAAATACTTTGTCGGTATGCTACAAATGCTTACTTTGGTAAGAGCTTAAAACTATTCTACTGGGGTTGCGGTATGAAGAGCGTAAGTAAACTGCTTTTAAGTGTTTCGCTTAAGCACCACAAAGAGCTTAAGCCAACATAAACAAAACCTGCTCAAAAAATCATAAGAGCACAACGTAGTGTCAAAGAGGAGTTAAAAAACCAGTTTATAAACAGCTAAATATAAGTTCAAGCAACCATGTTAACAATATTGTTGTTAATTGTCATCGAGACACCGGTGCCTCTGGTGAAGATCAATTTGAAATAGTAGTCTTTCTTAATGTGAACAGTTAGTACATGCCACGGTATGCGCTTCTCTTATTCGAAATAAAAAGAGAAGAACACATGCTAGATGTATTGGTGTAAGAATTTGTTTGGTTAAATTGAACCAATCAGTGATGGGCAGTATTTTATCTGAAAATCCCACTTTAATGCTTTAAATTCCAATTTTATGCATATCCCATACAGCTAGGGCATTTATCTGAAAATCCTACATTTTTGTCTTTATCTTATAAGATATTTTTAATTCCCATCCTATCCCATAAACCAATCGAAAAACCCTCAATTAAGCATTCAAATATTTTTTCACAAAACTATGTATCAAATATTTTTATTTTTCTATTCACAAGATCTCATTTGCATTATAAAAAACAACAATTTATAGTACACAAACCAAAAAAAAGTATACAAATCGAAAGGATTTTTCATGTACTAGGGTAGAACGAGGATAATTTGACAAAAACAAATGCATTTTCTCAGTTTTAAGGCAAACTTAAAAGTATATCTTAACCTTAATAAGTGGTATCATTGCATCATTATTTGACATTAAATCAGAATTTAATTCATTATTGTATATATATATTTATATATATATTATTGTGTATATATACTTTAAAAATAATTGTGTTTTTGTCAGATATAAATATTGGTCAAATCCTCCTTATACTTCTAAGGACAAATCCTTTTACTTATGAGGAGGATATGATAAAGCCTTAGATAAATAACAAAAAGCCTGACAAAAAAACCTTACAAAAAAGAACACAACTTTTAACAAAACTTTTCACTGCTTATTGAGATCAAAACATAGAAGATATTTATTTTAAAGCACTTTTTTTATTACTGGCTTAATAACACTTTTATGCACTTTTCAAAAATCAAAAATATAAGAAAAATACTTACAAAAATCAAAAAGTACGTGCAACGTCAAGCAGGAGCGCAACAGAACTGACACATTTGTGTGTATCTATCGCAAAATGTTCCACTTTGTTTATTTTCTTAGAGTTAAGCGAAAAAACGATATGGTTTTCGTTAAATTTGAAAATGGCAAAACCTCCTTTCGTCAAATCATCCTCGCGCTATCCTATTTCTTTTGGTACCGAAATTGGTGGTCAGATTTTCGAAACACTCTATTGTATACTCAGTGTTGAGTAGGGCTTTCATTCCCAAATGGTTCAGAAAAATTGTAAGATGCTATAATGGCATTTAAAAATCGTTATCTCGGATTCCTGTTAGATTTTTCAGGATTTTTTAACTAAATAGCAAAACAAGCTATTTATTTCGATACTGAAAATTGACCCAAAATTTGGAATCCCAATATGTTAACTGTTATTTCTCTTGTGAACTCAATTGATCGCTTTTGTAGTTGTTTACCAGCATGTAGATCTTCCCAGAATTGGACGATCTAGACGACATCATAGTTGTTTATATGGTTCCACCATCACTCGCATAGGATTCAATCTGGTCGTAGTTCGTGGCCATTGTTATTAGTCAAGCCAAGGTTATAGTTATCAAAATGAATAAATCTTTCTTTTTTCTTAGAATCTGTTCCTCTGTTCCCAGAGAAATAAATTCTCTAGCCTCAGCTTGATAGCCAGAAAATAGTAGGACTGTAACACAAATCTTGAAATCTTCTTAATTTAAAAACACGTGTTGGATTTTTTTTTTAAATGCATTCAAAATAGTTTGGCTAACAGCAAGTTGTCTTACTTCAGCATGAAACAGTTTTTCAAAGACTTGAACTTTGTTGAGTCTAACCAAATCTGAAGCACAGTTTTGAATTTCAGTCAAATACATGGTCGTCTGTCGCTAAATATGATTCCACTAAAAACTCAACCTCACCTACTGCCTTAATGTTGTCTTCATACATATCCTTTTCATCTATAACATAATCTATTGGTGGAGGAATCAGGTTAATATCAGCTTCAACTATCTCTGTATTATTATCAATTTCATCTAGGAGACAATATGGAAACATATTCTATACAAATTTTGAATAGGAATAGTTTTTTAAATCCATTGTGGATAATAAATTAATTTATACATGAATCCACAATACTTTTTAAGGTTCAACAAAGCTTGGCTTTGCTTACTTACATATATATGTTAAAAATTATTTTATGACTTATTCTAAGTTTTTGGTTTCAGAAAAAATTAAATAACTGTTTTTGTTTTAGTTTTAGGCATACAATTTTTTTATGGAAGCAAAACGAAAATTTTATTAAAAATTTTCCAAAGCTTCTGGAAAACCCTGTATAGGGCTTTTTTCTATAAAATTAAAGTTAAGAACTTAAAAAAAGCAAAAATTCCCACATAAAAATGCTTTTTCTTATAGAGCAAAAATTCCCACCAAGAGTTATTTATGCCACCATCGCACAACACTGAACCCAACAGTAACAACAATAATAAAATAGCCGAAAATAAAAAACGACGACTCTTAAAACAAACATTAAGGCGATAACAAAACCTGATAAATTACAAACTGATAAACCAACCAACCATTCTACTCATAGGATTGCATTGTTGTCGCAACCGAGAGATACAGAAAATTCCACCCAAAAAGACAATCCCTAGAGGAGAACACGCAGTGAGAGTGTGATAAAAGATCACAACTGAAACATTGTGAAGAGAAACATTGTGTTATTTTGTGATAGCGTCGGGTTGCCATCTCTTAGAGTCACAAAATTTTAATATTTAGTATATGTAACAACTACATTGCAGCTAAATATCTTGTACAGAAATATTTTTATTTTTTTAATGCAATTCTTCATCGCAAAAATATGGGTGGAATAGGGATGAATATGATCAAAAGACATATCCGAAAAAATATGAGTTGTTTGGACTACCTCCTGCACAAATCCAACACCTCAAAAGCGACATATTGGCTACCAAAACTAATGTTTTTATATTAAGAATAACCTAAAAATAATTGAAGCAACCCTTCTTAAATAAACAAATCTACTTTCAGGATGCTTGAATTGATCAATGCTGTTCTACAGATGTCTTAAAAGTTGTCTTTTCTCAAGACATTAATGGTTTTTTTAAAGTTTTACCACAAAATAGTAAACTATGACATCGCTTTGAAAACCGAGGGTTTTGCTTACGGAAGCAAGATATTGCTTACCATTATTAATGTTTGACATATTATGGAGGTACATACAAAATGTAAGCCGATCTTAATGGAACTCAAGCGAAAAGCTAGCCGAACAGAATAATAGATGTGTACCAAAATGGTAGTACCTCCCTTAGACCTTTATTAAGTTTTTGCATAATTTTTTTATGTAAAGTTCGTATAAAAGTTGGCCGATCGTAACAAAACTTGGCCAGAAGGCTAGGCAAATGTGTAATTCCTTTTCGAACTTTGCTTAATTTTTTGTATTTTTCCATACAAAATTTACCACTGTTTGAAACCTACCTTTCGTTTTTATTAAAAACGACAATTACATGTCATAACTTTGCAAAAATAATTTATAAAAATAATAGAGTCAGGCCCGTAGCCAGAAAATTGTAGGTCGGAAAGCAACCACATTTTTTTCGAAATTAGAGAACCATAACACTAGAAGAAATTAAAATGGGGGTGTTTTGAACTAAATTTTTTTTTTAAATTTATTTTATTTAGTATTTTATTAATGGTTAATTAATTTTAAGGTCTAAAATAGCTAACTTATAATAAATTTATAATAATTTAATGAATATTGGAACAAAAATTGTGTTGATATTTTTAAAAGTAGCAAATTTTACCCTTAAAATTAAATTTAAAAAGAAATTTAATTCAAAAACACCATGTTTTTTATATAAATTTCTTCTAGTTTTATGGTTTTCTAATTTCGAAAAAAATTTGATTGCGCTCCGACCCACAATTTACTGGCTACGGGCCAGAATAGAGTAATTTAAACACAAGTTAATCTGAGAAAAATGTACCCACCAAAGAATGGTTTCGGCTCAGGCAGAATACAGGGCACAACAAATAACCATAAATGTATATAAGAATATCTACTAAAACAACACTTCTTTAATCTACTTTTGAGTTTACCTTTTGACAAGTTAACATCAAAAACTCTACAGTTGTTAATATATGTATGTACTCATGCGGTTTAAGGAAGCAGTTAACATAAAATTAGTTCTACTTAAAGAGGGTGGTTTTCTTAGAGGTACCTATAGAACTTTGAAATGGAATAAAACAAGGATGAATTTTTAAGATTGACATGAAATTGGCTTAATTCAAAAGATAATGTTTTGGCATTATAATTTAAATATGATTTCTGGCATATGCCCATCACGGCTGACTCGGACGTAATCTAATCTGGATGTTCAATTTTCAATCACTTTTTCCACCATTTGTGACCATATATCGGCAATATTGCGGCAAATGTTGTCCTTCAAGTGGTCGATCGTTTCGGGCTTATCGGCGTAGACTAGCGACTTCACATATCCCCAAAGAAAATAGTCTAGCGGCAATAAATCGCATGATCTTGGAAGCCTATTCACGGGTCCGGAACGTGAAATTATGCTGTAACCAAACGTTTTTAAAAAAGTATGGTCCAATGATTCCACCAGACCATAAAACGCACCAAACAGTCAGTTTTTCTTAATGTAACGGTGTCTCAACATACACTTGAGGATTATCTTCACTACAAATACGGCAGTTTTGTTTATTGACGTAGGCATTCAACCAAAAGTGAAAAGTATTTCGAACAGAACCATTATTTTCAAAATAAATTTGCACAATTTGGAAGCGTTGTTCAGGCGTCAGGCTATTTATGTTGAAATGCCCAACCAAAGTACACACAAATCACTTGACAGCTGACACAATGGCCACCAGTTAAAATAGTGTTGCCAACTTTAAGTTCTACACCTCTCAAAAAACAGCCTTTATAAGCACCCTTAAAAGTTTGCCTTCACCTGGCAACCCTGTTTGATAGAAAATTAGTCAAAAGAGCACAAGTTGCTTTAACTTATTTTCGATTGATAATGAAAGAAGTAAAATCGATTTTTCGAGCAAATAAAACAAGTTTTAAAAAGATTATATAAAAAAGTGAGCATCAACAAGCAAAAGCAAAAGAGAGCCAGAGCGCAATATAGATAGAAATAACGAGAGTGCGAGCACTAAAATGTGATAATGAAAAAATGAGGCGCGCCTTAAATTAATTTAAAAATGATTGTGTTAAATTGAAAATAGTCACAGTCCAACAGCCAAAACCAAATGAACGTCGAGCGATTGACGAAAAAAAATAAAACATACTAACAGTTAAGTGAGTCGTTGACGTATGAGTCGAAAAAGAGCGCGACGCGGAGTGAATGATTTAACGCCAAAAATTTAATGAATAACTAAATAATTAATACTATTAATTAAACAAAATCAAAACTAAGTAGGTGACGCAATTTGTTGACATGAGTTAAAACTAATTTTTCGGAATGTCGTCGAATTGTTAATGTGGTAAATAAAAGAAAAAAAAAAATTAGAAAAAAATTAAAATGGTAGAAATTGAAGAGGCGAAATTTAACAAAAACAAAAATGCTTGACTAGTTTTGATGATGAAGCAAAGTGTTGAGCTGTGCAATTTCTGTGAAAATAACACATTTAAACAGCGAAATTAAATAAACAAATTAAATTAAATTTTGACATAAAAAATACGACTTTGCCTCGAAAATAAAGTTCATCAACAGGCATCGGACACATAAAATTCGATCAACAGAACATTATTTAGTCTTATGTTGGCTACTTCCGCCTCATTCTTTCACAGGGGAAATCTTCTTTCACCCCCGCAGTTACAAGTCTATGGCTAACTAACGCGCTCACGCTAGAGCTCTCTCTTGCAAGTAGTTCCTTGTTTGATAAGCATTTCTTTAGCATTATTACTAAAGATCTATTCATTTCTTAAATATTTTGCTCTTATTGATGTAATTTTAATTTCTCTAAATTCTCTTTAAGACCGACCGTAGTTTTTGTTTACTCTGCTTTTTTTTCAAGTTGCCTCCAATTCTTTCTGTCTCTTTGAGATAATCGCGCGCGGCGTCGTCTGAATTTTCAAGCAGCGCCACTTGAGATTTAAAAAAGTTTTCCGTACTTATTTTAAAAATGTTGAAGATTTTCAAGTTTGAAATTATTATTTTGTGTATTAATCTTTTGTTTTTATTAATATCTCTTTTGATTTTGACGTTTGTTTGTTTGCTTGAAACGATCTACTTCATTTAGTTTGCTTTTAAGCGCATTTTTATACCCTAAACCTGAAAGGTCAGGGTATATTAACTTTGTGCAAACGTTTGTAACGCATAGAACGAAGCGAGTCCGGTATAGAAAAGTATATATATTCTTGATCAGCGTCACCACGTGAGTCGAGCTATCCATGTCCGTCCGTCCGTCCGTCCGTCTGTCCGTCTGTGTGTTGTCCGTATACACAGGATAAGAAGAAGGAGTTGAGATAATTAAATGAAACTTGGTACACATAGTCACATGGACCCAAGGATCTGCACTATTGAATATTTTTGGAATCCGCCCACAGACACGCCTACCTCCCATACAACGCAAAAATTGAAAACTGCATAACTCAGCTCATAATTAACCTACAACAATAAAATTTGGTATGTATGTGTTTTGTATCAACACAAAGATGTTTTTGAAAAATGGACATCATCCGCCCACGGGCACGCCCACCTCCCATACAACCCAAAAATTGAAAACGCAATAAATAAGCCTCTGTTTAACCTACAGAGCTAAAATTTCACATATGTTTTTTATGACAAGACAAAGATGGTTTTGAAAAATGGACGTCATCCGCATACGGACACGCCTACCTCCCATGCAACCCAAAAAGTTTAAAACTCAATAAATAAGGTTATGTTTGTCATAGAGAAATTAAATTTGGTATGTGTGTATTTTATACCAAAACTAAGGTGCGTTCAAAAATTGCGAGTAATCCGTCCATGAACACGC
Organism: Tetanocera ferruginea; assembly: GCA_958299015.1. NCBI lineage: Eukaryota > Metazoa > Arthropoda > Insecta > Diptera > Sciomyzidae > Tetanocera > Tetanocera ferruginea. Next base: position 146,598,897 of record OY282641.1, read on the forward strand.
CCACCTCCCATAGCGAAAGCACAATTAAGGCATTAACTGTGAGCTACAGGAATAAAACTTGGTATGTGTAAATTTTTCATCACCATTTAAATGCAATTAAAATATAGGCTTCATCCGCCCACTACAATACAATAAAACGCCCATTTACAATAAAAATTTTTTATTTTTGAAAAGTGGGTTTAGGGTATTTCATAGTCGGCCTAGACCGACTTTAGACTTTCTTTACTTGTTTATTATTATTTTTACCTCGTATACATTTTATTCTTTTCGCTTTTTCGAGCAAATTTATTTGCATATACATGATTTTATTTACCGCCTTATATATTCTTTTGTATTAAATATCTACGTGTGTTTATATCAAAATCATTCATTCATTCACTTTGTGTAGCCAGCCATTTTTAAAAACAAACAAAGATAACAAGTTTTTATTTTTATTTTGCTTGAATTAATTTTTCGTTATTTATTTAAAAATTTTATGTTAACGAGTTTAACAACTTAAAATATTTGACTCACTTAATGGAACGAGCACACGAGTTGATTTTAACACGATGAATACAATAAATTCATAATTTTAATTAATTTCACTTATGTACATTAGTAAGCAATGGGGAGAATAAACTATTGGCAACTATTTTCACCACTTAAAGTTACCGTTAGTGTCATCAGGGTTGCCAAGTTGCGGTGAATTCAAAGAATTACAGGGCATTAAGTTTTAATTAATGGCCTACAGTTATAACTCGAACTTGAAAAATATTCTTGGCATTTTTTTTCTCATTTATAATTCTTGAGCAAGTCCAAAAAGCTGTCAAAGTGAAGTAGTAATTTGCCTTAATTAACACTGAAAAAAAACTTTTTCTCATATACGGGTCATATCTTGTGAAGCAGACAATAAAAATATTTTATCCTCTTGATTTTATTTATTTTTGGTTACATGACACCTCAATACTCGTTAGTCACTTACTTTTCACAAAATATTTGTAAAGGTATTGTTAAATACTGTATACAGCCAAGTTTCATAAGCATACGTTCGTATACGAAGTATTAAGCCATATTAAGGGCTTCTTATATTAAGGGAACAATTCCCTATATATCCGCCATGCATTATTTTTCCTCAAAGCAGCTATTTTTTCTAAAAAAAAGAGTTTCCTCAGAAAACCTTTACGTATTTCTTTGACACAAGGAATGTAAGGAACATCTTGAAATCGAGGTCTAGACAACCTTAGACCTCAATTACTAATGAAAACATCACAGCCGTTAAGAATTTTGTTTTGGTTAATGTCGTGAGATAGCTGCACTCCTTGATATCTTATATGAATCGGTTGAACAAATTTTGGGCAAGTGACGCGTTGCTGACACGACTAATTAAATTTTTTCAAAAGAACTTAATTTTCAAAAATACTGCGAACAATCTTTCGAGTGGCTTCCTAATGGTAGGTCGAAAACAAAAAACCACGACAAAGTCGCTCAAAACTTTTAGTTTTACCGACGGTTTTCTTTGATCATAGCGGTGTCGTCCTTTCTGAATTGCTTCAATATGGATGAACAGTTATCAAAGAGTATTATTAACAAACTCTGAGACATTTGCATGACCAGGTATTCACAGTGCCCGAACGATTGAAGAGTTCATCGCCAAGAAATCGTCGCGATAAAATCTTCGTTCCCTCCAACTGTTCACAGTGCACGATTGCCAGTTTGCGAACAAACGGTAATTCGCCATCTTGTTCGATCGGGAACTGTAAACGGTTGGGCGAACGAAGATTTTATCGCGACGATTTCATCGCGATGAATTCTTCGTCCGTTGCATGTATGTGCCCCGAAAAACCCGTAGTATACTTAAAAATACTGTAGATGCTAAAATAATTCTAGATTGCATTGGAAGAGGAGTTAGTATGGCTCTTTACGTACTTTTTTTATCAAGCAACTCCTGTTATGTGCTTTTCTACATTTTACCGCAAAGGAACACTGTATTCGCCCAAAAATATTCAACGCCGGCCCATCAGAGCGATCGAAGAAATCAGTTCGCGCCGAAATTTTTAACAAAGGCTCTGACAATGGCAATGACAACAAAAAAAAACAAATAAAATCCATCTCTCGTTCATTGTGAAATGAAGCTACGACTATTCTTACCTAATTACTTCTTCATTGCCCAAGGAAGTAAATAAGAGATGAATACCCCGTAGTCTCATACAAAAAAGTATATGACGTTTGAAAACAAAGGGTCATTATCTCCGAATCTAAAAGTATGTGCCAAGAAGCTATCTTCGGATTATCGCTTTTTCTGGTGGTAAAGTTCCTTCCTAAAGTAAATTCGAGGGAGAATAATTTTTTTGCTTATAAGATCAGAGAGACTCCTTGTCTTAGCTTCGCCACAGAAGTTTTTTACAGGCGAATGCGAGGTCCAGAAACTTGATAAATGACTTCGCAAAAGCTTAAATCGAAGCACACACTACAAGCTCGTTCACAAGGTTTTTAAACTTGCCTAAAGTACGTTCGAGGTAGTTTGAACCTGTTTAGATACGGTTCTTAGAAGTGATATTGAGGAGAATCAAGAATATCGAAAATGAAATCTCACAGCAATTCAATTAGTTCAATTAGTTTGTTGAGGCATTGAAGCCATAGAAAAAAGCATGATAAATATTTCAAGGAAAAACTAGAAAATTTTAATACTGCGGTTTTGCACTTTAAATTAAACTTTATACAAATAAAGTTCAACTTTTTATACTGTAAATACAACTTTTACGCTTAAAATGCAACTTTTTATGAGTACAAATTTTGATAAAAATTCAATTTGAAATTTACAAATTTTAATTTAATTGAACTGAGATATGTTCGTTACAAATTGAATTTAATTAAGTTTAAGTTGAATATGAAGTGTAAAAGGTTGAATTTTAATTGAAAAACCTGTATTTCTCAAACACTTCGAGTCTTAACTTATACGTATGTGACCATATCCATCTCATCTTATTTATTAAATAATGCATATGAGACCTCGTTTGATTGTTCATCATAAATTTTGTATATTAAAATTGCCCTTTTGTCTAACTTTGCTGGGGATGCCATAAATGATGGATATAAAACCGAAACTGACGGAGGAAATTTTAGACAAACCAGAAGAGATGCAACTAAATTCTTCTTGCACTAGTCTTGGTATGGCTAGGCTTAAAGAGCAGAAAAATTCCATAAGTTTTTAAAAAAATCAAGGAATTATGAATCTGACTACATTATAAAGGCGCTTTCGTAGCTTTAAAAAGCTTTATTAGGTGTGGAAGAAAAATTTCATACTGAAAAAAAATTCATTTCAACTTGAAAGTTGAAGTAAAATTTCAACTTGACATCGGAACTTACGATTCCCCAAATTCCCTCTATAAGAATTTCTGATAAATCTTTTAACTAAAATTGTACAGTTCACCAACATAAAAACTAGTATTAAACAATTCTAAATAGCTGTTGCTTTAAATAAAAAATAGACATTTCGTAGACTTAATATAAAAACTCATAAAATTCATTTAGAAATAAAAACTTCAAAATCACAACCTTACCATGTGATTATCTATATGTAGGTCTCAGTGTATTGTACTTACAATGTGTACATATGATTAATCAACTTCTGTGTAATGAGTCTCGGGCTGTGACTCATGTAAAAATAAGGGCCCAGCTTTTTTTGTATTGATAAGAATATCGTACATACAATGGAATCTCTTAAGAAAATACAACAATTCTTCAATATATTGATGATATGTTAACTTGTGCGTATTGTTTGTTTATTAAGTCTTTAGAAATGCTTCCGAAATTAAACATTTTCGAAGAATTCCACACACATTATGACGTCAAGCAAGCTTCGTAGAGTATCCTGTTATGAACACAGATCATCCGATCGCAGTGTTTTGAGCGAATTTGTTTAAACAATTTATTTATGACATCATAACATATGAACTGGCCCATTGATTTTAGCCAGGAAACTGAAAACTCTTAGCCTTATCTTTCAAATCGAATTAAAGCGCACTGTTTATTATTTCAAGGTAAAAAACACAAACAATTTATAAGTTCGTCGATCGCGTTATGTGATTCTCTATTTTTAGCTCATTTTCAATGCAAAAGTTATGTTAAACCAGCAGGTATTTAAACCAAAAACTGCTATTTTTTTCTTGTATTCACGTATGTTTTATGCATATTATTACAACAAACTTGAAAAACCTCACGATCACAGTCACCGAAAAAGGCACAGGAAGAGCGTACATTTGAAAAATGTTTTCTGTTGCCTTATCGGCACTTATTCTCTAGAGATCAATGGTAGAAATGTGTTGTTGGTACGCATTTATATTTTTACAAAATAAAGTAAAAATGTTAAAAATTTTGTTTCAAATGTTGTTAATACTAAAGACAATATTAAAGTATAGCGCAATTCAAAATAACCTCAAAACAGTAGAGTACATGCCTTTATATAAAATCGAAAATTCAACACTATAGAACGTTTAAAGTACATTTCAAATGCGTTATGATCTCTTGTTATGACATTTTGCAGTTTTTTGCCATTATTTATTTATGATTTTACACTTAACTTTATATTTATGGGAGTTCAATATGATTTAGACAAGCCGCTTGAAATTATTCAATAACTTGTACAAGCTGAAGTTGACTTTATGAGCTCAAGACCCACAGAGTTTTTATATTCGCATAGATTGTTATTCGATTCTTTCGATCATTGGTCCCTGATTGTCGCGCCAATTAAATACATTGCATCATTAGGTAACTTTATCAAAGAATAAAATTTTTATGATTACATTGTGATATCAAACGGTATTACGTAGTTTTCTGCGGGATTTATTTTCATATTCTTTGATTTTTTTAATAGCAATAACAAATATGGCAATAAAAATAGAATTTTCGCAAATTTTAATTTTATGTTATTTGCTTTTATATCGTTATTTTATGATATGATAACTTTTTGCTAACGAAATTTAATTTAAAGCCTTTCTGTATCTTACTTTTTGTAATACACTCGTCGATAAAAAAAAAACTCGCACTGAACTCACCTCAGAAAATCATTTAAAAACGAAAGTTTTATCCAAAGTTGTAAAAAAGTTATGTATATTCACATATTTCTTGAAACAATATATATATTTAATGGAATCCGTTTCAAATTAATTATAGAGATGAGTCCGTTTTTTTATGGAATTCTCTTGTCGTTATAGTTCCAACAAATTTCAATAGGAAACCATGGTCTAGTCTGCTCGGTTTGTTCTGCAAAGAACATTGTTGTTGTAGCAGCCTGTTTGACTTCAACAAATTATTTGGCATCAAGCTCTAAAAATAATTCTTAAAAAATATGTTTTTTAAGAATTATAAAATAATAAATTTCAATAGGATTAAGATCTAGGCTATTCCCAGACAAGGTTAAGATACAATACCTTATGAACTTTTATGAGTTTACACCCGAAATTTATAAAAAAACATGAAATTCCAAAATCTAGCCTTAAAAAGATTTAACAATTACAGTTCTCGCCCTGTGACATAGAACCGAATCGTCCTGAAAATGGATTAAAGCTTGATATTCAGAAAATTGCTCCCAGATATGAAAAACGCCTTTATTGATGATGTTGATATATTTTGCAGCATTTATAGAAGGCATCCTATAGGATCTGCTACAAAGGGATCCAATTTGTACTCAACCGAGTCAATTGAGAATGTGATTTATGCCCGGTCTATTTCAGATCAATCTTTATAAAGTTTTGACCATTCCAACCTTTGTTTCTTCATTCGAGGAACAAGCAATGCTTTGTGGCTGGGCCCCGCGCTCTTAGATCTTTTCCTTCAATCCGCCTCTGCACTATTCCGTCACTAATTTGTTTTTGTTTGGTCATCATGTGATTTATTTTGTTAACCCTTTCAACCCCAACGTTGCTTTCAAGCAACTTTAAGATTTTAGCACCATTTAATTTGTAACAAACGGAACTAGCTCATCAAAGAAGATATCGAAAAAAATTATAGTTCTTAGAATAAAAAAAACAACAAAAAAGCAAGAGTTGTGTTGCAATCAACATAACTACGCTGCATTATTCAGTGTTAAGTTTTAGAAAATCGAGAACGCATAAAATATACATTGGTGGAAATTATGAAAATTTTTATTTTTTAGCTGTGATCCAAGGACTACAGATGTTACACCTGCTTCTCAAATCTGTTTTGGCTAGGAAATGGAATGAAAAATCGATACATTTTTAATTTGTCGATGATGATAGATTAAAGCATAACTTTGAGGCCTGAACGAGAATTGAACCAGGGACCTTTGGGGTGGCAATGAAGGTCGCTAACTCTCGATTAGCGAAGCTGCAATATATACTGGACTTTCCAGCAAACTAATGACTATTATGTCTAGGTTTTTCCACTTATTATCTTGGTCTATTTATTTATTTATTTATATAACCTTTTTACGTTTTAAATAGACTTACGGTGACCAGAATTCAATTAAACAAAATACGGGACCTTTTATCTTTCAAACATTTTTATACCAGCCTGTGTAATAAATCAGTTTATGTGCTTACCTAACGCATATTTATATGTTAATACGCTTCCACAAAACTTGAATCCACCCTTTTTCTTAATTTAAAGTTTCTCTCAAAAGTCAATATTTCCCAAAAAAAAATAATTTTATGCATTTATCAGTTATCAAATTTATAAAAAAGGTGTATTTTAAATTTCTGTTAAAAAGAGACCATAAAATTAATCTTTTCTTCTTTAATCTTTTACGTTTCTGTAAAACAAAATTTAAAACCAGTGTGTTTAATTTTCAACAATAAACTCCCTTTTCTTTTTCTGTAATTTTTTTCTTTTCTTATTATTAAGACAATGAAAATTTTTGAATTTTTTGATTTGAGTTTACAAATATCGAACATACGATAAAATGCAAACATATTATTTTTTCAATTTTTAAAATATTTTCAAATATCTAAAATACAAACTTCATCGAATGGTGTTAACATTTGGTATTCGGAGGGTCCCAGAGATCGCTGATTACGAAACTGATATCGAAAACTCGGAAAAACTTAAAAAAATGGCATCAAAAAATTGTGTTTTAAAAATTTGTTTTAATTTTAAAACTTTTGTTTGAAAATTTTTTTTTTAAATAAATGTTCTTAAACTGAAAAGGTGTCCTCTAAATATATACATAAAAATATTGCCTTAAAGCATAAACTTTTATTTTAAATTTAACTTTAAAAACGGTTGTGTTACTTAAATATAATTGTGTTCATAACAAATGAACTTGTTTTTGAAATAGAGCTTATTTTTACACGTATTTCCTTTAGTGAACAATAAAACAGCTTTTACTTTTCGGGACAAAATGGTTAATACGGGACTCTTCCACGTCCCGTATAAAAAAATAATTCACCGGGACATTTTGCTAAAACACGGGACTGTCCCGGGTAATACGGGACGAATGGTCACCGTATATATAATTCATAAGACTCGGGACTTTCCCACGAAGTTGGCATCCCTGGTCTGAAAGCAACTGACTGGTTTTTTTAAATGAAATCTTTTTCGCTCTATCTTTCTTAAACTCATGCAAAGCCAAAGTAATTAAAACTGTTAAAAAACGGAGCAATCTATTTAGTATTTTTTGAATTTATTCTGAGTAATACTTTTATATATTTTTTGTTCACAGTAATGGCTATACAAATGTATGCTAAAAAAATATTGCTATTGTTCTTCAGAAAATTCAACAAAATCATAAAATAATAAGTAATAAACAAATTTTTTTTTTTTTTTAAATAATGTTTAAAATAATTATTTTTAAGAGATCATTTTATCAACCATAAAAAAAATCCTCAAAGATCAACATATATTTTTTTTTAGTTTTTGAAATTTATTCCTAAATATGTAATAAATATTCAATGTTGTTTTAAAATAAAAATTAAATTAATTTTCTCTGTTGGAAAATTGCACCTAAACACATATGAATATGAAGCAAGCACTGCTATTCCATCCAACAGTTGTTAATTCATAAATTTGCAAAAATTATTTCATTTGTTTTTATTATTAAAGTGATTGGGTGAATTTTACGCAAATTTCACCAGATTAACAATTGTTAATAAAGAAACGATTACGTTTAATCGACAGCAATAAAATAGCACAATTAAACGGATAGATAAAAAAAAGAAAATTATAATAACAGAAATTAAAGAAATCCAGTCAAAACAAATTAAAAATTGTTCGTAAACAATGCGTTTACTACGCAGTGCAAGAGTTAAGGGCAGCAATAAGCAGAGAGAGAGAGCGTCAGAGCGAGAGAGGTTAAGTTTTGATTAGGCGCTTAATTTATGGCGGTAACCACAGCGTGTTGACCTTGACAAAAAAAAAAAACAAAAAATATAAAAACAATTAACAGTGCATTCCTCGCTTACTCATATTTTATGGTTTTAAAAATAATTTTTTATTACTTTATTAATAGTTCGGAAAATAAGCAACAAAAGAAAAATACTGTTAAATTTATAAAAACCTGTTTGGAAGTTGGAAAAAAATTAACATAGCAACTATACGTCACTAGAGAACCAACATTTTAAAAAAGCAAAAATAAAGAAGTTAAACAACAACAACCACAACGAAGTGCTAACAACTTTATTAATTCATGATGTTGATGAATAAATTTAAAAGCAAACACAAAAAACAGAATTCCACTTAGATCAGGGTGAACAAAATTCTGAGTTTGCACAAAATATGAAAAAAGCAAATTAATTCTACGGTGCCAAAATACGAACGAGTAGCATTAAAAATAACAACAATTTCAAGTTTACTTTATACGGTAATCAGAGCTACGAGTGGGTGTGACTGCGACAACTATAGCGCATACTTGCCATAACGATTCAAAACGCTAAACACGTTCTCCAGCGTTAAGTGAATATCGGTTGAATTCGACAAAAAAAAAATTAAAGAAAAAATAAAACAAAACAACAAAAATTTGCCAAAAACTTCAAAACAAACATACAATTAAGTAAAAGATATCAAAAATTTAAATTGAGTGTCAGGCTTGGATCAAATAACTTGTGCTGAGTCTACTTCACCCCTTCTAAACGCCTTCCATTTGAACAAGGAATTCTTCGTCATCAATTTTTCGTTATTGTTCTTGAAAAAAAAAAACAACGCCGAGCTGATAACATTTATTTAAGAAATAAAAATTAATCGCCACACTGTACAATAAAAACACACTCTCACACACGCAAACCCACAGTGCTGTGCTAAACGTTAATTATTGACATCAGACCATTTCGCAGCTTTTTGCCACAGTTAAACGTCGTCATGACAGCTCAGCGCATCTGCTTGTGGCGCTTTTTCATAGTGGCGCTCGGCTGTTTCTGCATCAGCTCCGGCATCTATCTTTATTTCAATTGGAGTGAAATCTTTACACAGCTGCGCGGCAAGGTAAGTGTTAAAAAACATTACAATATTTTTTTATATGTATTATTTTTTATTTATCTTATATTAATACTTTAGAGTTTACCCGGCAGTGTACGGGATTTTATTTAAAAAATGGTTTTACAACTTATTTGTTATATTAATAATTTTGCTGTTTTCTCAGCAGCATTTGATTTTTCTACATTTCAATTAATTTTTACCTGAATTTTAAGTGAAATTTCTGAGTTTCTATTGATGTTTGCTAAATTTCGGGAGATTTTGGAAATCCCCTCAATCAAAATCCTCAAACTTATAGATCCCTACATTTTTCAAACTCCCTCAAACACGAAATACTTGGCTATAAAATCACCAAACTCATAATTCTCAAATAAAAAATCCCAAACACAAAATCCAAATCCTCAAATTATAGTTTTTCGTATAAAAAATTAATACTTTACATTTTTTTTAAACTCGCAGTGATTTTTAACCTAATCCAAGCTTTTTTAAACGAAATCTGGAAATTTTGTGTTTGGGGATTTTGTAATTGGGATATTGATTTGAAGATTTTGATTTTGGGATTATCGAGAATTTTAACTGAATTTCAACTGGAATTTTTTCATTTCAATTATTTTCTTAGTCGAATTTCTAAATTTGAACTGAGTGTTTTTTGGGAATTTCAAATGGAGTTTCTGAATTTCAATTGATGTTTCGTGAATTTCAAATGGATTTTTTTAATTTCAATTAATTTTTACCTAAATTATTTAAATTTCAATTGATTTTTTAGAATTTCATATTGAAGTTTTCAATTTAAAGTGATGTTTTCTAAATTTCATAAGAATATCTGAGTTTAAATTGATAGTTTCTGAATTGCAAATACAATTTCTAAATATCAAATGGATTTTTAAATTTTTCTTTACTGAATTTCAAAATTTCTTGATTCCAGAATTTCAAATAGAATTTCGGAATTTCAATTGATGTTTTTAAGAATTTCAAATGGTATTTCTGAATTTCGATAATCATTTCTAAATTATATCTATATATATCTATATTAAATCTATATGTCTATATATATATCAAATAGAATTTCTGAATTTCAATAGATTCGTTCTGAATTTCAAGTGAAATTCCTGAATTACAATTGATGTTTTCAGAATTTCAATTAGAATTTTTGAATTTAAATTTAAGTTTTCTGAACTTCTGATAATGATATTTTTGAATTTCGATTAATCATTTCTGAATTTCATATGGAATTTCTAAATTTTTTAAGATCATTTTTAAATTTCAAATAGACTATCTAAATTTCATTTCATCATATCTAAATTACAAATGGAATTTCTGAATTTCAAATAATCACTTCTGAATTTCATATCGAATTTCTGAATTCGTAGTGATGCCAAATTTAAAACGAAATTAATTAATTTTAATTGATTCTTAGTGAATTTCGAATGAAATTTGTTATTTTCAATCGATTATTTCTGAATTTCAAATGGAAGTGAATCTTATTTTCTAAATTGTATTTGAATTTTCAAATTGCTTAATTTATTCTAATTTTACTAAACTCTAATTTTTCTGAATTTCAAAGGGAATTTCTTGATTTCAGTGGATGTTTAATGAATTTTTAAAATTAAATATTTTCGGGTAATTTAGAAAAAAACTAGTTCTACTTGACGAATTAACCCCATGTGTTGAAGTATTTATATTCAAAGTTATTTTGGTTTTATTATTTTTATGACGTTACTTTGTCATTGATAACGTAATCCTTTGTGCCCTTTTTTATACATGGAGTTGAAAAGCCAATAAACTTTTATATTTTTCTTGTTATTAAAACCTTTGCTTCGACAATTATTGGCAAATAATGAGCTTTTAATTTAATTTTAGAATGAGGAATTTTTGGGTTTGTCAATAAATTTACAATTGGCAATCATCAGAATAAGTCGTCGTAGTCGTAATTTTCATGTAGTTTTTCCAAATATCAAATTCAGAGTAAGTTTAAATATCGCACACGATCTTCAAAAGTGACGCAACTCAAAAGTTTAAAATGTTCAGGAGAGGCAAAAAGCAATTTCTTTTTCAAAGCAACTTCATACAAAAGAAGAAAACAAAATGATTTTTTAAAAATTAAAGAGCAATCAGATTAAAACAAAATTTTAATAGTTGATGGAGATGTGCATTAAAAAGTCAAAATTGAAAAATTTTGAGTTGTGTCACTTTTGAAGTGGGTGTGCGATATCAACACAAATATTTGAGACATCAACTAACACGAGTCAATTAATTTTTGAGAACTTTGTGAAGGTTTCATATTTTGATGACGTCGATTTGTATTTGGACGACAATTCGACATTCGATTTTGTCGAATTCAAACCTCAGCGTTTATATTACTAATAAAAGTTTATGGGATAAATGACTTGAAATTTAATTTAGATTGATTTTTTATGCATTTTTGAGAGATTTTCCGTTTTAAGACTTCAGTTTGTCTGTGAGTAAGGCTTGGTTTTCATTCGCTTTTTCCAATTTTTAAACTCAGAGTTTTAATTTGAGATCAAAGCTAACGTTTTTGATGCATAAATAAATTGTTGTGGTATTTAAAGAGGTTTTAACGATTTAAAAAGTCACTTTGTATGGAAGGTAGGCATGGTTTTCATTCGATTTGGCTGATTTTCGAACTTGATCTTTATTTTCGCAATAAAAGCTTCTATATTGAATATCAATACAATAGTTTTAAAATAACGCCTAAAATCATGTCGACAGGGAGACGGATATGGTGAAATCGGCGTTTAAGATGCGGCCGGTCTTCAAAATCATGACATTTTTGACGGGTAGCATTAACATGAACACACCATAAATGTCAGATCGATCTGTCAATGAAAAGTGACAGTGTTCAGTGTTCTAAGTTAAACAACTAATGGTTTTGTTGGATAAATGAATAAAGAAGAATTTCATACCTGGATTAAGCATTACGTTTTTTGCGTAACAAAAGTGCGAAAGAAACAAAAAGAAGCTCGATAAATATTATGGTGTACCTGCTGCGGCGTATTCAACCATAAAATATTGGATTACAAAGTTCAAACCACTCCATAATGTATTGGAAAAATCCACGATTTTGTATTGGACAATCTGAAAGTGGAAGTGGTTGAGCTAGATACAGCCGCAGGCATATGAAGTGGGTCGGTGGTTTCAGTTCTACATGAAGATTTGGGTATGAGAAAGCTGACTTCAATACAAGTGCCAATATAAGTTTTTTGAGATTGAAGTGACATTATGTTCATCGACTATATGATTGATTTAATTGGAAATCGAAATCGCAAACAAACGGCTCCATTGATGGAAGAAAAACATATTTTTTTTTTGGAAGACAATGTTCTTGCTCATAAATCGACCGAAATCATGGCTTAATTGCAAGAATTACGATTGGAACTGCTCCTCATTCTTGAAGAAACTTAAAGAAGTGGCTCCAGGGAAGAATAAATGAACAGGTCAAATTAGAAACTGAAGCGTATTTCAGAGATCTGGAGAAATCTTACTATTCAAGGGCATGGTAAAGTAAGAAGATCGTTGAGATAAGTAGAGCTACCAGATCTAAATTTATCTAGGGAAAATAGTTGATGACAAAAAGGAGGACATTTGCTCTAGGGAAGATGAAAAAAGGAGAACACATAGGTAAATGTGTATATCCCTATATAACACTATGTATTTTAATAATAAATGATATTCATAAGGGAACAAATGTTGCTATGTTGCCAAATTGTTCACTACAAGGTTGAAAATTTGAAACGCAAAATTGTATATAATGAAAGTATTGGAAATGACACAATAAAGTAAAGAAAAAAGAAGTGTCCCATTAGAAAAAGAAGTGTCCACAGAAAGAAAAAATCTATTTAAATAGATCATAAAAGGTTTTTCACACGTAAAAAAGGAGGACACATGGGATTCAGAAAATTTAATTTTTAATGAACAAGGTGGTTATGTCCTCCTTTAGAATAGCATCGGGTAACCTTAGGAATAAGGATATTGACTTCAAAGAGCACTATGTGGATGAATAAACAATAATTTTGGCAAAAATCATAAGACCGGCAGCTTCTTGAACGCCTTTGTCTGGTAGGTGCCACGCCTTCATGCGTAAACATTTTTTTATAAAGGTACTCTATATTAGAACCAAAGACTTTAGCAAGTCTGTGTCAAAATTGTCTTTGCATCCTTTGGTTTGCTAATTAGTTAACTCCGCACAGACAGACCAAATTGCACAAATATATAATATATACTTACATATTTATAAAGACCAAACATTTATCATTAAGAAAATTCGTTAATTAAATATAAACAATTTTTACCACACACTGTTATCATTATTATTAATTTTTTTTTTCTTCATGTTTGCCTTTAAAGCCAATTAGTTCCTCGAAATATTTGAAATTTACTTAATCGCAGACAAACATACAAACATATGTGTGTCAATATTAAAGTTAACTACCTAGAATAATTCCCATGCTGGAGAAAATCAATAAAAATCACATAATTTTGCAAAATAATATTATTAAATTAACCTTGGTCGACCTTTCGTTGGTAGAAATGTGATTTAGATGTCTGGAAGTTTCTCAATGATTTCAACATAATGTTCTGTGAAGAGTTTTGTATGCGTGAGTTCACAAAGTTCAGCCACTGTGGCTGTGTTCACATTCACTAAAGGCCTATTTAACATTTTTTTATTTTTTCTTTTAATAACGGCAATATTTCTTTGATACAAAGCATGTTATATTTTATTGTGCGTTTAAACTTTTCATTATAAATACACTATCGATCATTTCCAAATCAATGTTAATGTTAACTCTTTTTGTATTAACAAAAATTCTTACACATATGTTGTTCATGAACTTGTGGTTCTATCATTAATTAAATTGTAGCTGTAATCAAAAAAATTGCTTTATTATCAATTTATCAATAAAAAATTGGTCATAAAAAGTGAATAATGCTCAATTTCCGTTGCTTAAATGTGAGCCACCTGCACACCTGGTTATACATATATGGAATGACTCAAATGTTATGTAGATTAAGAATTTTAAGTTCAGCTTTATATTATTTTAGTGTTGCATCGTGTTAAATATGACATTTTTGACAACAGCTGTACAGTTATCTAACAAACAAAAGTTACAAAGTTGTTAGTACTCCAACAAAAGTTAAGGAAACCTTCTGAGTGAATACCTAAATCTACAGAATCATCGCCTCCAATATACAGGCAAACAGATTTTTCACATATATGGAGTACCTTTTGAACACACCACAACCAATTGGTTAAACATACTCCGTAAAGCTTGTTGAGGTGTAGTTTTCATCAACATCTTTTGATCATTTTAGCCATATTTTTCCATATCCATTTATGGATTGGTAACATGAAAATTTTTAAAAATAAAAAAAATGAAAAAAAATACTGCATGCTTAACCAAAATTCTGAAAAACTAGTTCTCAGAACAAGAAGCTATGGTATAATTAGAACGTAGAATAACTAGTTGGTAGGTTTTGGTCATCTTAACTTTTTTAGCTTTTTGTTTGCTTTTTTGTTTTGCTAATTTTATGATGCATACTATAAAAACTATAACATGTTTTGAAATAATTTAAATAAAAGAATAAAATATTTGTACATTTTTCGGAAATGAGCTGCAAAAACCATTTTATTCTCTTGGTGATTAACTCATTTCCTTTTTGTAATGTATGAGTGTGCAAATGAGCAATATATTTCTGTAAAACATTTGCTATTCTTTGAATTACTTTCTGTGCCACATTGTCACATTTAGGGCTTCAATAAATTATGACAGTAAGCAAAAAGCTAGACGTCAAACTATGATAAGATAACAAACAGTTGTTATATTGTTTTAAAATATTGGTAAAAAAAAAACAAATAACATATGGTTTGCCAAAAAAAAAAAAGAACCCAAAAACAGTACAAGAGTGTAAAGTAGTCATAGCAAAATTAAAAGGAACAATAGTTAAGACTTTCAGAAACAAAACGAAAAACACCTGAAATTTCTATTTCATTTTAAACATTCATAGTGGTTAAGGCAAAAATGTCACTCACCTATAGATAGATTAAACGTGTCTAATATTGAGTTGAGTGCCAGCAGCATTTTACATTAGGTGCTAAATAAAATCTTATCTTCAAACCAACAATGTACACAGATGTGTGAGAATGTATGACATCAGTCAAATGTGAAACTGGATCGTCGTTTGGTTAAGGGTGAGAATTAGAGTAGCTAGTGTCAAAACAGCTTATGCAAATATTTGCATTTTTAAGCTTATGACTCAGTAACTCTGTGAAAAATGTTCGTAATTATGCGCATAAACACTCTGTTTTATATTAATAAATTCAAAATGTTCGTTAAAAAATTTGTTTAACGTTAAAAATTTGTTAAAAAATAATTTTTAAAAACTTATTTTTTAGAAAACTTTCATTAAAGCAGGTATTGCCCAGTAGTAAGGGTCGGTCTCCATACAAGAACAAAGTTTGAAAGTGCATCCTTTATTTAAAAGCTAACCTTGAGTGCTTTTCGGTACCGAATTTTTTACTCAACCATTAAATATCGTTTGATAGGCTTCATTTCCGACCCAATTTGAACAAATTTCCGACATTTTCCCCAGAAATATATTTATGTTACCATAGTCGAGAGCACATTTTCATAAATATACTCAAATAAGGTGCTAGAATTTCTAAGAAATTTGAAAATATTTTAATTAATATTTAAATATTTTAACATTTAGAATAATGAAACAGAGTGTATTTTTATTGCTAGTTAATTTTATAAAAAATATTAGTAAAACACGTTTTTCCAATAAATTTGGAGTTTATGGCATTTAACTAATTGTTATCTTATCAAGGAAATAAACACATATTACAATGTGAATTTTATTGTAGGTATTGGTTTGTGGCTCGGGGAGCCTATCCTAAAAAATAATTTATCGCTCTCATCCACAAGCGCGTAGTCTTTGGTGATCCCTTGCAATGAGATGAAAATAAAATGAAAACTTAGGTTTTGGTTGATGGAATTTTTCAATATATGAGAGCTCCTAGATTCAAAAAAGGTAAAGCTCAAAAAAGTTAAAAATTGGGTACATTCTGGGTAAATTTTTGCCCATATTGGGCATTTTTCATATATATAAAAATTTTTGGGCCAAACAGAAAATATTTCTAAATTTTTTTTAAATAGAGTGAATTTTTTGAAAAGTAACTGTAATACTGTAACTGTATAAAAAGTAGCTAAGTGACCAGCTGACTAAGTTTTTATATAAGCTTATTAGTTGCCAAAATATAAATTCCTTGAAATTGTAGGTTTTTCATGCATTTTTATTTATATGGAATATTCCATTGTGACGGGTGTTACATTTGTACGCATTCAAGCATCCATACGTTAGCAAACATAAAATAATTTAAAATTTTTGGAGTCATCATAAATGACCTTAATGGTTGTCAATTCAAGTGTGAAAAAACTTTTTAAATCATGATCAATGTTTGTATAATTTTAGTTAAGGCACATGTGACGGGTGTTACGAGTACTCATTGAAAAATCTGATTTCACTTTACAATACAAGAAAATGCAATAGAAAATAATTTAAATTTTGTAAGTGAAACTTCTTTGGCGGCGAGTGAAATTTCAAGGTCTCTTTTTCGTGACGCTAGGCTAACGTTTTCAATTCATATGAAAATTTTCAAAAAATGATAGCCGCTAGCGAGAATTGAACCCGGACCATGGATGTTGATCATTGTTCAAGAGTCGGAAGCTCTACAAGTACGCCACATAGGCACAAGACAAACAGGCAAATGTAATAAATATTGAATGCGTTCTGGTCCATAACATTAATTTTCATCCTATAAGTATGCACGGAAAATTTATTTCTTTAAGCTTCAAACGAAAATGTTTAGGCATAGAGATACATCTAGCGGGAAAAATGTACTGCCTGTTCGCTGCATAATGAGCTTAAAGCTTAATTTGGTTCGTTGGTTGTTATCAACAACTTGACAGATGATTGACAACATGCAAAACATTTAATTCAATATAATATTAAAAACAAAAAGTGTTAAAAGTGCATTATTTGAGACTGCCGAGAATAGTTTTTGCCATGCCAAAAAACGTCTCAAAGCTAAGAAAAATAGCTAAAACAAGAGCAGAACGCGTTCGTGAATATAAACAGCGAATAAGAGCTCTTAAGAATACAGCCGCAGCTGGATCTGCAACTGCAAATGAAGGTTGGTGATTGCAACATCGGCTGAGTTGCAAAATGCATTTTTACGAGGCATCAGTGTATTTTGGTGAATCTGCAAAGAACCAATCCCCAGAAAAACACACTGATGCTTTGTAAAAATGTATTTTGGAACTCAGCCATCTTCTCAACAAAATTTTATAGCCAACCAAGTTGATACACAATTGCAATCTATCCTTCGAAAAGTGACAAAGTTAAGAAAGCAACTAAAACACCAACTGAACTAAAACAAGGCCCGAAAATAACTGTTATTTTACAATTTTCAAATGAAAAAAATTGTTGAAAGACTTTTTCAAATATACCATTATGTTACAAATGTCCTCAGTCTCACGAATATTAGGTGCCTTTTAAATTTTCGACTGATTCTTAAAAGTTAAAATTTAGCTGTTATTTTTTGCCTTGTATTTTTTCGAGACAAAAATAAAGTTTACTTTTGACTTTTATTTTATTGGTCAAAAATTGCAGTTATTTTGTGGTTTTAATTTTTTCGGTCAAAAATATTGTATATATAAGCAATTTGTGTTTTTTTAAAGGCCGCTTGACAGATTGAACTGTTGACATCATGTGTAAAATGTCTCAACGATGAGATGAAAATAATGGTATCAAAAGTTTTTTAGTCGGTAAAATTACTTTTAAAGATATATATAAATTACCTGAAATGTTGACCGAAAAAATAAACGGCAGAAAATAACTGTTATTTTTAACCAATAAAATAAAAATCGAAAGTAACTGTTATTTTTGCCCAAAAAACTATAAGGCACAAAATAACTTTTATTTTTGCCGGAAAAAATTAAAATTAAAAGATAATAGTTAATGTGTGACACTATCGATAAAAACCATAGCCGGTACGGTCCTCGGATGTAAATATTGAAATAACAGATTATTATTCCATTTCCTATTGATTGAATTTCTTTTTAGATACTTTCTCTCTCTCTGTTTTACACTAAAATCTCTCTTATTTCTTACTGTTTAAGAAGTTTCACTTCTGCCACGTGTACGTTGCTACACGCGAGTTTTTTTTAATTATATAATATTTCTAACTGCACATATACAGTATTGATTGTAAAACCCGCATTGTTATTATTTTTCGTTGTTACGGAGAGTAGCAATTTATCACTTCTAAATATGCTCACAATCGTTTTTAGCTTCAATCTTCAAAATATGAGTTATTCATTGAGTTTTATTACGAACGTTCGCAACCAACGAATGATGATGATTGAACAAGCCGACAACGATGGCAGCGAAGTATTTTCGTTAATGACATTTACGAACATTGATAAGGTTTGTGAGAGTTCGTAAATGCTTGTTTGCAACAATTGTTATTATTGTTTGCGGTGGAATTTTTTCAATCATGAGCAATTAAAAGCTTGAAATTTTACGAGGTGATTTGTTGTGATAACAATCGTATTTTGATAGTTCTCCGCACCCGAGTTGCAATTTTACTCAAGAATTTACTTCAAAAAGTCACTGAAGATCACTGATTATGATTTGGTGTAGCGGTTTACAAAACAAATGTCTATTTTATATGTGATTTCTTCCATTAACACTGCTTAAGAATTTTATTTTATTTTGCCAACAACGCATAGTTATCTCTAAGACTCAAGATTGAAACTTTAAAGTGTGTTTAAATTGTGTTATAATTCTGACATTAAAAATATTAATATGTATATCCTTTAGACTAGCAAATTTTTAGTTAAATGAATTTTTCAGTGTAAACCTTAACCTTATCTAACCTACCTTATACCTATGAAATCAAATATCTTCCTTATTTTACAAAAACTAATCTTGAAAATTAAGAGTTAACATCATATAAAAATTAGGTAATTTTTTAGTTTTTAATTTTATACAATTCTTTTTTTGTTTGTTTTATTTTCAAAGATCCAATTTATGTAGGTATGCAAAGTTTTTTTCAAAATTGGGCTAAAATTATTTTTGTCTGGTCAATTTTTCACTCATAAAATAAAACACGAGCGACCTTTCAAGTTTATACGAGTAGAGTCTGGGTCTTAAAAGTAAATCGGCTGGCGAAGTAAAAAATCAACTAAGTACTCTTCAGCTTAAATGCAAAGAAGTTAAGGTGATAACAAAGACAAAAAAAAAATACGATCGCTGTGTAAAGGCTGTACGTTGTACATATCAAAAAGTGGATTAATAAAATTAAATGAGAGTTTTACAGCCCCAATGTAAAAACTCTCTGTCGCACAGTACTAAAGTGGAACTATTAACGAGGAATTAAAAAAAAAACCTGTACAGTGCTGTAACTGACAAATGTTTGGTCATGGAAAGCGAGTTTGGTCACATCAAGGCAAGCTATGTAAACTGTGTCGGCAAGCAACTTACAACTGAATGCAATCAGAGCCAACTGAAAAATATTTATTAAGATGAATAAATTTGAATATGGAAAACCTATATATTGTCACCTAAAATGCAAAAAGACGTAACGTCAGGTGATAATATGTGGCACTTGTATATCGTAACTGTGTTCTTTTTTTTCAATTTTGACCTTGAAATGACCTTGAATGATATTGATATGACCTTCATATGGACAAACTTACCTTGGATTTGGAATCAGCGTCCCGAACAACCTATATATTACATCGAAGTCGCAGAAACAACTTAGTTCTGCCGAAAGGCGAGTTTTATTTCACGGCTTTTTCATAATTTGACCTCAAAATGTCCCTAAAAGAAGGTGGATTGATTTTGTTTGTGATCGAATCAATTCAAAATTGAAGCTAGATTGTTAAAAAAAATTCTACTTTATTTTTTTTGCCAAACAAGAGGGTGACTGAAAACTGGCCCTTCCCTTTTGCACTCATATTTTTTTATTCATAACACCAATTCTAAATAAGTTCGATATTAAAACATTTCCTTTGACACACTTCCTTTTTTCATTTTTTTCTAGCGTTCAAGTTGAATTTTGAGCTTCGGTGCATTAATGGCACATATTATTTTGGGATATTTTAGACAGTTGCATCCCTGATTTATCGGTATTTTTTGAAAATGAAATATTTGTTCTCCATGAAAAAAATTTCTACATAAAATCCGGAGTAACACCGGGTATATCATTTAATTAAATACGAGTATATGATCATTAGTCACCTCATCATAAAAATTCATTACTCGCATCTCAGAAATGTTCCAATCGCTTTTTATCGCTTCATTTTATATGAATTTTCTTAAACTTCTGCCTAAGAATAAGCAAACAAACATTGTCGAGATAAACTCAGGGCAAGCCATTAACATTTCTGAAAATAAAAATTATCTACACGTCATTGAGTTCAAGACAAATCACATAACCACCGCCACTGTTTAGACGCTCATACAAGGACGTACCCAGGTTAGAGGCAAAAATATGCTCAATTTAGCTACATTGTTGCAAATTGTTTTATAAATGTAGAAAAAGATCAGTGCATTTTAAAAAGTAAAATATAAAAAAAAAATTCTGCTCCAGATAAGAGTCTATATTTTTGAATTCCTATGATTTTCAAATAATTTTTAGCGTCAGTCACATGATTTTAAATGTAAAGCTTGATTGATGGACTGATAGCAACTAATTAAAATAAAATAAAAAATAACTGTAAAGGTACTAAACAGTACAGTTGCAACTTAAAATACACTTCCTACAACATAGTAATGTAAGTGACATAGGTCTAACCCGTCACTTTTATTAAAAACAAAAAAACAAAAATCCAATCCGACTCCTGTCTTATCAACATTTTATAGTCAGTGCGAAATTAATTTTTATACTCATCTCATAAGTTGCATAATTGTGATTTTTTGACCTCTAACTACAGACAGGTGTTTCGAAACATTACCCTCGATCTAATCAAAATTACAAAATTTTCAAAAAATAACATCAACAGCGGAACAATAACATTCGAACTTAAAAATAAAAATAAGCTTAACCTTTAGATTATAAAAAACAGTTAAGATTACTTTTGAAAAATTGCGACACACTTAATCGTTATTGGCTTATTTTTAGTGCAAGCAAAAAAAAAAACAAAGAACAAACTTACAATGGTCTATATATTAAACTATATCTTTTCTTCGATTATTGCTTGTTTTTAGATTATTTTAATCATTAGTTTTATTGCATCATAGAAAGCTTAAGTAATCCTTTAAATTTTGTCGTCGCCAACAGTAGTTTGGCAACACCTGCAAAATCATTTTTTGTGGATTTTAGAATTGATTATAGTAGTGCTCACCCTTTATATAGTCATATATTTTAAAATCCAATTCTTGAATTGCACAATTCAACAGAGTTAAATAAAGTTAAGCAAAGTCGCTGTCGTAGGCCAATATTTCAACACAAGATTGGTTTGTTTATTCGACCCAAAAAGTTGTAAATTTATTCTGCAATTAAGGTCAAATTAATTGTTTTGTTAAGATAAAATGATTTATTGCCTTTTATTTTTTGTTAAATTAGCAAAGAATTTATTTTTTTGTTTATTTTTTTGACTCAAAAGAGCTTAAGAGAAGCTTAACGAATGACATTTCTCCTTGGCGAAAAATTAACTTAGACGTTTTTAGTATAAATGTGAAGCATACCCAGAGATACTGGCCTATAAGGCCACATTATGGCATATTCGACCTTCTTCACAATGATTTTATTTTTGTTTTTATTAATTCCTATTTATGCTCCTGAAATGTTTAAATATAAATTTTGCAAGTTTTGTAAACAAAATATAAAAGTTTTAACCTTCTTAATAGCACGAACAGAACAAACAGCGTTAGCGACCAGAGGCGCTCTTTGAAGCGGCATTAGCTTGAAATAATAGCCAAGACACATTGACGACGACTGCAACAGTGCGTCGAAATGTCAAATTTGTTTGTATGCTTTTTTTATGAAGATGAGTGTGATGAAAATTTTGTAACGACAATCCGTCAAGTTTCTATCGTCTATTTGGATCTTTTTTTTAATTTGACATACGACATGAGCAAGAACATCGTTATTTGTTAATATTTTCGTTTAACTTCTTGCGTCTTCTTTTACAATTTTTGTTATTCGTTCTCATTGTGCTTGCGTTAAGTCTTGATTTTCGAAAATACGACTTGTGGTGTTGCACCCACAATAATCAAGTCGCTGACAACTAATAAAAATATAGAATATTTTAAAAGGATGTGTCCCTAATATAAATATTTGAAATTTTCATTTGAATTTAATTTCATTTGAAACACGAAAGCAAACAATGTCAAATGTATTTGTTTTTTTCTATAAAAGCTTTGCATCAATATAATTTTTCTTATGAAGTCGCCACCACTTCTCTGGCTCAGAAGAGGGCAATGTAAGCGGCAAAATGGAAATTGAGTTCTTTTCGGTATCTGGCGGCCAGCTGCCAGTTTGTCTGATACATGGAACATATTGACGACGACAACCACTTTACCATATGAGCAACGAGAGAAATTTAATCATGTCGCCGATTACTTGATTATTTTGAAAGCGACGCAACAAATAACTTTAATACCATAAACATTTTTTATAAACTGCTTTTATAACAGAAAACAATGAGGAAAAGAATGCAACACGTTCCACAAGCAAACGAAATTATGAGCAATGCTATTTACATACATGCGCTCTAAGCAATGAAAAGAATAAGATTGTCGCCTATCAAAATAGAAATAATAGCCTAAACACATTGACGATGACTTCAACATAACACAATGTGGTGTAAACGAAAATGTTGTCCTGTTGTCTTCGACTTGTTTATTTTTTACGCAACACGACAAGTTGTATTTTCATAAATTTTTCATAAGAATTATCACAAACAAACTAACACTCAACACAAAACCAATAATGACGAACAACAAGAACAACAAAAGAAGCAGGAAATGCAACTAAAACACTTATAAAGACCGATGTTCTTACTCTTGTCGCATGTCAAAATCGAAATAGACCCAAACCATGATATAATAAAGAGGTACGGTAAAGAGATTCACCACACCGTCTACGAATGTCAAATCAAAAAAAATCAGTGCTGCCGTATCTTTAAAAGCATTCATTAAATATCCATGTTTGTCCACAGTGATTTTGTTGAATTACTTGGGCAGAAAACGGGGAAGTACATGTTTTGTAATTAAAAAATTATGCATCAGCTTTTTCGCTGCTCCACATTTGCTGATGTTATGAGGTAAGTCATTCGCTGAAATCCGTTCTGTGGGACAGTACACGTTTCCTTGTGATACAGTCCACGTTTCCTTGCCAAACGATGTTAAAAAATTATTTATTAGATTTAGAATGCATGCAAGAATAAAATCTTTAAATAAAAAATTAAGAATACAAAAAGCTAAACAAAAGCTAATGAGCAATTCTAAATTAGTAAAAATGAAACTTTAAAATTAAAATAAAAGCGTTTCTTATTTAACACATTCGTTCTTACGTTATTCTTTTAAGCCTTATAAAATTTCAATAAAAATAATTGTTATTACAAAAAACTAAAACGAAATGAAATGATGAAAGTTTGCTGTTTGCAAGATAACAGCTGACTTATCTCTTCAAATGCACAATCAACTTAAGGGGACTTTCACAAATCTATCTGATAAAAATAAATTTATTGCCCAAAATATCAACTTGCCGCTTTTCATGAATACCCTCAATATCATCTCAAATAATATGAGGTTCATAGTTTATTTAATGATAAATACTGCTGGCATCAAAGAAATAAAATTACTTTTAATTTCAGAACAATTTATTATTTACAAATCGATATCGATATTTCTTCACGTTATTTCCCAAACTGAAGTAGTTTAAAAATTATATAAAAACGATTTAATAACGATATCGAGTCTAAAAATGCATTTCTTCTTATTTTATCCCTTTTACCCTCATATTTTTCCCTCTCAAAGTGTTTGTCCCACATTTATCAACTCAAAGAAAAAGTGGCATCGCTAATTTTCATTTTCACGTGTGCATGACATTCGTAGACGGTGTGGTGAATCTCTTTACCGTACCTCTTTATTATATCATGACCCAAACCAACGTCATTGCAGCATTTTCACCACATTCACCTCCATAAGAAAAGCATGTTATAGCAATTTCTTTTCTCAACAAAAAATTCTGCTCTCTAAAGATGCAGAATTTTTTACATTTTAACCTGAACCCACAGAACCTGTTTTAAGCTGAGAATAGATCACAAATAAGCAAAATTTTTTTCAATGTTTTCGTGTTGGCTTCCTTTTTGAAAAACTTCAAAGGAATTAAAGATATAGCCCGTTTCAAAAGAGAAGAACAATTTCGCGCATGTTTGAGAATAAGAAAATAATTTTGAGAGCGTTCTTCATTCTGATTGGTCGACATTAAAAAAAAAAATTGAATATTCTCTGAGCAGAAAAATAAATGAAAAAAAATTAATGTATATTCCTGAATTTTGTTGTTCATCGCAACTGCGCTGCGGAAGTACTGAATTTTATTTTTCGAAATCAACCAATCAAAATTGAAAAAAAAGGGGGCGTCAAAAAAAATTTGTTAGCCGAAATTTTACTTCACAATTTTTTCTTGAGAAAATAATTTATTTTTTATGTAATTTGTATTTGATTTCTCTCACAAGATGCAGGTTGTCGGTGCAACAAGGTACTTGTGCGAAAAATTTAATTTACATAAGAAAACGTGCGTTCTATTTTCTATTCTATTTCTTATGAATCTCATAGTTTTTGTTGAAATTTTTCGACACTGGTTGCTGACGCCGTTCATTCTGTTCAGACTATAACGCTAGCACTAGGTTCGTCGGGCTTCTGATGTATAGAAAACTTTTCGAAATTTCACTACTTATTAAAAGCATACAAACAATACTTCGTTTAAGTTTAAGGCACAAATAATGAAGTTTAAGGCACATATAGTTCCTCATTTGTTTTGTCGAATTGTTCTTATAAACTTTCAAAGTTAATGGCAGCGACCAACAAAGCAGCTGTCAAGTTTGTTGATGTTTGATCTTATTCCAGCCTGTTACTTCATGAATTATTTGACATAATAGCCTGAGCACATTGCGCACGACATGCGACGAACGGCATGTCAACACTAGAAATTTATTTTTGTCGCATGTAAAATTAGAATTAAATTGAAGTCAACGACAACGAAATCCGATGTCGCGCAGCAATGTCGTCGCGAAGTCGCCAAGAATTTTTCGCATAAGAAATACATGAAAATTAAAAGTGACATTTGGCGCTTGTCGTGCACAATGTGTTCCGGCTTTATCCAATATAAATTTATTTGCTCCTATGATCTCTTTTACACAACTCCGCCTGATGGTGCTGGTGAGCTGCAAAATCAATGGAAGTGGGACATAAAAGTTGGATAAATGTAATAGAAAATGAAATAAAACATACTGTTAGCATGAAGATAGTCAATAAACCCAGTTGAGAACTTGATTTTCACTATCATGATTAAAAAATTCTAGTATTATTCGATAAGAAGATAACCCTTTTATCCAGGGAACTATTCGGGGAGTTTCATGTGGTTAGTTCAATGTCGTGAGCTAGGCAATGAGTGGGCGTGGCGTTGAACTTAGTACAACCCGGCTGGCATATCCTATATGCCAGATTTTAGGTCGTTGCCGCTTCTGACCAATAAAGATGAATATCTTGAAATTAAGTTTTCACAGATTTGGTACTATCGGTTTCAGATGAGTAAATCTGATTACTTGAAATGGTTTATACAAAGTTAGGTATTCATTTTGAAAATTTGAATTAAATGAATTTAATTTGACACCGTGGGGCAAGTATAATTGAGCTTACACGACAGGGGTCTAAAGGATTTTCTAACTCTTTTACAATGATTAAGAATTGAAAGCAATTCGAGTTTGTAAATAATTTACGGTGACTTGTTTAAGAGAAAGGGGAAAGCATATACTTGAACTGTACCGTAAATTTTCTCGAATTCTAATAATTGCTTTTGATTCTTGACTAATGTAAAAAGGGTCTAAGAAAGTAAAATTCCTGCCTTAATAAAATAATAGTTTTTTCTGGCTGTATGAATACTGATAATGACATAATTTAATATATCATATAAAAAATCAATAATTTCATAATATTTTATTAATTCATACAAGAAATGTGAATAAGCTAAGAAAAGCTGGACTTTAAGGGGGGAACCCCAAATACGTACATATAGGTGATACGTACGTTGATACATAGATATGGTGTTGATATTTTTCTAAAAAAAATATCAGCTTAATAAGCGCTATCTATAAACAAGATTAATATATTCCGGTTCTATACAGACATATGCAAGTCCATAAAGCAAAATTCAAGCTATTTATAGAACTAGTTACTTCTAAGTGGAAGTTGATTGCTATGGAATTTCCTGCAAGAGAATCGTTCTCTTTAACAACTTTTAAATATATCATGAACTTGTTCAAACAAATTGAATAGATCATAGATTATTTTGATCACAAAATTTATTTTATTTTATTTTTTTTTCAAAGCAGAAATATTTGTTAAAGTTTATATTAATATTATTTTTTTCGACTGGTTCTTATAAACGTGATTTAAATGCTTTATCTTATCTTTTCTTCTGCAAAACTTTTAATTGCCACAACCTTAGATATCAGTTGAAGGAATTACTTTAGTTAAAACTTTTTGTGTTTTTTCGAGATAAGGAAACGGTTAAAATTTGTCTAAATTATAAATAAAAACAACAAAATTAAAGTCACATAATTATACATTTTTTATCTTCAAACTACATTTAAAACTAAATGTAATCAAATATGCCGTATCATCTTTAAAAAACTGGTCGAATTTTATAAATAATGATATAAATTTTGATTTACCTGCCTTTTGGCCTTGCCCGGGACTAGGCAGTATGCTCCAACTTATACCACACGATATGCTAACAATAAAGAGCGCTACAAATACGGTCATAAAGAGCGCTACAATACGGTTCAGAAGCAAACTCACAATGGAGAGAAGATTTGAAAAGATACTCTCACTTTAGGAAATTCCTTTCTGCAATACCCAATACAAAGGGATAATTTCTTTCAATTCTTTCACATCATCATTATAATTATCATTATTATTATTATAATTACCAATATTTTTACAACATATTTTTAAAAATAGTTTTCTTTATTTAAAATTTTTAGGAAATGGCTCTGAGTCCCACATCGCCCTCATATCCTGGTTGGAAAGTCTCACCACTGCCTTTGTATTTTGATGTGTATCTCTTCAACTGGACCAATTCAGAACAATACTACAAAGGCTCCAGTGTTAAGCCGCATTTCGAAGAACTCGGTCCATATAGATTTCTGGAGAAACCGGATAAAGTTGATATTGTTTGGCATGCACACAATCACTCGGTATCATTTCGCAAAAAGGCTAGTTTTCATTTCGATGCTACAGGTAGCAGAGGTACACTGGATGATCGGATAACAACGGTCAATACGGTGGGGCATGTAAGTGTGGCATTGATTAGAATAGTAAAAAATTTAATTTCTAATAATTTATCTGTCTCTCTTTCTCTATTTCTCATAGGCCGCTGCTTTACGCGCTCGCGATGCCAATTTCTTCCAAAAGAAAATGCTTGAAAAAGGTCTCAGCATGTATAGCGAAGGTCTGACAGTCACCAAGACAGCCGATCAACTTATGTTTACCGGTTATTTGGATCCATTCGTAACAATGGGCTCATTCTTATCAAAGTTCAGTAGAGACATTGAGGTGCCCTACGATCGTGTTGGTTGGTTGTACACGGTGAGTTTGAAATTGTGAAGTAATGTATAGATAATTCTTATTTTAAAATAATTTTGTTGTTCTCGGTTACAGCGGAATGACAGCTCCACTTTTGATGGCTATTTCAACATGTTCACCGGCACTGATGACGTTCGAAAAATGGGTCAAATACATAGTTGGAATCATATGACTAATAACAAGCGCTTCGATGGTGAATGTGGCGATGTAAAAGGTTCGGTGGGCGAATTTTATCCACCAAATTTAACGCCAAATGACTCGATTTCAATATATTTACCAAATTTATGCCGCTCCATACCGCTGGACTATAACGAAACAGTGGAAATACATGGTCTGAAGGCTTTTAAGTTTAGTGGTGGAGAACGCTCGGTGGATAATGGTGTGTAAGAAAAAACATGAAAAAAATCAAAAAGTTAAAATGATTCGTGTCTTGGGTCACATCTGTCATTTGTTGACTGTATCAATCCCCAATAATAGTTTCACTTTCCATTCCCTTCTGGTCTCACCAAACACGCGGTATAAACTTCTTTCTTCCACTTATTTCCATGGATATAACGAACTAGTTGTGTGTTCGATGGTTTGAATGGGTATAAGTCATACCTCCTAGGTACCGCCAGTAACAATCAAGCAAAATTTCTGAAATGGTTTTCCGCCTTTCGATGTCTCTTTCTTTAAATTGATTTGAAATCCTCCTTCTTTTTGGGTATTTTTCAAGGATTTTTTTCTTTCAATTGATTTGAACCCCATTTTCCTTTTTTTTTTTTGGTCTTTTAAAAGTTTGGAAACTTCTTTCAATACTCCTACAAACTGTTTTTGTAATTTATTCGAGTCTTTCTATATAATAATGCTTGCACGTATGAATCTTCGAATATTTTCTCTAGTATTCGACGGTATTTGTTGTCGACGCCAAAATGACCACTTTTGAAACGAATAAATTTACGTTGAGAAGTCCTTAGATTTGGAGCTTATTCATCACAACTTCCATTAACAATCAATCTTTGACTTTCAGTAACGTTTTTCTTTGAAAAAAATATTTCACTAAAACTGCTCGAAAATGCTCCTATCTGGTGCAAAATTCGACATTTTTTAATGTGTCAAAAATTCTGGCTTGTATAATTGCAAATATGATTTGATTGACAGATGTTTGTTCTTCGATATTCCATATTTGCCATAATTCTGTAGTGCTCATCTTCGTTGGCTAAGCAATGCCACTTTAGTTTTAAAAGAAGCACGACCCAATGATTTTACCAGACCAAAGTCCGACCCTAACAGTAACTTTCTCAGGATGAATTTGGTGCGAATCTATCTTGTGTGGATTGGTATCTACCCAAGCACTACAAGTTTGCTTGTTCACATGGCCTTTCATTCAAAAACGGATCTGTAATGGCAATGCCAGTTTTATTTTGAAAGAAATACGAACCAATTATTCCACTAGGCCAAAATCCGAACCAAACAGTGACTTTCTCAGGATGAATTTGGTGCTAATCTATCTCGTGTGTATTTGTATCGCCCCCAGCCCTACAATTTTGCTTGTACACATGACTTTTTATCCAAAAATGGATCGGTAATGCCAATGCCAGTTTTATTTTGGAAGAAGTGCAAACCAGTGACTCCACCTGACCAAAATCCGAACCAAACAGTGACAAGTCCTACAGCTCTGCTTGTTCACATGATCTTTCATTCAAAAATGGGCCTCGTCGCTAAAGATCAGTGAACACAGGGCGTTATCTTAGGTCGTTTATCTTTAGTTGGATGTTAAAGATCTCAAAGCTAGTCAAGTTTATGATGTCCATTAAAGTAATTTTTTTTATTTTTCAGGAACTTTATATCCAGAGGCAAAATGTTTTTGCGTCAATGGCAAATGTGAAGCGTCAGGCATTATAAATATTGGACCCTGTAAATATAACTCATCCACCTACATGTCGTATCCGCACTTCTATAAAGCAGATCCAAGCTATTTAGAGGCCGTTTCAGGTCTAAAACCCATACGAGCGAAACATGAATTCTTCATGTCGCTAGAGCCAAACTCTGGCGTGGTTATGGATGTTGGCGGTGGCTTTCAAGCGAACTATTTAATGGAAGAGGTGCCAGGCATTGAGTAAGTTAATATAAAAATATAAATTTTAAAATTTTCTAATATTTAATATTTTCATTACAGTCCCTTCAACTCCATACCACGCACCTTTATACCGCTGATGTGGTGCGAGGAACGTGTGCGCGTTACACCCGAGATTGCTAGCGATATTGCGCTAGTTCCACTCATAATACTCATTGGACAGCTCATCACGGGAGCACTACTGGCCGCTGGTGTTATACTCATCTGTTGGTATCCCACAAAGATATTCAGCAAAGCTTGCAATGATCCCAAAACGAAATCTTCGTTACTTAATCCGCTGGCCAGTTCTAAAAATGTAGCGATGTCACCAATAAAACGAACGCATGTAGAGGGCCTGCCCTTGCTGGAATACAAGAATGGCTCAATAATACTGCCAAACGGTACTGTTATAAACGGTTTGCTGGAGAATACTTTGCGAGTGCCTTCAGAAGTGATTACCAGATAACATTATGGCTTAAGTTCAGCTGTCTTAAAACTAAGTGCCGTTATTAGTACATAAACTTTAAGCTCGGTATACCAACACCCAACACACACTCACACATCCCAACATTAACTCTAACACACACATCAATACATAGCGCCACCGCATAATTAATTTTAATTATTATATTTTAACTGAAAACCCAGTAGAAGAAGTTAGAACTAGTTAGGCGAGTTAGTTTCAATTTAAAAATGTCAAATATTTAGATTTTTTGTTTAATTCTTACACGTGTCTAAAGTTAAAATTTTGTCATTCATAAAAATTGTGGTTCATATAAATTATTTGCGCCTTTTTTATTTTCATATAATTTAACACCGAAAGTCCGTTCTTACAGTTGCAATATAAATTGCATGAGAACGGTGTAAATATAACGCATTATAGTTTAAAATCGCATAGGAGATTCTAAAAAGTAACAGCAAAAGTTCAAATTTTAAGCGATATAGCTTATCAGTGGACTGTTTTAGTGAAATGTACTTCAGTAAGACCCAAGACTGAGCTCAAAGAACTAAACGCTAAACCATTAAAAAAAATGTTTTAAAATTTATTTTTGTTTAACTTTTTTATTGAATGCATGTTAATTTATACTATAATACTTAAGAACTAAAAATTTTCTTTGTGTTCAGCCATACTCGAGTTGTTTTTTTTTTAGTGCTATTAAACTCAGGATCTTGCAAACATCTATCTACTGGGTAACTTTTTGCCATTCAAACTTGTAACAATTTCAGGGATAAAATTCCACTATCCAACGATAACATTTCGGATTAACTTAAAATACATTAATTTTTTTATTTTATTTTATTTTTAAGTAACTAGTGTAGGTAATTGGCCAAAAATATAGATATAGTTTTATATATATATATTAATATTTATATATTAAAAAGGTTAGCATCATAAGAGCGAGACAGAAAATAGTCATTATAATATATTTATAATTATTGCATTATTTATTAGTCATAAAAAAAGAAGAAAAATAAACAAACTTAAAGTATTTTGTATGTAATTATTTAATTTTTATATAATAATCTATTATAATATAAAGTCAAATGAAACCGTGATATCATTAAAGCTTCCAAATGAATTATTAAAAAATTGTGGTTTTTTCAATTTTCTGGGAATATTAGTTCTAGTGCAAATCTGTCCTAGAGAGTGCTTCCAAGAATCTTAAGAATCGTGGAATAAGCTTGTTTTGACGCGTTGCTTGAAGAGTTGCTTACCAACACGATAGAAATTTTCTGGTCCTGTGAATGGTGATTCTGCTCTCTGTTTAGCTAGAGACTCCGCTGAAAAATCCGCGGGCAGGAATCCATTATAAGGCAATTTTGTTTTTCAGTGCAGCCAGGTCGTTAAGGATGAGGCACTCTCTAATACTAGCTTGGATTTAATGATCGAAGATTTCAGTGCTTTAAGGGCAGCTCGACTATCAGAGAAAACGAAAATAGTTTTGCCCCAAACATTATATAGACCTTTAAGGGATTGTTGGGAACAATTTAAACACATGGAAAAGTCTGTGCAGGCTAAACTTCACCTCTTACTGGATGTGTTTGTGAATTGGTATAAGCCCTAAGATGTAAGACATTGAGAGCCGCTGGTGTGGTAGATGTGATACAGCCTGTCATATATATCCCTTCAGATCTTTGAACTGAATCTAACCGCTGGATGGTTGATTCTTCTAGGGTTTTTGGCCACCACATTACAGACGAATATGGTAGGTTGGGTCCAGAACATGTTGCTGTCCGGAACTACTCCAAGATAATTTCCTTGCAGTTGATAGACTCTGTAGATTAACCAGTCTGATGAGCATGGTGTGCCTTCCATAGGGGATCCATTGACAAGGCATTCTCTAATATATTTTTCAATGATTTTCTCCATAATTTTTAGTATGAAGGACATAAGGCTAATAGGTATAAAAGATTTTTGACTACTTTCCGAGCTTCTGCCAGCCTAAGAAAAGTATTTTGCTATATTGGATAAGTTAATATTCTCTACTTGATAGATTTGTCTGTTCGTTGTGGTGAGAAGTTTTTGCGTAGAGGTCGTTCTGAATACCGGACCCGAGGAAGTGATAGTTAAGAAGGAGTTCTAGAGTATCTCTCTTGGCTTTTGTGTAGTCACCATTCTCGTGTATGAAATGAGAATCGCCTTTTCATTATTGCGTTTGGCCTTATTGAACAGATTCCGTACACCTTTTCTTCAAAGGAAGTTATTCCGACGACAGTTTTCCTCAGTAGCTTGGGTTATGAATGATTGGTTATAATCTGCTGAGTATTCCATTTTACAAATGATGTCAAATCTGCGGAGAAGTTTATTGAAACAGGAGTGTATCGATTTGTATGGGAAAAATCTGACCCACCCATTCCGATACCAAATTTAATAGCATTTCAAAATAATTTTTAATTTTTAGAACCAAAATTAGTTCAGCCAAAAAAAAGTTTTAGAGTCGATACACTCTAATAGAAACATCCTTATTATAACAACAATTCACTCTAAAAGAAACAATTTTTATTGAAAAAATATAGAGCAATTATTAATTTCAATTATTCATAATACAGAATCAATTATTATATAATATAGATCAATTATTAATTTTTCATTTTTATGAAAACAATATGATTAAATTTTTGTTTCGATTGATATTTTTTCGATTTATTTCGTATCGAAAAAGTATCGATCAATAATTCTCCCGGTAATTGTGGAAATGAGCTAAGTCAAGATGTAATTTAATTTGGTTTTCTTTTTGTGAGGTTAGAAATTAAAATTAATAATTTTTTTAATTTGAGAACATAAAAATTGCTAAACAGTTTTATAATATTAAGGTAATGCATACATTACTCCTCTGTCATTTATTTACTTATTGAATACTAATTATTTCTATAGAGATATTAAACTAAAATGAAAATATTTAAAAAGGGTGTAAAAAGCTTTAGGGCCGTTTCATTTTGTTTTATAACTCGAAAGTTTTGAATAACTCAAGTTTTTCATAAAAAAATTGTAGTTATTTATAATTTTCGAGTTAAAATAGTAAAAAAACGTCCCTTAATGTTTCTATAGCTGTTGCCGCCGTAGCCACAAACTGGCCATAAAGAGGCACATGCCAACAATACTGAAGTTCAGGAACGATGAGAACTTTGGTCTACCACTATTGCGGCCTAAATCCAATTTATGTAAAACCTCAGCTGGCACATCCAGATAAACACGCTCCTCACCAAACGAAAAGATCAATTGCCTTAATTTCTCAATGTTCACATGATCATTTTGTGAGGACCAAATAGTCAGAGTGCAGTCGTTGGTGTCATTGACAGCGCTCACTAGGCCATGAAGCTGTGCAAGACTATTTGCAGCAATGCCAGCGCGTACTGGAAAGGTTATTGGTTGCCTTGTTATGGTCACATTGTTGCTCTTAAAATAAAAATTCGGAATTTATTTTTTAAAAATTTTGAAAACTAATCAGAACCTACCTTGATTACTTGCAACATATCATCAATATGTTGTGAAGTGTAGTTACCTTCGGTGTAGTTAGCACCCCAGCGCGTGGTCCAGCCAATTGAGAGCACAGCCCTCTTGAAACTTGCGCCACCCGTTAGAAATCGTTTTGCATCAACTGGAATCGTGTCAGTTTCATTTACAGGACCTGGCACTATGTCTGCATTTAACCAGACCGGAACGGTTATCTGCTCGTCACCAGCAAAATGTCTAAGAAATGTGCAAGTTTTACAAAAACTTAAACACTCACCATGGGCACGAGTTCATTGAGTATATCCAAGGAACTCTCAAATACGTCAATTGTCTTGAAATCCAATTTGATGCCTTTAGTTTCGTTCACATGATCTGCATTGTATGACATAATTTGACGCAAAAATGACTCCAATGAAATGTCCGAATTAATGGCTGGTGGATGGCCCATAACAGGTAGCTGTGGGCCAGCATTATCGAGCGTACCCAGCACAATATCTGCCTCAATCATATCAATGTTGCCTTAAAAAATTGTTTTTTTTTTCAAATGTTTGTTTTATTCAAGCCTCAATCAAGAAAGTGATGAAAATGCAACAAATATATAAAAAATATAGTTCTCCCTCCCATTAAAAGTTGTTGCAATAAATTGCAAGAATTTTACAAATTCATCATAATTGACTGAGTGACCTTCACAAGTTACTGTATATTTCACGACAATTAACTTAAATTTGTGTGTGAAAGGTCACCATCCTACCCTTTTTCCATTATTGCAATCAAGAAACGTTTAACTTACTATTGAGAGCCTCTTCGAGTTCCCGTTGACTGTTTACTGCATGCGCCCATGTAATGGAAGTCAGATTTGTTTTTGCTACTCTGGTAATAGTCATAATGTCTGCTGGTTGGGTGATGGTAAACTCTAATGTTGAATTGTTGCTGTGAACTACGTTTGCAGCAGTTTCTATTGTTGTTGTATTGTACTGAAATATGGCGGCATTACTTAAACTCGTGTCGGCGGAAGTAAGGATAACGCCATTGTAAGGTTTTAAATAAGCTGTATATAGATTAACGTATTTGTGTAAGGAAGCAATACATTTTTATTTAACTACACTCATTTTTATTTATATATACGAGCATGCATATGTATGTGAATACAAAAGCAAAACAAAGAGTTTAAAACACTGTCCGACAAAAAAAATGTGACAACATTCTGCTGAATGAATTTACGCTGATGTCAGAATGAAATAATGTGGAAAAAAAATTGCAAATAAGCGGAGCCACTATAAATCACATCAATATAATTTATGAATTCACTACGTAAACCTCTTTATAATCCCTGCCTTTGTTCTATTTTAAAATATTTTTCAATAATATTCAATAGGAACATTTTTTTTCAACCTTTTATCATAATAAAAATCAAAGCTTTTTATATCGATATGTCTTGATTTTGTTTTTTCCTCCTATCTGTCCTTTAAGTCCTGTCAAACTTTGAACCTTATTTGTTGATACCAAAACGGTAAAAACGATTTCTCAGCTTCTTAAACATATAATAAAGAAATATTTATTCTTAGGAGAGATAACACAAAATGCTATAGGATTACCATGAAATACCATGAATTTTTAAAGTCAAACAGAAAAAAATTTAAAAATATTTTTTTTTTTAAAATGAGAAATATTCTTTAAGTTTTATTATATTTAATTCAAGCATGGTCTCAGATTCGCATATGGACTGAATTAAAATGTTAAGCAGGCAAATTTTACCCGTAACACCCTTCACTGTTGCTTAAGTAAATGAAACTATTACAATTGTGCAATTAATTGGATTCTGCTTTAGGATTTTTCAATCTTAGCATACCTACGATTGGAACTTTTTGTATTTTGCTTAAATTTTGAGTAGTAAATATCAACTTCAACACGATATAGAAGTCAAACCATCACACGCGTCTCTACGGAATGAGTAACATTCTAAAATTGTTAATGTTCTAAGTAAAAGTTAATATTTTACATTCAAAACCAGATAAATCACACAGATCGAATTGTTGGGAAATCGAAAAAACGTCTTAATTTTGTCAGACATTAAGGAGTATTATACGAAAAAAAAAATAGTCTCATAGTGCGAAAAATTCGTGTTTTCAATTTAAAATTTTGATTGGTCTGGTTTTTAAAGTTAGAAATGAATCAAAATTTAGATTCCGCCGTTTGGGGTCTCAAAAGTTGCAGAAACTCATTAAAATTATTTCTACACACTTTTTTTTCAAATCGGAAGATACCGCCGAAGCAATTTTGATTCTCCTGAAGGTCCTTTTCAGTAAAAAAAATGTTTTTTGCTTTTAACTTTTTATTATTTTACTCATAATTTATTACTCATAACAACATTTTGACATAAAAAAGTTTCAAAATTTTAATGAAATCTGGTTTTGATTGAAAATTTACAGTGGACAAATCTGCTTTTGATTGAAAAGGAGATTTTTTAATGCATTTTTCTCTAGGATTTTTAACATTTGTGTCAAAGAGGATTTTATAGATCGATATATTTTAACATTAGCTTTACAATGGCATTTCTAATTAAAAATTTTTTCCTGTAACTTATCTGGATTTGAATGTAAACTCCTCATTTATAATCGAAATAAAGAAAAAAAAAGAAAAAAATGCTCAACCGATTTTTTAAATGGTTAACTTTTTGTTAGTAAAAGGCAGCTCCTTATCTTAATACAATACATATATATTGAAAGCAAGTGTCACGCTTCGCACCTTATGTCGCTCAAAATTTTCATTCCTCATTCTAGTTTTTTTTTTTTTAATATTTTTGATTATATACAATCTGTTAATAGGATGATAAGTAATGCTTGGTTTTCACTTAGTCTTTTTTTGTTTGATATGAAAGTTAATTTTTTAAAATATCACATAAATAACTACTTTTTTGCAATTTTTGCCATAAACATGTGAAGAGATCAGTTTTTCCTATTTTCCGCCATTGTCTAACGGAAAAAAATTAACAACGTGTAGGCAGTTTCATTTGACTGACAACCATTTGACTGACAACCGACTGACCATTGAAATTGACATAGTGAAAACCA
Organism: Tetanocera ferruginea; assembly: GCA_958299015.1. NCBI lineage: Eukaryota > Metazoa > Arthropoda > Insecta > Diptera > Sciomyzidae > Tetanocera > Tetanocera ferruginea. Next base: position 146,636,320 of record OY282641.1, read on the forward strand.
GGCTTTAATGTTTTAACATACGATTCATATTACAAAATAAACATGAAATACATAAAAAAAACTCAAATTGCAAAAAATCTTGCCAATATTTAAAGCAGGAGATAAAACTCAAACACATATCTACAGACCGATAGCAGTATTGCCAGTTCTCAACAACGTGGTGGAGAAAATAATAAAAAAATCAATTATGCGAACACCTAGAAAACAAGCTTTTTGTTTAACCAACAATATGGATTTCGGAAGGGGTCCGGTACACTAGGCTCTGGATAGGGGCTGCACTGAAGTAGGAGGCTTATTTATTGATCTGCAGAAGGCTTTTGTATAAACTGTGCTATGCTGGATTCATCGGCAAAACACTAGACTTTATGTATAGATTCTTGGAGGATTGGTACCAATCGGTATTTAACGGGTAGGTTCCCCTCAAAGCAGAAAAAGCATTTTGTGGTGTTCCTCAGGGGAGTGTGCTTGGCCCAATCCTCTTCCTGATAATTATTAATGATAACAAAAATATCGCGTTAAATGGCAAACTGTTTTTGTTCGTAGATAACATCGCCCTAGTCTACCCAACAAGAAGTAGAATAGTTCTAAGAGCACTATTGGAATATGAACAGTTCGATGCTATAGGAATACTTCCACTTCAACAAAATTGCTGAGTGCTAAAAAAAAAATTTATAATATTTTTACCCCGTAGCACAGTGTGGCTTTTATCAGTTCTAGAGAATAAAAAATCGATATTTTTTCCTTCCGATTTTAAAATTTTTTAGATATAAGCAAAAATATGTCTGAATATGCCATGACTTCATGGTGAAAATGTCAACTGTCAACTGCTAGTAGTTTTCTTGCTACATCCTTTTCAAGTGATTGGAATTTTGAAGAAATTTTTTATTTTAATTTAGCAAAAACTTCTTTCGTTTAACAACTATTTTAGATATTAAGTATAAATTACGTTCTTGGTCATGTCACCGAAATTAAAATAAACATTTTTCGATGTAAAAACAGCCAACATATAACATCACATCCATTTTATTAGTAATTTGATTTTATATTCTCTAGAATTGATAAGTCACACTGTGCGTAGGAGTGTGGAAAATTAATTTATTTGCACTATAAATGGAAGTGAAATCCTAGAGAAGAAAGTAGTCAAATTCCTGAGACTTTTGAAGACTTAGAATTTATTGTTCAACCAGCTGTGAAGCTTCAATTGAAGATTCTGATGGGGCTAGTTGTGCAGTGTCATCGGCATATGTTGCTACTAAAACGTTACTATAAACTGGCAGATCTGATGTAAATAAGGTTTACAGAACAGGACCTATGACCCTTCCTTGAGGCACACCTGAACAAATTTTTGTTACTTTTGAATTTTTCTGACCAAAATTAGCAAAGAAAGTGCGGTAAGATAGATATGATTTCATAGTTAAAAAGTACGAAGTGGGTAAAACCGTCTGTTATAAATTTAACGATTTTATGACACTGTTCCGGCATACCATGTTTGTACCTGGAACCAAATTGATGTAAAGGTATGATACATATTTTTACTCTCAATTATTGGTAGCATTCTATTCAAAAATATTCTTTCGAATATTTTAGAAAAAACGGCGAATATACTAATTGGTCAATACGAAGTTATCTCGTTCTCGGGATTATTAGGTTTTGGAATCATAATTATTTTTGCACATTTCCATTGTGATGGAAAATATTTCATTATCAATTTTGCTCTAGTTGTGCACAATTTTAAAAACAATTTTTTGAAAAAATTCCTAAGGAAAAAAATCACAGAGAGTAAAGTGCAGCCCCAGCCCCCAGTTTTTTTTTGTTTTTCTTTACTTTTCATTCCCGAACCGAAAGTCGGTCAGGCAACATCGGTTTATAAATCGACCCAGCCTAGTATATAACAACACTTTTTTAAAATCAACACAGGATTTTACAAAGTAAAAGGGTTATTAACCAAGAAATAAGCTAATTTAAAAAAAACCGAATTCGCATTACACACATTAACATATTTCCTCCATTTAATTGGTCAAATAACATCAGGTTTTTAAAAAATGTGTCAGTCAAAGCTTAACAAAGGATTATATTTTATCGCCCAGTGTAGGTGCAATACTTTAACAAGCACTACTTTTAATTATTTATTATTATTTATGTATGTGATCACTTAAGAACAGTTCGTGCTAAAATGTAAACAAAGTGCTATAAAATAACAACAACAACAACATCAATATGAGCGATAAAAACAATAAGCTTAAATAAATATGTATACTCTTCAACAATTGTGTCGAGTGTACTATATTTATATATGTAGATATGTATTAAATAAAGTACCGAAACCTTAAACACACAAAACAAACACGAAGTGAATATGGAAGTAAAATTGTGCAGTTTAAAATAATGATGATTATTCATATCTAACGATATCTACAACAATTATTTATAATCGGTACTTTACCCAGCAACAAATAAAATAAACTATAACGACTTTTGTATGAAAAGTTTAGGCGTGAGAATTCCATATTCAAATCAAGAGGCAAACTACTCTTCTGTGCTAGTGAGTTATTGTTGTTATTAATTTAATTACAAAAAAAACACACAAAAACAACAATAAAAGAGCAATAGATTTGCTTGAAGAAATCAATAAGAAGAAAAGGCTATGCAATAATGTTTAGAAATATAAAAAGAAAACAGCAAACAATTGAAATAATAATAAAAAGTGGTTCTACTTGAGTTGTAAGAGTTCACAGCATATTAAAAGTTTTTACAATTTATTAAAACTGCCGGTGAACAACGGATTTTCACGTTTGTATTTTATACAGCTTGAACAGCTGATAAATTTTGACTGTTTGCTGTATTGTTTGTTTTTTATTTTTTTCTTCTTTGAAATAAGCAGCCACTAGAAATATTGTTTTATTGTTTTATACTGTAGCAACATCTGTTGCTTATTTTTCGATATTTTTTTCTAGAATTTAACTTTATTAAATTTATTGCTAAAAATTCTATCCAACACGCGTTCTATCAACAACCTTCACTTTGCGATACTTTTGCACGATTGATGTGTTTGAAAACTGTTTGAATGCATTAAAAATTAGTTGCAAAAATTGCTCATTGCTTCCGCCAAAACGTGCGCATGATTCTCTTTAAATACATATTAACAAATATGTATAACTCTGCTTTTCTTATATCTCTTGAGAGAGAGCCTAAATTGTATTATTGTAGTGCTGGCAAAAACAATTTTCCAAAGTCATTAAAACTTAGTTATACAGTGTATAACAAAAATTTGTTTCCACTTTAATATCTATTAAAATTATAACTTTTTATAGAAACAGTAGCTATAGTCTTTGATTTATTTTTTCTTAGATTTTTGAACATTTGACCAAGTTAAAAAAATTACTTGACTTTTAAGCACCATTTATTTTTTAGTGAAATTTTTATCTTTTGTGGCATCTCCACGAGCTATCTTTTCTTTTTGACGTAGAATTACGTCTTACAGCGCGGTTTGCATGGGGTCGATTTAAGAGATTTTTTCAAGGTCATTAGGCAACGTTTTTGGCGAATACTTTAGGGTGTACCTACAGCCTTAAATACTCTTCGTTCAAAGATAATATATATACTAAACTATCAGATATATCCTGCGCTGAATGAATATCTAATTTTGGATTTTGTCACTATTATATTAAAGTCACAAAATAGTAAAATATAAGAAGAAAAATGCATGTTTTTATGTAAGAAAATCAACCATCAGCTGCTTATAATGTGCTTCTTTCTTTGCTGCTGTTGCTTTCTTTGTTTTTCTTTCGTTGTTTATGCTTGTAAGCTTTGGTTTTGCACGAACTGATTGGTTCGCTTTGACAGCATTGTAAGCATTAGTTCGCATTGGGTTTATGTATGCACTACTGTTCTAGTATTTTGAAACCAGAGATCATGAAACTCTTTTCAACTCAGTCAACGAACTCAGTCTGTCAAATTTAACGAAATGGGTCTGTGATCCGGTTAGATTTAATTCTTATGAAAAAAACGAGTTGGATCATATTTCATTTTATGCTTTTACCCAATAGATGGCGTAAAATTTTAATTTTTGTTTTTAATGCAAATTAATTTGGATTCCACATCCCACTAGCATTAGCGAGTGTAGTTCGCAAACTATACATCGAATAGAGACGAAAGTGTAGCTCGCAAACTAAATATAAGACATAGACGAGAGGAAAGGACATGTGCTCAGCGTGAAATATAGTAACCATACGATATTTTAAAAATCGGGGTCTTAATTTTAAATTGAAATTAGTAGTGAAACTGACCGTAGCTCGCAAACAATATATCGGGCAGAGACGAAAGTGGCACCAATGGAAAGTGCATTTGTTTCGCCTTCTTTTCAACTAAGTCAATGAACTCAACCTATCAAACTTAACAAAATGATCGAAAAAATTTGAAATTTTGCTTGTTTCTTTTTGCTTGCTCATTTAATCATACTTCCTTTTTAACTTTTTCTTTGTTTTGGCCTCGATAAGTAGTCCATAATTGAGTGTTATTTATTTATTTGTTAATTTTTGGAAGGTCAATAAAAATACGTGCATAATGAACAAAACAATCGGACCAAAGAGACAAAGTAGAAGAGGTTACAACTTAAACGGAATTCTACGTCTACACTTACGATACTATCGAAACTGTTTCTTTTTTTTTAAAGATTAGTTTTAGTTCAGAATTTTCAGGTCATGGTGGTCCACTTTCAAATCTTAAGGATTACTTATGCTCTCGCGGCTTAGCAGAAATACGACAAAAAAAAACAAAAAAATTGTCTGTTATTTTTTATTTAATCTATTTATTTAAGTACAAGATATTACACGGTAAAACGGTTTAAAAAAAGCTCAAGAGGTTTGAAAGTAAATCTAACATAAATAGAAAATGAAAAACAGGAAAACGCGTGCTCAGAATTTTTCCATCACCTCTAAATTTCGTTTAAAACAGCTTTGAATATGTAAAAAGTTAATACATTTTAGTATAACAAAGTTTTATAATACTCAACAAGTTTAACCATGCTTTTCATATAATAAGACTACACTAAACGAGGTGCCAAACAAACACTTGGTTTTTCCAAGAAACCTCAAAACCTCAATCACCTCAAAAATTTCTGTTATACCTAGTTGAAAATTGAATTTTTTCAAATACTCAAATAAAAATAAATTCTTTATATTCTAAATAAACATAAATTTTTAAACCACAATTTATGGAATTTAAACATATTCAAAGTGGTTTTTCACAAAATTTAGACGTGATGGGAAAAATCTGAGTACACCATCTTATTTCTCGTCCTTCAATTATATCAAATTATATCAAAGATCGATTATCAAACCTCTTGACATTTTTTAAGGGTCGATTTCGTTGTACCGTATTATTTGCCCAATTTAAAATTCAATTAAAAAAATGTCAAGTTTTTAAAAAATAATTGAATCGTAAATTTTGAAAAGGGCACTACTCTGAAACTAGAAAATGCTCAGGAGATACAAATAATCTAACTTCACTATTAGTTATGACTAGTGAAGGTTGCAATTTTATATAAACGGCCATAACACATTATATCATAATAAGAAATTCATACTTTAACTGTCAATTCATACCTTTTTAGGCACTTTTCTATTCCAATTTTTAAAACTAATGAAATTTTTAGAAAAAATCAAGTATTTTTTAATAATTAGTGTGAATATAATGAATAGTAAATTATTTCATATACATAAAAAGGAGCCCCAAAGTCTCAAATTTTACTTTAAACATTTTAACTAATTTGTCTGCTGTCCCTTAAACAATTGCTTCTATTTCTCATAACTATGCATGGTCGTATTAAGAGTGTATTTCAGTGAATAAACATAAATCCCTAAATTTCAAGATGAGCCCTTTTCGAAATTCACAATTAATTTAATTTTCCTTCATTTTTCTTTCATTGTGTTTGCCAAAAAATTGTCCTTAATTGTTAAAAACTATGAAAATCAACAATGTCGTTGACATTGCAATTAACTATCAATGTTTTATTTGCACCTTTTATTGTGATGAAATTGATTGGGTGGAAACGCAATTTTCCAAAAAGAATTTTTTAAATATATACGATTACCACACATATTGAGCAGTTTAATAAGTGAAAGCTCATCTTACTTTTTAAGAAACTGAAATAAAATTAAGCTGCTTCTTTATCTCGATAAAATATAAAATGAAATAAATAGAGAGATGCAACTTACAATTGAGTTTCAGGGAAAAATATATAATAGTTCATTTAGAAATATATGTTAAATTCTTCCACGAACTATTCAATCTAACAAGTGTTAAATTTACAATTTGAATGAAGTTGATTTAAATTTGATAAGCTGTCAGTAACTATTGTCATGACTGAAAATTTTTACAGTTACAGTTTACAGTTTTTATAGTTACAAAAAATGCGAAGTTTCAAGCAATTATCGACAAGTGCGGAGAAAAGCCTTAATTGAAATGTCACAAACAATGAAAGTATATTTTACAAAGCATACAATTTTAGGAAAAAAAAAAGAAAGACGTCGACTTGAGCGGAATTTTACTAACTGCATATTTTTTAACCTCACACTACGGAACTCAAAATCGCCCAGTTTAATTATCCAAGAACCAAACCAAAAACAAACAATTTTCTGTAAACCTTATCTACTTTACTAGTGCAGGGCCTAGATTCCGTAACTGTGAAAAACGCAGTGTACACCAAATTTTGTGTAAATGTGTAGTTTGCGATTCAGTATTCATGTGAAGTGGACTTTAATGTCAGAAAAGTGTACACCTTGAATTTAGATTATTCATTGAATTTTTTAAGCGTAAATATGAAAATCTCTGTGAAAAATGTCATGTAAGGCTAAGAAAGCCAACTAGCGTAAAAAGAGTTCCTTATTTAATTTATGAAAAAAGAATGTAGCGTTTTTCAAGATAAGTAGTGTTTTTCACTTAGACTGTTTATTAATTAAATTTAAATTTGCAGATTAATTATGTATTGTATTTATTATTAATAATTAATACAATATCAAAGTAGTCTATTGATAGTTATTCTGGAAATCTATACAACTCAATAAATCGTTCATCGCAAACATCCAAGGGATTGATTGAGTCCCGACAGTTCCCCCTCACAATAATTAAATTTTTCCTATTAAAACGTACAAAGCAAAAATGTACAATTTGATAAGTAAAAGATATTTATTAACACACCGTTTGTCTCATTTTCGTTCTTTCATTCACTTCCTCTTAGTTTGTTTTTCATTAGTAAAGCCATTAAAAATCATTCACCGATGTTTTTTTTCATTCAGCAAACATAAATTTACATTCAGCACAGCAGTAGTCATTTAAACTTACAGAATCGATTAAAATGAAAATGTGTACACTGCATGTGAAAGTGAATATGAATATTTTGCGTACACTAATGGTATTCCCTTAACGCCTCGGAAACAGCTTAAACCTCGTAAACTGCTTAATTTTAAGAAAATGGGAAATGATGGAAATATTTTGTATGGCGATTTTTTTACGATGTTTAAGCTACAATTTCAGTGCTTAAACAATGTAAAAAAGTTTGGTTAAACTTTCAGCTGTCAAACTATCAAAAAGTGTGTGGTGTGTTTTATTATTTATTTTGGCGCTTAATTCATCCCAATTGGCAAGCATAGAAGTGGATAGTGGCAGTGCTTGAAAACGGAAAATAAACACTTCGACACATCGTTAGGTGCTCTGTCAGACAGTAAAACTGCTGCAATTGGTATTGGATGAGGCTAAAGATAGCCGGAAAAGTTTGGAGTAGACAGCTAACTTAGTAAGTAGGCAGTAGGCAGCTAACTCAATTATTCCCATTTCAGAAACCTAGAGCAAACAGATTCTACGAACAAATTTTCGGTCGATTTGTTACGGCATGATGACAAATATGCATAACAAATTTATCAGATGTCTAAAGGTGCGTTCCTTTAACAGAGACTCGGAATTTTACGAGTTTACGAAATGGGAAATTTTGATCGTTAAGGGAATACCATTACTGATTTTTTTCCATAGTTACGAAATCTAATCCCCACACACCATCTTATTTATTTATCTTTATTTTTTCCATTTCAATATTTAATAAAAAGAAAACATTTAAAGCAAAAACCTCTCACTATTTTTTAACTACCTTTTTTTACATTAATTTTAAGCATCTAATGAACTCCAACAAATTCCTTAATTCCTTCCTTAAACAAATAATGAAATTCTATAAAGATTAAAAAAACTGTTCAAATTCTGTTATAATAATAATAATAATAGAAATACCTATGAACTGGTACTTCGAAGTACTGTTTAGCGACAATGGGTTAACTTATAAGTAAGTTATAATTGGTAAACAAACATTCTGTTTTGTCCTTAATCCCTCTTTGGAGACATAAACAAATGCAGATATTTTCAATAGAACATCATTGTCGACGAACAGCTGTTGATTGTTTACAAAACTTTTGCCGCTTACAACAACAAATTTTCTAAATATTGGAGAGATGCGTATGAAAAGTCTACACGCCATTGCTAAGATTTTGACATTTATTTGACAGCTAAAATAAAATTTCTATAGTTGTGAAAATCCTCGGAAAACTCACAAGCTGGTAAAATTTTTTCATATTTATACTCAACTCAAGAAGGAAAACGTTTATTTGTTGATTATTTTGTGCTCAAAAGTTTATTTACTAGAGACTCTTGCTATTTCTAACCATCAAATACCAGTGACTATGAAATTAAGTGTAATAAAGTGAAATGAAATAAAGCAGACAGCAGACTGCTAAACATAACCTCAATTCGATTGGCGAGACTCCGCTGAACTATGTATGTAAAACTAGTGTAGAGTGCAGAAAACATTGCAATTTTTTTACAAAATATAGAAAAGTAAACTAGTTAGTAGAGCCGCTTAAAATAAGAACAAGGAAGGAGAAAAGCAAAATGTCCGTTTCTTCGATTGTGCAACAATTCGTGACCGGACTGAAGTCACGGCATCGCGATGTGCAAAACAAAGCTGCGCAGGATTTATTCCTATACGTTAAGACTGAGCTGCGCGAAATGAGTCAAGAAGAAGTGGTGCAGTTCTTCGATGACTTCAATCATCATATCTTTGGCATGGTCATGAGTCCGGATATCAATGAGAAGAAGGGTGGCGTTTTGGCAATAAGTAAGATTTAAAACGTGGGAATTTAGAGGGATTTAACGAATATGTGTTTAAAGATAGAGAATGAAGAAAAAGTGTGAACACTTTATTTTTTAGAAATTATGACAATACTATTTGGCCTCATATGCTTAACTTTGTTTTCCAGAATGCTTGATCAGTGGCGATGTGGTCTTTACCACTACACGTATTTCACCCTTCTGCAATCGCCTGCGCCAACTACTGCCCTCGAACGACATTTCTGTCATGGAAATTGCAGCACGAACACTCGTCAAGTTGGCTTCTTTGCCAGGTTCCAAGGGCGAGGAATCGTTCGAGTTTGATATAAAAAATGCATTTGAAATGTTAAGTGGTGACCGTCAAGAGGTTAGTTCAACTATATGTTAGTTTATTTCAAATTAAAATATGTTAAATTATCTCTATAGAATCGCCGTCATGCTGCAGTCTTCATTCTTCGTGAACTGGCTTTGGCTATGCCCACATATTTCTATCAGCAAATTTCAGCCTTTTTTGAGAATATCTTTAATGCTATTTTCGATACCAAAGCCGCTATACGTGAGTCAGCTGGTGAGGCTTTACGAGCTGCGCTCATTGTGACCTCCCAACGTGAGAGCACCAAGCAATCTAGTGAACCTCAATGGTATAAAATTTGCTATGGCGAAGCCAACAATAGTTTTATTGCTGAACTCACCGTGGGCAAGGAAGCAAAAGGCATGACACGCGATGATCGCATACATGGAGGTTTAATCGTCTTCAATGAACTCTTTCGCTGCTCTCACGCAACCTGGGAGCGGCGTTATAATAGCTTAATCACGCTTCTGCCCGATGCACAGCAAAATAAATATTACAGTGAAAATATTGCACGCTCAGGTGGCGGCAGCCAGTTAACCACAATTGTGCCGCGGCTCAAGGCGCCATTTGTCGAGAAGTTGGGCTCAACACAAATGCATCTTGACACTGAACAGCATCATGCCACAACGCATAAATTTTCATCGGTAAATACAGAACTTGTTTTTATTTTTAAATTATTTATATAACATTTTTTTATAGATGAGCGTCATGGAATCTGCAAATTCACGTGAAATTCTTACCGAACACTTTAATTCGATTTGTGATAATGTTTTGGAGCAGCGTCTTTCGAAATCAACACATGTTCAGATAGCATTGCTTCAAATACTGCCACGTCTAGCTGCCTTCAATCGTGAGGTTTTCGTACAAAAATACCTCAAAATTTGCATTAATCATTTACTCAGCATCTTGCGTGGCAAGGAAAAGGATCGCAATATTGCCTACATTACTATTGGCTATATAGCTGTTGCTGTGGAACGCGATATAGGCAAGCATTTGAAAACAATTATGTGTGCCATTAAAATGGCGCTGCCACCTAAAGATGCGCCAAGCAAACGTAAGCCCATCATAGATCCAGCTATATTTGCCTGTATTACTCTGCTGGCTCATGCAGTCAAGTCAGATATAACAGAAGATGTGCGTGATATACTAGAACAAATGTTCTCCACCGGCTTGTCGCCCGCCTTGACAGTTTGTTTGCGCGAGTTGGCTGAGAATGTGCCGCATTTAAAAGGTCCCATAGCGGATGGCTTAATTGGCGTTTTCTCGCAGGTGCTTATGAATAAACCAGCTGCTATACCATATGCTGCAATTGCTCCTTTAGCCATGGAAGCAGCTAATAATTTACCCCAAGATGTGCCTACCATTGAGTTAGCTCTCAAAACATTGGGCAGCTTTAATTTTGAAGAGCAAAATATGCTCGACTTTGTTCAAAGGTTAGCAAGTTTTGTTTTTAAATTTACTTATTTTATTTATTTGTTTGTTCTTTTTTTTTGTTTTTGCAGATGTGCCGACTATTTTATTAATCATGAGCAGCAGGAAATTCGCCTTGAAGCAGTTCAGACCTGCACTCGTTTACTTAAACTTGCTATACAATCAGCAGATAGTTCGGAAAACTCAAAAACACTCAGCGAAACTGTTTCACATGTTATTGAGCGTTTGCTTATTGTTGCCATCACAGATATGGATTGCAATGTGCGTCTACGTGTCTTGCGTTCACTTGATGAGAATTTCGATGCTGAGCTGGCACAGCCAGAATCTTTGAGTGCTCTTTTTATAACACTAAATGATGAGATTTTCGAGATACGCGAATTAGCCATTGTGACTATTGGTCGTTTATCGGCTATGAATCCAGCTTATGTTATGCCAAAACTACGCGAAACAATGATACAGCTACTAACCGAGCTAGAACATTCGGGCATGAGTCGCAACAAGGAGCAGAGCGCAAGAATGCTAGATCATTTGATTATAAGCACACCAAGGTGAGTGGTTTACAGTTAACTATAGCTAATATCAACAAAAATGTTGGCATTATTTTCTTTACACAATCCCTAAAAGAAGAGTTTTATATAGCATATTCGAGAATAGGTTTTACAAAGTTAAGGTAGAGAGATTTTTAAATGTAAGATTTGGAGAAGCAATTTTTAACAAAATCAAGTGCTGAGTTGTCTGCACTAATGATATTGACAATATGCGACCGACAAATTTATTCCTTGAAGAAAATACCAATTTATTGATAACGATCGCTTTAGGATGGTGGGGACCCTTCAAAATTAAGAGCATCAAGTAAACCTCTCAAAAGCAGTTCTGAATACTTTCGAGTCTGAACTTTGTGCTCATAAAATGGGTTGCAAACATCGGATTAAATTTCAATTCTAGAATGTACCAGCATTTCTGCAGGTTTAGTAAGAGATTTTAATATATTTTTTATTTTTCTCTTTCAGGCTTATTTCCTCCTACATGCGTCCCATACTCACCATTCTTGTGCCTAAGCTACGTGAACCCGAATCAAATCCTGGCGTAATTTTAAATGTCCTGCGCGCGATTGGCGATCTTTCCGATGTCAATGGAGGTTCTAATGAAATGGAACTTTGGGCTGATGAGCTACTTTCTATACTTCTCGAAATGTTAGGTGATGCTGGTAGCCCTGACAAGCGTGGCGTTGCTCTCTGGACCTTGGGCCAGCTTGTAAGTGCCACGGGACGCGTTGTTTCGCCATACAACAAATATCCAGTGCTCATCGATATTCTTATCAATTTTCTCAAAACCGAACAAAGACGTTCCATACGACGCGAAACCATACGCGTCTTAGGTCTATTAGGCGCCATGGATCCTTATAAACATAAAATGAACAAAGGCTTGATCGACAGTCAGAAGGACAGTGTTTTGATTTCCTTGACTGACTTTAAGGTGGATGAAAATCAAGACATTTCCACCGCAGAGCTACTTGTCAATATGGGCAACTTGCTGGACGAATACTATCCTGCCGTAGCAATTGCTGCACTCATGCATATTCTTCGCGATCCAACGCTAAGCAGTCGTCACACCAGCGTCGTTCAGGCTGTTACATTTATCTTTAAAAGTCTGGGCATCAAATGTGTCCCCTATCTAGCTCAAGTTTTACCCTCTTTGCTCGATAACGTGCGCACTGCGGATATGAATCTGCGCGAGTTTCTCTTTCAACAGCTTTCAATACTTATAGAGATAGTTAAGCAACATATCATCGGCTATATGGGTGACATTTTTAAGCTCATCAAGGAGTTTTGGACCATCAATACTCCGCTTCAGTCCACGCTGATAAATCTTATCGAACAAATTGCCGTTGCCCTAGGTTGTGAGTTTCGTAACTATTTGTCGCAGCTTATACCGCAAATACTGCGTGTTCTCCAACATGATACCTCCAAAGATCGCATGGTGACTATACGTTTGCTACAGGCACTGCAGAAATTCGGTAACACTCTGGACGACTATCTACATCTGCTGGTGCCGCCCATAGTTAAACTCTTCGACTCGCCTTATGTTTCCCAACAGGTTTCAGCTACGGCTCTAGAAACCATAGATCATCTAGCTTGGATCCTTGATTTTACTGACTTTTCCTCGCGCATCATACATCCACTGGTACGTGTACTTGATACAGATCCTGAGTTGCGTGAGCAAGCTATGTCCACGCTGCGTTCACTGGTCATACAATTGGGCAAAAAGTATCTCGTTTTCGCGCCACTTGTCAATCGCACCATCGCCAAGCAACGCATTGTAGACTCGAAGTATGAGAAGTTGTTGACAAAAATACAAAGCAACACTACAATGTGTTTGGACGATGAGTTTCACATGCGTCAGGCTAAGTATAAACGTGCCGAGCCGCCCAGCAGCGATGGCAGCATTACTATTAAGAAGAGTAATGTGCCCACTAATGATCTTCGCACCGCCTGGCAAGTAACACGTCGCGTTTCCAAAGATGATTGGCTCGAATGGCTAAAACGCCTTTCTATTGGTCTGCTAAAAGAGTCGCCATCACATGCATTGCGTGCCTGTCGCGTACTCGCTCAAGATTATGACAAGCTGCTGCGCGATCTATTCAATGCTGCATTTATATCCTGCTGGACCGAGATGCCCGCGGAATCCAAACATGAACTGACGCAATCCTTAATTCAGGCACTTCAAGTCACCGATATGCCGGAAATCACACAGACAATTTTAAATCTTGCAGAATTCATGGAGCACTGCGATAAAGATCCCATTCCCATAGAAACGAAATTGCTAGGTACCCGCGCCATGGCCAGCCGCGCCTATGCCAAAGCTTTGCACTACAAAGAGGAAGAATTTCTCACCAAAAAAGATCCGCAAGTCTTTGAGTCGCTTATTCTGATCAACAACAAGCTGCAACAGAAAGAAGCTGCCGAAGGTCTGCTAACAACCTTCCGCAATGCAGCCAATGAGCTGAAGGTACAAGGCCGCTGGTACGAAAAACTGCATAATTGGGATCAAGCGCTGAAACATTATTCCGATAAGTTACAGCTAGACTCTAGCGATCTGGAGTCACGCCTTGGTCACATGCGTTGTTTGGAAGCCTTGGGTGAGTGGTCTGAATTGAGTGCTGAGGCCAAGAAAGACTGGGATACATTGGGACGTGAAGCCCGCTCTCGCGCCGGTCCGCTGGCTTCCGTTGCTGCCTGGGGCCTTCAAGATTGGGAGTCTATGCAAGAGTATGTGCGCTGTATACCAGAAGATACCCAAGATGGAAGCTTCTATCGTGCTGTGCTCGCTGTACATCATGAGGACTTTGAGACGGCGCAGCGTCTAATTGATGAGACACGAGATTTGCTTGACACGGAGTTGACTTCAATGGCGGGTGAATCTTATGAGCGCGCTTATGGCGCTATGGTTTGCGTGCAGATGCTTGCCGAGTTGGAGGAAGTCATACAATTCAAGTTGATACCCGAGCGTCGTGAGCCTCTCAAATCAATGTGGTGGAAACGTCTTCAAGGTGGTCAACGCTTAGTTGAAGATTGGCGTCGCATCATTCAAGTGCATTCTCTTGTAGTGCGTCCACAAGAGGATGTGCATACCTGGCTTAAATATGCCAGTCTCTGCCGCAAGAGCGGTTCATTGCAGCTGTCGCACAAGACTTTGGTCATGCTATTAGGCACTGATCCATCTCGCAATCCAACCGAACCCCTGCCTTGCAATCAACCGCAGGTGACATATGCTTACAGCAAACACATGGCTATGGCAGGCAACATGCAGGGTGCCTATGAACAGCTAAGCTGCTTTGTCAATACTTACAGCGCTCAACTCAGTTGTAGCATTCCGGATGAGATTAAACAGGATGATCATCGCCTATTGGCACGCTGCTATTTGCGTCTGGCCATGTGGCAGAACAAACTACAGGGTATTCTCGATCCCGAGGCTGTACAAGGCGCTCTCGAATGCTTTGAAAAAGCCACGGATTACGATCCCAATTGGTACAAGGCATGGCATCTATTGGCCTATATGAACTTTAAGGTTGTGCAGGCACAAAAACAACAACTGGACAAAATCGTACCGCCCTCCATCAACGACATCTCATCGCATATTCAAAAAGAACGTTTAATCATTGAACAGTATGCTGTGCCGGCTGTACAAGGTTTCTTCCGTTCTATCAGCTTGATTCGCGGCAATTCATTACAAGATACACTTCGTCTGCTCACGCTCTGGTTCGACTACGGTCATCATTCAGAAGTTTACGATGCTCTGTTATCAGGCATGAAAATGATTGAGATTAATACTTGGCTGCAGGTGATTCCACAGCTGATTGCACGTATTGATACGCATCGCAATCTGGTCGGTCAATTAATACATCAGCTGCTTATAGATATTGGAAAATATCATCCACAGGCGCTGGTCTATCCGCTGACAGTGGCTTCCAAGTCAGCCTCAGTGGCGCGCAAAAATGCAGCCTTTAAGATACTAGATTCGATGCGAAAACATTCGCCCACTTTGGTTGAGCAGGCCGTTATGTGCAGCGAGGAACTTATACGCGTAGCTATTCTCTGGCACGAACAGTGGCATGAGGGGCTAGAGGAAGCTTCGCGCTTGTACTTTGGAGATCGCAATGTCAAGGGCATGTTTGACATACTCGAGCCTCTACACGCTATGCTAGAACGTGGCCCACAGACGCTTAAGGAAACCTCCTTCTCGCAAGCTTATGGTCGCGAACTAACCGAGGCCTATGAATGGACACAACGCTACAAGTCTTCCGCAGTACTCATGGACTTGGATCATGCTTGGGATATTTACTATCATGTGTTCCAGAAAATTTCACGTCAATTGCCGCAACTTACTTCGTTGGAGTTGCCATATGTCTCACCCAAACTGCTGGCCTGCAAGGATCTAGAACTCGCTGTGCCTGGTTCCTACAATCCGGGACAGGAACTTATACGCATAAGCCACATCAAGACCAACTTACAAGTCATTACATCCAAACAACGTCCACGGAAGTTGTGTATTCGTGGCTCTAATGGCAAAGACTATATGTATCTGCTCAAAGGACACGAAGATTTGCGTCAAGATGAGCGCGTAATGCAGCTATTTTCGCTTGTCAATACGCTGCTCCTGGACGATCCAGACACGTTCCGACGTAATTTGGCTATACAGCGTTATGCTGTTATACCGTTGAGTACCAACTCTGGCCTCATTGGCTGGGTACCGCACTGTGATACGTTACACACGCTCATACGCGACTATCGTGACAAGAAAAAAGTGCCACTCAATCAGGAGCATCGCACAATGTTAAGTGTCTCGCCGGACTACGATCATCTTACACTTATGCAGAAAGTCGAAGTATTTGAATTTGCACTCGCGCAGACTCAAGGTGACGATCTGGCTAAGCTGTTATGGCTTAAGTCGCCTTCATCTGAGGTTTGGTTTGAGCGTCGCACAAACTATACGCGCTCACTAGCTGTTATGTCCATGGTAGGCTATATTCTAGGCTTAGGTGATCGTCATCCATCTAATCTTATGTTGGATCGCATGAGCGGAAAAATACTGCATATCGATTTCGGCGATTGTTTCGAAGTAGCCATGACACGGGAGAAATTCCCCGAAAAGATACCCTTCCGTCTGACACGCATGCTAATCAAAGCTATGGAAGTAACCGGCATTGAAGGCACCTATCGACGCACCTGTGAAAGTGTCATGGTGGTGCTGCGTCGGAATAAAGACTCTTTAATGGCAGTGCTAGAAGCCTTTGTGTACGATCCTCTGCTCAACTGGCGTTTATTAGACACTGACAAGAATCACCGCTCCAAGGCAAACAACGATGGTACGGGTGCAGTGGGTGCCGGTGGTATGGGTGGTAATGGTAGCTTAAATGGTTCCGCCGAGGACTTAATGCTGCTCAGTAATCCGCATGCGGCCAAGTCAAAGGCATACGATGGTCATAGTCCCAGACACACAATAGCCGTGGCCACAAATACTGCCGATATCACTAACAGTAAGGCTAGTAAAGTTATAAAACGTGTTAAACGAAAACTAACGGGTACGGACTTCCAAACGCAAAACGCCGTAACGGTACAGCAGCAGGTCGATCTGCTTATACAGCAAGCAACCAATAATGAGAACCTCTGTCAGTGCTACATTGGCTGGTGTCCATTCTGGTAAGGGAGTGTGCTGCGATGAGCAAAAATACGATGGAGCTTAATTTAGGAGATAGGAAAAATGTGTAATACCATGAATAAGAATTCTGATCGAAAGTCTGCAAACAGTGATAGGCAATAATTTAAACGAGTGCTAGTTTTAATTTCTGAACGAACTAATCGAAAATTACATTTCTAATTCGCATTTAAATTGCTTTTCCATTCAATGATGTCGCTTACAATGAGCGTTTATAAAATTAAAACGTTCAGATACTTTGTGCTGACTAACAGATCAAATTTTAAATGTTAGTTTTTAAGTTTTAATTGTCACTTTGAATGAATTTTGTCCATCACTGACTGACAGCTATCTTTAAAATAAATAAATAAACAATGACTAAGTTAATAAATATATTTAAGTATTTTCTAAAAAATTGCAGTGTTTTATTTAGCTCAACCGATATGAAAACATTTCAATTTCTCCCAAATACCTTGCCTGAGGCTTTTATAAGGGTTTTCAAGGTCGTGTGTTTCAAGCTCGTGTACTTTCTACCTACACTACTTTCCAAACCCATCCCTTTACCATTGCCTTGGTTCCCTTTATAACATAGTATTATAGAAATAATTCGTTCTTTGATCGCACAGTAAAATTGGGGAATAAATTTCCCACGTCCGTGTTCCCCGACAGTTTCGATATGTGTATATTTAAAACAAGGGCCTTACTCTGTAACGCGATTCGAAAGTTAAATTGTTCGAATTCGGAATTATGATAATCTGCAAATCGATTTTCGAATTCAATATTTTGACGTATCTTCTGTTTCTTTACACTTATTTTCGCATTTTTGGCGTTTAAAAGTCAGTAATACGAACTTTAACTGAATATTTGATGAAACGATAAGTTAAATCAATGTCACGAATGCAAAAGAGTAACACAGTGCGATTTAACTTTCGAATCGCATTTAATTTTCGAATCGCATAACTTTTCGATTCACGTTACAGAGTAAGGCCCCAAGTCTCAAACTACACCACTCTATCTTTGCACACTCCAACAAAACTTTTAAGTCTCTCGAAAAACGCAATGCTTGTACATTTATAGGGGTATCTCCTCAACGTCTGTGGTGCCAATATGGGCTCAAATCATTATCTTATCGCAACCAAATTTGGAACACTTCTGTACGCCAATCTATTTGTGTTCATACGCCAATTTAGTTGCACAATCCTCCTACACAGAAAGCTAGACGTCGACAAGCTTCAATCAAAGCGAACAGCCGAGGCGTACGCCTTAGAGGTCTCATGCAATTACGTAACGCTAGGGACAGGTATCCAGAGTACTGCTATGTTTTGCAGGAAACATTTTCCCAGACTTTTGAATGACAACAAACCAGCCATAAGAAATGATATCTCGGAATCCCCAATTCAGAATATCTGGACAGATATCCAGAGTACTCTCATGTTATGGAGGCGACACTTTTCTAGACTTTGGAACGACATCGTTGACAACAACCCCGCTAATAGAGATGATGTCCTGGAAGCCCCAATTATGTATGCTCCCGTAGGAGCAGGCGGGCTTCCAGTTTAGCAGTTGAAAAACGGTGGCGAAGGTCTAGTTAAATACATACGCGAGCTTCTGTGAAGAATATAATCGGAAGAAAGCAGTTCAAACAATCGGTAGAAAGCAGTTCAAACAATCGGTAGAAAGCAGTTCAAACGATAAGAACCTGAAGTGTGCTGTGTCCATTTCACAAAGTGACCTTACTATTTGTGCCAGCTACTGTGGGATAAGCCTTCTTAAAATCGAATATAAGATCCTGTTGAGTATTATTTGAAAGACTGAAGCCCATCGTAAATCAACTGATTAAACCCTATCATTGTTACGTTAGACCTGGGAAGTAAACAATTAACCAGATGTATACGATAGGACAAAATTTGGAAAAACAGACCCACTATTTTTTCGTCAAATACGAAGACACCTTCTACAGTCTCATAAGCAATCACCTGTACACCACCATGTCTAAATTTAGTATTCCTGCGAAGCAAAAACGTTTCCTTACAATGGCACTGAACATTACCAGCAGAACGGTTTAACTTCTGTTTCATATAATTTAAACGCAAGAAAGTAACCCTTCATCAGACCTGGCCATTTAACTTGCGATCCAGGAATGGTAGCACTGCACTTCTAAGAAATTCCTACGAACTTCCCAGAGGAATGATATCCGGTGAATGATAAAGATGATCGACTCCCCAACCCAAGCTTATTTTTGCACAAGTGAATACTTTTTTTTATTTCTTTCTTTTAAAGCAAAATAAAGAACAAACAGAAAATCTTTAAACTATGAATTCGAATATCGCCGTTTATTAAGTTGTTTTTTTTTCTAAATGTATTTATAAATAAATTTTCTTTTTATTAAATTCTTATTAGATACGACGCTAGCATTTATAAACTTATTTTAACATACATTTTATTATTTTTTACTTCGCCTTTTTTTTTTTTTTTGTTAAATGTTTTCCTTCTTTTATATATATCTATAAAGATTTAATATATTTCTGAAATATCAGTTGTTGTTTGTTATTAATAGGCAAAACGTAAATTCAATGCAATCAAAAATCATAACAACTGCAAATTCAATTTAATTGAAGGAGTGAGGAGATGAAAAAAATCAAAAACTGAAAAGTCTTATTAAATAATTACTACGTTTTAATTTCAATGTTTGGATTAAGAAGTTATTAAATAAAATAAAAAAATAGGTAGGTATAGGAAAATAACCAATAATGTGTATAAAAAATGTATTAACTCTAACAATTCAAACAAAATATTAATATTCGGTTAAACCAACAAAACTGTTTCGGCATTTAACTGCTTTTATCATTCAACCTTAAATTCTGTTGTTGTTGTCGCTTAAATCGTTGTTCTTTGCGCCAGGCATCAATGCGTTCCTTTAGTTCCAAATTTGGAATTAACATATCCTCGGTTAGGTTTTGTCTATTGAAGGGATCTGTGTTGCTATTTAATAAATGACGTGTTATAATGGCGCGATCCATAATTGTACCCGAAGGCAGCACCACTGGATCGGACATGAGTGTGTCCATGAGAGGATCCTTAAATTCATCTGGTGCATCAGCACATTCGTCCTCAGATTGCTGATTGGCAACTGTGGCAAGAAAATAATAATAATTAAAGGCTTTACAAATTATATAAACAAAGAAAAAGAAAACACTACCATAGGTATCATGCGCCTTGGTTATAAGTGCTCTAAACTTTTCCACCTCAACAGTGGAACGTATGCCTAGGCGTTCAATACGATTGGCGGCATCATCGAACAAATGTTTTTGAAACGAACGCTCATCGGCAGCCAGAGCCTGAGCAAATCTATCACAGTCAAGATGTAAATAAATATCAAATATTTGTCCCAACAAACGACGTGGCTCCCATCCATATTTAGCTGGATTTCGCACCTTCAAATCATTGCATTTAGGCCCACACAATTGCTGCAAGTTGAAATTAAGCATTGAGCTTAGTCTATCAACGAGCACATCGCGCATAAAAGGTTCTTTTATGTCATCCTTAAAATGTGTGAAAGGGACAATAGTTAGGCGATTGCAATAGAAATATTATATTTAATAAAGATATTTTATGCTGGTTCAACTTACGGTTAGATAATGAAACATTTCAACTGTTTCACGTGCTAACGTTAGATATGAACGACATTGGCGTTCATCCGTTGACAATTGCGACAGTCGACTTTGCTGCTGTTCTGTGCCCAGTTCAGCCCAGGCGACTTCGTTCATCATTAGAACCTACAAATAAAATTGTGGAAACAGTTTAAATTTGTGCAGTACAATTACTATAGAATGTTTATAATATTTAGGAATAAATAAATTTATAACAAAAACAATTTAATAATAAATAATTATTAAATGAACAACGTTTAGATCAAAGTAATCGGCAGAAAATGAGAAAGTAATTAAAAAAGTTCTTGTTTTTCGAGAACAAAATATATGACAGGTAGTATGAAGGTAGTTTGTGTTCTTCTAGACAAAGAAAGGGGCTGACTATTATAGCACAAACAATTGACATTCACCGAAAAATAAGACTCCAAATTACATTGGAGACAGTTTATCGAACCACGATGTCAAACCAACTGAGTTTGCAATAAGTAGGAGATATGTTTGCATTAAAAAACTCCCCCAGTTTTTTTGAGCAGTCGTGTTTGTAACCACACACACTTAAACAGAGTCAAAATTTTGTTTCTCATAGAAAGAATGATAGAAAACAATATAACACACTGCGTAGATAGGTTATTTTGTTTACATTTTCATTTTCCGAGAACTTGACATCGTTTTAAATGGCCTCTTTTTTTTATAATGCGAATATTCTAAATATTAGGCACATGAAAACAAAGTATTTTATTGCGCTTTTAAGCAAACTTTTGTATGTTTAAGAATGTGAAATCTACGTTTTATCTATATTTAATGACCGAAAGTGTTTTTTATTAAATATTAATGAATTTGTAGTTTGTATGTTATTGTATGCATATGCCAGAACAACACCCTGTTAACAGATATGTGCGTAATTTTAATATTTAAACATTCTTAAAAATCACTTAATTTTTTATGAAATGCAACTATTTCATACTAAACAAGATACTCAAATCGTAAAGCAATTATTTTTAAGTATCTCTAGAAAGTTCTTCTAAAACGTATCCAACCTTTCTTTACATTAACCTTTCTTTACTTGCTAGATTGAACCGATATTTATAAGAAATCGTAAAAAGCAAACTGTTATAAAACAGAAAATGGGCAAAACTAAAAAAAATATGGCTTGCAATGCTCCAAACTCAGCTCAGATATCGGATCGGAGGAAACACAAATTAATTTGTTTGATACTAATGGGAATACCTTGTTCAGACGGCTTCGATATGCGAAATTTGAACCTAGATGCACTCGGAAGACTGTAAATAAACACGGAGCTGGATTAATAATTATATTGGGTTGTTTTTCGTCGGAAAGAATTGAGAATTGTTTATCAGAAGAGGAAAGGCCCGAGTGTGTGGCATCTAAGCCAACGAACTGCTGCAGCCCGAGTTCAATTCTCACATCTGGCAGAAAGTTTTTTCAACAGAAATAATTTCAACTTTCTGCAGACAGTGGCAAACCACAGAGTTAAATATTAAATTTTCAATTTTCTTTAATTTAACAATTTTCATAGCTCCAAATGCAACAATTTGGTTGTTCACGTATAATCACAGTATAAATTCAATAGAGAAAAGATCAATCGAATACTTACTTGAGTCTGATGTATGCGTTTTAAATTCTCTAGACATTCATCCAATAGGAACGTTGTATCATTCATTAGCATATTTATAAATTTAACAAACTGCTTGCCCACTTTAGATTCGGTTATCATAACTTGACGTTGTACCGGACTTTCCCACATTGATTTAAAAAGATGACTTATGTGATACCTACAGATAGAAAACATTTTGGTTTTTTTAGGACAGTGAAGAAAAGTATTGATGCAAGAAGCAAACGCACCTTATAGTAAACTTATCGTAGAATTCAGTGCTTTGACCAGTCGTTTCAATATCGACATAAAACTTCATTAACGCGCTGCACAAGACTGTTTGTGCCAACTCATGATTCCACATCTGTTAATAAGCAATAAAATAAGCATTCAATATAAATTTATTTCAAGCACAATATCCACCCCCTTCAACTTACCGCTGTATTTAATGAATTTGGTGGACCGAGTGAAAATACAAACATGACTTCGACTAGCTTGGCAGTGACATACGGATTCTTAATTAGGTGTGGCGCACAAACGCATGTAAGCAGCCATGTTATTATAGAGAGATCAATCGTTTGACGCACATCGGTTAAAGCATGCTGCATGGCGAATAAAATAAATTCGGCAATGTCGTCGATATACCATTCTGGCAGTGCAGAAAATGCATCCGTCGGTTTTAACTGCGTTGCAGTTAGTTTTGAAATAAATGGACCTTCAATGGGGCGTCCCTCCATTTGATAAAGTAAATATTCGCAAACAGTCGAATAGAAGTACATGCAAGAAGTCAGCAATTTGGGATCGAGTAGACAAACTTCGCTGCACAGCTTGGATCTTTTAAAATAAAAAGCGAGATATACATATATTAAATTTGAATAAAATTATTTAAAAAATCGCAAACATGTGACAAACCTGGTTAGCTTTTTAAGCTGCTTCAACCAACGATCCCGAAACTGTTTATTACGCTTAGCATACGGTGTATTTTCCCAATGCGATTTGGTGCGATCGATTTCATCAATTAGCTTTTGCAACTCTTTAATGGCGCGTGCCTTTTGACGATAACGCTGAATGGCAGGCATAAAACCTAAATGATGCGCCTGCAGCGTTAGAAACCAACATTGAGTTTGGAAGTTGGCATTATGCTCTGCGGAGGCAAAATCACGTTCCACAAAACGCTTAAACTCATCATCGGTAAAACGTAACTTGGTATCATTTTCAATTGTAATCAGAGAATCTTTGTAGTAGGGAAAATGTGGATCGACACGGTCCAATTTTATTTTTACCGATAGCTGTTGTAGCACAGTCATTAAATTGATGACAAAGCCATCTCGTGCAAGTAACTTTTCATCGCATGCAAATTGAACTCGTCGCTCATTATGACTTAATATTTTGGCAATGTATTCGAGCGTTTTTGGACGGCTGCTAACGTTGACGAGCAGTGAATGGAATACGGTGTGCATCATTGTGCGAACGGAGTGTAGTTGCTAGATGGCAGAAGAAGTTTAACTTAGTGTTTGCTATATATTTTTTGCTATATAAAAAAGTTTGTATAATTTTTAAAAACTTACCCAGCGCAATTTTCCAGAACCAGCAGCCAGAACATTTACTTTTCCATGTGCTTCGGCAAATTTAACATTCTCCTCGGCAAACAGCGATACCGATAGAAAAGGACCCAAGTAGCTACATTTAACAATCTCACGTCCCCCAATTTTAGTGCATATAGGAGGCAAGAAATTTACCTGTCCTGCAACCAAATCACACAGAGGACGTACATTGCCCACCTTAATGGTGATTAGCTTGGCCAACATTTCAATGGGTTGTGTTATAATGTTGGTTGTACAGATAATGCGTTGCATGCCGATAAAGAGACCACGCAGCGCTTGTCCAAAAATTTGCTCAAAATCTGCACTCTGCTTATAAACTTCCGCTACCAAATCATAGAGAAATTCATCGGGTATTTGATCCTGATAGAGCAACTCGAGCAGACACGATTGATCGAGTGCAGCATTATAGTTCTCATAAATGCGATCAGTCAGCACAAGTACAACGGTGCGCATAAGTGTGGTAAATGTTGTTTGTAGCAAAACATTAACTGCATCGATTTCTTCCTGATTACTTTGTGCCGTTTTTCCATTGTATTTTTCGCCCATTTTACGATTCATTTTATAGCATTTTACCAGATATTTCACTACATTATGACGGGCTAATGCTATGGGTGAAAGTATAGTAGATGATGGTATCGGGCAGGTGTCCAATTCACTGCCAACTCCACCTGTATTGCATAAATATAATATTTATTATATAAATTATTTACATTTGTTTGTGTGCTGAAGAACACATGAATGGAATTAAAAGTTATTATCTTCGGCTAAAACGACCCTATATTTATATGAAATTTGTTAAAAACTGTGCTTCTTTCAGCTTTTTTCCTTATCAGACATCAAAGGAATTACGTGTTGAAGAAGAGAAAAGAAACATACCTGCAACTCCACGTGAAGTTGATGGCTGCTCATCAACCTCACCAACTGCAGCACTGGCTGCTTCTACATTAGCTAAAATTTCCTGTACTTCAGTGTCATCACTTTTAATTTTTTTCGGTGTCGAATAGACAGGCTCTTCAACAGAGTCACCACCGCTTTCACTGGTCTCATCATTGTAGATTTTCATCACACACTCCATCAGCACATCCGAAGTAATGGTCTCGAAATCAAAACGTTTTTCCGGATAATGTTCGAGAAAAGTTGCTGTTTGTGGACAGATAATCGAACCAACGCAGTACTCATTCCATGAAGCATTGAGTACCTTCGAAAGAATTCTTTCTAAATTTTCATTAATGAGGTTGAGTGGTTTCTTAGTCAACGCTATAGATGACAAGGGTGTAGTTGGAGCATTGGTTGTGACAGGCGATGGATTTTCTGATGTTTCCATATTCTCAATACCAGAATCACAGTCTTTTACGGAATCGGGTATGGATTTAGAACTGGCACCAATTGTAGTGAGATCAGCTGTTGAAGAAGATTTGGATATATCCATGGGTGTTGTTGTAACGGTGGCTATTGTGCTGCTTATTTGCGCTACATTTGCTACATTTGTGGACGATTTTGCATCAAAATCAATATCCATTTTTTGGCCATCATCTGTAGTTTCGATTTGTTGGGGTTTGTTCATTTGAGTTTGTGATGCTGAAGATTGTATCGGAGCATTTTTAACCAGACGTGATTCATTGGATACGTTGGTAGAGGGTCGGGGAACTGAAAGAAATGCAACAGCAAAAAATATATGACTTATTAAGGTTGTAATATTTTTCTTCGAACGATACCTTCAACAGCTGCTTCTGTTACTGGAGTTGTTGCCTTAGCCAAGTCAGCTGCTGCAAGTGTGCGCAATCTTCTAGCACGTATCTAGAGAGTGATAAGATTAGTTATATTAGTTTTGTCATCAACGGGCGCATAACTTGCACTTACCTCTTCCGGCGTTAGTTCGCTCATTTGAAAATTTGTTTCTTCCGACATGACAAGAGCAATGCAATTTGAAGCTTCCGAAGTAAATCTACTTGCTTGTTGCGGCGCCTCTTTTATGCTGGCACTTAGCCAAAAAAATCTCAAGAATTCTCACGCTTTGCTGCTTTTTTTGAGTTTTAGCTGGGTTGCTCGTGTTGTTGGTTAGTTGATTGAACGCGCAATTGGAAAAATTGTATGTTTTTGTTTTTATTTTCTTTTTATTTTTAGTACAAATGCGTAGAATTGCTGCTGCTGCTCCTCAAGGTAAAAATCAACAACAATATTTCCTATTTTTATTATTCTTTGTTTGCGTTTCTGCTCAATGTTATGTTGTATGTTTGTTGGACTTGCTCTCAGCTGTGATCTGTCTGCGTTGCTGATATATTGTTGTTTTGTTTTTGTTGCTTTTTTTGTTTTTTTTTCTCTTGTCTGATAGACTGGTTCATTTTTGTTGTTGGTGGTGTGAACGAACCAATACGGAATAAATATCCAGCGTACAGCGTCAAGTTCATGGCAAAGAGAGTGAAAAAATTAAGATTAATAATGAAAATTATTCGTTTCAATGAATCTGAAGTAAAAGATTTATAAATTTATATTTAAAACAATGCAGAAATAAAATGTGTTTTTTTATTACATATTTAAGCTATATTATTATATCATAAAATAAAATGTTGCTAACTTGATTTATTTTGTAGCAACAATTGCCAAAATCGCTGAACTGATCTGTATAAGTTAGAAGGCGAAATTTGGGAACAATTTTGTGTAAATGTTTAATTGGTGTAATTTTTTGACCGACCAGCTTAAAGTTTTATGAACTCTTCAATTTTTGACAAGGAAGTGTTGGAATTTTAAGCTATATTGGAGTTAAGCTATCATGTTTTTTTATTAAATTAATTTATTAGAAGCAAAGGTTCATTAGATTAAAACCACGAAATCAATGATTTTTTCTTTGGTTCTCTTTTGAGTTGTTGTTGAGATGAGAAAATAATTTATTTTATAGATCTGCTATAAGCAAAACCATGTTGACGTGATGGAACGACTTGCATTTTCTGTTAGAATACCTCCATGAAACCAAAAAAACCTGAAATATGGTTTGAAATACTGAATTTGTAGTCGATGTTCATGACAATCTGCATTAATTCATTTTTAATTACATAACATTTTAAGAAGTTATTGTATCTTCCTGTAATGAATATGACCCGAGAAACAATTTCATATTTTGTGTCAATAAAGTATCTAATATAAGGTCTCTCTATACGACCTCTGCACCGAAAAAGGTCCTATTTTTCGAACAGCTTGGGCAGGCACAGTGTACGAATGAAGACCGAATCGGGCACTCGTGGGTTTATTGTGTCCGAATATAGTCGCTCGGTTTTTAACCAATTTTTGACATAATTCAGACTAACCACGGTACTATTTTAGCTGATTTTTAAGGTACTTCTTAGGCGTGTTTTATGTGGATAATAGTGCATAAGACTCAGTCCAGTCACGATATTATTTTTGGTAAAATATATGCATTTTTTCTAAGGTCTCATTCGTTAAAGCTCGTTTGCATTCAGTATAACATCAATGTGCAATTCGTTTGTTTCTATTAACTTCGTTGTTTTTCGTTATTTTTCGTAGCTTTAATAATGGAATTGTCTGATGCTCGGGACTTTAGTGCATGAACTTCGTATGGACAAAAATTGTTTCGCAGGTTGGGAGCGGGTTGATAGCTTGAGTTAATTTATTTTATTTGCTGTTCTCGCTCGAGAATGGTTAATTTTTCTACACCTCGCGTGTTTTAAATGTGTTTTTAATTTTTGAAGCGCCCACGAGCCATGTTTGGAGTCGCTCGCGAGCAAACTAAAAACAATTTTCTGAGCAGAGTTCTCATGTTCAAAACATTGATAAAAAATAAATCAATGCCCATCAATTTTCATGGTCATCAAAAATGAAGTAAACATACAAATTTTGAAAATACATTATTAATGAACTCAACGAATGCAGCTCAGTTAGCACTATATTTGAAGATGGCAACTCATACCTCAACAAATTCTGATTCATATACCGAATCGAATGCAAAAATGAAAATAATATATAATTTTATTATTAAAGCATTTTCTTGATTGTTCATTATCTTGTTTTGATAAAGAAAAGAGCCTGAGCGGCTAAAAAAAAAAATTGTAAACCTAGGTTGGATCGCGAGCGGTAACAGTTTAGCAAGTTTTGTCTGGCTCCGGACCGCGAAAGGGAGCTGAAAAAGTAAAAAAATTGGCTCAGAAGCTACATAAGGTTATATATCAGGTTCCAGCTCACGAGCGGGAACTGAGACCGTTTCTTTATAAGGTTAGTGAATTGTAAATAAGATATGTAATAGTTTATATGTATTTAGGTCATTTGACTACAATGCAAAGATAGTCTATTCTATGCTATATTCCTGTATTACAAAGTTTTTTCTAAAATTTGTATAAAAGAGCTACATAGAACTATTAACAAATGTCCTAACCTTTTAGCTGTGCTTAATTTTATACTACATCTCGTCGTTGTCTTAGTAGTTCATTCAATATCGGAGGCAGTGCAGAGGTCAAATTATTAATCAAAATTATCCTATTAGCCGTTTAATATAATTTACTTATGTTTATCATCAAAAATTCAGATTTTATAAGAGATGTTTTACTTAAATCTTGTATCTATAGCAATATACCAATTTCAGTATCTATACTTATATATACTTTTTAATGCTATAATTTTGTGTCGACAAGGAATAACCGCTAAAGTCGAGTTAGGACAAAATCTGGTTATTACTTTCTTTACAGGCCAAAAACCTAAGTTGTGAGTGACTTTCAATTTTTTGTCTCTAATTAATAAGACTAATAAATAAATAATTATTAATAATAAGCAGCAGAAGTTAGGATTCTCTGATTTTAGGAAGGTTTCAATCTTTAAAATGCTGTCCTAAAAACCTGGAAAATTTTTTAAGCTGTTGGGTATTCCTTGTCGACACAGACTTGGATTGTATTCAAACACTGTACTTTACATTTTTTTTTTTCTATCAAATGTTTTAAGAATTTGAGACTAATCTGTAATTATCAAATTCGGTTTTATTTTTGCTTTAGTGAAACCATTACAGGAAAAAGTCTGATTTGGCTCGCCTGCTTCCGATTTTTTTAATTTATTATAGTACAAATTCTATATATGATATACTTATTTCTTTATGATGTAGACTAGTTCTTTCCCGTCAAAAATGACGGTTCTAATAAAGAAAAAACATAAAATATTGATTTTATTTAAACTGAATTAGAAGTTAACGATGGTCACATATTCAATTTTTAGATCCAAATATTTATAAAATACCTTAAAGTAAAAACGGAAAATATAGTAGGTATGACGAAATAAGTTTGGTTGTTTTAAAACTGAAAATTTCAAAATAAAAAATATATAAAAAATTTTGAAGTTTCAATAAATCACAAAACAAAATATGCCTAAAAGTATACTATGAAATTTTTCAAAAAAATCAAGCGTTTACGCTTTGTTTGTTTACAACATATTTCTAACATTAATTTAGTTATTAATAGTTTATTTATTAATATCATATATTATTATGTTATTTTCCAGATTTTTGGAAAGTTGCCAAAATTATTCCTATTCAAAAAAAAAAAAATTGTTTTGAAGTTAATAATTTTAGGCCTATTTCTTTACTTTCCAATATTGGTAAACTCCTTGAAAGAGTTATTCAAGATAAATTAGACAATTGTATTAATGTTCAGTATATTCCCGATTTTCAATTTGGTTTTAAAAAACAACATTCAACAGTTCATGCTCTATTAAAATTTGAAAATGATATTATTCTAAACCTTCGTCAACGAAGATGTACAGTAGCAGTTTCTCTGGACATAGAAAAAGCCTTTGATAAAGCTTATCATATTGGTATTATTTCTAAATTATTGAAGATTGGTTTTAATCCTTCATTTATTAAAATTCTTAATAGCTTTTTAAATAATCGGAAATTTTTTATTAATATTGATAATAATACTTCATATTCGGGTAAAATTGAAAGTGGTGTTCCTCAGGGTTCCATTATGGCACCCCGTTTATATAGTATCTTTATTCATGATTTTCCTCACGTTTATAATGGTTCTACTGGTATTTTATACTCTGATGATTCACTTGCATATGCTCATGGTTCTACTCCTTATGAGGCTCTTACTTTGGTTCGCTCCCATTTAGAAAAAATTCATAATTTTTACAAAGATTGGGGCATTAAAATTAATACATCTAAATCGGAAGCTATTTGTATAAGAAACCCTTCAGGAAAATGTCACAGAAATACTGTCCCCCAGAGCAAAAATTTAAAATTATCTCTTTGTGGTTCGGATATTCCTTTTAAAAACATAATTAAATACTTAGGAGTTTCCTTTCATTACCTTCTAAGATTTAACATACATGCAAATTTTATTCTTAAAAAAAGCAAAAAAAATTCTGGGAATTTTTACAAACTTACTTAAAAATAAATATTTGCCAACAAACACAAAATTACTTATATATAAAACTAGTATACGGTCGGTTTTGATGTATGGATTTCCTATTTCCCAATAAACCAAACGAATTTGCCTCGAATTCGAGGTGAATCCGAGATCTCGGATATTTATTTCGAAAACGAAGTTCGAAAATGTTTTGCTAATGAACCCAATGGCGGGAGAAATGCACATTTCATTCTCGAAACGAGATTTTTATCATAATCGAATCACTACCGAAGCGAGAATTTCAACATTAGCAAATCGTTTTCGAATAATTTTAGCAATTTTTTTTTTAAATTAAATTTTTTTAATATATTCATGTCTTACGCGTATCTTATAAGAGATTATAAGATTATTATTATTAAAATAAAAAAAAAAAAAAAAAAAATATACATGTTCAGTATTCGTACCCGCGTCTCCCGGATGCCAGTCTCCTACGTTATCCTCTAGCCTATCGCACTTGTTGTTTAGAAGCGGCGTAATTTACTTCATTATGAAAACAAACGTTTGAGGAAGTGGGTTCGACTCCCAGCTCAGGCAAAAAATGTATCATTGTTTTTTTTTTTTGCTTTTGGTGTTTTTTCTCTATTTTTTAAAAAATTTAAAAACAAAAAAATCAATGTTGCGATGATTAATTGCAGATATATAAAAATTTATTTATTTTACGAGATTGCGGACTCGTTTCGAATTCGAATCGAATACGAGATATCTAATCCGAGTTCTCGGTTTCATTACTAATTCGAAACTAAACCGAGTCCGCTATGTGGTTTATTGGGTTGGTTTACAATTTCTTCTACAATTGCACAGTCTTGAAAAGTTTGAGCGTAAGGTTTTGAGATTTTGTATTGATCGAAATTTTGAATCATCAACTAAACGATTTTCGAATTTTTATATTTATAATAAAGCTCGTATCATTCCTTTATGTAAATATTTACTTTTCCATATGGATAAATGTATAAATAAATTGAGTCTTTTAGAAAATGATTTACTAATTTTGTTTTTAACTCACAAAAAGATTATAATTGGTCTAACGTAAATTAAATTGCCGCAGTTGGAATAATTAATGAAAATATTGATTTTACTATAAATTCGAGTTCAGCCACATTGTTGTTACCGGAACTTTACCGTAGAGCTAGCCCTAATATATATAGAGGCTGAATGTTATCTTAATATTATGATTTTATTAAGTGTATATATGTAATTTTTATTCCATCTTTATCTTAAGTTGTTACTTTTAAATTAGTTTTAAGTTTTATTAGATTTAACATCTTAGCAATCTAAAAATGTTTTTTGAGCACACATTTGAATTCTTCTGTCAGTCAATTACTTTGCCTTTGCATACTTTCATTTTATTGTAAAAGAATAATTTGCTGTTTTTTGTTTCTCATTTTGTCTTTCTGCTTATTTCTTAGTTATTGTTCTGAAGTCTCAATAAATTTTACTTACTTACTTACAACATATTACGGAATTAAGTATAGAAAAAGTTAACAAAATAAGAAACTCGAGTCAAGTAGTAGATACGAACTGTGAGCTCAAAGTTTCTTACAAAAAATTGTTGGATTCAAGGATGAGGTTAAAAATTATGTAGTCTAGAATTTATTAATCTTTTTATAACTTAAATTATTAAGGTTCAAAAAGTTAGCTTGGTTTAAAATATATTCATACACCGTGTCTACTGAACTCGAAAAACAAGTGCATAAAATTTAGATTTGAATTGTATAGAACCAGTATTAAGAAAGCATAATAAGATATGGAAAGGGTTGAATTTTGCTGCATTCAAAACATTAAAACTAATAAAATTTATCATGAAATTTTCTGTTACAAATTATTTCTTAATAACTATGAATGAAAAAAACATTTACTTTTAACTACTTTGTAAAAACTTTTTTTTGAGTGGGCGTTCCAGCTGAAAGGTAGCATAATCTTAAACAGGTTTTCTTACAATTAATATATTTGGCAAAAGAAAAGTGAAATTTTAAGTTGTTGAAAATATATTCATCTGGTTAAAAAACGCCAAAACTTGAAGTTGCCAAAGCTTGCTGAAATTTGCGTTGAGGAAGCAGTATCAGAATCGCAACCAGGCGTTCAACAAAATTGAACAAATTTTCTTTGTTTAGCCAAACAGTCCAAATGATCCAATTTTAAGATGAATTTCATTTAATTTTATGGCCAAAATAACTGCAAGCTGCTCTAGTTATTGCCACAACAGCAACAAAATTAACAACAGCAACAATACCAACACCACCAACAGCAGCTAGTATACAAATATTGCAAGCGAGCGAAGGGCAGACGACAATAAGAATTTTTTCTTTTTTTTTTCAATTACGTGTTAATCATGAAAAAATGTTTTTTGTTTAAATTAATTTAGAAGTTTATACTTTCTGCTCACCTTTTTTAGTCTTTAATTTTATTTATTTAACTCGATGTATAAAACTATTGCTGCATTTTTATTTATTTGCTTAAATTTTCCACATTTTCAAAACTTTTCTACGTTTTTTCTTTTCTAATTAAAACACGACGAATTTTTCTTCTTTGTTTTCACTTGCAGGGAATTTTTCTCGCTTTAAATTTATTGTTTATTTTTCAAAGTTATATAAAAATAATAAGCACTGAATTTTCTGGTTATTTTGTTAAACCAGCAATTTATTTGTTTTAAATATTTTACTTCAATTCACTTTTTCTTTCTACTTTGATCTTTCGCTGAATAATGTTCGTCAAAATTTTTGTTGCAGCAAGTGAATGACTACCAAAAAAAAAATGGACAACCCGAACAGCAGTTGCGGCGAATTCGTGTGTCTTCGTTGACGTTTTTGACAGTTAATTTTCCAAAGTTGCCAAGAGGTTAATTAAAATTCCTTTGTAGATGTTATTATTAGTGTCCGACCGAAACCAAAATTTTGGCCGAAACCGAAACCGAAACCGAAACCGAAACCGAAACTGAAAGTCTGCATACAAATTTGTTTTTAAAAACATTTTATTTTTTTTTTTAAATTTAATTAAAAGCTTTCAAAAACAAAACAATTCAAACAGATAATCATAACGTATACATACGATAAATATTCTTTGAATATTAAAGTTCAACTTTAAAATAATAAATAAAGAGATAATTTTTAACACCACTTTAAGGAACTTTTTAGTGTTTAGAGTTATTCGGTTTCGGTTTCGGTTTCGGCCATATTGATGCCGAATAGCCGAAACTGACTAAAAGGGCCGAAACTGGCCGAAACCGAAACCGAAACCGAATATTCGGTCGGACACTAGTTATTATGTCCAAGACATGGAACTAGTGTCCCACTGAATATTCGACTTTGGTTTCGGCCCTTTTAATCAGTTTCAGCGGGGAGATTACGATTTCCGGGGCGCCTCAATTTGACGATGGATTCGAAGAGTACTCTCAATATAAATAAGAATAGCCAAAGGAAAAGTTGGTTAATCGATTTGTTTTCGAGCTATCGATTTTTTAATTTTTGCTTCTTGTTATAAGGTCTATGAAGAAAATTGGTTATATTATTCTAAATATAGAACCGATATTAACGATTAAGGTGTTATTTAAAAGGTTATATATATGGCTTTAAGAAATTTAAAATGATAGAAATCTGTTGAGTACCTTATATTTTATAGGTATTTTTATGCAATAAAAGAATATTTTCTTACACATAATAATTTTATAAATAATTACCGTTATTACTATGAATAATAAAGCCTGAAAATTTGTCTTTCGTTTGTTATATAATATATATGATTAATTTGAATTTTTTGGTGTTTTTTTATGATACAATGATTTGCCCTTGTACGGAATGTTGTTTAATTTACTCATATTTACCTTAGATGTTTTGCGTTCTTACTAGACATGGGTAACGCAGCGTTGCGTTGCGTTATTGAGTTGAAGCATTTAAATGCGTTACTGCGTTGATACACTTATTTGTAAAAAAGTAACGCAATAGCGCATTAATACAAATGCAACACCTAAAACAAACAACGAGAAAAAAATTGAAAGCACATGAACAAGTTGTACGGTTCATCGAGCACAGTTAGAAAATACAGAAAGTTGAATCAAACAAAATATGCTTATATTTAACAGAAAGAAGTTGCGGGAAAGATGCTGTTAAGCATGAATCCTTGGAGCATGTCTGATTGGATGATGCTTTACCCCACATGTTTATTTCACATTTAACATGTTCGATTTAAAAAGGCTTAGCAAACATTCAACTTCAAACTTGTTTTGCCCACCCGAAATGTGTATGTATCTGTTTGAGAGCTCGATTTAATTTTTATCAAAAACACAGCCATCTGCTTACTTGATGAATATAGTAATAACATTAAACACTGTAAAAGAAATTTGATTTTTTTACTTTCCATTTGTGAGCTATTTACCACATGACTCAACGCACTAGCAATGTTATACTGTGAGACTTTCTGTGCCGATGCACGTCTTGTTGATACCGATTCCATAACATTTTGAACAGCGGCATGGCGCAATTGCGTTAACGCATTTCGCTGATACAGTTAACTGCGCTTGAGTTAGTGTATCAGCGCTGAAATTTTTACTGCTTTACCCATGTCTAGTTCTTACTACATATTTTCGAATATCGCCAATACAATAAACAATTGTTATTAAGGCAACATTGTAGCTATAATATTTATATTAGAGATGTAACGTTTAGTGATTTGGCCGGCTACCGGATATCCGTCGAGCTGCTAATCTGGATGACCGAATATCCGGAATCCGGATAGTGAGTCCATTGGCTGGTTGTTAACAAACTAAATATATTTCTTATTCGACAGGCTACAACCATAGCACAATAATAAAGAAGCTCATATTAATATAGCAGTTTTACATGCATTAACACTAAAGTTCACCTAATACAGCTTTTTCGCACTTTCTCAGTAAATGTTTTTAAAAAAAATTTTATAGTAAATTTAGGTCGGATATCCGGCATACCGGTTGGTAACCGGATATCCGTTATATCTGTAATTTATATTAATTAACGGAATTTTCGAACCAGTGACAAAAATTTGTAATTTGTAGTCGATCAGTTTCGGACATTGGTTTCCATTGTATTATATTGAATAATTGATATATGCTTAAGCCATTAACGAATGCAAATGTTAACACAGTCAATTGCCATTTATATGACCATTTGCCAAAAAATGCATTAATTTGAAAAAAAAAACAATGAGGTATCATACGGGCTTTAGAGCTAGATCAACGGGTTAATGAGCCTACAGAAACGTTCCATGTAGTGTCCGACCGAAACCGAAATCGAAATGCGGCCATTTTTGTAATATTCGGCCGAAACCAAAACAAAATGTTTACATGAAACATTTTTAAAAAAAACATTTATTTTTTTAATTTTTTGTTTAAAGCTTTCAAAAACATAACAATTCAAACAGATTATAAAAACATATATATACGATATATTCTTTGAATATTAAAGTTAAACTTTAAATAATAAATAAAGAGATAATTCTTAATACCACTTTAAAGAACTTTTAAGTGTTTAAAGTAAAATAACTTTATATTAGCTGTGTTTTTTACCAAGCGAGTAGTCAAAAAACGACTGCTTACTCGCTTAAGAATTTTTTTAAAACTTAGAAGCATTTTCTGAAAAGTCAAAAACGTTGTTTATGTTCTGATCAAATTTTTGTAAACAATTTTTGACAAATTTATTTTATATATCAAAGTTCTGACAATTAGTGATGCATAAATTTTCAGATTTTAAGCATTGGAGACTCGGTTCTGAAAACAAACCCGATACTCAAAAGATTTTCAGTGCTAAAAGCTTAAGCAAACAACATAGTTTTACATAATGAGTATATTTGATAAATTTTGTTTATCTTACCTGTTAAATTATTATGTATTTTTATTGAAATATTGATCTAAAGCAAATTATGAGTATTTCGTGAAAAGTATTTGGTACAAAAAATGTTCATTTCATACATCAATATTGACTATCAATCAGATATAGTTGCCACCTTTGTAGGAAATTTATACAATTATTGAAACATAACTTGGAAGCATTTTTTTTCGTTTGGTCGACAAACTTTTAAGCGAGTAACAGTTTCCTGTGTTATTTAAGCGAGTATACATATGATAAGCGGTCGTTTTTTAACTACTCGCTTGATAAAAAACACAGCTATTATAGTCTAAAAAATAGCTTGTCTGCACTTACAAAATGAAACAAAATACATTTATCGCTTTGTGCTTGGCCCAACTCACACGGTCAATCAAATAACTCTGAGTTTCACGTTTTTGTTCAACTTAACACCATTACAAATTTTGATGAAACCGAGCTCACATTTACGATTGAAATATATGAATGAACCGAAATAGTAGCTACCGACCGAATATTCGGTTTCGGTTTCGGCCATATTGATGCCAAATAGCCGAAACGGCCCGATTACGATTTCCGGGGCGTCGCGATTTGAAAGTGTAGGGAACAACAAAAAAATATGATTCGCCGAACAAAAAATCGATAGCTCTTTAGTTATCGATTTTTAAAATATTTTTTTGTTAAAAGATTTGTTCAAAAAAACATCTATATCTTTGCCGTTACTTAATGGATCTTTAAGATTGGTATGTCATTCAATGACCTTTCAAATATATTTATTATAAACATCATTGTTACAATATTTTTAGTTTTATAAGCGAATTTATTCAAAAGTTGAATTTTTTAATAAAAAGAACCGTTATTTTCTAGAAAATTTACGTTATTAAGTTACTAAAAATATATTTTCTTTGAAAAGCTTACAGCTAGACCTTTTGTTTGATATATTTATTTATTTATTTATTGTGTAATATTTTATAAATAAATTTATAAAGAATTAATTTGGTGCAGGGCGACAAGGGCCATATTGCACCGATAGAATTAGGTTTCATAAAATAGATGTTGCTTCATTAGAGCAGTTTTGATTATGGCAAATGATTTGTTTGATATATAAAAATATGTATGTTTTTTTTTTAATTTCACACTATATTACAAAGTTTTCATGCGCACCAAAAGATTGTTAGATTAGGTGTTATATTGAATTTGAAAACTTTTTAAGAGTTGTAACTTAGGTAACGTTTTCGTCTCCGGCGAAATTAAAAAAAAGAATTTCGGGATAATTGAAATAGAACTGAATATCAAATTTTAATTTTTTTTTGCATAGATTTTATGATTTATTCCAAGGCAATATTATTCAAATCCAATCACACATTTAAAAAACTCCATTTCCTATCTCGGTAAAATATTATAAAAATTAAATTAAAGAACAAATAATAGATATTATTCTTTAAAAATAGACTGATGATAGAAATTGTGAAAGAAATAAAATAGTGGTAGATTTTGGTAAAAGGTAAATAGTGGGTGGTAAAAGTGGTAGATGTCAAAAAAGTCGAAAAAAGTGGTAGCTCTACTACTTGTAAAGTGACAGCACTGGTTAATATCAAAGTTTTTGCTGCTGCATGTATTTTGTTGGTATTCACACACAATGTGCTGGCTAGTTTTTGTTGTAATTTTTGCAATTTGTTTAAGGACTATCTTAGCTCAGAAGACAAATGTTGTTATTGCATTTTTTTTTTTCGTCACCATCGAAGTTATAATTTTTTATCTTTTTTTTAATTTAAAATTGAACTCACTGCCACAACATTTCTGATCTAAGCAACTACCAAATTCAAATTTTTGACACTTTGCCATGCGTTCATTCGTGTAATTTTCACTTGATGCGTTCAATTATATATTTTCAATCATAAGGGTGGTGCTGCACAATGAGCATGATTGATATAATTTTTATACAATCATTTTTTGAATTGCGACTTGTTTTAAATTTTAATTGATTGTAAATTTACTAAACCAAAAAAAAATTTACCATTTTACTAAGTCGAAATCTTTTTACCAAATTTGGTAATATTTTACCAAAACGGCAGACCAAGTAGAATAGAAAAAGTATCAAACATTTCTCACATGAAACATTGACATGTTCTCCATATAGTACGTAATTAAGGTTTCCATACAACCCTCGTTACTTAAAGACATAGAAATAAAATATAAGGAAGCGGTGTAGTTGAGCTGAAATGAAGTATTTTACAAACACAGTCACGTTGTCACAAACACAAAAACATTCAAACAGGGCCGCATTCGGTTATGTTGTAAAGGAAGCCATAAAGATTTTTTTAGTTCTTAGGTATAATTTTGTAATTTAATTTTAATTGTATTTCCACACCACCCATGAGGTATACAATATGGTGCGTTACCGATTTTTTTGGGTGTTCGGTTCCCCTGTAGGCCTATTCACCCGTAGAGAAAGAAAAATATTAGTAAAATTAAGTAAAAGGCATAACGTCAGATTAAAACAAAAACGACTCAAAAATAATTTCAATAATTTATTAAAAATACATTTCAAGGAAAGAAACATTCATGAAATTATACAATATTTAATAATTAACAAACTACAAAACGGTATATTTCATTAATTTTGTAATTGATATAAATATAATATAAAAAATGTAATAATAAATGAAAAAAAATTAATAAAATTAGGATTTATTAAAAAAAAAATAATAAGGATCTAATTTTAATTTAGATATCCATAGTTTTTCATATCCAAGACATGTGGAAATCTGTAAAAAATAACACTTTTAGTTTTTCATATGGTTGAAAATTTGCGCCCTAAAATGCCGGTCAACACGAGATTTGAATGCGCACCTGAAGTGCTGTTTCAGTTTTAGCATTTAAAGTATCACAATTGTGATACTTTCAATGGCGCCAAAGCTGCGGATAAGAAGAATGAAATTTTCTTAATATTCTTATAAGAAATCAATTTGTTCTTATAAAAATTCACTTCAAACACATCTTTTTAATATTAATAACGATTTTATATATTTAAAACACTTCACTTATTTTCTTATACTTACTTGTGAAATGAAATCAGCTTATTTTCGAGTCGCTGGCTGCTATCACAATTGTTCACTATGCAACGCATTTTGCAATAAAAACTTTAAACTTCACTTGTTTAACAATTAAAATTCAATAATTTATGTTTTCAATTTCTTTCAATGGCACTTTTAAAGGCACTTGCGTTCGCTGGCGCTAGGTTTTGTTTTTGAAACTTGAAATGTCAAAAATGACTTTTTTTTTGTTGTGCTGTGCTTCTCTACACATACACTGTATGTGAGGCAAACACCACTTCCTTATTTCTTAGTTCTTTGCTTAAAGACTACAGCGCTTTTTTTTCTGCTTTGTGCTACAAAGAAACTCAAAATATTTGGAACAATTGAAGAATAGTGGAAATGGTCTTTTTTCTTTTTTTTTACGTAGAATTACGTCTTACAGCGCGGTTTGTATGGGGTCGTTTTAACAGATTTTTTCAAGGTCATTAGGCAACGTTTTTGGCGAATACTTTAGGGTATACCTACAGCCTTTAATACTCTTCGTTCAAAGATAATATATACACTTAAATATCAGATATATCCTGCGCTGAATGAATATCTAACTTTGGATTTTGTCACTATTATATTAAAGTCACAAAATAGTAAAATATAAGAAGAAAAATGCATGTTTTTATATAAGAAAATCAATCATCAGCTGCTTATGTGCCTGCTGCTTTCTTTGTTTGTCTTTCGTTGTTTATGCTTGTATGCTTTGGTTTTGCACGAACTGATTGGTTCGCTTTGGCAGCATTGTAAGCATTAGTTCTCATTGGGTTTATGTATGCACTACTGTTCTAGTATACTAAGTGCTCTATTTTGAAACCAGAGGTCATGAACCTCTTTTCAACTCAGTCAATGAACTCAATCTGTCAAATTTAACGAAATGGTTCTGTGATCCGGTTAGATTTAACTCTTATGAAAAAAACGAGTTGGATCATATTTCTTTTTATGCTTTTACCCAATAGATGGCGTAAAATTTTAATTTTTGCTTATAATGCAAATTAATTTGGATTCCACATCCCACTAGCACTAGCTAGTGTAGTTTGCAAACTATGCATCAAACAGAAAGTGTAGCTAGCAAACTAAATATCAGACAGAGACGAGAGTACAGGACATGTACTCAGCGAGAAATATAGTAACCATACGATTTTTTAAAAATCGGGGTTTTAATTTTAATTTGAAATAAGTAGTTAAGCTGACTGTAGCTCGCAAACTATATATCTGGCAGAGACGAAAGTGGCACTAATGGAAAGTGCATTTGCTTCGCCTTCTTTTCAACTAAGTCAATGAACTCAACCTGTCAAACTTAACAAAATGATCGAAAAAATTTGAAATTTTGCTTGTTTCTTTTTGCTTGCTCATTAAATCATACTTCCTTTTTAACTTTTTCTTTGTTTTGGCCTCGATAAGTAGTCCATAATTGAGTGTTATTCATTTATTTGTTAGTTTTCGGAAGATCAATAAAAAATACGTGCAAATGAACAAAACAATCGGACCAAAGAGACAAAGTAGAAGAGGTTACAACTTAAACGGAATTCTACGTCTACACTTACGATACTATTGAAACTGTTTCTTTTTTTTTTTTAAATGCGTGTTTTGAGCTAACAAATTTAATGGTGAAAAAATTAAGCATCGCTCTCAAGTGGT
The DNA here is from genome assembly GCA_958299015.1 of Tetanocera ferruginea. NCBI lineage: Eukaryota > Metazoa > Arthropoda > Insecta > Diptera > Sciomyzidae > Tetanocera > Tetanocera ferruginea. Next base: position 146,677,267 of record OY282641.1, read on the forward strand.
TTAGAAGTTATAGGGGTCAACGTTTATGAACATGGGCTTAAAAACCTGTGTTTTTTTGTTGTTGTTTTCGAACATAAGTAAACGTAATGGATATCAAAAGAAAGGTTATGCTAAAACCTTTTTAATGAGCATTCAATCTTAAAAATCTATGCATTATTTTGGATGATATAACTGTTTTTGTCCTCAAAGAATTTGAGGTGTGCTAATTTTGGTTGTCCTTTTGAAGTGTTTGTCTTTGAGACTAGAAAAATAAATGTTTTCATAGAAGTATGTTATTTCTTGTTATTTCGTAAAAGCGTGAACAGTCAAGTGTGCACAATATATAAAGTTTTATATTTTAACAATTAATGCAAGTACTTTTCAAGTTTGTTGTACACTTACATATAGTATATGGAGACGAAAAAAAGCGCCGCAGGCGAAAAATTGTTATAAAAAATTGTTATAAAAAATTGCGTGATTTTTTATAACAATTTTTCATTTTTGGATAGTTAGCAATAAATGGATTCTTTTATAATTAATACCTAACCGAATAGGTCATGGTATGACCTCTTGCTACCCATATTGCTTAAATTTTATTAAAAAAAATCGAAAAACAGGCAAATGTGTAGTAATTTTTCAACTTTTGATCCCTTTTACTTCTAAATCACTTGAGAGCGACTCTTAATTTTTTCAGAATCGAACTTAGGAGCCCCAAATCCATGTAATTACATTTAAAAAAAACACAAATTTTGCATTTCCATTATTCTTCAATTATGCCAAATATTTTGCCAGCAAGCCATAAAGTTTGCTACTAAAATCACGAAGATGCTTTTTAATAGCAAACCTTTGTGGAAATGACCGATATGTGGTATACGGGATCGCTGATGTGAAAGCTACATTAAACAGCAACAAATTTGCACGTGTAGCCAAGTTTTTTCGACGTCAAGAGGCGTTTTCGTTTAAGTGTTAAGAGCAGAGTAATCTTCAGAGCCAGAGCACATAGAGAACGCCTCGATAAGAGTGCGCTCTGAGCACGTTAAAATTTCTCCTGATCAAAGCTCTCTGATATTCACTCTAAGTGTTTGGTCTTTTGAAACAGAGCAGGTAGAGTGACGTCGATAGCGCTCTGTATATGCTATGAGTGCATACAAAAACTCGATCAATCCACTCTTGATGCTCTGAACAAAATAAAGAACACGAACAAGTGATTTGACAGTTTCTGCTCTGCTCTTAACAAATAAACGAAAACGCCTAAGGTAGTTGAGCAAAAACAAGTCTGAAACTAGCTTCATAGAATCTTCTTCGAAGGAATGTTCGAAAACATTCGCAATATTTCATATCGAAATTCTTGGCAGCATTGTAAAAATTTGCCATATTTTGCAACACTTTTTGCCGGCTGACAATTTCTAAAAAGCGTAAAATTTTCCACCCTCCCGCCATAACTTTGATTAAACTATTTTCTTAAGCTCTAAATCTCAATTAGTTTATTGACAAAATGCCCAAAAACAAGACAAAACACGAAACTACATCAGACAGCGACTCCGGACCAGAAGATGTAAGTTAAAAAATTAAATATACGGCATGCTTTGTTGAATCTCTCTTCGTTTAGAAAAATCCGCCGCCATCGAAGAAAACCAAGGCGGACAGTGAAGTCCAAGTCAAAGCGGACGGAAACAAAAAGACAGAAAGTGGAGAACCGTCCTGGACGTTGGAGAATCTGCGACAGGTGCGCATTAATACGTTCCGTGGTCGTCAGTCGGTTGATATACGCGAGTTTTACGAGAAGGATGGTAAGCAGCTTCCCGGCAAGAAGGGAATCTCACTGACGCCGATACAATGGAAAAAACTTCTTGAAATCGCTGATGAAGTCACCAAAGCATTGGACTTATGCCAGAAAGAATAGAATTTTGTTTTTCTTAGGTTAATACATATTTTTGTTTTCTTGAAATAAAATTAACACTTGTTTTCGTATGAATTATCTCTCAATTAGTAAGAAACTTCAATAATTAATCTTGCTGCCTGTAAAAACAAATATCGGCATTATAACTATTTGCTTTCAAATTTCACATCTCAATAATTGATCGTTCGGACGCTGAATATTACTCTCCACTGTAGTCTACAGAATTTAATAAAAAATGCAAACTTAAAATATATAACAGTTTTTTTCTAAATTCTTTGTTATTAATTACACAAACAGCTTAAAACAAACAAAATTCGTTAACACATCAATTTTTTTTGTGCCATGAACTATTTATCGCTTGTGATGCAGCGATAAGAAGGTACTTCAAAATGTGCTAGAAGCCAAAATGATGAAAATTATGCTACCTAGATAATATATAAGCAAGCTCAATTTCTTTCACCCAACAATGGATAGATTATTCCTCTAAATACTTGAACAATTTACAATTAAAAAATAAATTTAAACATATATACTTGACAATGGTTTAAAATCCGCTTCCAAGTAACTACTCTGCTATTTTCATTGCTTAGAAGTACACGGCAAGTAAGACACATATGGTTAAAACTATTAGAAATGGCATCCACGTCTTCAGAAAACCCGCTATACCAACATAACGTCCACAGAAAAACATCCAAAAGGCCAGCACAACCATATTCCAGCTGGTGTTATTTTTATAACGCATGCCACAAAGTGCCGTAGCCACATGCGAGTGGCAGTTGTCGCAAAACAAATTATGCATACGCGTTCCATAAAAAACTGATGCCTTTGATACTGATTCATCCCATTCGTAGCGTCCACCTTGCACATAGACAGGGTTCAGTCGTAGATAACGCGTTGGTCGTCCAAATGCCATGTTGTCTTCAGATACGAAATATGGGCCAGCAAAGTCACGTATAATTCCATTTGACATGCAAATCCCCATGTGTCCGATCATGGGAAGCAGCCAGGTCAACACTGGAATTGGGGTCCATACTATGCAGTATGGAAATTTGTCAGTTTCGAAATTAATATCTGGTAACTGTGCTTCATATTCTTCACCATATCTTGGCTCAGCTCTCATAGTAGCTGCAGATATTGTTGGTGTTTCTGGTGGCGATACTGACATCCTTTGATAGTTGTCTTGGTGTAAGTTACGCTGAGACTTCCTTGGCAGTTGCTTGTATTACGCATATATTATTCACTCTGCTCTCTGATATCTTATTCGAATACAACAAAATGCTTTTATGTTTTCATTACTTATCGGAAAACTCTTTTATTAGACTTTATGATAAGGTCCACAAAATCATCATGTTTTGTAGTGTATTTATTTACGTTTACTTTGGATTTGTTCGCTTGCAAAAGCCAGGGTGTGCTTTCGACACGAAAGCAGTAGATTATCTGAAAGAAAAACTACTATGTAGCTTTAGAAAATTTATTAGGGGCTTTCGCATGGTCCATGATATAATGACCAAGTAGTATAATAGCCATTTTTTGTTTTTTGTATAATAGCCCATCCACAATGACGACAACGAGGGCACGATTACGATTTCCGGGGCGCCGCGATTTGAAGATGTTTTCTGGTAGAGAACAACAAAAAAACATGATTCGCCGAACAAAAAATCGATAACTCTATTAGTTATCGAGTTATCGATTTTTTAAAAAAATTTTTTTGTTAAAAGATCTGTTCAAAAAAGCATCTATATCTTTTCCGTTACTCAATGGATCTTTAAGATTGATATGTCATTTCAAAGGTCATTAAATGACCTTTCAAATATATTTCTTATAAATATCATTGCTACAATATTTTTAATTTTATAAGCGAATTTATTCCAAAGTTGAATTTTTTAATAAAAAGAACCGTTATTTTCTAAAAAATTTACGTTATTGAGTTACTAAAAATATATTTTTTTTGAAAAGCTTACAGTTAGACCTTTTGTTTGATATATAAAAATATACATTTTTTATTTAATTTCTCACTATATTACATAAAATTAAAATTTTCCAAGTGTTTTCTTTGTTAAAAAATCTGTTCACAAAATTTTCTATATCTTTGCCAATATCCAATGAATCTTAAAGATTGACATGCTATTCGAAAGGTAATTAAATGCCTTTTCAACGATATATAATACAAATATAATTTCAAAAATGTTTTTAAATTTATAAGCGAATATATATCAGATTTGAATTTTTTAATTAAAAGAACCGTTTTTTTCTGTAAAATTTTCGTTTTTAAGGTACTAAAAATTATACTTTTTGATTAGCTGAAAGTTTTACCTTTTTTTCGATAGATAAAAATATTTATATTTTTTTATTAACTGATCGACCAAAAAATACAAATTTTTTTCACTGACTCGAAAATCCCGTTAATTCATATAAATATTGTATTGTAATGGCGATATTCGTAAATATGGAGTAAGAAAGCAAAACATCTTAGGTACAAATGAGTGAAATAAGCAATTTTCCGTACAAGGGCAAATCATTGTATCATAAAAAACACAAGAAAAAGTCAAATAAATTATATATATTATATACCAAATGAAAGATAAATTTTCAAGCTTTAATAATTTACTCTTTACAATTCATAGTAATAACGGTAATTTTTGAGAAAATAACGGTTTTATGTAAGAAATTCTTTTTTTATTGCATAAAAATACCTATAAAATACAAAGTTCTGTACAGATTTCATTAATTTAAAATTTTTCTTAAAGCCTTATATATAACCTTTTAAATTTTACCTTAATCATTAATATCGGTTATATATTAAGAATAATATAGCCGGTTTTCTTCATAGACCTTATAGCAAAAAAAAAATTTTAAAAAATCGATAACTCGGAAACAAATCGATAACACAACATTTCCTTTGGCTATTCTTATTTTTATTAAGAGTACTCTTCGAATCCATCGTCAAATCGCGGCGCCCCGGAAATCGTAATCTCCCCACAACGAGCGACGAGCGTCAAACGTCACTTTTTTTTCACATGTATTTCTTATGGGATGAACTTTTGGAGACAATCGCGACGACATTGTTGCCCGACATCAAATGTAGCTGTAGCCAGCTTCAATTTAATTCTAATTTGGCGACAAAAACATACGACAAAAGTAAATGTCAGCCATTGTTTACATTCATGTTTTTTCATGCCGGCTGCTCGAGTGCTCGTTGTGAGTTTATTAAATAATATAATTTAATTTAAATTCAATTCAATAACCTGAAAAAATATTGCTGATTTCACTAAGCACTTTCTGCTGTAGCTTGTTGTTGCCGCGTTAAAAAATTCAAGTCCCCGAAATTTCTCTACAACGACATGTTGGAGACCTGTCGTCCGTCGCCCGTTGTCGTCATTCTGGATGGGCTATAAATCGCGAGGGCTCAACTGTCATTGGAGGCATAGAATGTCAAAATGACGATTTGACACCAAAACAGTGATGCTTATTGTACAATAATAAATGAAAACAGGGATATTTATATCGTCACCTCAGTATTGGCCTGATCTTAACGCATTTTTTGTGTTTTTGAGTTAGGAATGCTATCTCACTTAAAAAAATGTGCTTTTTCGATTGGTGAATTTCAAATTTTACGTATCTCAAACCGTTTAAAAGATAAGAGTGTTAGATGTGATACATGTGCATTTTTATCATATAAAAAATTATCAGTGAAGTTAGGATTTTCAATGTGACAAGTGATACATACAATACATTTTCGACCAAAATGAAAAAATTTTGTGCCGCATATGCATTTTCGTAAAAATTGGATTCAATATAAATAAAAAACTACAAGATCAGCTGAAATAAAGTTAACAATGCAGAAAAAGGACGTTTCAAATATTAATATGTTGAAGTTTTTAAGCGGAAAGCTTACAAGATGTATGTTTTATTCAAATTTGAAACTAAAAACGCTGTTTTCTCCACATGCGTTTTTGTCGTTTAGATCAGGCCAATAATGAGGTGACGATATGGCGATTAAAAATGTTAAAGCAAGATTTCACGAAATATTGAAATCGGAGTTAAGCCTTCCTGTTCCGTTTCATGTGAAGGTTCTCGAATCTCCATACAAAAAACGTTAGCTGTGAAATACGTGTGAATATTTTCACAAAAGTCTCGTCAAAGTATTACTCTGATCCGCTGTGAAACACACTCGCAACATTTCTCTTGCAACATTTTTTCACGACAATTTAATTCAACTGCCTATTAAGTTTGATGTGAAGAGTGTCAGTAGTCGTACATTTATTGTTTTACGATACTTATTTTTCTTTATTTTGAGAAGTAAAGCATGACTTTATCATGACTCAATAATTTATAAGGTTATCCCGATATTTGACATACCCTTATTTTTTGTAAACAAAAAATATTCTCTCTCGAAAATGAATGACAAATAGGGTTTTGTGGTCTCCTCAAAAAAATTTATGTTTCAGTGTTGTGTTGTGTTTTTTTTTATAAAAAAGTATGTGTTTTCAATATTTTTCTGCTTAAAAAAAAACAAAAAAAAGTATGCATTGCTTTCTTTGAATTTTTTAAGGCAATAAATTCGTGAAAATATTTCAAGCTTGGACTCTCTGACGTCGCAGAACCTTTAAAAATCGTCTGATGGATGCTTCAAATTACAAAAGTAGCAGAAATTGAATATCTTACTAAAAAATAGTAAGATATTCAAGCAGCTGTGGGATTTTTGTGTCATTAAAAATGCTCTCCTCTTCAAATAAGGGTATTTATCTCTATTTTCATGAGAAGACGTCAAATATCGGGATAACCTTTTAAATTATTGAATCATGGACTTTATTAAATTTTACAATTTCTGCGCAACAAAATATTTGTCAGAATTATCACGCCAAATACTTTTTTAAGTACTCTTTTACAATTGAAAAGCATCACTGAAAACAAGAACCCAACAACTGCTCTGCGGCGAATTGAAATGTCAAAATCATATGTTTAGTTTTTGTTTTTATTGCTATTCAATTATTTCTTATACGAACGATTACGGACTTATTTCGCGACTGTAAAATTAATTTTTTTTATAAGCCAACATTTTTTTATATTTGTATACAAGCAAACAATTTCTAAAAACACTCCATCGAAAATGTCACAATTGTTTATCAACGGTATGCAAGATGATGCTTCTGTGCGTGAATTCAAGGACTTGGGTATGCTATAGTTCTTAGCCGGAAGTGGGCCATCTTGAAATAAATGGCAATTTTATTTTAAATACAGGTGCTCCCATACAGGAACTGATTAACGCAGCAATAGAAGCGCGTAAAAATGCTTACTGTCCGTACAGTAACTTTGCTGTTGGAGCAGCTTTGCGCACTGCAGACGGTAGTATATATACGGGTTGCAACATTGAAAACGGCGCATATACGGCGGGCATTTGTGCGGAACGCACAGCGGCTGCAAAAGCAATTAGCGAGGGTAAACGAGATTTTGTGGCATGTGCAGTAGTTGCTCTACAGGAAGGATCCTTTACTACGCCATGTGGAGTGTGCCGTCAATTCTTAGCTGAGTTTGCTGCTGTCAAAGATTTTCCAGTATATGCGGCAAAGCCAATAAATCCACCATTGCGAGTACTATGCACAAGCATTAGCGAATTGTTGCCCAAAAGTTTTACATTTTCCAATGGCCAATAAAGTGAAATGGAATCGTGGACGTGGTGTTAGCAAGCAGAAACTATCTATATATTTTAAATAGTAAAATATTGTATTAACCTTATGCCAAATCTAAGTTTTAAAGCAAGTGTACATTTAAGTCTGTCCATATTACATGTGTGCAATTTGCTCATATACATAAATGTACTATGTATGAAAAGTTTTATTCATAGTTTTATTCAATTATTTTAAAATAATTTCGTTAATGGATTCGTTTTTTTTTAATAGAACATCAAATAAAACAAAGATATTCAATTAAATGCTGTCTTATAATTTACAGTTTCAAACCTGCATAACTTGAAATAGTAATACTTTTCTTAAAATTTTTTTTATAACAAAATAACGCTCCTTTGAGTACCAAGTAAATGAATACCAAATTGCTACCCTCATAAAAATAATCAGTATAGCAGAAAAAGTACCGAGTACTCATTCGTTTAATAGCGTCACTAGCAGCTGATAAGTTTTCTTGCTCTGTAATTATGATTGAGCTACAAGATCTAAAAACTGATCGTTATCAAAGTGGCTGCGACTAGTGTTTGTCGTACTGCCGTATAAATAAGTCTGTGTTGTTTTGTTAGTCTGCATTAGTAAAGCGAATGCGTCTATTTATAGCAAGACACAAATCCTAATAAATTTCTAATATAATTATTTGAAAAATTAAATAAAATTAAAAATGGATATAATTAACCCGAATGGAAAAAGGAAACCCACACATAAGGAATGCGTGAAAAAATTCGGTGACTTAGGTGTGTCTCGTTATGAAACTTGTTATTGCCTTCAAAGACAAACAATAAACAAAGTAAAAGTAAATATAAACAATTTAATAACAAAAACATTTTAATCAACTTCTGTAGATGACGCCACTCGGGAACTTATACAAACCGCTATAGCCGTGCGTAAGTTCGCCTACGTTCCCTACAGCAATTTCAAGGTTGGCGCAGCTTTTCGCACTAAATGTGGCCGCATATTTACAGGCTGTAATGTTGAGAATGCAGCCTTTTCGCCCAGCTCCTGTGCCGAACGCACTGCTATTTGTAAAGCTATTAGTGAAGGATATTCAAAATTTGTATCTGGTGCAGTTGTAGCATATCAAGAATATGATTTTACTACGCCTTGCGGGGTGTGTCGACAATTTATTATGGAATTCGCAGAGACGGATGTTCCAATCTATATTACAAAAGATCAAGATGGCGTCGATAAACGGGATACGGATGCTGTTCTATGCACATCGATTTACAGTCTGTTACCGAGCGGCTTTAGGAGCTATAAATAAATCTATCTAAACCATAGTTCAAAATAAGTATTGAATTTTTTGTACAAAGTTTTATAAAAGTAATTTATAAAATAAGCTATGTATATGAATAGTTGTAATAAAAAATTACTCGAAAATAATGTTCACTTTATACAGTAGTATTGAATAGTAGTTTAACTACTTCTTAATAGTGTAAAGTATTGATATAAGCACATTTTTAAATAAATATGGCTAATGAGATATTTTTTATATAATTAATATGAAAAATTAAACAAATTGTATAGAAAATTTGTTACTTTAATAACTATAGGTCAAACAATAATTTCAAAGGTAAACAAATTATCGATATATATTTTTTGTTTAGTCATCATTGAAGCCAATTTTCTAAGTTGGTGTTTTTCTTGCATTTTTCTTAAATTTGCATTTTTACTCATGCCTCGAGTAGTTTTCGAAAACCACTTGTGTCTGCCACGGGATCTCTAATAACGAATTGGGGTCAGATATAAAAAATTAAAATGGAGAATCCAATATGGCGGACGAAATATATGAATTTGTCTCGAATTTCTACTACACAGGATTTGAATTTAGTTTAAGAGTTAGAAAAAATTTGTGAATTACAAGTGAAATTTGACCTTGAATTTCTCTCTTATTTGACATAATCCGATAAAAGTGAGCATGATGCCATAATATATAGACCATGCACTATTAGAAACCATTGCGATATTTAAGGTTATTTCAATTGACCCTTAAATTTTCGCACAGTGTAATTATAGGATCTATTTATGCCGTTTATAATCCAGAGAATTATCAATCTAGTTTATTCGCTTCAAGTTTTAATTTACGAAAAATTCGTAATGTTTTTTACTTTGATCCGTCATTTTTAAAAAAGCAACAATCTGCTGTCAGATTCGAAAAGATCATGAATAACTACTATAGAGTATGATGTTTGAGCAAGATCGAATAATTTTTTAGATCAAAAAATAAAGCGGTTGAAAAATTTTACGATATTTTGGACACAAAGTGGTTAAAAAAGACAACTAGTTCGTATTTTTGATTTTGATAGATTTTTCATAGAGTTGACGTAAACTCTCAACTCAAGCAAGCCAACAAATTATTTTTACAGCTAATAACAATATAAAACAAAAATTAATTTTTGTCAGTACTTAAAGCTAATTATTTATAAAGAACAAAAACGGTTCGAAAAGCAAATTATAAGCATATTCGCCAAATAAAGCTGAGCGAAATTTTTTTATCGAATATGTAGTTCGATTAGTTGTGAAATTTTTGAAATGCCTAGATCATAGAGGGGATTTATACAATGAAACTAGTCGCATGAGATTTTCTGAAGTTCTCTTTTCAAGTTTCATCTTCAAATTACATGATGAAACTGAGTTGCAGAGACTTTGCTCTGAAAATTCAGTCAACAACGAAAATATGAAAGTATAACGTCAAAAAGTTTCATGAAATCACAGCCCAAGAGACTTTTTCCCCTCATTTTCGTTTCATACTGCGCACCAACACTTTTGACAGTCTCATGCGACTAGTTTCATTGTATAAATCCCCTCATAGCGAAGACAACTTTAATATATTTACAAAGATTAATAAATAAAAAGAAAATGTATTGAAAATATATATTTTTTTTCGAATGAAAATTAAAAATATAAATAAAAAAAACGAAATTTTATTGAATACCATATATATAAACGTCATAATGCTTAAATTTATTGTTCTGAAAATAAAAATCAAACACTTGTCTTATCTCTTATGACAGTGAATAACTTTTAGCTACACAAACCCAAATTGACATTAAGAACTTGATTTTCGAAAAATTATAGTTAGTAAAATATATTATTATATATATATATTAAAATAAATATATCCACTACGATGATGAAAAAAAAGCAAAATCAGAAAAACTAAAGACCATCCCATCTACCAGTTTATATTGTGATGAATTGATACCAGCAAATATTGATAAATAAATATCAATACCCTTACAAATAAAAATATATTTTTCTAATCCTGTCTAATATTGAAACGATTTGTTGTTAACAAATATCGACTTCATAAACCTGTAGCCTGATTGATGTTTTTGTTATTGAATTAAGTGCTATTTTGTTTTTATTTGCCTAGAATACTAAATAAATACTTTACACTGAGTCAGCGATTGAGCTAAAGATAGTTCTTATCAACTTGTGTCCTATGTTCAGCATGATAATTTCACACCAATTCGTTGCAATCAAATGTACAAAAAATAGAGCGATAGGCAGAATTGTGATAATATTTGCAATCTAATCAGAAATTAGCAAGAAGAGTTATGATAGCTGATAGTGCGCTTCGATGCTGTATGCATTTGGATTTGTTTCTTTCTTTGTGTATTAGATCGCCTGTAAAATTTAGCTATAGCTATATATATACACTTATAGCTCATATGATAAAATTATTACTATAAGCATGACCAATTTAATGTTCTTGTTGCAATATTGTTTTGAACCATTTTTTGTCGACCATCTTATAAAGAGTTCTTCGTGTTTGACATATACAAAAATTAAATAAAAGGCAATCGTTTTAAATAAAAGACATAAATGAACATTTTCCCGACTCTACGTAACATCTTGAATTACGGGAATGTATAAGTTTTTTATATTTTAAATTAAATAATACACAAAAATTTTTTTGATTATATTAAAAAAATGATAAAATTTTAGGTGAATCATTAACAACGAAACGTAAAGAACAAAAGTTAGACAATCTCAGTTAATGCCTTATACGATAAAGCTATTCTGAAATTATTTATGTAGCATTCATACAAATTTTTTATTCTCTATTTTGCATAAGCAGATTTTAGAAACGAAGGGTAGGAATACTATGATACTTTCACCAGTGCTTCAAAAGTCGTCATTACAAAAATATTTTTTATAATTATTGTTTAATTTAGAAAAAAAAATCAAATAACCCAGACGAAGATCCTGATGTAATTGAAAAGTTATTGAAATTTTACAAATTTTAAGTGAATGATATTTTGTGCTATTTTTTATATCAACTTTAATATCAACTCAGAAAAAAAATGCATCTTACAATTGATTGTAATTGAATTAACATATCGCGATTAAGCCTTTTGAGAAGATAAACTCGCTGATCTTGTTGAACTCGAGATTAGCCATACAAAAGTTAATCCCCTCAAAACAAGATTAAAAATTAATAATCTCCTCAAAAGAGGTTTGTAACCCTGTTAATAGCGATTATTCTCTAAAAACTGCAACGCTGTAAAGAAGTTAATGCCGAATAATAACAATTGGACCTATTCCGAGCAATCTGTTAGTCTGTTACGAATTTTCTGTTACCAATTATAAAGGATGTCGACCATAAAGATCTGTTGTAATTGGTATTCAGCACTTTGATCTTTTATCGCATCTTGTTATCAATCTTCAAAAACAAAAATCTATTAAAATTCCGTTAACTTCTGTTATGAAACAGCTGATTGCAGTATAAAATAAAATTAATCAGTGCACATATAACTATAAATAGATTATAATACAAGCCGAAAAAAGTAAGTAAATAATTAATGCAATTAATTGCATTAAATAAATCGAAATTACCGCACAGAAAAACTCGAAAAGAAAGTAACTCCAGCAATGTGGCGCGATGGTTTCTTTTATTTAAAAATTGATTTTAAAACGCACAAACATATTTATTAATTATAAAATCTTACATTTGCCTCCTTTTTTGAGCCATTCTTTATGAAATTCTGTAATTAACATCCATTTTTCAGACAAAAATGTTCACTTTCTAAAATTTGTTACGATAAAAGACAGAAAAATGTATTTGTTATTCTGTTGTCAATCGTAACAGATTTCATAGCAGATTTTATCATGCCGACTACCCATTTAACATTTTGAAGCAGATTTTTTGACACTACGAAAAATCTGCTATAATTCATAACAGATTTCATAAAGGATTATCGTGCAGAAAACGAATTTTGGTCTCGTAACAGATTTTTTGACAGCTTAAAAATTTGTATGGGAAATCATAACAGAATAACAGAATTACACAACGTACGTCAATGTAGCGATACAAGTGATCGATGATTTTTGATGAATGGGCTGCTTTGCATAATTTCTTTACTTTTGACAGTTGTTTGCTCTTTGCTCTTATTTTCGTTCTTTGAAATATTGGCTCTATTCTGCACTGAAAGTATGTACAAAGACTCAACTGATCTGTAGTAGGTTTCTGTTACTTGTTCTCAACTTCCGATCGGAATCGCAATTTGCGACTATTCTCGGTTGTCATACCGAAAACGGTATTCACTAACTTGTACTTTGCGACGAAATTCGGTTGCCTACAAATTTGTTCGATTCACTTATCGTCAACAAAATATTCGTCGCAAGTTCCCGACAAACTTTTCGATACTTTCACCGACAAAATCGGAAAAGATGTTTATTGAATACCATTTTCCGAAAATTATCACAAACAGAACTTTGCGAATATCTACCGAAATGTGTTACAGAATTCCACTGCTGCTCTACTCTGCACTGAGAGTTTGCGCCATATGCGTTTTATGAAAAGTTCTTCGATTGTTGCGTCATAATTTTGGTTAGAATAACGCTAGCAGCTCGAATTTTTGTGTGTATTTAAACCAATGCAGTAGTGGGATTCTGTAACTTATTCTCAACTTACGATTGGAATCGCAGTCTAATCAATTTGCGAATTGTTTCGGCTGTCAACCCGAAAACGGTATTCACTAACTTGTGCTTTGCGACAAAATTTGGTAGCCTACAAATTTGTTCGGTTGACTTTTCGTCAACAAAATATTCGTCGCAAGTTTCCGACAAAGTTCCGATAGTTTCACCGATAAAATCGGAAAAAGTGTTAACTGAATACCTCTTTCCGAAAATTATCGTAAACAGAAATTTGCGACACCGAATATAGGCCGAAATATATTACAGAATTCCACTACAGAACATAAGCATCTATGTTCGTGACCACAGATACATACTCGTATATCGGATAACATATTTTACCAGACATTGGTCGAATTCAGATGACTGATATTTACAACATTTGCTTATAAATTAATGAAAATCATAAAAATCATAGTGTAACGGTAAGTTATATATCAGAAATAGCTACGTAGCACCGCGTTGCGTTATGTTTGCGTTACTTAAATTTTAGTGAGTGCTACACTTTTTTTGTACTAAATAGTTCAAAAATACTTTCTTGGCAACTCGGTCTTGCTACTCTGCAACAAATATCAGAACAGGGTTGCATCCGACAAAAATAAAAAAGTACTCCTAAAATAATAAAATATATATGGAAAAAATAAAAAGGTGTGTGCAGATAATAAAAATTTTTTCGTATGCGATAAACAGGTACAATATATCCAAGCAAAAAAAAAAAAAAAGTCCTCAAATAAAAAAGGATAATAAAATCAATACACGTCCTTGACTTTATGAAAATGTCCTCTGTTTTTTAATGAAATGTCATTCATTATGACAATCAATCATATGGCCATCCTTTTTTTATTTTTACAATTTTACAATAATAACGACATTATTAAATGTATACGTTTTAATCAACAAAAAATTTACTTTTGATTCTATGTGACCTCGTAAGTCCAAAAGTAAGCGTGCTAAGCTGCCAACCCAGAGGTTCCACATTCGAATCCTGTCCAAGCAGTGCTTCCACGCTTAAACCTTTCTTTAATTCTTTCTAAATGTCTAATCAACTGAAAATAATAAAAATAGAAAAGAATAGTAACAATAACAATCACCATTATTAGTTATTTCATTATTTTAATTTAAATACACGTAAATATTTTTTCTTTAGGGCATACCATCGCATTTGCTTTTTTTAAATGGATTCGTTCTTTCAGTTGCGCAACCACATTTCTTATTTCAATATTTATTGCTTAAATTTCATATGTTGAATGACGGTTTCAGCTTGATCATGAATGATAATTCAGTCACTACGAATAATCACTCAAAAGTGTTGAAATTTTAGTGTCTTTCAAGATCGCTAATGTAAACATCACTTAAATCAATATTCAATAAAATTGCTCCATATGGCAACATTGCTTATTTTCATCCCAGGCAGAACGGTAACTGTTAGATAACTGGTTATTTATCACGAGCGCTAATAAAAAGTGCGTTACCCCCATATAAAATTTTCCATACAAAGGTTGTTACCTTTGTTCAGGCGTCGGGCAAAAGGTAACGTGCTTTTTTGTATACGTGTGATGATGCATTTCTTTCTGACACCTACGTTTTTTCATACAAAAAGACTATTAGCTGCACTTTGCACACCAACAGAAAATAACATAAGGAAAAATAAACAAATCCAGCCGTTTATAAAAGTTTAAAATTTGCGGCTGCGAGACGCTTCTTCTGCGTGGCGTAGTGGTTAGAGCTCTGACTTCTAATGAAAAGATGCTCGGGTACGAGTGTCAAAGAAAACAAACACATTTTTTAAATTTTATTTTGCATTTTATATTTTTTCGACTTTATTTTTTTTAATATATTTAAAACTAGTCTAAAATATTTTTTAATTGCATTAAATCGTCTATTAATAATAAAGATAGATAAAGAATACAATTAATTTTATTTAAAATATATATATATTACAGACATAAAATTACTTTTTAAAAGATACGTATCTTTTAAACAATACAAACATAAAAGCACATACAAAAAAAATGAAATTTACAAAAAAAAGGTGCGGAAACAAAATTTAAATATGCAGATTCCATTAAATATACTTCTATATTTCAATATTCTATCACTTCTTTTTAAAATTTTTCTTTTAATATAATTTAATTTTATGTCTTTAACAAATCTTCCTTAGCTGGCGTTGTTTTTGGTGTTTTAATTTATTTTTTATATTTGCTCGTTAAAAAGAATAAGATATATATACAAATATAACCTTCCTTGTTAACATCAAACAACAATGTAAGAGTTATTAGTAATCACCAAATTTATTTTCGTTGTGTTTGTAAACTTGTTAGCGCCCACCAATATTTGTAAACAAACTCACAGCAAAGTCCAAAGTGTGATGAAATACGAAAAATGAAGGAAGTACCAAGAACGGACGTACTTCGTACCATCTGATTTGTATGAAAATTTCATACAAGCTGGATGGTACGAAGTACTTTCCTTTATTGGTACTTCCTTCAATTTAGTACTGCATCGCACTTTCCTCTTTGAAAAATTTTCATTGGGAGTTCTCTACATCCAATACGTAAACAATCTTGTAAGAGCTTTAAAGTGCTGCCACATTACTATATTGAAAGTAAAACTGAAATTGTTTAGCAACACCAAAAGAAAAATACATAAGAAAAGGGAAAAATAAAGTTGTACTAGTACGAAAAAGTTGGTACTTCGTATCTAAATAATTAAAAGGTATTCAAAATGGTACGAAAGTACGTACTTATGCAACCTTGTATCAGAACACAGCTGGTTTGCTTGAAAAATGTAAACAACTTATTTTTAATTAAACTTTTGTTTCCAGCTTAACTTGAAAAACATTTCATTATGGACGGTCATATTGTTGATGGTGAGTGCAATATATGTTTTGTTTTTTATTTTTTGGTAAACATGCTCATGTGAAATCCTTGCCATTAGGCCATCACACCACAATACATGGCCATCAAAATGTTACACAACATCAGCAGACTCATCCGAGACACTATGGGAATGGATACTACGAGCAAACACACCAGCAGCAGCGAGGTCCACTCAATCATTCATACGATCCTAACATGTGCACCACAGCGGCACGATTTAGTGAATCCTTCTACCACACTAAAGCCGCAACAGGTACAGCAATAGAACCACCGCCACCACCACCCTCTTCAACCAGTCATCATCCCGAAGACGAATTACTAGGCTACAACAATGTCATACTGTTGCATGAGACGGCACATGAAATAGGTGCAGAAGCTATTGTGACCAATAGCGAATCGTTGGAGGAAGCACCGCGACCTGACACACTACCCTTGCAAACACTACAAACGCAACTGCATGTGCAGGAAGGCACTTTCGTATCCAACTATCAATACATGCACTACGAACAAACAGCGCTGGCTCATGAGACTGCCAGTAGCACACAGGTAACTGGTATGTTAGTGCATCGTTCGCCGAATGGACATCTATATCAGCAAAACTATTTGGTTAATGCAGAGCATGTAACAGCCACAGCCAAAGATGCGGTGGAATATGTGCAAATACAGACGCATCACGCTGATGCCAATGTTATGTTTGCGACAGAAACAACGGCTGCGGTAGATACTGTGACTGAACGAGCTCATCTCAATAGCTTTGAGTTGTCACATCAGTATGATGATTATCAGCACGCTGCTCAGGTTGTGGATGCAAATAGTGCGGAATTGATAGCACAATATACCGCTGATTTAGCAAATGTACCTGTTGTAAACGAAAACTATTCAGCGATAGATGATAGACATTTAACGGCACCAAATAAAGATGAGCAGCGCCTGTTGTTGGAGAGCACCATGTCGCCATTATGTAGGTTATGATTTTATGTTACTGTAGCAATTCGTAAGTTTTAAATTTGCATTTAACTAACATAAAGTGGCTGCTGTTAATGACATTACCAAACGTGATGCTGAATTGCAATTGTATCTGAGTCAAAATTTGGAAAAAGACTCAACGCAATATTTAGCAAAGGATATTAATCGCTACGAGCAAACAAGAACAACAAAAACTACAACTCAACAAGAAAGTCCACAGAATTCATCCGACGAGGACGACTATTGTGAGTATTCTGTTGTAATTTCTCAATCTCATAAAAGTAAAACTTTGCAAAATTTTAGTATTAGTTTCGGATAAAGCTGTAGAGTGTCGTGCCAAAGCCAGTTTGCCCACAAATTATCTGTATTTCGGTGAAATAAACAACAAAACAAGTGGTAAGGAAATCAAGTGATTTTTATTGACTAATAATGTAGGTGAAACAAATTTGCGCTGTTATGTAGGGAGCAGAAAGCTAAACATACTTTTGCGTACGCTCACCAGAGCCAATAATTTTGTATTCCGTTGATTTGGGAAAGGGTATAATAGGAAAATGCACCATATTGTTGCGTATATTTGTTGTATCATAATCCTGAGCACGTTTATACGGCTGCAAATAATTATCGCGCACCTCTGTTGTCATGCCAGTATGTGGAACACGCTTAAGTGTACATTGAAATTCACAACGACGTTTGGGACATTCCTTGGCTGCAATTCCTTGGCACATTTGCTCATCTCTTTCGCGAAATACACGCTTTTCTCTACAACTTTTGGCTTCCCAGTTCCAGAACGTTATATTATCATGAGCCGCTACACTGGCCATTACCTGTTCCGGCGTATAGCCAATATATGCTAGACGTGATGTTGTCGCACTTGGATCTAGATATTTTGAATAGCCCGGTTTGGTTCTATCAATAACGATGGGTGTTACCTTAACTGCTTCTCCCAAAGGAATGGCTGTTGGTTTTGCAATTGTTTGCTCTGGTTGCCATAAAAAATCTTGATGCGAGACACTGGTAACAGGACGCATTTTACGTTTGAGAAAACGCAATTGACACTCATCAAATGGTTTTATAAACTGAACGTTGCGATCTAGTGTAGGATTGCGTACTTCGTAGGGATCAAAATACTTGCAAGTAATAACCGTGAAAATAAATTGTGATTTTATTGATATTAACTGTTAAATTGTTACCTTCCAATTGTAATTATCTTTATAGTCGCTTATGCGTCTTGCGGACAAAGCAGGACTCACAATATACGTTTTACTCTCACCAAATTTGGCATTACATTTATTGCCCAGCTTTGTGTCCGTCAAGTAAACATGTCCACGATAGCTAGAGGTACGCATATCAATCTGCTTACCCAGCGGTTTTTTGTAGTCAATAAAGCCGAACGTATCCATGATGCAATATGGCGATTTCTTTTAAAATCTTCAGAAGATTTATTAAAAAACAAATTGTAAATTTTTGAAATATAAAAAATATCTTTTGTTTTGGTTGCTAATTCCGGTTGTATTGTTTGAAAACAATGTGGAAGTTTTTGCTGTTGCTAGGTTTTCTATTTACAGCTTATTAGAAAAAAACGAGAATCAAAGTTATCAAAGCTTTTAAGATGCAAGTTAACATACTTCCACATCTGTTAATCCTGTTGCTGATAACTAAATAAAAAGTTTCTTTTATAGAACCCTCCGTCTTTGCCAAAAAAGCCATACCGCGTCGCACAATGTTTGGTCCCTATGAAGGTCAAGTAGTTTATGTAACTGAAATTGATTTGGATGTTCTACACGTAGAGACTCCACGTTGCAATCCGGTGCTTATGGTGGATGAATCGCATGTACTAGATGTTTCCAATGAGGGTATTTGTATAACTTTATTAGAAAATCCTCTTAATTAAATTGAAAACCATTTTAGATGCTTCGAACTGGATGCGTTACATACGCTTAGCACAGTGGTATGCACAACAAAATCTTCAGTTATTACATGAAGATGGTAAATTGTTCCTTAGATGTGTGCGTGATATACGTGCCAATGAAGAGCTACGCGTAGGTTATCATAGCTCATATGCTGAACGTTTTCTCTTGCCCACATTGCAGCCCACAGCTGAGGACTTGAAAGATGACTTCTATCGCAAACATCCGTGGAAATGTTTTGAGTGTAAACAACGTTTTGCAAACTCCGCTGAAATGAAACTGCATCTAAATGAGCATGATGACGCAGAGACACCTCAGCTAGACAAAGAGATCCAGACAAAGAAGCATATCAGAAAATTCAACAAAACTAAAGCTAAAAGCTGTCCATTAAAAATATATGCAGACTCAAGACGTTGCCATCTATGCGCTAAAGTATTTATGACAAATGAAATTCTCAAGCAGCACATTGCAAAGCAACACAAGGACCAGCACAATAAAGTGAATTTTTTAAATCGAAAATCAAGCAAGAAGAGTTCCAAGAGTGTGCAACTTTCAGAAACCAAATACATGTACAAGTGTAACTTGTGTGCTAAGCGTTTTCACAAGGAAACGCTGTTTGTGGTAAGGCATCGAAACTGTATCTCCTTAACTGTAGATCTTTATTAGCTCTGCTTCACTTGCAGCAACACAAATCCACACACGAGGGCTGTGCCAAAAAGCCTCATCAGTGCCACATCTGCCAGCAACGCTGTGCTACACCTGCAGCTCTTGCTGCACATTTACAAGGTCACGAAGCTCTTCAATATACTTGTGTTTTTTGTGCGCAGAAATTTAAATATGTACGCGACTTTAAGAAGCACGTTGCTGTGCACAAAACTGGCAACAATGGATTTTTTGAGTGTCCACATTGCAAAAAGGTAGTTCAAGTTACCAGATGAAATAATACACATTTTTACAAATAAATTTTAATTCCAGCAATATGCCGACTATCATCTGGTTCGCAAACATGTGCGTATCTTTCACTCAAACAGAGAATTCTTCTGTTCTAGTTGTGGCAAAAAGTTTCATAATTCTTATGCACTACAACGTCACCGGCAAACGCATTTGGAAAAGAAAAGCTTTGCCTGCACTGCCTGCGGCAAACAATTTGGACGCAAGGATCATTTGCTAACGCATACAAAGCGTAAACATAGCCTAAATGAACATAACAATGCTAAAACCAGCAGTGAAACTGCTCAAAAGGACACACAAGCAGAGGCAAGTTTTAACAATATAAGCAGTTCAGCAATGCCTGCTCAAAAGTGTTCATCGCCTTTAGCAAAATCCTCAGAGCAGCCGAATGAAACTGGCACATTGAACGATGGCACACAATATCTAAAAATGAGCCCCATGAAACAACCACCACCAATGATTACAGCAACTACCTCCTCATCTTCAAATCGTCGCAAGCAAACGCCAACGAAATTAAAAGCTCTCGAGCTAAATGCGGATACGGTGACTTTTGTCGCGCTGTCTGAAATGCTGTCACCTTTTATAATCTCTGAGAGTGCCTTAAATGCAGACTTTAAAATGGCCAGCAGCAGCAGCAACATCAACGTTAACACAGCAGCAGCAACAGCAGCGAACCAAGCTGAAACAAATGAAAATAATTCAATTAAAGCACCAGATACAACAGTGGAAAACGCTGAAAAAACTACTGAATGTAATGCAAGCCCAACTGAAACTGCAGGTAAAAGTTCCACCACAGTACCAAGTCCACTGTATCCCTTTAGTTGTCACATCTGCCCACATAGCTCATTCAAACGTCGTGGCATGCTTGTAAATCATATGGCCAAAGTGCATCCAACTGTTAACATAGAGCAGCTTGAAACTCTTAAAGCACCCATCGTTAAGCAGGTGCTCATATTTCCATGTCCCTATTGCAGCAATGTCTACAAACTAAATGCCAAGCGCAAGGCTCATATAATAAAACATCATCCGGGCAGAGAATTGCCGGCGTCAATGCGTAAGACACGTGCAAATGGCGTTGAAGTTGCGCAAGCCGCTGACGTTGCCCAGGCTGCTTTGTTGGTACATTCCGCCGAAGTCGCAGCCACTGTTGGCACGCTGGAGGTAAATGTGCACAAGTGTGATCGCTGTTATAAACAGTATGCAGCACGTAGTCGTCTCGTCAGTCACTATCGCAAGGCTCATCCCGAACAAACGGATTTGCCTGTGCGACTCAATGTAAGCGAAGAGTTTAACAATAAATTTCCAACTTATTCGACGCCTAGTGGCGAACTTTTGCAGCAACATCCAGCAGCCCTGGAACCAGAAATCAATATTATTCCCTATCAACTGCAGTCTCCTGTTTCGCCGGAGAATAAGTTGCTGAAGCTTTCAAGTGCTGCCGCTTTGGAACTGTCCCGTTTCGATGATGATTATTTTAATGAACGCATGCGTTGCACTAATGATGAAGAAGTCGTAGTGCCGACTGTATTTGCCGATCAGGCGACGCATAGCGATCTACAGCATTTGCCAGCATTATTTGAAGAATCTGCTATTGTCGGCATTGATGCCACAAGCATGGAGAAGTACAATCGTTCCATTGAAACGCAGTTCTTTGAAAAAATCACCAAATTTAGTTGAAGTTTTGACGTTGGTAGTAGGCAAAAAGATATAAACATAACATGACGCAGTTTTGTAACCAATGAATTGCTTGCCGAAAACTTAAGCATGGGAGACCACTTTATAGGCATACATTTTTGGATGTATTTGTGTGGAGAGTTCTTAAATTTATGGCAAATGGGCATGGCAACTGCCTAAGCCTTAAAATCTTATTTAAATTACATTACTGTAAGAACTAGTTTTATTTATTTTTTCTCTTATTTTCATCTACTTGTAGTTATGATAAAAGCAAATTTAAATTGTCTGCAGTTGAAAATTAAATACTTATTAATAACTTTTATTGATTTAAACACTTTCAACAGAAATTTTTGATTAATCTGGTTGGTAAAGTTATTCAATTTGTATGCAATTTATAATTGATTTTAAATGTACAAATTAATATTGTTTTGAATATTAGCTTTTAATATTAGTTTTTCGTACATTTTAAATACTTACTCAATATTAGATGCATGTTCTGCTAAATTTTACACAATACCTCGCTAAAGAAAACAAAGCTCAGCATATTAGAATTGTTAATAATTTTCATATATATATATTATAAATAGATTTACAGTTTGTAGAAACAATTTGTTTATGAATCATATTTTCTATTTTCAGTTTAATAATTTAATCAATACAACATATAAAATTTTACATTTAATACCAAAAAATTCATACAATACTTAATAAAAAACATTTTGTTTTGTGTTTATATATTTCAACTGCTAACTTTTTTTCAATTTTATCAAATGCCTTTGTGTAGGAATGTTTTACAAATTTAAACGTGAATGATGCTAGACGTAAATTATTTTTTATGTATATATTTATAGATTTAAATTATAAAACAAAAAAAAAAAAAAAAAAAAAAAACAAAACGCGAGTTTTTAAATTATGTATAGTTAAACATTTTGTGTTCTTTCTGTTTTATACATTTTTTGTAAATTTATGTATGCATGCTTATTAACGCCGTTAGCTTAAGCATAGTTTAAATAAATTTAGTGATTATTTAAGATGTGTTGGAATTTATTAAGTAGAAGTCATGATTGCAATGTATTTTTTTTTTTCGACTAAATATTTCGATAATTATAGAACATAGACTCAACGAGGTCTAGCAAGAGTTTTTTTTTACTATAAAATTGTAGGCATAGCGCGTATAGCATTTGACATTATTTTTACACTTTATCTTTATATAAACTTGTAGAAAAATAAACAGTGACATTAAATCGTCTACGTAGATTATTCAATCTCCTTTAAGGCCAGCAGAGACTGACGCAGATATTCATATTGTGTTTTCGCATGTTTAATCTCAAGATCGGCCATTTCCATTAAGCTAATAGATAGAAGAAAAATCAAATAAAATTTAAATTATTTTAATAGAAAATTACCCTTTTTTGAAAGCTGCAACCCGACGATTGCGGAAACCAACTAGCTCTTCCTTACCACAAGCTGACATAGATTCGAATTTTTCACATGCTTCTGCTTGAGCGGCTTCAGCCTGAAAAATTTAATTAGTCATACAAAATTTGAATAGGTTTTTTTCGTTTAGTCGAGCTATGTATGTGTTTACAAACATATGCAAGCAGGAAGCAAGTATTTGAAAACAAAAATAACTACAAACAATTTGAAGCATATTGATTGCATGGTAGGTGGAGAGTGGGTGATACAAACAAAATTTAGTGAAACTGTTATAAAGAGGTACCCATTTGAATTTTATTTTAAACAATTTACTGGTAATGCATATTTTATTTCAGCATTAAAAACAGTTCCTGGTTTACATATAGATTGTATATGATTGTAAAATATCGAAAAGGCAATCACAGGAGTATAAAAAGGTAAAAATCTAAGTAACCATGAATAATACCTGGATGTCTAAACATTAAATTGCGAGAAAATTTGAGTTATTTGACAATTTAACTCAAAAGCCAAAAGGTATTTTAAAGGACCTTCAGTGCAGATAGTTTAAGTGTTGAGGAAAAATATAAGCAAAATTCGGGAGTTGGTATTTACCATGTGCAGACAATTATAACACTAAAATAAATTTATAACACTAATAAAAAAGTGTTGAAAGACTTCAATTTGCTGAATAATACAGATTTTGGAATGAAGACTGAAAGTATGTTATATTTTTCGATGAAAAAATTTGAATTTTTGCTGTCAAATTAAAACATAGCGGTGAAACTTTGGTTCCTAAAACTTTAATTTGCTTCGTTAGCGCTAGGATAGACTTGATATATAACATACAACTGCTTCCATGAAGTTATTGTGCCATGTGAAGAAGATGCTTTTTTAAATTTTATATAAATGCGTTTTTTTTTTACTATAAAACTGACGATGTCATCACATTTAAGAAGCAAAAACTAGGAGGTTTTAGATATGGATCGATATACCTTCGCATGATGAATAAAAATAATGAAAATTCACAAGAAAAATTATGATTAACAAGAGTATGATTTTACCATAAACATTATTGAGTGGTCAGGGTAAGGCAACAAGCAAAATTATCGTATTTGGGACTGCGACAATCCAAGACAGATAAGGGAACAGAAATCACTCAATCTGTAACAAATGCCAGTTTGGTGCGTATTTTTGGGCTGTCACCGTTATTGTAAAGGTTGCTACAACAACAAAGTTGTTTGTTGAACAAACCGATCAGACTAGACCATGGTTTTGTTGGACGCTGCTCCGACTCATCAGTAGTCTTTGTGGTTTATGCAGTCCACAAACTTTGAAAAGCTAATAAGCGCAAAAGGATAACAAAAGACAGTCTTCAAAGTAAAGGAACGCATTTACTTAAGTCGACGAACTGATAGTTTCAATTTAAATCAAATCAAATTTAAAGAAAAAATCCTTAAAATAAAGAAAAATTCCCCACATTAAAGACATAAACGTTTCCTTAAATCAAAGGTAGAATTTACTTATTTTTTTTTCTCAGTTTTTCTCATTATACTCCACAACATGCAATTTTTAGCGTTTGGTTTAAATGTAATACGGAATTTGGTTTTAAAAGTTCAGTATTCTTTTTGCTGTTCTATGCGTAAAAAAATTAACCAAATTTTAATGAAATTCCGCTTAGGCTCTAGGACGACATTAAAAACATACAGATATACATTAAGTTATATATCCAGGTTTATAAATTAAAAAAAACAAGTCAAATTGAGTAACTCTTTAACAGTTCATACATACATTTAACATATTAGTTTCATATTGAAACATACATATTAGTTAATTTTTGTGTTTATAAAGTCATTGTTACTGAATTAATGTATAGTGCGTATGTAACTGCGTGTGTGTGTGTGTGTATATGTGCTATGTAGACCATTGACAGCAACACAAACTTGTACAAACTACTGTGTAAGACATTCATTAAATTAACAACAATTCACAACAAATAGCAAATACCTCTTGCACCTCCAAAGGCTGCCCCATAGTTGATGAAAGCATTTTTGTTTGTTTTTCGATTTTTTAGTTTTGTTGTAGATTTTTTTTTTATAAGAGTAGATTGAAAAATGATTTTGGAAAATTGCATATTAATTTAGAAGAATATTAAAAATAAGAAATAAGCTTTAAAAAGTGAAAACAAAATGAAACATGAACAAAGAATTAAAAATGTAATGAAAGGACGAGCAGTTCATAGACGCCACAAAAGAAAGAATAAAATTAAAAAAAAAACCAAAATAGAAATAAGGACACATAATAAAATAGACGCAAATTGACAAAAACGTTAGCAGAGTCAGAGAAAATAGTGATGACCTACCGCATGAACATCCTTGTTTTTAGAGCGCACTTTTTCCAAATTACGATTGGCTGTCTCATAAGCAGCTAAGCAGCGCAGACGGCGTATGAGCAAAGCTTTGGCCGCATCGCTATCGCGCTGATAATAACGCAGTGTATCGCCTAGCTTTAAATCCTGATCGCTAGCAACGCGCGCTTCCATATTCTTAAGAAGAAAAAACACGCATGTTTTAAAACATATATGTTTAAATTTTGAAATCATATGTTTACTTTTTTTAACATACCTTAATCTTCTCAAAAACCTCCGCGCTCTTGGCACAAAAAGCTTCCATATTTCCCTTTTCCGTCGTCGATAATTGCATCAAAGCATTTGAGATTTTCTGATGCACTTCGCCCACCTCCTTATGTCGTTGTGTCATCTTTTCAGTGCGTAGCGCTGCCTCTCGTAGATGACCATGATATTCGGTAAGAAACTGCAATTCATTTTCAAAGAAATCATTGACATCCCGTATGGTAGCACCCAGCAGTAATTCGTCTGTCGTTTTGCCCAACGACTTGACGAAGCCACCGAAGATGGCCATTTTTTTGCGTGGTTTAGCACACAGATCCTGATCGTATTCGAGAAAAACTTTCAAGTGCTGATCGATGCGAAAAACGGGATGACTGGCGAGTCGTCGTAAAAATACCTCGTGCATGGCAACAGTTTTCTTAAAGGTTGCCAAATATTCACTAAACAGAAAAGGTATGTGTGAGAAAAACGTTAGTTTCAAAAATTTAACTAGCAAAATTAAAAAAAAAAAAAAAATACTTATACAGTATTTGTGAAAATAATATCTCGTGGACATTTTTTAATTATAAAAATAAACATATTATATAGTTCGAAATCTTGACATAAGTCTTTATATAATGATAATAAAAACGAAAAAAAAACAATTGCTTAGTACCCTGCAGAAAAATGGATCAAATTTTTTTTTTCTGAATCTGAACTGAGAAAAAAAATAGTTCTGAATTAGTTCCAAAAATAGCCAATACTGGTCCCACTACAATACCCTTTTGCATTGAACAAACTGACGCTTTTTACGGGTTGATGTCATAAGAAAAGATAATTGTTCTCATAAACATACTTTTTCCTATATCTGCACTGGATACCATTATGAATAGACCTATTCAATAGACTTAACTTATGCTATATTAATGCAAACTTACGCTTCCAGTTCCGATTTCATTTTCTTGAACTCCTCTTTAGTCATATTGCCTTCACCTTCGCCAAGTCGCTGTAATTTTTCGCGTGATGCATCGAAATCAGGTCGAGGTGGACATGGTGGAATCTAGTAAAAATATAGTTACAAATAAAGAATAAGTTGTATGTAATTGCATCATGAGCAACTGCTTACTATGTAGCCCGCATAATCTTCGTTCTCCTCAAATCGATCGTGCAACCAAACAAATTCTTCATGCTGACGCACTACATTATTATCGGATTTTGCAAAACCAGGCAGCGTTGTACGTGTGTGCACCGTAAACTTAACCTTGTCCTTTTCGCTCAGAGCATCCGAGATTTCAACATGCAACGTATTCTCTGCCATCGGTGCAGGCGTCATAACTGATGAGGATGACTCGGATGTGGCGTTGCCGCTGCCATTATTTGTTGTTGTATTTTGCTGCATGCCTGCGGGTGTTTGTGATGTAGGTGAAGCAATTTCCATAACAATTGGATTGGCGTTGGTGCCACTGTTGGCTGCTAACGGTGGTGAATCGCTGTTCTTCATATTTTCAATAATGGTTGATTCATCCGTACCGTCCTAGATATGAAAAATATTGATAAAATTGGAAACAAATTGTGCAAAAAATAATGTAACTAAACAGTATTCACATGCTTGGGATATGATTTAATAATTTATTGCTAATTGTTTATTTTTTTTCACTAATTCCGCTATTAATATTTATGGTTAACTTATTTGTTGTTGTATGCAACATTAAGCTTTTGTATTACTTTCACAGTGTATTCGGTCGAAACGTTGAACTGATAAGTAAACAATTCATAGCAACAACAATGTTGTTCGCCCAAATGATGTGTTGGCTAGCCAGCGGGAGGAATAGGAGGTTGTTTTCCGCAGCGCTACGATAAGCTGCTGCTACACGAAACATTTCAATAAAATACAATATAGCAAATACTGTAATTATGATTATCTTTGTGAACTTGTTGGTTCCACTGTCAGCGGTTGCAGCGCTGCGAGAAGATCGGTGTCAAGCAGCTTGATAGCAACAACAACAAAGAAGGCGTATTCCGCGTCATTGACCAACAGCAATTTTGATTAAAGCATACAAAAATTTATTAAATCTGTTGAATTTAGGAATAAACTTACCATCATTTTGATGAATTTAATTTAAAGGAAGCTTTGAAGAATATAATAAAAAAATGAGTATAAGCTAAATATAATTTCTTGCAATTATAGCTGTCAGGAATATGTGCAAGTTTCACTTTTTTAACTTTTTGCACTTCACTATAACTGCATAAAAATTCTTAAATTATTGCAGCGGTGTTGTTTAGAACAGTTTAATTGCACTTTTCAATAAATGGAAATATATTAAAATTTTTCTAGTTTTCCGCTGTTGATCATTTCTCGATGCGTTTTGTACGATTTTTCAAGTGACGTTTTAAAAATGTTCAATTATCGGTTCGTGGCTTTTTCTCTGACTTTCTTGTTTGTTCGCGACAATCAGCTGTTCATAACGTAGCACAACATATCGTACGTAGTTTGTAGACTTTCAGCATTGAGGGATGCCACTAAAAAAAACATTTGCTGAAAACATATCTCGTAGCTAATAAAAATCGCGCAAAATATCCCGCAATTATTTAAAAATACTTAAACAAATTTCTTGATTATTAAACACATTTTCAAAATTGTAGGATATTTTGAAAGCAAAGCAAAAAAGAACCATGAAAACTGCGTATAGATTTATGTTAAAAAAATCACACTTGAATTAAAAAATCAAAAAAAAAAAAATAAAACAAAAAGGCCATTTCAGCCCTTAAAAGGACTTTGACCGAGCTTCTTATGATCAATTGTGTTGTGTGTGTTATTAAATGTTTGCGCACAATTGACCGAGAACTGGACCTACATGTTTTATGCCGACTCCGAACGGCTAAGCGTTCTCAAGAAGCTTTACATGGCATTATTTACTCTCTGAGGTTTTCCATTGTTTGCAGAGAGGTGGTGACCGATCAGAAAAATTTTTTATTGAAAAAACTTTTCGCTGCGGTTGGGGATCGAACCCGGGCTCCAAGCAGGCTAAGCCACACACTTAACCTGCATGCCACGGTCACCACAAAAAAATCACAGTCTCAATTAAAAATCGCATGTGATTTCACATACCTTACGGCAGTTAAAATATCAGTTGAAAGCAGCGTTGTCAGATGAATATACCTCAACAATTACCTTATTCTCGCATATAATTCTCTCAAATTACCACACGTCGAAAATACCTCAAAATCATGCAAATTACCACAAAATTATCGCAAGTCAATGAAATACCTAAAAGTTGCTTAAAATATCACATTAAGCGGTGTTTATAGCAAAGTATGAAATTATTTAACGAAAGTAAACCTAAATTGCGACATATTAATTAACAACAATTAATAAAATAATAATTTTTATAATAATTCAATTATGTTCAAAAATTATTTCTCAAAAAAATTTCTCCAGCCTCATAGCAGACCTTGCACTGCTCATCATAATTTTTTCATAACATTAAAATGCGCCTAAAATGTAAAAAAAAAATGTTTTTGAATAACTATGCGACAATGATCTTTTTCTTCCAGACATAATTATTTTATTTTTCATGTTGCTATCAAAAATTATTTACGTTCTTTTGTCGATAAATATCGAAAATAGTTTAAACACAAACAAATTACCAACAAGAATGCACGCGTATTTCTACGACAGCAGGTAGAACTCTCTTTTTGGTAATGTGACGTATTTTGTGGTAATTTCGGTATTTTATATCTCTCGCGTGGGAAATATCGCACATGTGGTAAAAATTTTCTCCCATGAGAATTTTTCTCACATAAAGCGATGATTTTTACTTTCTCCCGCAGTATCTCGCAAGAGTCCAAAAATACCGAAAGCACTATTTAACACGCTTAACACTGTCCAACTGTGTCCTAACCCACCGTCTCCACAGGCAATAAATAAAAAGAGCAAAATTTAAAGAAGCGTCTTTCTGAAGGAATATAAAAAAAAAATTGGCGATCAAATTTCCATACTGACAGTTCATGCCAGGTAATAGTTAGCAAGATATATATCATGACATACACGATACAAGGAGTGGTCTCCATTAGCAATATATTGCCTGACATGCATTTTAAGATAAAAACTATTGCTGCAAAGGCGCTAGGTAAGACATATGAGAAAGAAAGTGGAATCGAATTTTAAACACTTTTATTGTAATTTTTTGTGCAAAGGATTACACACAGAATCAAGTGAGACTGTCATAAGATTGTTTGCTGCTTTGATAAAAATGTCAAGTTAACTTTATAAATAAATTCATTTATGGCCAAAATGTATTTAAGCATGCCAAAAATATCAAAACCGATTCCAAAAACTTCGTTTTATTTTGGTTAAAGCTATCGAATATTGTCTCGATGGATTTAAAGCGGCATTTAAAGTTGCATGAAGCTCGTACCGAAATAGTAGTTCGTTCCTATAACTCACCTCAGTTGAACAAATTTTCTCATTTTTTCGTCATTTTGGCTTTTTTGCGCGACAAATTCAATGATACGTGATGGCGATTTCAGTTGGCTGCCAAGATCATGTGATTTGATACCGTTGGACTTATTTCTTTGGGGTTATTTGAAAGAAAAGGTACACTTCGTTAAGCCAGCAACAATTCAAGAGCTAAAGGATGAGATAATTTGGCACATTAACGGCATAGAATCTCAATTATGCCTCAGCGTCATCGAAAATTTGGTCCATCGGATGAAGGTGTGTCGCCGAGGTCGCGGCGACCATTTGGCCGATATTTTGTTCCATACATAATTGAACCATTCCAATATTATCATAATAAAAATAAATGAAAATAATTTGTGTTTTATTCAAAATCAACATTGGCCCTTAAAATTTTACCACCCTCTATATAAACTAAAATATTTCATAAGATATTTATTCCATGATAAATTTGTTTCAGTGCATTAGAAATATTTCTTTACTGAAATATTTCATAAACGATATTTATTCCATGATAAATTTGTTTCAATGCATTAGAAACCTTTACCTTTTAAAAATTTGAGGGAATCGCTTAAAAATAAAGTTCACAAAAATGATACAAGATATAAACAAACAGTTTTTTTATATAATAGAAAAAATATCAAACTTAATTTTAAAATTATTGTTGTAATTATTGTAGTTCGTATTTTGTATGTTATGTCTAAGTAGACCAACAAAAAGTTATGGCTGGTTGTAATAAAAAAATTTGTGTGCATCATTTGAAAAAAAAAAAAAAATCAAAACAGAATATGTTGATAATTATAAGTAGTACTAGAATTATAGAATATAAGTACTAGAATTAAAAGGGTCTTTCACCAAATAACGAAACTAAAGCATCCTTAAAGTGTACAAAAACAGTTATTTTTAAGGGTTTGAAAAAGGTTAAAGGGGGAAAGGGTTGAAAAAAGGTTTCTTTATATCTGGGGCTTTCTTCATGATTCTAGAACCAACTGCTAAATAAATGTGGAGCAAAAATTATTCAAATTGAACAATTACTTTTTATTACAACCAACTACGAAAAAGTGGTTCCGAGACAATTGCATTTTTAGTTATGGTTAGTGCACATATGCATGATTTTGAAAATCCAAAGTATAATTGAAACAAAAATATGATTTAGATGATTTTTTAATATTAAAAAATCAATTGAAATCCGCAAATTTTGACATATTTGATGAAAAAATCAAGAATATTATAGTTATTTGTGCCAATTTTTTTATTAAATATTTTGTGGTTTTTTATTTATTATTCATGAAAAAATTGGAAACGACTTGAAAATTGTTTCAATATAAGATTTTCATTTCTGTCAAAGTACTTACAGGGAAATTTCAGAGTTTGATTAGGTTTTGTGGACACGTAACTTTTTTAGGAAACCGGTTTATATAAATGAATTTCTGAAATCAACGCTTAAAAATGTTATGTATTTAAAAATAATACTACTCCAAAAACAAACTCAAATCATTTCTCAAAGTAGAGACTTTCCTCTTAAATTTTACATTAATATTATCACATTTCATCGATTTTTGTGAAGCATTAGAGGGCCTAAAATATGTTGGCGCTCTATCAAAAAACTGATTTTGCATGTTTACTATACTTTACGTCTTGTTTTGTGAAAATATATGTTTCAAGTGCTGAATAGATGGTATCATTTAAGAAAGTTACATTAAACCATCGCTATATTTTTTTCTGCATTTTAAAATATTATTTTAAAAATTAATATTTAAGCAAATCAATGAATGTTAATTTCTATTTTTATGAAAAAAATTTAAAAAGCCATAGCCTTTCGAAAAGCATTGTCTGAGAGCAACTACATAATTATTTAAAAATAAAATTATTGACTTTTCAAACTTGTTGTTTACTTATAGTTTTTTATAGTCTGTCTCTTCTAGACTGTAAACTTGAGGGGTTTCTAAAATACCATAAAAATGGAATGTGCGTACAGTTTGAGTCCCAACCACATAATTCATGCTCAATGAAAGCTAAACTTTTTTCGGCCGTAACCCGACCACGTTGTCATGGCCACCTAAGTAGTAAGTAATAGTTTTTAAAATTTAGTTAGTTTTAGATAGATTAAAAGCCAGGCATTACAAACTAAATTTAATACTAAAATTTTCAATGATTACACAGTGCGACACGAAAAAATAACTTCAAATATCTCAATGGTTTCTAGTAGTGCATGGTCTATATAGTATGCCCTCATACTCAGTTTTATCGGATTAGGTCAAATAAGAGAGAAATTCAAGGTCAAATTTCACCTTTAAGTCACAAATTTTTTCTTATAACTCTTAAACTAAATTCAAATCCTGTGTAGTAACTGCGTCTAAATATTTACAATGGATGGTTCTTAACATTTTGAGACCATTTTTTACTCAAAAGGTTTCGTAATGGGGTTAATTTTTTCTTCAAAAACAGGGCTTTTTTAAAATAAAAAAATGTTCAATAGTTCAGTTACTTTGTACTTGTCTTCAAAAACAATCAGATTTTGCTGAATTTTTGCATACACCTAAAGTAAAATAAAGTTATCCACCTCTGAAAAGATCACAACAGTTACATGTGCGCATCCAAAGATATTCGGATTCAAAGATTACCAAAGATGGTAACTTCGTTAATGTAATTCCTAGAGGAAAATCATTCAGATGAAAATTATAGATCCAACAATTTTCTTCAAAACTGTTCTTAACGTCTTTACCGAAAGAGTTACCGTTTTAAAGATATACGCGTAAATATGTAATTACAACATGTATGAAAAATTTTGATCTTGGGAAGAAATAGAAATAAAAATAATTTTTATTTTTACCGTTTTAATTTTTCATGTATGTTGAAATTACATATTTACGCTCATATCTTTAAAACGGTAACTCTTTCGGTAAAGATGTTAAGAACAGTTTTGAAGAAAATTGTTGGCTCTATAATTTTCATCTGAATGATTTTACTCTAGGCCGTACATTAACGAAGTTACCATCTTCGGTAATCTTTGAATCCGAATATCTTTGGATGAGCACATGTAATTGTTCTGTTCTTTTCAGAGGTGGTTTATTTTATTTTACCTAAGGTGTGTGCAAAAATTCAGGAAAATCTGATTGTTTTTGAAGACATATACAAAGTACCTGAACTATTGAAAATTTTGTTTTTTATTATAAAAGGCCTGTTTTCGAAGAAATAATACCCCCCTTACTTAACTCTTTGAGCGAAAAATGGTCTCAAAATGTAAAAAACCATCCATTGCAAATACTTAGAGACAGTTACTACACAAGATTTGAATTTAGTTTAAGAGTTATAAGAAAAAATTTGTGACTTAAAGGTGAAATTTGACCTTGAATTTCTCTCTTATTTGACCTAATCCGATAAAACTGAGTATGAGGGCATAATCTATAGACCATGTACTATTATAAACCATTGCGATATTTGAGCTTATTCCAATTGGGCCTTAAATTGTCGCACAGTGTTATAATTTGAAAATTACATGCTTAATTAATTTTCATAAATGTAATGGAAGCTGCATAGATATCTGCTTGTATATTTTAATAGTTTTTAAACCAACGTATGCATGTTTTGAACTTCAAATCAAAAAGGTGAGGATCAAAAACCTATAAGCAAAAACATTTTTTTAAATATGTTGATAATCTTATATCAATTTTATTATTAAATTTGTACATACAAAAATTCACATATATTTATGTAAAATTTTTCTATCAAATTAATATGAAATGTCTGGTGATACACACACTCTGAACAAGTTAAGAATGTGCGTACAAGATTTCCTCTACACATTGTAGTTCATAATATGCAAAATTTAACAACAAAGTATTCTGTGCCTAACGACCTTCTTATGACTCATGCTTAGTAATCATATTTAAGTATAATATTAAATAAATCATATGCTGAACTTACTACTCTGTATTTAAATCTGCTTGCTGGATGTATTCTTTCAAAAATACCGCAGTTTTTCTGTTCCGTATATTCTCTTAAGTTATTGTTTCCAATATTCTTAACAGGTTCTCCAAAAGAAAATGCTGAATGCATTTTACTACGTATATTTTGATACATATTAGCTATCAAAATTGTATCCAATCCAATTTTTATTTTTGACTTAAATTGAGTTAAGCCAACCGACCCGCACTTGACAATTGATTTTTTTTTTTACTTTTAATTTACTAATGAATACACATGCATATGCAGTTATTGAATGAAGATTAAAGGAGACCGTTAGAATTTAACATATTGCCACTAAAATTCTCTCAAAATGCTGCCATATTTTTGTTTTAAATCTTTACAAAATTTCTTGAAAGTATTTCAACGTATTTGCACATATTTACTGCAATAGTCAAGTGACAAATAGTTGTCATCAAAGACATGACAAGACATGATAATGCAGACGACATGCTTAAAATTTTTAACAATATTGAAATATATTCTCAAGTTTTGCATTTATATTAGTAATTAGACATTTTCCCATGTTCCTGGTTTCCATTTTAATAGTTTTATATAAGTTTTTATACATTGTAATTTCTTTTCTTCCATGTAAACAGCTGATTTTAGGCTGTTTGACACTTTTACCATTTTTACCAGAAGAAATTTCTCGGACTAAAACTTTCAACTTTTGAAGAGAAGGGGAACTTTTTTACTCTCTCGATTACACTCTATTTTACCATTTTTTCGAGTACGGGAACGCTTCTCGGAATAAAACCTGTAAAACTGATAAATTGAACTAAAAGTTTAGAGTACGGGAACAGAAATATAATAACACTGGAAGAAACGTAATTAAATTTACACGGATTACTTACCAGCAGGTCCAAATGTTTTTAATTTTATTTTGTTTTGATTAATTTAAATTTTTAAAAATACAAAAGCAAGCAATGATTTAAAATATTTTTGTATTAAAAAAAAATACATATGAATCAACTGCTTACTAGATATTACTACATCATGTAGTCATCCATTAAAAATTTTACTCTTAATTGGTTTTTTTAAGTTAGTAAAAAATAAGACATCGTTTGGAAAAATCACACATATATTTTTAGGTAAAAAAATTACTGAAGAAATGTTTATTGTTTTAATCACGTTATTACTAAAATAAAAAAAAAAAAAACAAAAAACTCATGACAGGCGTGATTGCGGCTCCTGGAATATCTAAAAGAACGGCATTTGAATCAGCATCAAAAGAGTAGTTTTTAATTTAACATGCTTTCATGATTTAAAGATTTTATCGTATTTGTGATTGTATTTGTCCTAATATAAATATTTCCGTTGGCTTTGGAATTGTTGGCAAAATTGTGTGGAAAATTGAAAAATATTAAACAAGAATGAGTACATACAATGGACAATGAGAAAATTAATTAATAGCGCAACCTCAACAAAGTGGCAGGGTTGCATTGTACACACATTATTAAGATATTATAATGTGATTAAAAAAAATCGAAAAAGTGGTTTTTTGTGTAATTTTTTAACTAAAAAAAATATATGTAATCATAGAAAATGATATATTAGTTTTTATTGAATTTATACGCATTTAAAACAAAAAATTTTTTTTTTGAAGTTGTCACGTCCTCTTAAGAATCCTGTGTAAATATGGACAATTTACACAGGAACCAGAAAATATATGAAATCCCATATAATTAATAAGCTAAGATTTTCTTGTGACTTCAACTCCTCCCAGATCAAAATATGTATTAATATAGATGTTTTAATATTAGTGTAAGTCCGTCTCCCTTTTTTACAGTAACATTTAAAAAAAAGTGTCCGATTTTATCGTTTTAAGTTTAAATATTCAGTAAACGATCTTGTTAATTTGAGATTTAATATGTTATTGAGAAACAAAGCTTCTTGAATAGAATACCATGTATTAAACATCTATAATGTTTCTAACTTTTAATTTTTATTGAATTGCTCGAACTCTGGCATTAAGTTGTCAAGTTATAAATAAATTTGCGCGAAAAAATCACACGTTTAATTAAAAATTCACACATCTCACAACACACGAATCACACGAATCTGAATTTAAAATCTATGGATATTTTAAAAATCGGGATAAGCATATAATACTAAATCACATAGTGGACCTTGTCTAACCTAACAGACAATGGGCCGAGTGAATAAAAAAGTAGCTTTTACTATGTAGTACTAAGTACTAGCACTAGCTTTAACTTTTCAGTACTAGCTATGCTGAAAAGTTTAAACTACAAAAAGTGTGAATAAAACATTGCTAGTACTACATAGCTAGTACTGAAAAGTGATAGCTAGTACTGGAAAATTAAAACATATGTGGCAGTAAGCTCAGCTGACAGAAACTGTTTGGGAGTTGCCAATGTTTACAAATATGTCTATTTTTCTTATAATTGTTTAGCATGACTAAAAGAAAAACAATTTGGTAACTCTGTCAGTTTGTGTAGATCATTAGATATATATTTTGTGGCACGATGGGTGACAAAAACAGTGCAAAATTTTTTGACATAGTTACAAACTATAAAATTTTTTTTAAAAATCGCAAGTGCCATCAGAGAGGGAGGCACTTTTTCCAGATTGGACAATTTTTGCGACTCCCAGCGCTGCAACCACGAGACCCCGTTTTTCTCTCTGCCGCCAGTTTGGAGCTCTATAAAACCATGTTGGAGTGAAAAATATGTATTTTTAATTTTTTTCTTGTAATTTGTTCAATTCTCTACAATTATAAAAAAAATTTTGGAAATATTTGAATAAACAAGATTTTTCAAAGCACTTTTTATTAAAACAACTAAAAATAAGTTTTATTTTCAGCTCCTCAATGACAGGCTTAAAAAAATTAAGTTAAAACTAGTTATTTTAAGTACATACTAGTTTTTATTCACACTTATTTCCAGCAAACGCTGGAAAAACTAGCTTGTACTAGATTGCAAAAAGCACTAGCTTTAACTGAAATTTTTATTCACCTCAAAACTAGTTTAAACTTAAAATTTGCTAGTTATGGCTTGAACTAAATTTTTTATTCACTCGGCCCAATAAAAGGTAATAATAAAATAGATAAATGATGCAACATCACCGATATTAACCCTTTATGGAATTAAAGGGTTGTCTCCACTAGTCTCACTATTAAAATATCCCATCTTTAGTTAACTGAGCTCTCCACATGTTTTCTACACTTGTCACATTATCGCTACCTTCCTTTTGCACTCTATTCACAACAATGATTAAATTGCCCCTATTTTTGGTCAACAAACAACATTTAAAAAACCAAGACGTAGAACCCAGAATAAAAGTTGTCGTCGCAGAGATAAGCTATTGCTTAAGTTTTACGCTGAGTTGTTTTAATTTATTATTCGTTTAGTTTTATTTCGACTTTATTTTCGCTGCGGAAAAGTAATCAATTTAAAAGAAACACCAATGCACAGGAATAACAATTAAATAAAATGACTAATTAAATGAGATAAAGAAGCAACAGACGCAGGAGTGCACATCGAAGCACCTAACCCCAACGACCTGTTAGGAACAGCTTTATAAAAGATTTCTACAAGACATAATTCATTAAATTAATTAGTATAAATTTAATATACTGTGGGAAAGTGATAAGCAGTGGGACCTTGGACTGTTTAAAAAAAGAAAAAAAAAGTGTGCCAGCCATGCCGAGAAACGTTGCCGAGGACAGTCAGGGGTTGCTTGCCAATGAGCAACAGCAACCGCTGGACAATGATTTTGGCAATAATGTGATAAATGATGATGCGAATGATGAATATATTGCCGCAGCCTTTACGCCAGCAACATTGCCAGAACCAGTTGATGACAGTCATCATTTTCAGAATGTGCAGCTGCCAGACACTGATTTGTTGCTCGCTGAGCCACC
The DNA here is from genome assembly GCA_958299015.1 of Tetanocera ferruginea. Taxonomy (NCBI): domain Eukaryota; kingdom Metazoa; phylum Arthropoda; class Insecta; order Diptera; family Sciomyzidae; genus Tetanocera; species Tetanocera ferruginea. Next base: position 146,715,455 of record OY282641.1, read on the forward strand.
AAAAGATCGCTTTAATTTTACCTATCTAATTTTCTATCTACTGGGCATAGCTACAATGACACCGTGGAATTTCTTTGTGACGGCAGAGGATGTAAGTTTGCTTGGGATGTTGTTGTGAATGGGTTGGTCGCGAAGGGAGTAAGCATGTTGTTAAAAATACTTGCTGAGCTTATCATTTTTAGCCAAGCTGTTAGTTGCTGGCGAGTGCTTTTCCGTTGGCGCTGCTACTGTTGATAAAAGTAGAAGTAATATTTTTACTATACCTTTTATCTTGTTCTTTGCTTGAAAATATTTATCTGCTGTATGGCTTCCTTTAGCATTATTATGCCAGCATTGCATTATTATGGGATTATGTATCTCCTGATTTCATAACCCGTCAGCAATTTGCATATGACTCGCCGCTTATCTTTTATATAAGCTTAATACTATGAAACATTAGTATGAAACTGAAAACAAATAAATTTAAATGAATTAATTTACAAACACAAAATAGAACAAGTTACGCCTCGCAAGGAAAGCTGTGCAAATACATTGCTACATACTTATATTAAGCCCTCGTGCTTTAATATTAAGCAGGGGCATCTTTAAGTCTGCGCTAGCTAGGCAAGTACTCATAGCCCTGCAATGCAAGGGGCCGGAAGTCGAGCACTACGCTACATTAATTCAACAACAAAAAAGAATGTAATGTAAAAATGTAAGAGGATATTTAAAAAGTATGCTTGCAGAAACTGACTTTCGATTATATTGTTCACTGATTTCTTTAAAAAATAATTTAAATGTTGCACCTCATTCGTTAGGAATGTAAGTTTTTACTTTAAAACACAAGAAACTTATGTTAAAGAGAACCAAATCAAACTTAAAACTTCAAAGAAATTCCAAATTAACTTTAAAAGCAAAATTAATTTAACGCATAATGAATTTGATTCGCAAATCCGTAAAAATGTCTGAAAATATTTTTGACCAAAAACAAACAATAAATAGACCTCCAAATATAAAAGCGGGCGTGCCAGCTTCGTTCCACGTACTGTACTAATTTCGTACTAAAGAATGAAGTCTGTTTCATCTCCACTGGCATGCCCAAAAAGGTCTTTTAAAATTTTGGAGGTGCTCTTATTGCATGTTCTGGTTTTTGACAACGAAGAAAACGCGGTTTAGCAGAGTATCAAGGCTTTGAGCTACAGTAAGTTGTTTCTGGAAATAATTGTCCTATGATTTAAATTCTTTAATCTGTCTGTATGTATTCTTAGATGGTCGTCTCACTTCATAACTTAAGCTCTTTTTAATAAAAGTAACGATTATCATAGATTCGAAGTCAAAGAGTTATGATTGGTAAAATATTTTTTTAAGACTCATATAAATGAGGTCTTATCGTCATAATGCGGTCATAAAAGACTCTTTTTTTTATGAGCACATTTGCGTAGATTGTGAGCTTCAAAGTATGATAATAATTGTTGTTTTATAACTCTTTTTGGTTAAAGACTGTTTTTAGACTTATATATAATACTCTTTTAAAGGAAAGTTTAAGAAGATGGTTAAGACTCTTTTAGAACTCATATAAATTATTCCTGTATTTAGAAGTTATTTTGTACTAAACATTTGTTGTATTTCAATTAAAATATGGTATGAAAATCGCAACAAACAAACTCCGAATTGTGGCGCCAGGAAAGAATGTGCGCTTAACGTACAGGTACCAAATTTTATAAAATTAAGAACAAAATGCGCTTGATTACTTTTTTAATAATTTATTATATATGCTCCTTCTTCAATAATTCGATAATATTATTACTTTAAAAGTAAGTTATAAACGTTTTATACAAGAATATAACTTAAATTTTTATAAAATCCGCTATTTTTGCCAAAATCTCATGAAACTGTCGTATTTAAGACTAAGTCTTTTTATGAGTATTTTTTATGATTATGATTATGATTACATATATCTTGAAATTAATGATCTTTTTGAAGATTTTGGCCTCTTATCATGAGTCCTTTTAAAAATATCATATCTTATTTTGTCCTCTTTCATGAGTCCTTTAAATGATTCATCATAAAATACGCATACAAACTATAGAGTAATATTTTTTGAGGGCCTTGAGGGTTTATATCATTATTTTTTACATGAACTTGGAAATGTAAAAATATTTTGTAAAATTATTTTTTCTTATCAATACCTTTTCTCATTGTTATAGTTTTTGTCATATTTATCAGCTTCTAATTTTATTTGAGAATGAGATACCTTTACGCTTGTCAATAAATTTATAATTGTCAATCACCCGAATAAGGTTTTTAATCTGTTGTTTTGACCAGCTATTTGAATGCTTAGTTTAAGATGGCCCAAAATTCTGTGCGGGGCCCAATTGCAGCTCCTTGACTTAAGACGTCCCTGATATTAAGTTTTAATTTTTTCTAATTTTTATTGTCTTGTCATTGTTGCTGTTTTCATCCAGGCAATAAATACAAAAACAAAAAAACATACTCAAAGCCTTATCAGCGGAAGGCTGACTGATATGGTGTACTCATTTTGCTTTGGCAAGTGTTTTCTTGGTTTAATTATTTCAGTTTTGTTTTTTTTTGTTTGTTTTAATTTTTCAATAATTCTTTGTTCTTAATTGCTTATTGTTGCTAATGCAATTGGAAAATTGCAAAAGCAATTCAAATCAAATCCAAATACGATTTTTTGTAATTAACATATTAAATCTATGAGGGTTAACGCCTTTTAATGTCAGCATGTTCATAATTAAATAAATAAAATTTATTTAAAATATAAGTCATGATTCATGCGCGTGTTTTTTATTGCAGTTTCTGCTTGTGAAGAAAATCATATCTTTTTAGAGATAAATATAATTCATTTTCTCTAGCTATTCTTTAGTAAATAATGTACTACTAAATTCTACTTCATAAGTTATAAAAATTTTGAGTCATATACATATTTTGCCTATTTCTCATTTCAGTATTGGATGTATAAATTCCGCAATACTACGTTAAATACAACTGACATCATACCAGATTTGACGCCGATGCAAAAGAGCTTCACCTGCGATCTGACACTTACTGCCTCAATTTCAGGCACTACATTTCTAATACTCAACGCCATATATGGACAACACATTTCGCATAATGTTAAAATGCTTGGCAATCTTATAATGATTATAATTATATTCATCATTACCACCGCCTTCGTAGAGGTCGATACAGATAGTTGGCAGAAGCAATTCTTTCTGATAACACTCTTTACTGTGGTCATCATTAATAGTAAGTTGAAATTTAAAACAGCTTGGAATATGCTAAGGGTTCTAAACAAAAATTTATCAAAACAGGAGTGTAGAATTTGTTGCCTCACCACTGAGCAAAAAGCTTTGCTCACATGAAGTTACATTACAAAACAATTGAAGCTGTTTTCTTTTATGCTTGTTGAATTTACATAAAACTATCTTGAGTCTTGCAACTGAATAGTCTCAGTTTCGTTTTATGCAACTTGACTTGAATTGGAAATTTATAAATCTCAAGCTTAATTTAAAAGCACTAATGTTAATGCTTTACAATGATTATACTCGCAACTTTGCCTAAAACTTCTCACCCTAGAATGTATTATACTGTATCAACCATTGTGGTGATATTTTAACTAATCCATCTTAACTTTGGCATGAAATGTTTGTCAATCGTTTTGGTGCTGATGGATTCTTCTGAATTCAAAAAACAACATTACGTTATTTTTTACATTATCTTAAACTTCAGAGATATCTTCTGTTGGCCCTGATACTGGAAAAAATAAACTATTGATCCATAACGACCCTAACTTATCGATGTTTCCATTATAATTTTTTCTTATTCTGTCATTTAGTTTGTTAGTTTTTTTTAAATTTAAAATTTTCTAATTTTATTTTAACTAAGAGATGCACTTGAGAAAAATTATCAAAATAAGAATTTTTAAACAACATTTTTAAACCTCATTTATTTGACACCTCTACGATATTCACCTCTACATTTACACTTTCAGTGTCGGCGGCACTAACAAAAAACCTCCTCAAAATAATATTTAGATTATTTATATTTTATGACTTAGATTATTTTACTTATTCGAACATTCGATCTATTCTCTTTTTATTTTTAAACGGCTTGTTTCTTATCACGTTTTAATCTTTTAACAATTTTTCCATTAAATATTAGTACAAAAAGGGTATGCAAGTTGGTAAAAATAGGCATTGTTTAAATTAAGTCATAAAAATATCATCAAAATAATTGAAGTAATTCATTTGTTTTTTTTATCAGTATGCTTGAAATTATACGAAAAATAAAAACTCCCACAAAGAAAAAAATCGTAAAACCTGCTAAGCCTACACTAAGTAGGCTAAGTTGTCTAAGTTATACAGTGGTGATCAAAACATTTGCAACTAAAGAGATGCTTTTACTAATTATCACGTTTAAAACACTTGCAACTCTTAAGTATAGCTTAAATATAATCAGACAATTTCAAAGTCTTTTACCATGACTTCAACACATCTCCTAGGCCTTGAGGCAATAAGTTTTTCAATGTAACGATTGCTCTCCACTCCTTTTCCGATTCGTTGAAAAGTTCGTCACCATTTCGAAACACCTTGTTGCCTTTATTCCGTTTTATTATCATCAACATATTCTAAAGTGGATTAAAATCGGGATACTGCGCCGGCCAAGACATAACTTTAACGTTATTTTCCTTTAGCCACTTTACAAGCCTGGATGTATGCTTGGAATCATTGTCATGCTTGTATGTCCAAGAGAGTGGCATTTCCCATTCCGTAAACGGAAGCATTACTGTACTTAAAATATGTTCATAAAACTCGGCGGTCACCGCTTCAGTAATGCCCCACACCATGAAATTGCTACCTACGTGCTTGACGATAGCGCTTGTGTACCTCGGTTTGTACTTTTTACCTCGCGAACGACGAACATAAGCTTTGTTATCGGATCCTCTCAGATTAAATTTAGACGCATGTGACCATAAAATAGTTTTCCACTGTTGTTGAGTCCAATTCAAGTGAAAACGAGAAAATTTTCTCGTTTTTCTGTTTTTTTAGACAAATATTGTTTTTTTGTAAACCTATAACTACAGAGTCTAAATTTCAAGGCTGTTCTTTTTATTGTGGAGAAACTTACGGTCAGTTGGGTTTCACTTTTGACTTCGTTTGGAACTGCTTTAGGATATTTTGTATAAAAATTTCGCATTTGTCTGTCTTGTCTAGTTGTTGTCGTACGCGCCCTTCCTCCTCTATGAATTGTTTGGGTCTTGCCGGAATTAATAACACGTCCAAATACTGTTGATTTTGGAACTGCATATTTGAACGATATTTCTTTAAGAAGTTGCAAATGTTTTGATCATCACTGTATATCGTTGGTGTGACAAAACCATTGTTAGAGTTCCGAAACTATGTTTTTTGGGTTGTATTTATTTTTTTTTGCAATAAGCGAAATTAATTTGAAACAAATCTCCATTCTCGAAAAATTTGTTCGTTAATTCACAAACTGATTAAATTGTGAATTCACTATGGGATTTCACAATCCCATAATTGACATTACGTCAGATTTCGTATGTTTACAGAAAAAAAAAAATGTAACACGCTTGTTTTCTTGAATAAGCACGAGTTCGTTAAAAATAGTGTAAAAAATACCCAAAAATAAATGAGATATTTCGAATTCAAAATTCCCGTTGAACGAATACAATTTTAATATACAAAAGTCAAGTGTCACGCTCCGCACAGTGTATGGCTCAAACTGTTATTTAACTATTGCAGTGCTTAAAAAATTTTACACATATACCATAAACAGCCTGAAAGTATGCACCGAGAATATATTTGATACTAATCAGTGATGACTTGTGGTTTTTAAAATAATATGTTTTTATAAATGGTACCAACCTATAGTGGTAAGGTCTATAGTACTAGTATTTAATAAGTATCAATTAATTTTAGATGAAAAGTAAAAAATAAACACAATTTTTAAAAAAACTATAAATACTTTACTAACAATCATTTTTTTTTTTTTACTTACAGTTGCATCATCCATCATGTCTGGCGCCATTTTTGGCATTGCCAGTCTCTTTCCTTCTAAATATATGACCGCTTTGGTTAGTGGTCAAGCTTTGGGTGGCATTTTAACAGCACTAGCATTTATACTGGTGCTCGCTGCGGATGTTGCACCCAAACCGACCGCATTTATTTACTTCACTATCGGCACCGCGCTCGTTCTGTTCTGCATTATAACCTATATAATGATGACGCGTCAACAATTCTATCGCTACTATGTAGAGGGTACAGCGGCCAAGTATGAAATACTTTTTAATACACCATCAACATCACGTCTTCATGAAGCGGACAAGCCAGGTGATATAGCGCCAATAGGTGTGGCACTGGAACCAAACCTCTCTGAGGTGTTTAGTAAAATTTATGTGCATGCTGTTGGCATCTGTTTACTGTTTGCTACATCACTGTCTGTATATCCGGCAGTTACGGTGCTTATGCAGTCTGAACATTTTGGCCAAGGACATGCTTGGAATGGTATGATTAATGACATGAGAAAACTTTAATTGTTGACTATAGTTTTTTAAAATTTTTCAGATGTTTACTACATGCCGGTTGTGAATTACTTATTTTTTAATACGGGTGACTATATGGGCCGCATATTTGCGGGCTTATTTCAAATGGTAAGTTATTATGTTGTGCTGTTTATTTTTGTCTTTGTTGAAGAATTTATTTGTTTTTATTTTAGCCAACTGACAAAGGTACTGTGCTGCTGCTGACTATTGTACGCATGATTTATGTTCCATTCTTTTTGTGCTCGAACACAAATTTACATAATTTTCTGCCAATACTGGTGCATTCGGATGTTTCGTTTATAATTATGGTTATAACATTTGCACTATCCAATGGTTATATAGCAAATCTTCTGCTCATAATGGCTCCTAGGTATTTTGATACATTTAAAAGATGCGAGCTTTTTTTTTTGAAAGTTTCTGTTTATTTCAGCTGCTGCCTACAACATGAAAAGGAAATGGCTTCTTCAATTATGGTGGCTTGTTTAAGCAGTGGCCTAGCTTTTGGCTCATTGATAAGCATGCTTTTTGTACAAATGCTATAAAGTATACAGCGGTTAGTTCTTTTTTGCTGTAACATATCAAAAGCTATATTTTGAAAATTTTGTAAACCAACTTTTGATGTTTTTTTAATAGTTTTTGGTGCTACCGAAAGTGATCATATCTTTGTTTTATATTATAGAACTTTGTTTTGTGCCAAGTCTTATTATATTAAGAACATTTTAAAATTTGTGATTAGTGCAGTGCGTATTTTTGTACTTAACAGTGTTCAAAGGTCGCAATTTTCTTATGAAAAAATTTAAATTTAAACTCGTTTTAATTTTAAAGTTTTACAATTTAAATTCAATTCTTTTAAATATGCAGAGATTTCAATAACGAGCTATTATGTTTTAAATTGTAACCAATAATATTTTTATTTTATAGTTAAAAAGTACCTTATTATGATATCAATAAATAAATTTTAACTAAGTTTTTAAATTTTTAAACTAAGCGTGTAATAACGAAAAAAAACACAAACCAATTTATTTTTACAAAATGGCAATAATTTAACTTAAGCGAGATTTTTATAAAATATTTTTGTTATAGTTGCTAAGTAATTCAAGCAAATATTTTATTTATAGCCTCAAAACTGTAAATATTTGTAATAGAGGCTGTTTTATAAGCTAGACAATTTAATTTGCCATAAATAAGCAAACAACGACAATTTTACAATTTCAATTTTTAAAATTTAATAAAAGAAATAATAAAAACAACAATAGCATTTACTAGATCCATTAAAACTTACTCCGTACTACGACAAATAATCGAGTTTTAAGCGTTCGGTAAAGCCTTATCATTCTATTTTGGTGTATTTTTCTATAGAAGCTCTTCAAAACTTGTTCAGCAAACAACTCAAATTGTACGATGCCTGTTGTTTGGTCAACATATAAAATATTTATAAAATAAACATAAATATATATATATATATATCTTTAATAAAATAAGTAGCCCTAAGTTTTTAATATAAACATTTTTTACCTTTAAATAATAAAATTAATTTTAATCTGCCGATATTGCCTTTGAAATTATAGTTTCAAATAAATAAATGAATTCCATTTGATTTAGTTTTTAACAATTTTTTTAAGACATTATTGAAAATAAATCGAAATTTATTCAAAAACTTTGCATAAATTTTGTTTTCCTGAAAGAATCCACTCACTACAAGCCAAAAATAACTTTCGTCAAGACATTATTTTTTTACTTCTCCTCAAAAAAAGACTATACCAGAGAAACAAGTAATTGTGTCTTTAAACAAAAAATTCAATGTATCCTTTTTCTAGTATTTTTCAATGTGTCACAAAAAATTCCATTGGAATCACTAGTAATGTTCTGTAATACTAAATGAGGAGGAGCAGGAATTAACTCTGATATACAAAAAGAAATTTTACTTAGGGCTCGCTGCTTATGTCTCCAAGGTAGAATTTTATCGCAAGATATGAAACCGTCACATGGTTTCTCGGATAAATGAACTATCATATTTGAATTTTGTCATTGAAACCACGTCGCAGAGTCGACAATTTTAAATTTCTTCTTTAAAGTCATTTAAATACAAAAAATTTGTCTGATCTATAGCTCGTTTCTGTAACTTTTGCAACAAATAGACAATTTTTCTGACGTCACACTATTTCGTTTCAAAATACTCACTTTTTCGAAAGATAGTGTTTCTACATATATAAGAGTAAATATTGGTTCGTGATGAGAAAGGCACAAGCGAAAGGTTATGTATGAAATTGCAACAAGTGACAGAATACTTTGTGTTTTTGTGAATTAAGTGTGGTTTTTTATATACAATGAAGGAATTATGTACATTAAAAAAAATATAAATATTAGTGCTTAACTTGTACATATGAAAGAAGTATACACGCTAATACATGGTTTGTAATATGACCGAAAGAATATGATGCAGATTCAAAGACACAGCCTAAGGGATAGTTCTTACTCCTTTCATATTCCAGACGCACGACTTCCGGAGCTTTTCAGTTCAACAAACATGTTCCGAAGAATTTCCTTGTCAAAATAAGTTCTTTTACGCAAACAGGAAAAAGGTATAGGATAATTCTTAAATATTATGCAGCTGTGAGGCCTCCAACAAATATAAACAATTCACTACTACTCTTCTTCGGGCTTCGCCGCTTAAATACTAATGACATCTAGCTTACACTGTAAGCAGTCGTTTGAGCAGGTATGCTGTTTCAGAAGTGTACGAGAGAAGAGAACATTTCTCGGTCCAAAGAAACGCCTTAAGATCAAAATTATGCTTTATGACAAGTCTACCTAATTGGTCGGGTTACGTCCGACTTCATCAGCTCTCGCCAAGCGCTTCTGCATCACTCATTTATTGGTCCAAAGAATCCACTTAAGGTTAAAGTATGATCAAAATTAAACTTTATGACGAGTCTTGAACGGGTTACAGCCAACTTCATCAGCTCTCGCCAAGCGCTTCTGCTTCACGCGCGTTCTCCTATTTGTTTAACCAAGCGAAGTTAGGGCTTTCTCGGCCTGGTCAATCCATCGAAGGCATGGTCATCCTCATCGTCGTCAGAGTATTGCGTAAATTGTCGTTTCTCCTTTCTTTAATATAGGACAAAGCACACTGAGATTCGAATCATCAGGCATGCTTTCCACTAGCCATATTTTTCTGATGAGTTGATGCATGCACCTTATTATTTTCCATCGCCAGTTTTAGACAATTCAGCCGTCAGTACTCGCTGGTTGATAGTTTTTGATTCGCTGGACAGCAACTCCAACCCTGTCATGGCTAAGTGGTGGAATTTCCACTCCATCATCGTCGCTAAGTGACATCCTACGCATTCTCCCAAGGCGAAATTGTTGGAACTGTCATCCGAAAGCAGATTGAAAAAATGCTAACTTCATAATCTCAGTGCGTGCTGCGTACCTGTAATCACATCTTAATTTTTATCTCTATAAGTAGATTCCACTCTTGAAACCTTGGGTTTCAAACCCGTTTCCACAGTTAATTTTCTTGCGCAAGAAAAGTTGGAAGCCTACCAACTTTTGCTGTAAATTGCAAGCAATTATAAAAATTTGCGAGCAATACAAGGTTTACACACTCAAAATTGCATGCAAACGTTAGAAAAATTGACTGTGATAACGCGCCTTTATGGGGCCCATACACAGGCGGATTCGTTCGCGAACTTGGTTGGTTGCATGAAATGTTTGCTTGTTTGTATCCTTGTTGGCAGACACTTTTGATGCATGCGTCAAATCTGCGATCTCGTGTGCCACACTGCGGCCATTTCCATACAGGTTCGACAATTAAGAAGCTAGCTCGCCAGTTTGCCACACCAGTTAGCTTGTTGGCAAAAATTTTTCATTTTCTCTGTCCAACAAAGTAAAAAAAAAAAAATATTCTCTATAGTCTTTACGTAACCAGTGCTGTATTGAGCAATTAGTCTAGTACTACATGGAGTACATTATCATCATTTCAGTACGATGTGAAAAATATTTGGTACTTGTTATATTCTATTTGGTAGTGCTCTAAAAAGTTGCATGCAGTGTATGTTATACCTTTGTTTGGATACAATAAAGAAGTTATTTGGAAAAAATTATGCAGGTGTGGAGGACTTCGGAAGAATTTTTTCTTAATTTTTCTCATACAAAAATATTTTAATTTCAAAGCATTTAATACTTTGTTGAGAGTACATTTCTACTTTTCTGAAATGTTATCTTGTGTGTGCTAAACAGATTCCGACACTCGCTTTCTCAAACACATACAAGTCGACATATTGCTTGCCACACGAGTTCACAGATGTGAAAGCCACATGAAGGTTCGTGAGTTGGTCGAGAAAAATCAAGAAAATCAAATTTTTTAATTTTTTGGATGAGAATCTTCAGGTTGCACAGCAGGTTTCACAGTTAATGGTGGTGTCCACGTACTTTATGTCAAACTTTCTAGTTTTGGAGCATAAATTGGCAATTTTATTTGTTTTTATTGTCAATAATCACAAATTATGGCCAATAATATGAATAATGAAGCTTGCAGGGACTTTTTGGAAAAGTTTTTTAAGATTTTGTTAGCGATCTTCCATGTTAGAAATAAGTACAAAACGAACCAAGCGTTTCTAACAAAAGCGTAAATGTACTAACTATTGACTCGAATGAAACTTAAGGAATAAAATTGGAAATTTAGGTCTCGTTATCGACGGGAAGCATAAAAGTAAACAAACATTTAACAAAATCAGCTCATCACATATAAAATTTTGAGGTACTACAACAAGTCCGCATACAAGTTCTCGTAGTGTGTGGAAAACCGAAAATCGGTTACAGGTACATGTTGTGGGATATGTTCGTTCATGTATGTGCCCCTTTAGACTTTTAACTTGTTGAAAGAATTTTCGTGCATCCTATGTGCTTCCGGGTTTCCGTGCTCACGCATTTTCTGCTCCCTTTCTTTGCGTCTGAAAAGGCATTTCTCTTCCTCCTTTTTTCATGGTAGGTTTCGCGGATGGCTCGAGTTATAGCTAAAATTATAAAAACCATAGCCAAAAACAAAAAACCTTCAGCCATAAATATCCAACATTGCGGTTTGTAAATTAATAGTCTTCAGAGCAGTCTTGTGCTTTCTCTTGAAGAGTAAACATCCCCGGGCTATCATCTAATTCTTAATTTCTGATCGACATCATCTTAAGTGTTTAATCAACAAACTTTTGAGAGTTTTGAACTCTCTTATCTTGATATCACTTTAAAACAAAGTGTTAATAGATCAATAGAAGTGAATATTTAAAAATAAAAAACTTTGATTTAAACTTTTCTATAAATTATTTTCTCCTTAAACTTGCACACGTGCTTGCATACATAACTGTTTGTCTTATTAAAAAAAAAAAAAACAAAAATGAATCAACCGCCGGACGCCGGCGCGCTGACTTTTGGCGCACAACCATTGTTCTTAATGGACAACTCGAAATCATTAAAAAATACTTCTAACAGCCCTAAATACCTCATAATGACGCGTATTAATAGTGAAGAAACGCTCAGTAACGTTTCACCGTTTCTATTAAAAAAAGTAATTGACAATGTGTGTAGTGGCGAAGTTGACACATGTAAAAAACTCCGCGACGGTAAAATTCTAATTAAAACTAAAAATTTACTCCAAGCCAGAAAGTTAATAAAATTAACAGCTATCAACCAGCAAATTCAAGTAGACGTTTCAGAACACAATACACTTAACTACACAAAAGGTGTTATCTATTGCAACGATTTGAGAGGAATTCCTGAAGATGAAATACTATTGGAATTGAAACATCAAGACATTACAGAAGTACAAAAAATCAATAAAAAAGAAGGAGATTCCCTCAGAGAAACAGGGCTTATTATTTTAACTTTTTCGACTCTAACTCTTCCAGACCAACTCAATATCGGATATCAAAAGATAATGGTTCGCCCTTACATCCCATTGCCGTTACGATGCAAAAACTGTTACCGACTTGGACACATCACCAAATTCTGTACTAATATTAAACTGTGTTACAACTGTGGTAATGCGGAACATATTGACCCTGAAACTAATGATACATGCTCAAACATCATAGCCTGCATAAACTGCAAAGACAACAAATTAGTCAACTATCAGCACAATGTATTCGACAGAGCCATGATAGAATAATAAGGTAGGCTCATATTAATATGGCTGCTCAAATGTCTAGTTTTACACAAACAAAGCTGTGAGGTGCTATAAACGTCAAACGAAAAGGCAACAACAACAATTAGAACAACTTAAATTCGAACAGCTGATTTTGACATCTAGCTCACTTCCTCTCCAATATGCGCCTACCATGTTATTCTATCATGGACAGAGCATGCCCAATTTTCATCAAGCATAAGGAAATACAAGCTATAAAAACTCTTCAAAAAACAGATGCCAAAACTGCTCATAAAATTTACAACGATAGACACCAGCTAGACTCCGGTTCATACTCATCTGCTCTCCGATCCACTACCAACGACAATCAACATACTCAAATGCAGCAAAATAACACAACAAACAAAGAACTACTACCAGACAACAACATCATCCGCTCACCATCTCTCAGCAATTGTCCCGCTACTTTTAGCGCAAAAGAACCACACCAAACCGAACCTAAACGTGCCCTACAAACAAAAAGAATCTCCGACACAAAATTAAAAATTTTTCCTAAAAATATTTCTAACAGAGCAAAACACCAGCTGAAAACCATCCATAAAAACAAAACAATAACAAAACCTCATGCTTCATCAACGGCTGATAGAACCATAACCGAATACAGCAGCGAAGAAGATTTCTGGATGCATGAATCAAAAGAAAATCCTTTCTATTCTTAACTTATTCTTATTTTTTATTTAATCTTAGTTTATCTTACACAAATACTTTTCATTTATTCTCCTTATATATATATATTAACTTTTTCACAATGTCTTTAAATTTGCTACAATGGAATATAAAAGGTTATATAAGTAATTACGAGCACTTGCAAATTCTAATTAAAAAACTTTACCCTAAAATTATATCGTTACAGGAAACCCACCTCCACTCCACCACTAACATACCTATCCCGATCAATTATCATATTTACATGCTTAACTCATCCCAGAACTCATTTGGGGGAGTTGCATTGCTCATCCACAATTCTCTTCAGCACCAAACGGTAAATATTAACTCAGACTTTGACTCAGTTGCAGCCATAATCCACTCAAAATTAAAATTCGTTGTTTTCTCATCTTACATTCCACCCAATAAACAATTTTCTACACAAAACCTGCAAAACGTGCTCTCTTTACAAAACTGTTCCCTTCCCTGTTTCATTACTGGGGATTTTAATAGCTGGCACCATAAATGGGGCTCTCCTAACAACAATCGAAGAGGAAATTTACTTTCCAAATACTTAGACCAATCTAACTATATTATACTCAACGATGGATCACCTACACATTTCAGCACGCATAACACATTTACACACATCGATCTCACCTTTTGTTCTCCAATTCTTGCTTTTCAATCCCAATGGCAAATGTACGATGATCTCTCTGGGAGTGATCATTTTCCAATAACAACAAAACTATTTCAAACTCAAAATTACTCTCCTTTAAAACCTTTACCTAAATTTTTAACAAAAAAAGCCGACTGGCCAATTTTCAAACAACTGACTCACGACCACAATATAAATCGTTCAACCAGCAACAACGTCAATAAAGAGGCAGCAAATATACAAAAAATTATTCTACAAAGCGCAAATATAGCAATACCCCAATCTCATTATCTAATTCAAAAACCTCACGTTCCCTGGTGGAACAAGAAACTGGAAGATTTAAAACGTGAAAAAAATAGATTGTGGCACATTTTAAAAAGAAACATTTCCACAGAAAATATTATCAACTTTAAAAAAACAAATGCATTATTTCGTCGACAAATAAAAATATCAAAAAAAGCATCAAATTATGAGTTTACTTCAGAAATTAACCCTAACACAACTCCCATGAAAGCTTGGTGTAGAATAAGACAATTCTGTGGGTTGAAACCATGGCACAACATCCATGCTATCCAAACCTCTAACCAACAATTTACAACAAATAAAGAGTCAATAGCTGAACAATTTTGTGAACATTGGTCTCAGGCATCTGCAGACTGCAACTTTCCAAACCTCTTTCAAGAAAAAAAGGCATCTACAAAACATTTTATTCCAACCCCAACGCGAAATAGTAAAGCATTATTATTAGAAAATGATATCACCTTTCTTGAGCTCTCAATGGCACTAAACAAATTAAAAGGCAAGACCCCTGGTTCAGATAGGATTTCCTACCCTATGATCCAAAACGCCTCTCTATCTACTAAACAAAGGCTATTACAACACTACAATAACATCTTTAAAAGTCACATACCACATTCATACAAAGTTAGCTCAGTTATTCCCATTCTAAAACCTAACTCCAACAAAACCCTAATTTCATCTTACAGACCTATATCTCTAAATTCCTGCTTTGCAAAAGTCCTTGACAAAATAATAGCAAACCGACTATGGTGGTTTGTTACAACAGACAAACTAATCAATAGACGACAAATGGGCTTCAAGAAAGGCAAATCTGTTTCTGACTCTCTAGTTTATCTAGATTATCAGATAACCTCTGCGTTATCAAAAAAAAGTCATCTATCAATAATATCGCTAGATTTCGCAAAAGCCTTCGATAAAATTGGAATTCATTCTGTTATCGAACAGTTAAGAGAATGGGATTTAGGACCTTACATTATTAAATATATAACCAATTTTATGACAAAACGACAACTCAAAGTTAGAATACACAACCACTACTCCAAACCTCTTCCTCTGTTCAACGGTATACCACAAGGTTCCCCTCTTTCTGTAATCCTTTTCCTTATTGCTTACAACAAGTTATGCAACATTCTCTCGTCTCATAAACAATATGATTTCTGCGCTTATGCTGATGATTTTCTCATCATTAAAAAATTAAGTAAAACCAAAAACACAACTCTTGATATCAGCCAACTCGTTAATGATATACTTGCATGGTGCAACTACTCAGGAGCTCAACTCTCAACCTCTAAATGCAAACACTTACACGTCTGTAGGAAAAAAAATTGCGCATATACCATTCAATCCAACAACCTCATAATAGAAAACGTTGACAGTTTAAAATTTCTGGGCATAATATTTAGCAAAAAATACAAATGGAACAATTACATTGACTTTTTATACTTACAATTATCAAAAAGGCTCAACATCATAAAATGCTTATCAAGCCACAAATTTAATTGTGGTACCACCACTCTCATAGCTGTAGTCAACGCACTTATAATTTCTAAAATCGATTATGGACTCTTTCTTTATGGCTTCTCTCCAAAGTCAGTAATTAATAAAATAAAAACATTGTTAAACTCAGCACTGCGCATAGCTCTCGGTGCTTATAGAACTACCCCAATAAACAATATTTTTTTCGAATCCAACACTAAAACTCTAGAGAACAGAAGAGACTACATTACCACCAAACTTTTTAAACCATTTCTGTTAAGTTTTGACACCCCTCTGTATCCACTTATTGTTAAAGTTGCCAAATCCAAAAAAGAACCTAAAATCTACTCAGCAATGTATCGAACTGTTACCCTTTGTAACAAAATAGAATAACCCTATATCCCAACAAAAGTTCCTTCTCCCAAAAAGCCACCGTGGCTTCTACATCCCGCTACCCTCAACACTTCCCTTCGCAAATTTATTAAAACCACCACACCCCCTATTTTATATCAGCAAGAATTTCTAGAGATTCAAAACCAGCTTAAAAATTATACTATGATTTATACTGATGGATCCCAAGATAGTAATAACACCAGTTTTAGCATAACATCACCCAATGCTATAATAAAGATCTCTCTTCTCCCTCACTATTCTTCAGTTTATTCAGCAGAAATTATTGCCATCTATGATGCCATTAATTACTGCAAAAACAAAAAAGGTAAACATTCTATTTGTTCCGACTCACTCTCCGCAATAGATGCTATATCTAACCCGGAAAACAACTCTTTTTATCCCAAACTAATAAGAAATGCATTAACGAAACATTTCCCTAAATTAATTCTTATCTGGATCCCTGGTCACGTTCAAATAAGTGGAAACGAATTTGCTGACAAGGCCGCAAAACTTGCTACCAAGTCACCCCTAGTTATCACTGTTAATTATAATAATAATGATATGCAGAAGTACGCTAAATCTTTATTCCGAAAAAATCAAATTAAATTGTGGCCTCTCACTTCAACATGGTATCAAAATATTAACCAAAACAAAACTAATATCAACAGCTTTCTAAAATTTCACCATTCCGAAGTTTCTCGTCTTGATCTAATTAAATTTGAACGCCTAAGGCTTGGCCACACCAAATTAACTCACTCCAATATAATGGATAAAAACTCAACCTTTCCTCTTTGTCAGCATTGCAACCCTCCCACACAAATAACTATCAACCACTTCCTAGCAGAATGCCCCACTTTTAACACAAACAGAATACTAATTTTCTCCAACTATGATCCCATCTCATTTCTTTCCCAACCTAACATAGAATCCATTAAAAAAGTAACTCTTTTCCTAAAATCCTGTAACCTATATAACTTAATTTGACTTTTCTCATCACCTATACATACATGTGCATTATATGTACAATTTACTTTATCTATTCTACAAATATTATAAAACTATCTACTTTTATGTTTATTTAGTTATTCCATATACGTAAACCTTTGTATTATTAATTTTAAAGATCATCTAAACTAATGTATGATTTTAAGCTGAAAGCCTCGCTGCTATTGCTTCCTTCTATTAGCTTGTAGTTAAGAATTATGAGCTAATAAATAAATAAATAAATAAATAATAAATAAATAGTCTTCAGAGAGAAGTTTTTCGAAATAAATTTTTTATTTTTCGTTAGTTTGTAGAATAGATTTTTATTCAAAACAACAAATACGCTTTTTCTTCATAATATAATATTCCAATTTTTGCTAATATAAGAATCTGCTAATGATAGATAGTTACACACACACACATACAGCTTATTTAGAAGTAAGATACTTTTTTTGTTATCTATATCAATTATTATTGCATAAACATTTATATAAATTTATTTTGTCTAGAAATTTATTTCATATTTTATACGATTTCATACGTAAATTCAACGTTTGAACGACACAAAAACATTTAAATAATTAATTATTTGGTAGTTTTTTTTCACCATTTCATTTATAAAATGTTGTCAAAATACTTATATGTGGAACATACATAGTTCGTAGTGTACATTTTGGTTTTGTTCGTTAAGTTTTTGTATTTTTGCTTTTTGTAAGTTTGTAAGTTTTGTAAGTTTGTGTTGAAAATAAAAGCTGATTTTATTTACTTTTATTTTTTTATTTAGTTTTATTTTTCACACATAGTTTTATGTTTTATTATGAATGCATCTAATTTTTTGAGAAATTCAAAAGATACACTTAAACTATACAAAATTGCAGGTTATTTATTTTCTAATAACTTTTGGAATATCAACTAAAGATTTATTGAAAAATTTTAGACGTAGAAAAGTTTTTTTATATTATTTTATTTAATACAAGTTTGAGGCTATTTGAAGTTATTGGTTTCTGTTAGCTTTTCTTCATCAATTCTGTAATTTTCTCTCTTGTTTTTTTTAATACTGACACTAAAATCATTTAGTTAAAAAAGTTCACATATACAAAATTCAACTGTTGAGTTCAATTTAAAATTATGAATTCATCTTACAAAGAGCTTTTCAATAGAAAAGTATCAAGAATTCCTTTACGAACTTTTATATATATTTGATTATTACTTAAGAACAATATTTTTAAAATCTACTCCAATTCTTTCTATACTACCAACTATTTCTTTTTAAACTATTGTGAGCACTGGTTAAACTGACTCAAACGATGCGTTTCTCTGAGAAAGTGACAAATTCACAATAAATTGTTATAGAGTTGCCAGTACTTCGCTATTAACAATTGTTCAAATTGTCGGAAAAAATTGAGTTATAATTGAGAATTGACTGATTAAAAAGGTTGTTTATTATTACGTACGCTTTGACATGAAATTTTGCTTGGTTGATAGTTTTGTGTATTTCAAGGTTGCTTCTAAGTTTTTTTTAAAAACAAATCTTGTGGTTGTTTTTGACGCGACATACAAATTCGTTACATGACAAAATTATAAATTTTAACAATATCCATTACTTCTTTTGATCAGTTAATCCTCAACTATAGTTTAACATAAAAATTGTGTTATTATTTAGTTTTATTGAAAAAATTCACATAGTTTTGACTTATTATTAAAATTTGTGTCAAAAACTTAACGGCTTATATAAAACTACTGCTTTTATATGGTTTATTATTGCTATTTTTTAAATTTTATTTTTTAACATTGATACATAAATCGTTAGTGTTTTATTTTTTAAATTTTCATGTGTTATATAGACCTTTATTTTCAATATCTATAGAGTTACAGGAGTGACGTTACTTTACTCACATAAAGGCACGATAGAGTAAAAAACATTTATATACTAAGTATGGGGGTTAGCCCCCACAAACAGCTTAAATAGATATAAACTAAAAAGACAAGTCAAAAGTATAAAAAAAATTATCCCTATATATAACTGACAGAAACATGCTCTTAGATAATAAAATAAAAGCCTGAAATTTTAAATAAAAAATAAGTGTACGTCACGAAAACAAACGTCATGCGTTTAAAATTTTTTAAATTGAAATAAGTCAAGCAAATAAATTACAACAAATAATGAATTAAGGGTACTCAGCCAACGTTACAAACTCTTAGATTTTTATTTATTATTATCTCTAGTTCTATCACGCAATTTTAGCTGAATACCTTTTTTAAAATCTAAAGATAACAACATTCATATGTACAACACCAACACTGACAATTTATTTATATTTAAGTATTCTCTTAGCATTTCATACCAATGAGAGTTAAATACTTGAAAACCTATTTTATAAAAATTCACATTGATTTCTTAGAATTTTCTATAAGCTAAACACACGAATAGACATTTAATCGAACACATCTATAAATACACAAAAAACATCGATAATAGTAATAATAATATTGCTTACTTATTGGTTGTTTATAATATTGAATTTAATTTGAAATGAAATAAAAAACACATTCAATTAGTTCTAAGTCTTCAAATTTTCTACTTCTTTACACATTTATTTAGCTTGTTAACTGAGAATTTAATAAGCAATTCATAGTTTTTACTAAGACACCAATAAAGCAATAATATTTGAATATTTCTTGAATATTTTTTCTTTCTTAGTTTTTGTCGTAAAGTTAAGCAAATTACAACATCTAAGGTGGTTTTGCCGTCCAGAGGAAAGTACTATTTATTGTTTAGTAATATAGTATTGAAATGTAGGTTGGTTCTTCAGTAATTTAAGAGTATGTTCATTTTCTGTGGTAGAGTTTGTTTTTTTTTCGATTTCGCAAATCAATTAAGGTTCTTCAGTAATTTAAGAGTATGTTCATTTTCTGTGGTAGAGTTTGTTTTTTTTTCGATTTCGCAAATCAATTAAGTGTTTGTGTTTTTTGTTTTTTTTTAATATAGCTATTTTAATTTAAGTTTTTTTGTTTTGTTCTAAGATTTTTGTTTAGAATAAATTAAAGCCTTTAATTTCAATCTCTTTAAGAGCTACCTAAGGCATCAATTATAAGTGAACTTGCAGTTACTTGAGAAAATTTTAACGAGATTCTGGGAAATTTACGATGTTTTTTTGGGTTTTGGGTTTTTAGTTTTGTTATTTAGCTTGGAATACTGTTTAAATGATTGTCAGTTTGCTGTTGGATTCTGGGAATGTGTTTCTCTAAAGCAACTTAGTGTGAAATATAACAAGGAAAACAAAAATTAACTGAGTTCAAAGCAGAAATAAAGTTGGCAATTTACAAAGTAAATCTCTAGGAATAAGACTAATATTTTTTTATGCTCATAACACAAAACCGGAGTTAAATACTGTTAAGTAACAAAAAGGAATTTAAAACACTTTAAATATTTATTTCCTACGTTCTTTGAATGGCAACCCTTTAAGTTTTTAAAAGCTTTTCTAGGATTGAATCACAGTCCTAAGACGATCAGTTTTTTACTGCGTAAGATTCAAAACGCAAAATAAAATTATTTTTAGATTGAGTTCAAATTTTAAGCGTTTAGATAGTTTTTTGGTTTTTTATAACTTATGCGTAAAAAACAAAACTGTATCCAATTAAAACCAATCAAAAAGAAAAATGATTTATTCATACTGATATTGAACTGTGGGCATAGCAATTTTTTGTTTTTATCCATTTGGTTTGAAAAAATTTACTTGAACGATTGGCTTCGAAAAGAGTTTTGAATATTAGCTCATCATCATTCCATCAGAGCTTGAAGGGTCATTTTGATACTCAAGAAATCTTTTTCTGCCAATCTTGAGCAATGTCGCCAACAGATGTGTAAGATTCATAAAATACATACTAGTATCATAACGAAACGAAAGACCGGAGAATTCAACGGAGAATGTGAAAAATCCTCTTAATTATTCATAGTGAATGAACAGAGTACTCTGTTCACAGAGAACATTAAACATGGAAATTTATGTAACGCCTATATATTTAAAATAATATTTAAAAAGTATAATTTTAGTTTATTTTAATTTTGGTTAATTTAGTTAAGAATTTTTGTTCTAACATATACGTTATCGATTTACCAAGTCGTTTCTTAAAAACAAAATTAGAAATTATTCCATAGTGAAACAAAATAACGTTTTTTTAAAACATTTTATGGGGTAGAATATTATTTTAAAAGAATAGCAATTTCAATAATCATTAATTTTAATCATATGATCAAAAAATTCATGGGTGAAAATTAAAATCTCTTGAGTTGAGTTGTATCTTAAAAAATTACAGTTTGGTGTCTCTGTCTTACATATGAAAATATCTACTGTCCATATTTTTTTTTTGAAAATTAATACTGTATTATATCGGAAAAAACCACAGAGCTAAAATTAACGACTGTTGAAAGACATTTTCAACAAAAGCATTGTATTAAGAAAGATAAATACTCTACGACACTTAAAAGTATGTTATAATTTAAAAAGGGTATACTTTTGATTTTATGAATGATGACATTTTAATTTAAGTTTAAGTTAACTGTAGAAATATGGTGACGGCCGAGACCGCGCGTACTAAGTGTGTGAAATGCGAGTTAACGAATCTCGACAGACCCGGGTTCGAATCTGAAACCGACTTCTTGAGAAGATGAACTTAAGCCGTTAGGAGTCAGCATTAAACATGCAGGTTCTGACCTCGGTCAATTGTGTACAAATATTTGATACTACACAAAGCACAATAGGTCATAAGAAAGACGGCCAAAGTCCTTTTAAGGACCGAAATGGTCAATTTGATTGCAGAACTATGGCAGAGACCATAATTTAAGTCGGAGAAGTGGAGAAGAGGCTTACAAGTGAAATATAATTAATAGCTGATTTAAGTTAACGGGTTGAGGTAAACACTAAAGGCTAGCACTCTGTTCAGATTCATGTGCAATTTCACTTGAATCTCCATATAAAAAACGATAGCTGTGAAAATTTTCACAACATACATATCAAAAAGTACTCTGTTCCGATGTGAAAAATACTCGCAACATTTCTCTTGCAACATTTTTTAGCAATAATATTAACAATCTAGGAAATATATTTATAACCTCAAAAGAGAAGAATTTTATTTTTGTACAGTACTCTTGGTCAACTTTGGTCGTAAAAATTTTTTTCTTTTCGTAAAGTTGGATAATTAAGAAAATATGTTCTATATATTATTTTATTTTTAATATGTTAAAAAAATTAACAATTTGAAAATAATGAAATTGTTTCTTTTAAAGGGGTCCTGGTTTTACCTGTGATCGCCCATGCAAAGTACTATTGGTGTCAGCATGTATTAAAATATTACCGTTAATTTAACAATTGTACACTTTTTTATGATGTTGGCAATTTAACTGTAAAACCTAAATAAGAGCGGTAAGCGGCACGGTGTCGCCGCTTGGCGTTAACTTTTTTATAATGTTGACAATTTAACTGTGAATCCTTAATAAGAGCGGTAAGCGATACGGTGTCGGCCGCTTTGCGTTAACGCTGAACTGTCGTCCCTTAATAAGAGCAGCGGCTTTATGCCAGATTTTGTCAAAAAGTGTGTGGCATCATTTCACCTTCACAAGTTCTTCACAGAAATTACAAGTTATTCATTTCTTACAGCCAACTTCCTAACGCTCTGTTAAAATTGAATTTTCTAACCGCTCAGCGTTGCCTTCGAGTTATTGTGGTTTGCTTCATACAATTAAACTTCACTGAGAAAAAAATCAGAGACTTACTAAATTCAAAGAAAATTAACTTAATTTTTAAGAAAACTTTACTTGTTTAAGGGTCTAGGAATTTTGTTTTTCATTTAAAATGGAAATTTTTCTTTGTTAGAAATAATTAAATTACTTTTGATACAAAAAGGAGCATTTTGAAAAACAAGAAAATAAAGTTAATAAAAAAAAGAATTTTTGCAACAAAACTTAAAATTTGTTAAACCAAAAAGGGAATACATTTTAAAAACAAAAAGGACCTGCATTCAACCGAGAAATTTTTCGTTCAAATCAAAATATAATAATTGTTTGTAAGAATCGGAATATATTAATTAATTTTTAAAATAAAAATTTTTATTTGTTTTTAATTTTAAAAATCAATTATTATATGTGTTTATTAGGTTTCAACTAATAAAAACCAACTACGCTGAACGAAGTTTTGCGCATCGGCTGAGGACTTTGCAAAGAGCTGCCATTCACAATAAACGAAAAGTCTTGACGGCTATAGTGTTGGTAAGCGAAAAAATTAAATAAATAATATTTAATTCGAACCGTTATTTGCGTGTTAATATCAAATATGTCAGAGAATCAAATAACAGCAAAATAATTTCTACAAAGAGTATTTATTTTTTTAAAAAACTATATAATAATAATCTAATTATGTTTAAATAATTTTAATAAATTATAATAAATTTTAAAAGACATGTAAGCAGTGACTACTAAAAACTTATAATAAGAACAATAAAATAAGTGAATTATTTCATAATTAAAATTGACATAAGTGCACCATATAACAAAAATAATATAAAAGATAGCTGTCAAGAAATTTGAACTGAAAATTTTTTTATAACTAAAATTACATAAAAAAAAATTGTAGCGTTTCGAGTTAAAAATAATAAAACTAATGAGATTTTGACATTCTAAATGCAAACTTAAAATTAATGGGTTGTTTTAAAGTTAGCTAATGAGATTCTACATTTAAGTTTAATGAAAATTTTGTTATTGTTGCTGTTAAGTTAAATAAATATAAAACATTATTTTGCTCAGAAAAGTTATAAAATTAGCATATTTTATGAAACTAAAATATAAAAACAGCTTTTTAACTCAATAATCTACTACAAAAATTGGTTGCTTTTTTTAGAAATTTCTTTGTTTTTTTTTTTCACAAACAGTTTTTGTGGATTAATATATTTAGATGGCGAAAACATGCATACCCAGCACTAGGTGTAAAAAGTCAGCAATTCATATTTAAAGTATTGATTTAAAAAAATAAAATGATATACAAAAGCTTTTACCCTGTATAGTTAGGTATGTTAAAGTACGATGAAAATAAGTTGAGGCCAATAGGATCAGCGCAAAACATGGCAAATTTTTGGCCTACTTCTACACGTAGACGAGCCAAAAGTTACAATCAAAACATTTAGTATTTTTTTCAAATTTTATCATAAAATCAGTTAGTTAAATTAGTCAGTCGGCAAATTCTTACAGTATTTGTAAGCACCAACTTTATACATTTTAATACTTAATTTATATTGTAGCAAATTGCTTCTATTCTTGTTTTTACTCTCTACGGGTTTTTAAGTTCTCTCTTAAGTTTCTTTTAATCTCATAGGCTTGCTTGAATATTTATTTTTAAGTTTTTTTTGTGTGCTTCTAGGCAACCTCTTACATTGCTGTAGTTTTATAACTTATATTTTAATATATCAATTATACCGATTTTACTACTATTTCGACTACGTCTTACTAACTAACGACACACTAAAAACACTTAAAAATGTAGGATTTTTGTTTTTCTTTCTTCTTCCATCCACTAGCACAAATACTGTTGTTTTTTTTCAATAGTTTGCCATTTTTGAAATGAAATTAATAGCTGCTTTTGTTGTTGTTGTTGTGGTATTCGGTTTTGTTTTGAAGTTACGATTCAATCTGCAAGGTGGCACCACTGTTCATGATGCTGTTGTTCGATTTGGCAGGCGAAATAGAGCGTGCGCCAGTGTCTAAGGCTAGAGTGAGATTGTTTCCAGTTGCAATGGAAGATACTGAGGCGGTTACGGAGGCAGTGCTGTGGAAGAGCACCAGAAAACCATTGTTGGCAACACAGGTGCGTGACTCGGCATCCTTTTCCAGTATTTGACGTGCCTAAGGTAGGTGAAAGATAGAATAGATTAAATTATTTTTGTCTTGCATTATATATAAATGATGAATCTTACCTTTGATCTATGCTCGGCCAAAGCATTCCTGACCGAATCGTGCTGTTTTTGTAGCTCATCGGTACGTTTGTCATATGTCTGCTTGAGACGCACCCGTTCGGCAACGCCACGCTCCACAACCGAGCTCGCAACTTCGCGTTTCATTCTGAAAAAGTAATTGATAATTATTGTTAATAGCGCGGAAAAAAGGCCTTCAAAGAGGTTAAGACAACCCTCAGACGATCTGTAGTTTTGCATTACGTCACTATAAGGTCGCGTGCATAGTAAACGCCCATTCAGACAGACAGGCAGGTAAGCAGGCTAAAATCTGTGTGAGCAAACGAGATACAAATTGCTCTATATCTCGCTTTTTCGCACACTCTGCCTGCCTGTCTGAATCTGCGTTTACTATGCACGCGACCTAAGTCAAGGTACGGAAAGGCCTGTATGTACATGAGCCCATCCATAGTTCACTTTGGTAAACGCTCGTGTGCTTTTATAAGGTGTCACGTTCGCGAGTTAAATTTCGCATAATATGCATCCACGAGCGCGTACTGAAATGAGACGATTGATACTCATGAGATCATTAATGTGCCGTACACGACAATGAATGTCAAGAATTCCAGTAGGTCAAAGTCTACTCTCCAACTGAGTCCAAAATGTTTGAATGTGCTCTATGCTATAGTCAGAAAAAAAGACCATTAACCGAATTTTTAAATATTCCGTTTTCAAAATATTAGTAAAAGCCAATACAACCGACAGTTTTTGGCCGCAGATCTGGAAAACAAACGTTGCTATGGAAAGTTTTTATGTAAAATTATCTAATGGGTAAAGGCCCAAATTTTTGAAAATTTCCGTTTACGAGATATTAAGACGAAACTTTTACCTTAAACCGTTTTAAGCGACTATTTTGGTCGTATATCTCGATAAATAATGATTCTACGGAAATATAAATTTATCCATGGAGAAAAGATTCTTTGTCCCAATTGCTTGAAAAATCCCCTAACGAGATATATGGAAAAAATCATCTTGATCGTTCCTTTTTTTCGGTCGTGCATCTTATAAACTGATGATTCTACGAAAATTTTGTGTATGACATTTGTTGGTAGAATGATCTAATGAATAAAACTTGGTTTGGCCCAAAGTTTTGATAATTTCCTTTTATTATTTATTGAGAAAAACCATTTTAACCGTCCCTTTTTGGTCGTACATCTCGAAAACTGATGATTCTATGGAAATTTTATGCATAACATTTTTATGCATGAATAAAATAAATCACTTTTGGCCCAAATTTGTGTCAATTTTAATTTTGCTCTAACCCTTTTGACGCATGTTCCAACAACTTATATGGATACAAAATTAATAGGAAATGGTAATACATTTCAGCCAGAAAAATTAGGGGGTCTTGCAAGGATTGGTAAGACCTAAGTGCCTAGTGAAGTCATCTTTATGGGCTCTCCATGAACGTTTGCAGATAGGATAGGATAATCTCTGTAAGAGAGTAATGTTTAGAGAAAACCTTTAGTGGTGGAGAAAGGGGAAAAGTCTGTTAAGAAGAATTGATCTTGAAAAATTTGCTAAAAACATGGGAAATGGTGGAAAGGTGGAAGCGGACGAATCCAACTCCATAAAAACATTATTTTTGTATGGAAGCCACCGAAGTATTTGACATTGAGAGATAAGGAGATTGAGTATAATAAGTCACTGGAGATGGAGCATGCATTGGAATCTTCTAGAGGGAACCTGGAGTAGTTGAAGACAATTTTATAAAAACAATGATTTTGTATGGAAGCCCTGAAGGTGTGGATAAAAGGGCTAGGTAAGAGAAAGGTTAGGTTAGGTAAATCTGGTTGTCTCTTCGTGAAGTCTCACATAGACCATACGGTCTTACGCTGTTACGGTTGTTTAAATCCTTCAAGATTATCAAATTGATTGAAATTTTTCAAAATTTGAGTGGAATTTGCAAAATTTAGGAGGGCTTCTAGAGAAATTTTGTCTATAATCTTTTAATAACCACAACGTGGGCGAGCCGAAGTATTTAAGTCAAGATCTAAGTAAGGTGGAGCATGTGTAAAGAAGGTACTTCAGGGTATCATGGATGCCTGGTTCCCTGTATTTCCTGCAGTATCCCTGATAATACTGGTTCTCGCCCATCATTCCATCTGCGAATCACTACTTGCTTGATTGCAATTTCGAAGCACTTCGAGAATTTACTACTTACTTGGCTCTAGTTTTGAGATTTATGTACAATATCTGTAGTAGGATATGTGAGTGCGCTCAGGTAGTACAAAAAAGGTCCCTCTGAGAATATAAAAGTTTCCACTATAAGTTTCTAAACCTAAAAACGCTTTGTACCTTTGAACATTATTGACGGGTTTGTCTGCCGGTGAAACATTAATTATTATCTATAGTTTAATCACTGTTTGTATGCCTTTTCTATCAATTTTACTTGACCAGCTCAATAAGACTGCAGCTAAATCTTAGGATTTTAAAAAAAAACTTCATACTCTAACTTCCATTTTTGTTATCTCTCACCACTTGGCAAGGCTTTAAGGCTGAACTAAATTTTCCACTCAATATTTCCCCAAAAGATAACCATGCGTTTATCTCCTGGTCGGGTATACCAATGAAAGGTATATCATAACTTCTGTTAACATTTTTACCCCTTATTTCGATAAACATACCTCACTAACTCATCCCGATCTCGATGCACAGTGGCAAGATTTTTCACCTCGTTGCGACGTGCCTCCTGCAGCTGATGCATCACTTCGCTGGTGACTTTATCCAGTGAAGCCTTTAACTGCTTCATTTGACTAGCTTGTGAATTTTTGAGCACCTTTTCGGCTGTCGCATAAATGCTCTCGTGATACTTCTCCTGCAATTCACGGTACTGTGTTGTATACTCGCGACATGATGCCAACAGGCGTTCAGACTGAGTACGTGTTATGACGTTCGTAAGACTTTCCGCTCCAGTGCCAACTCCTATGCCGCCACCACTACTCTCCTCACTGCTCTCACCAAAATCTTGAGGACAAGGTGGTATCTCCACTGAAGGATCGCTAGGAGATAGACAACTTCTGTTAAAAAAAATGCAAATAGGACTCTGTGATACCAACGCAATCAAGAGCTACTTACAGACTTTTGCTGCTTAGACGCTTTACCAGTTTGTTGGTCATTGAGAATTTTGGTTTTTTGTTGCCATCCAGACCACCCAACTTTTGTGCGGCAATCTTCACCTTGTCCTTATCATGTTTCTTACGCAGCGTATCTAGTTTCTTCTCCATTTCAAGACGTTTCTCGCGTACCAGCTTGTGATCGAGTATTTTATCGAGTGGCTCACCAATAACCAGATCCACATCAAACTGTGAAGATTCTACCTGGCGAATGGATGTGTTGACAGACTGATCCAAAGAGTGTTGGTGTTGTATGCTTTGCATGTGTGTCGACATACTATCGCCATCCAGCTCATTCGTCACCTCAACGCTCATTGCAGAAGCAGCGGTAATACTTTGACGGTGCTTAGGACTGATGGTAATGGATTCAACGGGTCGAAGTTCCTTCTTCTGGCCACCTACTTGAACAAAAACGACTTTTGTTGGTCAAGTTCAAAGGGCAGTTGAGAGAGGTAGTAAGGTGTGTGGAGTGTGTATTTGTGATGTGCGGGAGAGGTGTTTTGGTCAGTGTTGCAAAGTGTTTGTGTGTGTGTGTCCAGTAACCAATAATAAAACGTTTTACAAAAATACAAATTAATATAAAAAAAAAAATGGAAAAGAAGAGAGAAAGAAAAATAAATGAATTTTAACAAAAAGAGAGAAAAAAAGAGAAAATAACAACAACCCAAAGAAACGCTCAAGACAGAACGAACGAAATTTCGAAACAATCAATTTAAAGTGAATTTGCGGAAATCAATTTTAAGTTTATTAACTAAAACTCATAGAAAAAATTGGTTTATTTTTGACAGAAACATTCTTTGCTCTCTTATTACTTACATGAGTTTGTTATGTCCTCCTCGGGTATAGGCTCGGTATCCTCGGTGAGCACCGCCAACTGTTTATCACGCTTTTCTAGCTCACTTTGATATTTGATTGGATTCGCCAAAGCTTCCGCAAAGTTGGATAAATCATCCGGTACATAATCCTTGACAACAATGCAGAGAAAGAGTGAAGCTAAGGCGATAGGTTGACCAACTTCCGAACGCAGATTGAGATGACGATAGCCGGGACACAAACCAATGACCGGCAGAACGCGATGACCGATGAATTTTCCGCTCTCCTCATAGGCAGCTATACGAATACTGGCCAATTCGGGTAGAACAACCTTAAATAACAAGAGAAATTTAAAGGGGTTTCGAAGAACATAAAATTGTATTACCTTTTTAAAAACAAACGGGTCCTCATCAAACACCGGATTCATGCCATTATCGCGCACAATTTTCGTGCGGAACTTCTTACGCACCGTGTCGGCAGGTAGACCAAACATATCGACCTCCACATAGGTGCCAACACGCTTGTCCGTTAAGAATTGGCCCGAGAGCACGGTGATTGAAACGGTGCCGGCAATGATACCATCAACCTAGAGAAGCGTGATAAAAAGAGAAGTAAAGGGAGTGGTAGACGTGGAGATTTAGATGGAGATGGAGTTGGTGATGGAGATGGAGATGGAGATGGAGATGGAGATGGAGATGGAGATGGAGATGGAGATGGAGATGGAGATGGAGATGGAGATGGAGATGGAGATGGAGATGGAGATGGAGATGGAGATGGAGATGGAGATGGAGATGGAGATGGAGATGGAGATGGAGATGGAGATGGAGATGGAGATGGAGATGGAGATGGAGATGGAGATGGAGATGGAGATGGAGATGGAGATGGAGATGGAGATGGAGATGGAGATGGAGATGGAGATGGAGATGGAGATGGAGATGGAGATGGAGATGGAGATGGAGATGGAGATGGAGATGGAGATGGAGATGGAGATGGAGATGTAGATGGAGATAGAGATGGAGATGGAGATGGAGATGGAGATGGAGATGTAGATGGAGATGGAGATGGAGATGGAGATGGAGATGGAGATGGAGATGGAGATGGAGATGGAGATGGAGATGGAGATGGAGATGGAGATGGAGATGGAGATGGAGATGGAGATGGAGATGGAGATGGAGATGGAGATGGAGATGGAGATGGAGATGGAGATGGAGATGGAGATGGAGATAGAGATAGAGATAGAGATGGAGATGGAGATGGAGATGGAGATGGAGATGGAGATGGAGATGGAGATGGAGATGGAGATGGAGATGGAGATGGAGATGGAGATGGAGATGGAGATGGAGATGGAGATGGAGATGGAGATGGAGATGGAGATGGAGATGGAGATGGAGATGGAGATGGAGATGGAGATGGAGATGGAGATGGAGATGGAGATGGAGATGGAGATGGAGATGGAGATGGAGATGGAGATGGAGATGGAGATGGAGATGGAGATGGAGATGGAGATGGAGATGGAGATGGAGATGGAGATGGAGATGGAGATGGAGATGGAGATGGAGATGGAGATGGAGATGGAGATGGAAATGGAGATGGAGATGGAGATGGAGATGGAGATGGAGATGGAGATGGAGATGGAGATGGAGATGGAGATGGAGATGGAGATGGAGATGGAGATGGAGATGGAGATGGAGATGGAGATGGAGATGGAGATGGAGATGGAGATGGAGATGGAGATGGAGATGGAGATGGAGATGGAGATGGAGATGATATTGAGGTTGAAGTTGAGTTAGAGGAAAAAGTAAATAAAAAAAAAGATAAAGAAAGAGAGAGTCTTAGATATTTGCAACCAGATCAAATCTTTCAAAACTCACAGTGCTTTCGGCAAAGGGATCCAGGCGCCGATCAGTACGTCTCATAAACTCCGGCTTCAACAGATACCCCGAACGTCCATTGTACTCAAAGATACCCAAATTAAGCTGCATGGCCAGATCAAGTGTCTGAAAATTGAGAGCGACCAGCTGACAACCGGCATTCCAAAAAAGCTGCAGCAAAAAAGAATGTTAGGCAATAGATATATTTGAACAAATTACTCCACCCACCTGTGGCATAAAGTTAGAGCTATCAAAACGCGTGCCCGCTGGATAGACGCGGGAAAGTTGATGCTTATTATAGTTGACAAACTCAATGGGTCGCTCCTTGAGCAGAGTTGTAGCCTGTTTTTCGTCAAACGAAGACATTTCATAGCAGCGATTCTTTTCTGCAAAATAAAAAAATTAAGATTTAGTTAAGCTATTCCATCCCCCCTTTTCTTCCTGATACTCACTTTCTGCATTTTCAAAAGAGCTAAAATGTATTGGCTGCACATAGTTCACTAAAGCAGAGATCTCGGCACCTGCTTCTGTCTCCTTTTGTGCTTTCTCCGGAGCAGGTTCTGTGCCTGTTGGTAAACTAGGCGTAGCATTGGGCAGGGATTCATCATCACTAGAGCTATCGGTATCCGAAGAACCAGTGCTATCCTTGGAGCTCTGACGTATTTGCTGCAAAACCCGCAAACAGTTTTAATCATTTATATGCTATAAACTGTTTGTTATGTGCAGTCATGCGTTATGTGAGTAATAATCCCACCACGCTATACTATTTTTTTTTTTGAAAATCATAACATTCACTTTTCATCAACAGTGGCGATTTCATTCCATTAGCAGAAAGTTATTATACTTTAGAACAGAGCAAACTGTTTAGAACTCTGACCTAACATTAAAACAAGGTCAAACCCGTTAAATGAGATAATGTTTGTGAACTGCACGGCGCACACATTCCCATATACACGTATGTGGTTGTCTTTGTGTGACGGTATGCCTGGCGCCATTGCATTTTATGTCAGCTACTTAAATCGCCCAACTTGTTCAATTTAGAGCAGCTTGCGTTGAGTTGGCTGACTTAAGCATGTGTTTTCAATTGAAGCTTAAATAAGTCAGAGATGATAATCGTCGAGGAGTGGCTAATTAGGGTGTGGATTTTAATATTAAAGCAAGGATATTTTTGTGTACACACAGTGCGAGTGGGAAAAGCTTAGAACATTAAGGTACGGAATGCTATTTAACAAGATAAGAGGATCGGAACTGATATCACATATTAAAGAGAAGAAAAAAAAAATTGAACAGAAGAATACTTAACTTGATCTGGCGAAATTAAATGAGTATGAGTTGTGGTAGAGTTTCAGCATTCACTTGAATATTGAAATGAAATTTAGTCTATCGATCCATTCTTGCGGAGATAGTATAAACTGTTTTCCAGCAGCAAGGTGAGTCAAAAAGATAATGGAGCTTTATAAAAATGTCCTTTAAACAAGTTTGTTCTGCTCCGCAATATTACTTATATGTTCCATTAACATGAGGTGTTCCATTAAGACGTGTGGTACTTTGATTTTGAATATAACGCGAACGGTTCGAAATTTTTCTAAATATTTTATTTCGTTCGACAGGTCACGCAATAGGATTATTTATGTGTAAAAATGATTTCGCAGATATGTTCGAAATAATACGTTGTTCTCTCACAAAATAAGGCAGACAAGGGTCGATAATGCAGATAACAAAGTACCACACCTACTTACTATCGGAACACATTTTATTTATTAAGATTTAGTTGAAAACAAATGTGACCATATCTTTTAGAAGATTCACAGGAACAGACTTTTTTTAAAATAAAGGGTTTGACATAATGTTCGATAAATGCTATTGAAATATTTCTTTTAACTTTACATTTTTAACTTTTATTTTACTGCAATGGTCATCAAACTTTCTGTACGGATTTGTCAGCATGCTTTTTCCAAACTAACAGTATTACTTTTCTGATTCTAGAACTTTTTGGTCTAGTGTGAGTTTCCAAATTTTCCATAATAGACCAGATTTTTAAACTACACTGCTTAAACCCAGGAAAATCAAATCAACATCCACCATCTCTTTGTTATTTATAAAGCTGCGATCAATAGACTGACTCGGTATTGCCTGTACGCACCAATGCTTTGTTTGAGTTTGATATGCCAGGCAAATTCGATAAGACTCTGTAGTATGACGTTTAACAATACGTGTAGCTCTGTGTTATTTGTATTTGTTTTTGGCCAACAGTCCGGAGCGGTGATGTGCTCAACTGGAAGTAGCTTATTACGAGCTCTCACCAAGGGTTTGAAAGCTGGTACCATGGGAAGTCAGCGACCCATGGCTTTTGACAGGTATTCTTTGAGAAAATCTTTCAAAGATCATCGTCATCGTCATCGTCATCGTCATCGTCATCGTCATCGTCATCGTCATCGTCATCGTCATCGTCATCGTCATCGTCATCGTCATCGTCAACGTCATCGTCATCGTCATCGTCATCGTCATCGTCATCGTCATCGTCATCGTCATCGTCATCGTCATCGTCATCGTCATCGTCATCGTCATCGTCATCGTCATCGTCATCGTCATCGTCATCGTCATCGTCATCGTCATCGTCATCGTCATCGTCATCGTCATCGTCATCGTCATCGTCATCGTCATCGTCATCGTCATCGTCATCGTCATCGTCATCGTCATCGTCATCGTCATCGTCATCGTCATCGTCATCGTCATCGTCATCGTCATCGTCATCGTCATCGTCATCGTCATCGTCATCGTCATCGTCATCGTCATCGTCATCGTCATCGTCATCGTCATCGTCATCGTCATCGTCATCGTCATCGTCATCGTCATCGTCATCGTCATCGTCATCGTCATCGTCATCGTCATCTTCATCGTCATCGTCATCGTCATCGTCATCGTCATCGTCATCGTCATCGTCATCGTCATCGTCATCGTCATCGTCATCGTCATCGTCATCGTCATCGTCATCGTCATCGTCATCGTCATCGTCATCGTCATCGTCATCGTCATCGTCATCGTCATCGTCATCGTCATCGTTATCGTCATCGTCATCGTCATCGTCATCGTCATCGTCATCGTCATCGTCATCGTCATCGTCATCGTCATCGTTATCGTCATCGTCATCGTCAACGTAAAGTTTTATGTTCTGAAATTTAAACAATTTTGTACAATTTCTGCACTAAATAAATGCAATAATAAACTTAAACTCTTGTTAAGGACCTCATCCTTATTTTACGATTCATTTTTTTTTATTTTACATTTTTGTTTTTATTTAACTCAAATAAAATTCCACACTGGCTGCCAAATTCAACTGAAGCTAAATTCCAAACCAATTCCTTTTGCTACCAAATAAAATAGCGTTAAATTCAGCTATACACAAAACTCAGCTATAACGCATAAAACAAAGCAAAACATACAAAAGTAAACTTTATTCAGGATACCTTAAAAAGTGACTGCATTCACAAAAAACACATCCTGCAGCGTTCAAACTTTTCCATGAAGCACATAAATAGCTTCTTTATATATTTATTTTTTTGTTTTTTTCTTTTGCAAAACTTTTTACTAACCGGAAGCATTTTGAACAAGCATATTTTTCTAAACAAATCTACAGGAAAAACACAAAAACAATTGCTACAAAAAGGAGCAGCTAAAGTGAAGGAAACTAAAAATGAAAAGTTTAACAGTTTAAGAGCTTTTCCTATTGTGCGAAAAACTTTTACCATCTAAGCAAATAGTATGTAGAAACAAAACTCTAAACAGCAAAGCTATGAAATCTACACGCCGGAAATGTGAGACCGACAGTGAAAGCGGTAGCGCAGCACTTTAATACAACCAACAAGGAACAAAGCGAAGGACAGTTCGTTAATAACGTGAAGAACTTTAATAAATATAAGCAAAATAATAACAATCAAGCTTATATAACTTAGAAATAATGCTCTTTGAGCATCATATTATTTTTCTTACAATTTATGAAGAAGGAGTGTCAACAAGAACAGCTGCGTCAAAGGATAGAGCAACGCAGGACAGTATAGAAAATGTTGCAATTTAAAGAAAGAAAATATGATGTAATAACAGAGGAAAGCATTGACAGCAAATAAGCAGTAATGAACTGAGACATGCTTTGAAGACAAACATGAACGTCCAGTTCAAGTACTATTTTGAGCATAGCTCTGAAGCTTTGTTAAGGAAGAAAGCTCGGTGGATTGTAGGATTTCTGCAATAACGAAAATCTTTTAAGTTAGTTAGCTTATGTTTTGTTAACTTTGCTCCATATAAAATATGAAGGCTTCACTGAATTATAGTGATTGGATGTACTGCGCAGTAGGGTGTGCCAAAAGAAAAATTTAGTTTTTTTTAGAATTTTATAGTTATACAGTCTTTATTTGAAGGTTTATGGGTTAAGGAATTTTTGAGATTTTTTCAATTTTTTTTAAAGAGGTTAAAAGGGATGCTTGAAATGCGAAACGTTTCCAAAACAACTGATTTTTAGGAAAAATCCGCTAAGCGTGATCTCAAACCTCTTCCAAAAAATTTCAAAAATAAAAATTACTTTAACCCACAAGCTGGCATTCAAAGACTGCTTGCAACTATGAAGTTCGAAAAAATATTTTCTTTTGGAACACCCTAAGCATCACCTTCTTTTCAAATATTATTTTTCAATTTACAAAAGATATGAAATAAAATTCAGTTGTAATAATAATCATAATAATCATGCTGTCCAGCGTCCGCTCGTTATTCCTGCTCAAGTGTGTTATTTCGCAACATACACTTTATCTTTTTATATCTAGTTCTGCGACAAAGAGTTCATAAATTAGAATTCAATATTCAGTCAGTTGCAAGTGTCTGTCATTCTTTTTCTGCTATGACTAGAAGAGTATTCTATGGAATACTCCACCCTTAAATTACCCACTATTATCATTTTAACCGTTAAGCCAACACAAATGACAATAAAAACTGCTATCAAATGTCCAACAAACTGACATTTCATTCCAAGCATAATAATAATAATAAAAAAAAACAAACAGACAAAAAATGAACTCACTTGCAAGGGTGGTGCATGATTTGTGCCGCTTATGTCACCATTTCCTGTTGTGGTTGTCATTGGCATGGTTGTTGTCGTCGTTGTTGTTGTTGTATTGCCGCTTCCGCCAATGATGTCGTCCTGCACAGAGACCTGTTGCTGTATAGCAGCCGCCGCAGCTGCAGCAGCTGTTGTTGTCGTTGAAATTGAAATTTTGCTGCTGGCATCAACTAGAAATGCATGAGAAGAGTTCAGATAAATACAGAGAAGATGAAAAAGAGTTAAACAACTACTTTTTTTTTATAAGACAGAATATGCAAATGGTTTTATGAACTAAGAAAAAATTTTTTTTTGTGTTTGCATAAAGTATGCAGTTTTATAAAGATGTCATACAAGGATACTGAGAAGTTCTTTAAAAAGCAAATTTTTTTAGCTTTCAATTTAATGCTTATATTAGAAATCTTAAAAAAAAATCTAAATTCTAGTTTTTTAGTAAATCTAGTTTTTGCAGTTGTTGTAAGTTTTACTGAACCATTTCCGTTTCCGCTTTTGGTTTGTGTGTAATTTTCTTTCTGCTGACATAAATTTCAAAGTATTGCATTTTCATAAAATTTTTTTGTCTTGTATTTTTATTTTTGTAGCCTCAAAGTTTTACTACTTTATCTGCCTTAATTTTTAATGTCGACTGCGTTTGCAGCCGGAAACGGAAGGAAACAAGTAACGGCTGAGCAAATGCGACACTCATAAAAGCGCAAGAAAACCCTTCAAGCTTTTCGTAAAATATGCAAATAAAAAGAGAAGCAAAATAATAAACTGGTTATGAAATATTTAAGTAGCAGCTATATGTATATTTTTTTCTTTTTTAGTATCCTACGAATCCTTTAGTTTTCACTCCACCCAGCTGCATTTGCATTTTTAAATTAGTTGCTGCATTTACTGTTACCGCTGCTGTTACTGTTGCTGTTGCTGTTACTGTTCCTTATGAGTTATGCGCTGGAAAAAGTGCCACACTGGCTATACAGCTGCCTTCATTATGCAAATGCCAGATGACACCATTTATGCAGGTCAGATCCTTCCGAGTCTCCAACAACAACAACAACAACAACAACAATAACAACAACAACAACACTAACACCAGCACATTAGAATGCACTGGTACTTTAGTCAGCTATTAATTGTTGAGTCTGCCATTTGCCTTCTTGCACACTGGTTGTGTGCGTTCAAGGTGTTGGAAAGCACTCAAGCGGGTGTTGTTGTGTGCGTGTTGGTAATAAATCCGCATTGAAATCATTTGCCACACTTGCGGGCCATTTTCCATATGTTGCACACATTTGCATTTGCATGCATAAAGCTGTTGGATGCAGTAGCATTGATCTGGGATATTTTCCTTAAGAGTGCTCAAAATGCATAAATGATGCAGATTTTGTTTTTCTTTTCTGAAAACTGTACTCTTAACCTGTTACTTAAGATAATTTTTAAGTGCTTTTATAATGTGACCAGCGTCAGGGCTTTGTTGCACCACAAACATGTATATCACCCACGCTATTAATGCGTTATATTCGATAAAATGAAGACTTTTACCAAAAACTTATATACCATTATCTATGATGCGAATGGGTTGGGTCAATATCATCTCATAACAATTGAAGAGTCGATGCGAATACTTTGCTTTCCAACAATTTGAACGAGAGATGGGCGTGTGAGTGATTTTTACTCACGATCACGCACGCTCTCGATGTGATTTCGTCTAATCATGCACGCTCATGCTTAAAAATAAGTTTTTGATCATGATCACGCACGATCACGATGACATATTTTACTCACGAGCACATTTTATAGGAAGAAGAATACACATTAGTTTTTATTAAAAGTGTTTCATTTCATTTTACAGTTTCATGTTCGCAGTGATCGCCCACTTACATTAATCCAATAATAATTGTAAATAACCAATTTACAAGCCAGATCTCGGGTTCAGAATTTTTTAAGTGAAATTTTTTTCTTTGGCGGCGAGTGAAATTTTAAGGTCTCTTATTCGTGAAGCTAGGCTAACGTTTTCAATTCATATGAAAATTTTCAAAAAATGATAGACGCTAGCGAGAATTGAACCCTGACCATCGTTGCTCAAGGGTCGGAATTTATACCTTTACGCCACGTAGACACATGATATACAGGCAAACAAAATGTAATTAAAACTGAACACGTAACTTTCTGCCCTAACATTAATTTTCATCCGAAAAGTATGCACGGAAAATTTATTTCTTTAAGCTTCAAACGAAAATATTAATGCCATTTTCGTTTCTACCGTTGCCCTCAACCCTGTTAAAATTCATGTTTTTGTCTACTTGAAATAAACGAGAAAGTTTCGCAGGGCAGAAAATGCGCCTTTTTTTGCCCTCTGTGAGTGTGATATTTTAAGAAACGAACACAGAATTTACTCACCCGTTTCCACTTATTCTAGAATCGAACACGAAAAAAGGCAAACGTCTCAAAGCTAAGCAAAATAGCTAAAACAAGAGCAGAACGCGTTCGTGAATATAAAGAGAGAATAAGAGGTCTTAAGAATGCAGCCGCAGCCGGGTTTGCAACAAATGATAAAGGTAAGGTTATTGCAACATCGATTTAGTTCCAAAATGCATTTTTACGAAGCATCAGTGTATTTTGGTGAATCTACAAAGAAACTACATTTTTCGATTTGGAAATTTTCTATTTTATATTCCTAAAAGTGCATTATTTCTTATTTGCATGCCATAAAAGAGCGCGTATGCTATGATTTTAAGCTCATTAA
The DNA here is from genome assembly GCA_958299015.1 of Tetanocera ferruginea. NCBI lineage: Eukaryota > Metazoa > Arthropoda > Insecta > Diptera > Sciomyzidae > Tetanocera > Tetanocera ferruginea. Next base: position 146,754,302 of record OY282641.1, read on the forward strand.
GTCAAATTTTCAAAATAACGCAGTTAAATTATATTAAAAACACCTAAGTTTTTTAACTGATTTTAAGCTGAAGAAAATAAAGCGCTATTTTCTTTTTAGAATTAATTTTCAGAAAAGTACGTTTTTGGTTAAAAAATTACGTTTTTCTCAATTAAAAAAGTACGTTTTGAAAATCTCTTGTAGCATCACTGGACAATGTTGAGAAGACATTCGAAAGCAACTAAAACAGCAACTGAACTAAAACAAGTACCTAAAATAACTGTTATTTTACAATTTTCAAATGAAAAACATTATTGAAAGACTTTTTCCAAAAATCATTATGTCACACATCTCCTCAGCCTCACGAATATAAGTGCCTTTTAAATTTGATTCTTTAAAAGATAAAATTAAAGTGTAATTTTTTTGCCTTGTATTTTTTTGAGAAAAAATAAAGGTTACTTTTTGCTTTTATTTCATCGGTCAGAAATAGCAGTTATTTTGTGACTTAACTTTTTTCGGTCAAACATAACAAGCAATTTGTGTTTTTTTAAAGGCCGCTTGGCAGATTGAACTGTTGACACCATGTGTAAAATGTCTCACCGATGAGATGAAAATAATGGTATCAAAATTTTTTTAGTCGGTAAAATGACTTCAACAAATATAAATTACCTGATATTTTGACCGAAAAAATAAACGGCAGAAAATAACTGTTATTTTTGACCGATAAAATAAAAGCAAAAGTAACTGTTATTTTTGCCCAAAAAATATAAGGCTCAACATAACTTTTATTTTTGTCGGAAAAAAAAAACAAAGAGATAAAAGTTAATATGTGACACCTGGATGAAAATATTGAATCAACAGATTATTATTCCATTTTGTATTGATTGTATTTCTTTTCAGATGCTTTCTCTCTCTATTTCACACTAAAATCTCTCTTAGTTATTTCTTGCTGTTAAAGAAGTTTCACTTTTGCCACGTGTACGTTGCTGCACGCGAGTTTTTTTATTTTTTTGTATTCCGGTGGTCGAAAATATGGTTTTTATTGGTTAAAATAAAAATTAATATGTCTGAACTCAGGTTCAGGAAATACAAATTTTGTTGATGGGCTGGAGCTTATGGTGGTCAAAAACAAACGCTTAAAAAAATTATCCTTTAAAAGAACATGAATTTCATGCATTTTGTCTCTTATCTTATGAACTATTCTTGCCGCCCTTGAATTTGTACATTGATCATATGAATTAAGGTAATTAAACTCATGAAGTAGTTTACGTTTTCCTTATACAATATACATGAGATTCATGAATTTTTGTCTCTTTTCTCAGGAACTGTTATTGTTCTTTTTCCTGTCGTATTTTTACATGCATTTACTGAATTTTATTAATAAAAATTATGAATGATTTATATTCTCCTTGTTTCGGGACATTAACGAAATTTTTTATTTCTTCATGTATCTCGTACACACACTTTATGAACTTTAAACACTAGACTTATGAAATATTCATGTTCTCGCGTTTTGTTTATCTTATGTGCATTTGGTACTTTGATATCATGAAGAGTTCCTGCGACTTATCTCATTGGTTACTGGAACAAAATTCATGTATGTGATTCATGGAGATCATGCAAAAATTCATAATTATTGTGTACTTTTTTTTTGGTTGAGTTTAATACAACTTTTTTACATGATTTTGTGATTTGAAAGGCACATCGAAAACTTGTCCGCCCATAGCAAAACTTGGTCAGAATTCTACCCAACTAAGTACACGGTTAAAAATTTTGGACTAGTTTTTAATCCAAATTTTGGTTTCAAGGAATTTTTAATCCTAAAAGTACTTATTTTTATTCCATATTTTAGTTTAATTTTTTTTAATCCGAAAAAGTTTAAGTTTAAGACTATTTTTGGACTACAAATTTGCATTAAGGTAGTATTTTCAGGAAAAAGTATTTATGTTATTTAACAGCTGAATTACAATGCAGCAGTGGCAGTGGCAGCAGCTGTGTCAGTGGCAGCGGCAGTGACCAGCTGTTTTGTATATTACTGGCTGCAAAAAACAATCTAGCAGTGGCAGCGTCAGCATCAAAAGCAGTGAATGTGGAATTTTTCTTAGTAGTTTAATTATTTGCATGTTGGCAGTGAATTTAGAAATAGGGCTAACCTCGGCAGTACTGTTTACTGCCACTGCTGCTATGCAAGTTTTACCATTGAACAACAGTATTCCTAAAATAACAGCTGATCAATGCCATTGCCACTGACTACTACTATTACTTGAAAACTACTACTACTACTACGAAATTTAAGATAAATATAATTCTAAGTGTTGTTAACGCATTCGAAATTTATTGTTAATTAAATGAAAAAAATTGTTTATTAAAATCTGAACCAAAATATTATTATATACATTATTACAGTAAACGGTGTTTAAAACTTTGTGGATTAAATAGTATTCCTTTTCGGATAACAATATATTAAACTTTTTGGACTAAAATCTAATCCTTTTTGGATTATAAGATTTTAAACTTTCTGTGGATTAACAATTATTCCTTTTTGGATTAAGAAATTTTAAACTTTTTGCGGATTAAAAATAAATCTTTTTTGGATTGAAAAATTTAAAACTTTTCATTGGATTAAAAAATAATCTGTTTTTGGTCGTGTCCTATATGTAATCCAAAAAAGTTTAAAACTAAGTCCAAGATTTTTAACCGTGTAATGGATGTGTACTAAAAAAGTTAATTTTTTGGTAATTCCTTTTTGAACTTTTGGTTAATTTCTAATATTTTTCCATGCAAAATTGACCAGTTTTTGAAAAACTCACTTTTCGAAAGTTCATAACATTTCTTTTTTTGTAATTCCTTTATGTAATATTTTTAATATATTTTCATATAAAATTTAATATTTGTCACGAAAACTCACTTTTTGATACGTTCATAAATTTCTTGTTCATCAAAAAGGACACTTAATATTTGTGAAATGCTTCGAAAAAATTATGAAAAATTTTACAAAATTCCACGAACCCTTTTTTCTTATGATTTAGCAAAATTTGCAAATTTTTGAGTTTGTAGGAGATTTTTAGCAGGTTTTTTGAAGGTGAAATAAATTTTTCTTACAAATCAAGACTTGCTCAAAAAAAATATTAGTTTAATGAGCCAAATACTATCCTAAATAATCTTTACAATTTTTTTTTTGTTTTTTTGAATAAGCTTAATTTTTAAGAAGGGTTAGTATTGTGGAAAATATTTTAAATTTTATATAACTGAATGAAATGGTTTTGTATTGCATACTTCTTTGTATATCATACATTGTGGAATGCCTTATTTCGTTTCGCAAAGTTATGATACAGACATAATGCTTCATATTTATGTACATTATTTGCCTTTTTAAATACTGGTTTTCTTTCTTTTTTTTTTGCAATTAAGTGCCGTTCTTTGCATCGTCATTATTCTAAAAACACATCTAAGGACTCGACAAAATTATTGTTTATATTTTTTTCTTCTTTCATTTATTTTTTGAGTGCCAAATTTTTTCATAATAAAAGTTATTATATTTGTACTTAAAACCCAACCAAAAATAAGCTTATTTTGTACATTCTAATACCATCTTAATGAACCTGCCAACACCCACTCCTGCTGCTTAAAATCTCATCCACCAACCAAATTGTATGCCTCTTAATTTCCCTGCGCTGTACATTAATACACTTCATGTCTTGCGAATAAAATTCTTATAATTTATTATTTACTTTATTTGAATTATTCATTTCAATTTCTCACGCTTACCTGAATTGGCGGTGGTTAACTTGTTGGCCGTTATGCCACCACCTGCACCGCCTTTTTTGTGATGATGATGATGGTGATGATGATGTTTCTTCTTGTTCTTAATGATAATCTTGCGACGCAAATACGCTGGTGGTGGTAGATCTATGTTTGGTTCGAGCGGGTGTGAATCGAGCGGCTTGTCAAGCAGCATGTCGCCAAAGATTTCGCGGCAATAGTTGGCGATTTTAGCCTAGTAGAGAGCGATAAATGGAAGAGGAGCGCAAATGAAATACAGTACGAGACTAGCACATAAGGAAATGAAATATAATTTATTGCATAAAGGACTAAAAAAAAAACACAAATACTTTGTGAGTTTGTGTAGCATAAAAAGATGAAACAAAAATTAAATCAAGCAAAATGAGCTTTTAGTTGAGGCAAATGTAAAAGTAAGATAAAGCGGGTGTTAAATGAAAAACGTCTTAAAGTTCAAGTTGATTTTTACTGAATTATTTTTCTAATAATAGCTTTTTTAAGTAAATTATTTTCATTTTTAAGTAAAATGCTTTAAAATACTATCAATAAACATGACTGTTTTTTTTTGGATAAAAGCTTACGAATTTGCTTCAATAAAGCTTTTGTATGTTTAAGCCACTCTACAAAATGTTTAAGCCACTCATAAAGCTCAGTTACTATTTTGCGTAAAAGCTTACAAATTTGTTAAAGAAGAGCTTTTATAAGTAATAAAAATACAATTGTTAAATGAGCTCTATAAAATATTAAAACCACGCATAAGGCTCAGCTTCTGTCAAGCATAATATGCAGCTTTAATAACGCGCACAAAAAGCTTTTAACACATTTTTTTCTCTAATATAAAGGGTGATTTTTTAAGAGCTTGATAACTTTTTTTTAAAAAAAACGCATAAAATTTGCAAAATCTCATCGGTTTTTTATTTAAAACGTTAGATTGGTCCATGACATTTACTTTTTGAAGATAATTTCATTTAAATGTTGACCGCGGCTGCGTCTTAGGTGGTCCATTCGGAAAGTCCAATTTTGGGCAACTTTTTCGAGCATTTCGGCCGGAATAGCCCGAATTTCTTCGGAAATGTTGTCTTCCAAAGCTGGAATAGTTGCTGGCTTATTTCTGTAGACTTTAGACTTGACGTAGCCCCACAAAAAATAGTCTAAAGGCGTCAAATCGCATGATCTTGGTGGCCAACTTACCGGTCCATTTCTTGAGATTAATTGTTCTCCGAAGTTTTCCCTCAAAATGGCCATAGAATCGCGAGCTGTGTGGCATGTAGCGCCATCTTGTTGAAACCACATGTCAACCAAGTTCAGTTCTTCCATTTTTGGCAACAAAAAGTTTGTTAGCATCGAACGATAGCGATCGCCATTCACCGTAACGTTGCGTCCAACAGCATCTTTGAAAAAATACGGTCCAATGATTCCACCAGCGTACAAACCACACCAAACAGTGCATTTTTCGGGATGCATGGCCAGTTCTTGAATGGCTTCTGGTTGCTCTTCACTCCAAATGCGGCAATTTTGCTTATTTACGTAGCCATTCAACCAGAAATGAGCCTCATCGCTGAACAAAATTTGTCGATTTAAAAAGTTGCCCAAAATTGGACTTTCCGAATGGACCACCTAAGACGCAGCCGCGGTCAACATTTAAATGAAATTATCTTCAAAAAGTAAATGTCATGAACCAATCTAACGTTTCAAATAAAGAACCGATGAGATTTTGCAAATTTTATGCGTTTTTTTTAAAAAAAAAGTTATCAAGCTCTTAAAAAATCACCCTTTATTAAAAGCTTAAGCAAAAAGAAGTTCATACTTAAACATAAAATTTTGGGTTGCAGTAATGAAATTGTAAGCAAAAAGCGCAAAAAATGATTTTATTTTGTACTGACTTTTTTGCCCATCTACCGAAAAGTTTTGCAGCTATAAAAAAGACGCACTCAAGCAAGAATAACTTGTGCAAATTTTAAGAGAATAAAATTAAAAGCTGCTGATGGCATGTTTTCAACGCTGTTGTTGTTGTTGTAGCTGTTGAATGCTTTAAAAAAGAAATACTGCTGCTTAGTGACACGATATTTAAGCTTTTATAAAGCACTGTTTTCTTTTGTGCTGTTTTTTACTTGATGATACACAGCGGGCAAAGAACTATATAATTTTATTGCTTCTCGCTTTTTATTGCGTTTTAAAGCTTGTAGCAGCTTTGTAACAGAGCAAGACAAAAGCCGGAAATTAAAAGCAGTTGTATAAGCAAGAGTGCAGAAATGTTTAAGCATTAAAATATAAAATGAAAATATATAAAAAGCTTAAAGCTTAAACGCGCTTATGGCTGCTGCATGTTATTTAAGCTATGTGCTTATCAGACACACACACAAACTGACTCACCTGTTGCCTTGGATTGCAATGATTTTCAAAACTTAATATCACAGGAAACTCGGATGTTTTAAATGCGCTCTCAGCTATAGCCTCCAGCACATCCTTAGCAAAGATTTCAGGAACAAATGTGTAGCCATGCACAATAACAGGTTCCTCGGTGCGCCCATTCCAGAAATCCAATTCAACGCACCTGTTACCGTTTCATAAAACAGAAAAAGTAGAAGTGGAATAAAAAAAAAGCGTTAAAAAGGAAGTATAAAAAGAAAGAGTAGAGTACAAGTGCCGGCAGCAGCAAGTGAGAAGAACATTTTAATTTATTAGATGGCATAAAAAAAAAAAAAATAAAAATAACAATTGCAAAGTTTGCTTAAGTTTGTTTGTTTGCTGTACCTACTTCCACAAGGCCTACTTGTTAAGTTTAAGCCTTGAAGGTAAGTGTAATGCTTGGTTGAATGCTTGCCGGCCGGAAATAATGCCATCTTATTTTAGCGTTTCACTGACGCCTTAAGAAGTGTTTTAAAGTTGAGTAGCTCTTAAAAGAATTTTTAACAACTTCTATGAGTCTGAAATTAGAAAATTGCAAAACATACAGCTGAGACTATTTGGCAAGAAATTGAATAGAAAATATTTTCCGTGCAAATGCGCAGCTGGCAATGAAAGCTTTCTTGCCGCTTTTCCGTCTTAACGCCGAGGAAGAAATAAAATACAAGTTACTACACGGTTAAAATCTTGGAATAATTATTGAACCAGTCGTTGGACTATGCATTTTTGAAATTATGTTATATTTCGAAATACTAGAAATTTTTTTATTCAAAGCTTTACTAAAATTTAATAAATTGGGCATAAAATTTGAATTTTAGTACCTAAGGTTTCAAATTTAATACAAAAGAACTAAATGTTAAAAAATCTTGGAGTCATTTTTAAACCAACCATTGGACTTATGCATTTTTAATCCTTTTTTTATTAGAAATAATAATTTTAAAAATACTAGAAATGTTTTTAGTCAAGGCTGTACTTAAATTTAATATAATGGGAATATAATTTGAATTTTAGTACCTAAGACTTAAAACTCCTCTATATAAATATACCTATAGAGTATATTAGTATTATTAGTACAGGATTAACTTATCGGGATTATGTGGTAGGTGGGCGTGTTGATGGACAGATTACGCCCATTTTTTATGCACACCTCAGTTTTGATATAAAATGCTACCATACGAAGTTTCATCTCTTCAGATTAAATATGAACCTTTTAATAGTGTTTTTTATATTGTGGGTTGTATGGAAGGTAGGCGTGTTCATGGACGGATGACGCCCATTTTGTGAACACATCTTATTTTTGATATATTATTGTCAAATACCAAGTTTCATCTTTGTAGCTCATACATTAACCTTTTTAGAGTTTTTACCACAGTGAGTTGTATGGGAGGTGGGCGTGTCGGTGAGCAGATGGCGTCTATTTTTTGTGCACACCTCAATTTTGATATGAAATGCACCCACATCAAGCTTTATCTCTCTTGGTCAAATATGAACGTTTTAATAGTGTTTTTAATATAGTGGGTTGTATGGGAGGTGGGCGTGTTCATGGGCGAACGACGTTCATTTTGTGAACTCATCTTAGTTTTGATACAATAATCTCATATACCAAGTTTTATCTTTCTAGCTCATACATTAACTCCTTTATAGAGTTTTTACCATAGTGGGTTGTATGGAAGGTGGTCGTGTCGGTGAGCAGATGGCGCCTATTTTTTGTTTACACCTCAGTTTTGATATGAAATGCACCCACATCAAGTTTTATCTCTTTTGGTCAAATATGAACTTATTAATAGTGTTTTTCATATAGTGGGTTGTATGGGAGGTGGGCGTGTTATTGGGCAGATCACGCCCATTTTTTGTGCAAATATGCGTTTTGAAAGATAATATATACGTGTCAAATTTTATTTGTGTACCTTAGTTACAACCCTCTATACATCGATTTTTATTTTATGGTCGTATGGGATGTAGGCGTGTCCGTGAGCGGATTCCAAAAATATTCAATAGTGCAGATCCCTGACTTAATGTGAACATGTGTACTAAGGGTCATGCAATTATCTCAACTTCTTCTTCTTATCCTGTGCTTACGGACAACACACAGACGGACAGATAAGAGTTTAAAGTTTAAATTTTAAACCCATGCTGGACTAAAACTTAGTTTTAATATTTGACGTGATTCAAATTTTACACCCATGCTGGACTAAACTTAGTTTAAGTATATGATGTGGTTTCAATTTTAATATTATTTCGGTGTCGTCATATAAACAGTTCAGGATTGACTCAGATTAAAAGAACGAAGTCAACGTTGAAGTTTTATATGAATACAGCAATTTGGCTTATGCAAGAATTATACAAGTCATGGTTGAATCATGGTAAAGAGAATTAAGAAGAAACAAGTACTGCTAATGAATTCAAACAGCAAAAATGAAACTTTGTACAAAAACTAGTACAACAAAAACTCCACTTGGTAGTTTTTAAATAAGCATTGAATATTTTGCATCTTAATTATAAATCCTCAACTAACGGTATTGCTGAAATAATTTTTGTTAATTCATTTTATTGCGCCTTAGGACAAAAAGGAATTGATTGTACGAAATGTATAAAAAAACAATGGATATATTTACACTGAACCAAAAAAGTACACAATAATTATGAATTTTTACATGATCTTCATGAATCGCATTCATGAATTTTGGCATAGTCCACCAATTACATGAGTTACATGAACTATTCATGATATCCATGTACAAAAAAGTTTCTTAGATGACATGAAGAAATACAAGGGTAACATGAATCATTCATATTTGTTGTGAATAAAATTCATAAAATTCATGTCCAAATACGAGTAGAGCAAGAACAATTCATAAATAAGTGACAAAAATGCATTAAACACGTGAACATGAATATTTCATAAACCTAGTGTTTAAAGTTCATAAAATGTGTGTACAAGATGCATGAATCAAAAAAAAATTCATGAATTACATGAAATAATACAATGGCAACATGAATCATTCATAATTTATGTAATTAAATTTTAACAAAATTCATGTACAAATACGAGGAGAACATGAATAGTTCATGAAGTAAGCAACAGAAATGAATGATCTCATGTACATGTACAAGGCAAACGTGAACTACGCAATGAGTTTAGTGGCCAAAATTCATATAATCCATGTACAAATTCAAGGGCAGCAAGAATAGTTAAACAAACAACTTTAAAAACTTTAACAACTTTCTTCACTTTAAAATATTTTGCAAATGCTTGATGCGACTGACAAGAATTAATCATGGTCATATACTATAAATTATTACAAAATGGTCCTAATATATTCAAGTAAATCCTTGGCTATGTCGGGAAAGTCAAGCAATCCTTTAAAACTAAACACACACTCACACACATATCAAACTTGTGTAGAGACACATTCTGCACAATCTGGCGGAATGCAAGGTTGACGGATAACAAGCATTAAACAAAAAATGCGATTGAGCTTAAAAGTAAAATATAAAAGTAAAATTTATAAATAAAAAGCACGCGCACACAGTCGCACTAATGCTGCTGTCAAGTACACATTCACATACACTAATACCAACCAACAAACAAACGAACGAACAAACATTGACATAAAGTAGAGCAACGTATGTGGTAGCCTGGCTTGGCTGCGGTTGTGATGTTGGAGTTGCGCTGCATAAAACCACACAAAGATAGCACGCACACATAGATAATAACCTAATAGTTATACGCAAAGGATAACAGCTAACGAGCTGAGATAATATGACGGGTCAAGCTGCGGCAAAGTGATGCATTATGGCGGTATTGAAACAGAAAAACTTTCAACTGATGGATTATGTTAGGTTCTTTTTAGCGGATAAAACTGTTCAACTGTTTTGTCTCACTTAAGATAAAAGACCATCAATAAATATGAAGTAAACCAAGCATGGAGCGCAGAAAACCAACCACCTGCGGCTTGCGGCAAAAATCAGCAGCTTGGCAAAAATTCTGACGTGCGCAAGCTCTTGGATTGATAAACTTGTGGCTTTTGTGCGGGAGTGTACGTGTGTTTATGTGCGTGTGTGTGTGTGTGTGAGCACTTTGTATGCGCCATGACTATCAGCTCAACTTCATGACCGCACACTGAGCTATCTAGAAATTTCGTCAAAAATTCCAGCGAACCATACGAGAAAAAACCCTTCTAACAAAGCATCCTTTCAGCCAACCATTCAGCCACCCACTTTATGGTTCATAGCTTTATGCTGCAGGAATCCATTAATCAATGTCAACTGTTGACACTGAGCGGTGAATGTTATGTTATGCGCCATACAACTGATGGCAGCAACAATAACAACAACTATTTATAACAGCAACAAGAAAGAACAAGAGCGATAAATAACAGCAAGAAAAACAGCAAAAATCAACAACAAAACTAACGACAAACAAGTAACATTAAGCAACAATCATATAAATAGCACAACATAATAAAGTTACATGATGTTTTTTTGTTGTTGTTGTTGTTAGATTTTTGTGTTTTTATCAAGCATATGCAACGTCATTCATTAAACTGATTAACACAAACAACAAAAACAACAAAAAAAAAAAAAAATACCGCCATAATTCATATGGTAGTTGTTATGCTTGTTATTGCCATGTTTTGTAAATTGTAGCCAACGCATCCAACCGTTAACAATGTTGAGTAAAAAAACCGCCATTTTTTATTATAACTCTATTCACGCTTTTAAATGTCCTGTCGTTGGTTCTCTCTCTACTACACTGCCACCATTTAAATGCTTACTAATAACTTCATCAACTCATTCTAATGAACTTACCTGCATCCAGCCAACAAACACTGCCGATAGATCTCCACCGAGGACTTGCCGGTCAGCTGGTGTCCTGTCAAGTACGTGTTGTGCGAGGAATTGATGAAGTAATGGGAAAGTGGTTGATCCATGTCGTCACACAAATCGAGCTTATTCAGCGCCATGATGGGATTGTCATCAGACATTAAGTACCTGCAAAAGAGAGTAGAAGAAGAAGAAGACAAAAAGCGTGAGTTGTTTATACAAGAGCATGAGACGGGTAAGAGTGAGTTAGTTATATGCTACGCCATATGAGGAAGCCATATTGTTGGCGTGGTTTGAATTTTAATTAAGCACAATCAACTAAGGGTTATATTTAATTGGTATTTTGTTGCTGGTATTGTTGTTTTTCGTTATTTTTGCTGAAACAACGGTCCATAAAATGACGCATAATTTGTAAGTTTTATAAGCAATTAATTGGTTTTAATTATAATAATAATTAGTTATTGATTAGCTATTCATTCGAAATGGATACTATATTTATAGCACTAGCAATAGTGTTAGCAAAAAATTAATGTGAATTCTATGATAAGTTATTTTAAAATAATTAATGCTAGACATTCATTTAAATCCTTTTTTATTTTTGGAATTATTTTTGCAATAATAGATATTTTTTAAAAATTTATAGTTCATCCTTTAATTTCAATTCTATGTATAAAATTTATATAAAACTATATGAGGAGTTAACATTCAAATCCAGATAAGTCACAGGAAAAAAAATGTTTGATAGAAATGCCGTTGTAAAGTTAATGTTACAATATATCGATCCATAAAATCCTCTTTGATAAAAATGTTAAAAATCCTAGAAAAAAATGCAGTCAAAAATCTCATTTTCAAATTTTCAATCAAAACCAGATAAGTCCAAGCAAGTTTTCATTTGTGTAGTTTTCAATAAAATTTTAAAAACTTTTTTGTGTCAAAACGTTGGAATAAGTAATAAATTTAACATTTAAGCGGATTTGGGTATGTGTTCTGTAAAAAATAGAAAGTTCAAAGCAAAAACCTTTGTTTTACTAAAAAGGAGCTTCAGGAAAATACAAATTTCTTCGGCGGTTTTGCTTCGATTTGAAAAAAAAGTATGCAGAAATCATTTGAATGAGTTCTTCTAACTTTTGAGACCCCGAACGGCGGAATCTAAATGTTGATTCATTTCTGACTTTCAAAACTAGACCGGTATATGACAAAGCTAACTATGACAAGCAATACAAGTCCAAGTCCAAGTCCAAGTCCAAGTCCAAGTCCAAGTCCAAGTCCAAGTCCAAGTCCAAGTCCAAGTCCAAGTCCAAGTCCAAGTCCAAGTCCAAGTCCAAGTCCAAGTCCAAGTCCAAGTCCAAGTCCAAGTCCAAGTCCAAGTCCAAGTCCAAGTCCAAGTCCAAGTCCAAGTCCAAGTCCAAGTCCAAGTCCAAGTCCAAGTCCAAGTCCAAGTCCAAGTCCAAGTCCAAGTCCAAGTCCAAGTCCAAGTCCAAGTCCAAGTCCAAGTCCAAGTCCAAGTCCAAGTCCAAGTCCAAGTCCAAGTCCAAGTCCAAGTCCAAGTCCAAGTCCAAGTCCAAGTCCAAGTCCAAGTCCAAGTCCAAGTCCAAGTCCAAGTCCAAGTCCAAGTCCAAGTCCAAGTCCAAGTCCAAGTCCAAGTCCAAGTCCAAGTCCAAGTCCAAGTCCAAGTCCAAGTCCAAGTCCAAGTCCAAGTCCAAGTCCAAGTCCAAGTCCAAGTCCAAGTCCAAGTCCAAGTCCAAGTCCAAGTCCAAGTCCAAGTCCAAGTCCAAGTCCAAGTCCAAGTCCAAGTCCAAGTCCAAGTCCAAGTCCAAGTCCAAGTCCAAGTCCAAGTCCAAGTCCAAGTCCAAGTCCAAGTCCAAGTCCAAGTCCAAGTCCAAGTCCAAGTCCAAGTCCAAGTCCAAGTCCAAGTCCAAGTCCAAGTCCAAGTCCAAGTCCAAGTCCAAGTCCAAGTCCAAGTCCAAGTCCAAGTCCAAGTCCAAGTCCAAGTCCAAGTCCAAGTCCAAGTCCAAGTCCAAGTCCAAGTCCAAGTCCAAGTCCAAGTCCAAGTCCAAGTCCAAGTCCAAGTCCAAGTCCAAGTCCAAGTCCAAGTCCAAGTCCAAGTCCAAGTCCAAGTCCAAGTCCAAGTCCAAGTCCAAGTCCAAGTCCAAGTCCAAGTCCAAGTCCAAGTCCAAGTCCAAGTCCAAGTCCAAGTCCAAGTCCAAGTCCAAGTCCAAGTCCAAGTCCAAGTCCAAGTCCAAGTCCAAGTCCAAGTCCAAGTCCAAGTCCAAGTCCAAGTCCAAGTCCAAGTCCAAGTCCAAGTCCAAGTCCAAGTCCAAGTCCAAGTCCAAGTCCAAGTCCAAGTCCAAGTCCAAGTCCAAGTCCAAGTCCAAGTCCAAGTCCAAGTCCAAGTCCAAGTCCAAGTCCAAGTCCAAGTCCAAGTCCAAGTCCAAGTCCAAGTCCAAGTCCAAGTCCAAGTCCAAGTCCAAGTCCAAGTCCAAGTCCAAGTCCAAGTCCAAGTCCAAGTCCAAGTCCAAGTCCAAGTCCAAGTCCAAGTCCAAGTCCAAGTCCAAGTCCAAGTCCAAGTCCAAGTCCAAGTCCAAGTCCAAGTCCAAGTCCAAGTCCAAGTCCAAGTCCAAGTCCAAGTCCAAGTCCAAGTCCAAGTCCAAGTCCAAGTCCAAGTCCAAGTCCAAGTCCAAGTCCAAGTCCAAGTCCAAGTCCAAGTCCAAGTCCAAGTCCAAGTCCAAGTCCAAGTCCAAGTCCAAGTCCAAGTCCAAGTCCAAGTCCAAGTCCAAGTCCAAGTCCAAGTCCAAGTCCAAGTCCAAGTCCAAGTCCAAGTCCAAGTCCAAGTCCAAGTCCAAGTCCAAGTCCAAGTCCAAGTCCAAGTCCAAGTCCAAGTCCAAGTCCAAGTCCAAGTCCAAGTCCAAGTCCAAGTCCAAGTCCAAGTCCAAGTCCAAGTCCAAGTCCAAGTCCAAGTCCAAGTCCAAGTCCAAGTCCAAGTCCAAGTCCAAGTCCAAGTCCAAGTCCAAGTCCAAGTCCAAGTCCAAGTCCAAGTCCAAGTCCAAGTCCAAGTCCAAGTCCAAGTCCAAGTCCAAGTCCAAGTCCAAGTCCAAGTCCAAGTCCAAGTCCAAGTCCAAGTCCAAGTCCAAGTCCAAGTCCAAGTCCAAGTCCAAGTCCAAGTCCAAGTCCAAGTCCAAGTCCAAGTCCAAGTCCAAGTCCAAGTCCAAGTCCAAGTCCAAGTCCAAGTCCAAGTCCAAGTCCAAGTCCAAGTCCAAGTCCAAGTCCAAGTCCAAGTCCAAGTCCAAGTCCAAGTCCAAGTCCAAGTCCAAGTCCAAGTCCAAGTCCAAGTCCAAGTCCAAGTCCAAGTCCAAGTCCAAGTCCAAGTCCAAGTCCAAGTCCAAGTCCAAGTCCAAGTCCAAGTCCAAGTCCAAGTCCAAGTCCAAGTCCAAGTCCAAGTCCAAGTCCAAGTCCAAGTCCAAGTCCAAGTCCAAGTCCAAGTCCAAGTCCAAGTCCAAGTCCAAGTCCAAGTCCAAGTCCAAGTCCAAGTCCAAGTCCAAGTCCAAGTCCAAGTCCAAGTCCAAGTCCAAGTCCAAGTCCAAGTCCAAGTCCAAGTCCAAGTCCAAGTCCAAGTCCAAGTCCAAGTTGATCGCTGATACAATAAAGCTATTCGAAATACTCGTGCCGTTTTTAGCAATAAAATCGAAGTTGTGTACTGAGTGTACTCATATGAGAACATGAGTAGTACATGAGTACATAAAAATGCATGAATTTTTACTCTAATCTTATGAACTATTCTTGTCGCCCTTGTATTTTTACATACATTATATGAATTTCGGCGACTGAACTCATAAAATAGTTCACGTTTCCAATGTATCTTGTACACATACTTAATGAATTTAAAACAATGCACTTATGAAATAATCATGTTCTTAAATCATAGCCGTGTTCTCTTGTTTTGATTTTGTGTATTTTATGCCTTGATGCCATGAATAGCTCATGTGACTCATGTAATTCGTTACTGGACCAAAATACATAAAGGCGATTCATAGAGATCATGCAAAAATTCATCATTATTGTGTACCTTTTTGTTCAGTGTTGGAGAGATAGGTAACATGCAGATATGCACTTTTCTGAATCTTTTTGGAACTGAGCAATCGAAAAGAGTAACCCATTATAGCATAGCTAGTGTGAAATTCGGTATTAAATGCAACACATCCTGCCGTGGTAGACAAAAAAGGAACTCTACGGAAATTTTCAATTTTGCACTGATGGTTGCGAAGTAAAAAACTGCAAGGGATGTATACGTAAAAATTCGAAAATTAGTTTGAAGTGGTGAAGTCAGATAATTTAAACTTTAAAAAATAGAATGTGAGCAAAGAAATAATTTTAATTTTTAAAAAATTATGAAGGAATGAAAACAAAATAATTTTCAATTTTTTTGAAAAAAGGATATATGTGTAACTTGGTCAACTACTAAAGGATTTTGTTGATTTGACTGTTGCATATTAAGTAACATTAGACGCCAAAAGAAGAACATCCTATGTCCCACAGTTGTAAAGTTATAGGACTTAAAAAAATTACATAACAATATATTTGGATTTTAAATGTAAAATAGCAATAAACGCTACATTTTCAAGATTTTTTTAGAATTAAAAAAAAATTTTTATTATTGATCAAGACAATTCCCTTCGAGGGATGAAATGGCCATTTTATAGAAAAAATGCATTTGCAGAACTTGTATGTACCAGAAAATTAAATTTATTTCTCACTTAACAATGTCGCTTTAAATTCGCGGCCATCGGCAAGATCCATATACTACGTTCTTAAAACTGACTTTGCCATGTAATACAAATTAATTGCTATTGAATTATTGTGTATAGAGTCCTTTAAGTGTACTCAATATTTTTTGCCATTCAAAAGAGCTTAAAATTGCGTTGAAGAAAAAAAGGATATATGGCAAGCAGCTAAAATGCCAACAATATGAATGTGAAATTTTGTGGAAACCATATTGATAACAATCTATTTTCGAAATGTGACTGAAAGTGGTTAAGTAAGAAAGTTTAAGCATTAAAAATAGAATTTGAGCACAAAAGTCATTTTATTTGTCAAAAAATCATTAAGAATTGAAAAAATTAAACTTTCATTATTTTTGAAAAAAAGGATATATGTACAACTTGGTCAACTATTGAAGGATTCTGTTGATTTTAGTGGTGCATATAAAGGGTCTATGGACACGTTTATTTTCAAACTAAGAATAGCCTAAGCCCTACAACTGCGAAGTTATTGCACTTTAAAATTTTTAAATAGAACATATTTAGATTTTAAATGTGAAATTGAAATAAATGCCAATTTTTCAAGATTTTTCAAAATTTAAAATAGTTTTTTACATTCGATCACAAAAAGCTCGGTCTAAGTCCTCTGAAGACTGAAATGGAAACAATTGTTTGTTTGTTTTGTTTTTGTTATTAAGAATAGCTGAATTTGCAGAACTTGCAAGTACCATAAATCAACTAAATAAATAATTAACTTATGGAAATTGAATTTATTTGTCATTAAAGTAATATCCTTACTTGTATAATTAAAATTTTAAAGTAGTTAGTTCAGACAGAACATTTCTTTATGTTTAACTAAAACACATTATTTATTCAAATCTGCGTTATGAATTTTTAAGCAGTATTACTTTGCATGACGAACATTGAAATTTTCAGCTCAATTTTAAATTGACAATTTCTACACACTAATATCATTAAATATTTTTGAAATTTCGTTTCATGTTGAAAACCTCACGGAATTAAGAAAAATTCATTACATTTTCTCTTTGAAATACTGCAAAACGAAAAAACAAGATACGATATAAAATTTATTTTCCCAGCTTATAACGCTTCAACGAATAAATTTTATAAATTAATACAATTCCTCGAGCATATTTCAAGGGCAACTAACGACAACAGCCAATGAATGTCCTTATCACAATTCTTTCAGAATGAGCAGCAGCATCAGCAACAGCACATGACAGGCTGCATAAATTAACAGCTTAAGAGGAAAAGTGGATAAAACAACTGCAGAACAAAAACAACTAAGACGAAGACAAAGCAAGTGCGACAAATTAAGTGGTCGCATGCCACTTCAAACTCAAGAAATACTTGCATGTGCAGCCAGCCCCACGGTTGCTGCTGACACTTGTGACGACAACAGCATTGCAACAACAACAACAACAGCAGCAACATCAGTCACAACAATAACAACACCACCAGCAGCAACAACTGCAACAAACAGTAAAATACATTTGACAGTCATAGAGTTAAACGTCAAGGAGTGGCATGCCTATGAAGTGTGCTACTTAGGGCGCAGCGAATGTGTTGCAATGTTTGTGAAAGCGTGTGAATGGAAATATGTGTTGGCACAAATGTAAATGTGTGTATATGTGTGTGAGTGCATGAGTGGCAGGCGCAAGTTGAAAACTACAAAATGCTATATTTAAGTGGCATCTCATAGGTAACAGTTGGAAAAGTAGCAAATTATTAATAAGATTCATTTCAAAGTTTCCAACTTATATTGCAATCATTGAGCTGACACAGCCCACAGCAGCAGATGCTGCAACTTAGAATAGCAGTAAACATTTAAATAACATTAACTGCATAGTTTTTCAAGTGTAAAAATAACACTTGGAAAAAAACATGCACAAATAAAAAATGTATGGCAACACTTGCACAGCAAATGCATTGTGACGGTAGTGCTAGCAAAAACAACAATAACAACAACGGACACTTACCATCGTCATATATTTGTGTAAGCATAGCGTTAAGTTTGACAGCAAATGCTGCATATAGCATCTATTTGCATTGGCACTGACACATCAAGGATATATTTGTGCTAATATTGTTACAGCGATGTTAAATTTATAATGTTTTTACAAAGTTTGACATTTAAACAAAATTGATTTCAATTGAATTCCTGTGTATGCTTAGTGCTTGAAGTGTGCACATTATGTGTTGCTGCGCAAAAATAACTTTCAATAGTATTGGCGGAAAAAAAGGATATATGGCAGACAGCTGAGAATGCAGGGGAATCAATGTGAACTTTTGTGTGCAACATATTGGCAGTAATTTACGTTCGGAATGTTGCTAAAAGTGGGCTAATTAGACAGTTAAGACACATTAAATTGCAGCAAAACAGTTATTTTATTTATTAAAAAACATTATGAATGGAAACATGTTAATTTTCAGAGAGCTGAAAAAAAGGATATATGCGCAACTTTGCCAAATAAGCAAGAATTTAAATAATTTTGTTGGTGCAAGTTAAATATAGCTAGACACGTTCGGTACCGAAACAAGAATCTTCTAAGTCATACAGTTGCAAAGTTATGCAACTTTTACCATTTGCTTATAATGTATGAATTTTTATTTTATGTGTATAAAAAAAAACTTTTGTTTTTCAAGTGTGCTGCGCAAAATTATCTCAAAAAAAGTATTGACGAAAAAAAGGATACGTAGCTGGAAGCGCAGCGTAATCAACCAAAAATATTTTTTGCATCATATTGGCAGAAATTAACGTTCGGAACGTGCCTAAAAGTGGTTTAATTACATAGTTTAGGCATATTAATAAATATAATTGCAGCATAAAAGTAATTTTATACTGTAAAAGACCATAAAGAATATTAAAGAAGGAAAGAAAATTTTAATTTCATAAAGTTGGAAAAAAGGATATATGTGCAACTTCGTCAAATATATAAGGATTTAAATGATTTTGCTGGTGGAAGGTTAATAAATTTAGACACGTTCATTAGCAAAACAAGCACCTTCTAAGTCATACAATTGCAAAGTTATAAGACTTTAAACATTTGTTTATAGTGTATGCATTTTTATTTTGAATGTACTTTTAGTATTTTTTATTTAACAAACTGAAAAATTCTTGTTATCGTCTTTAGTTTCTCTAAATCAATTTTCAACACTTTGCACCCACCTTAAAAATCCATCCAAACTGAGCAGACCCTTTTGTGCATTGAATTTATTCGGTTCGTACTGTTGTATGAGCTCCTTTGCGCGCGTTGTATTGGCATAGGGATAGAGTATCTCATTTAAACGTGGATCACGTTGCGTCTTATTTAAAAACTCCACCAGCTGTGCTGTAGACATGCATTTTCGCTTTGAGTTGCCAACACTACAAAGGACAATGACAATTAATGCATATTTTTTTTTTTAATTAACTTCAAATTATTCAGCCACTTACATGCCATCGAAAATTTTTTCCACCTCACTGCGTTGTGCCAGATTCTTGTATAAATTATAGAAATCCTCAAATTGAAACTTTGATAGCGGTAAAGTTTCGATTTTACCCGATGGCAAGCCAGTTACATCTAAAGCCTTCTCAACGCGTTTGCGATCCTCTTTATTTTGTGCGAACAATTTTATGATGCTGCAGAAGAAGCATTAAAAAAAAAATTGTAATTGAATGCATTGAATTTTTGAATGAATGCTAAAGGCAGGACTTACTTTTTAACCGGAATTTTACCGGTTTTGTCCAGCTGCAGACAGAGTCTTGTGTGTGCTTTTTGCAGAAACATATTGGCAGAGCCATTCAGTTGAGCCAAACTGTAGGCAAGCTTCATGAGTTCATCGCACCAGTGCTGTTAAAGAGAAAAAAAAGAAAAGCAGGATATTAATAAGCTTTTTCCGTTTTTAAATTACTTCAGCATATTAAGGGATATGTAAGAGTTCTTTAACAGAGAGAAATAATTAATTTCAGCTAATATTTAAGAAAAAGGATACATGTGAAGGATTGTTAATAATGGCTTGATTCTGCACGGATATAAAAAATAAATTCCGAAGAATAAATCTACATGCTGCATCAAAGTATATAGAAAAATTTTTATGTTTTAATTTTGCATCGAGCTTGGTATTTTAAAGTTCGTATAAAATAATGCATGAGTGCCTTTCTACTAAAATAATGAAAAGAAAATTAAAATTAATACTCAAAGAAACCTACCCATAGCAATTTTAAACACCCACATAATTTATCACCTACAGAGAACACGCATATCAGAAAATAAATGTAAGTCAGAGTTACACATGTCAAGAAATTAGCGCTTAGAAAGAAAGTTTTTTGATTTTTGAATCAAAGGTACAGTTTTTTTCGCTTGTAAGCAAGATTCGTTAAGTAAGAAAAATAAATTTGTTCAAAAAAGGATATATGCCATGCTCGCAAAGTACTTGATGTGCGTTAGCAAAATTTTGGCAGCATAATATTCGATATAATGTCCATTCATTACAACAGTTTGAATAAGGATAACTCAATTTTGGCAAATATTTGAGATAATATATAATTTTTTTTAAGAAATATGAAACTGAAGTGAATAAATAAACTTCTATGAACAAATATGCACAGAAAATGACAGTAAAAATGGTTTTTAGCAGTACTAGAGAAAAAGGATATATGCAGTGTAAGCAAACTAATGCATGAAACTTTATATTTTTTTATGTTAAATTATTAAATATATAGTTTACGCCCGATTGCAAGTTTTGAGCAATTTCACTCATTTTTATTTAACTTATTTAATTTAATTTAAATGCGGTTGAAATATATTTTTAGATAAACTTTTAAATTTGTACGCATATGTAAATAATAAACAACAATTGAGTCACAAAAGGGCTCAGAATGGTTATAGAATGTATGAAATAAAAGGATACATGCAAAGGTCGCAAAGTAATAGGCATTTTTTTTATACAATTTTGCTGTTGAAGTTAGCACATTTTTGCATTAAATGTGAGCTTAAAAACACAATAATAAATGGCTTAGTTCTCAAAACTGCCATTACATCAAATAAAGGATATATTAAGTGCATATAAAATAATGCAAAAAACTGGAAAATATGTTAAGTCAATGATATTTTACGTTCGATCTAAGAGCAAAATAGCGCTTGTTGTTGCCAAGGAAAAATAAATGTTAATATAAATATAAATTTTTAGTCATTTGAAAGTTTAATACTAATATACAACTAATTAGAGCAAAAGCGCTCAATATAAAAGTACAATTTTGAAAAAAAAGGATATAGGTAGTGGTCACAAAGTTATTGACACAGGTGGACAGAATTTTGTTTTGAAAATATATGGAATAATATGCGCCCTATGTTAAAGTTTGAGCAATAATAGTTTAAGTTTTTTCTATAAAATTAGCTTGCTACTCATATTTTAGGAGGGAAAAATAAATTAATTCAACTCAATTGTTGAGATTAAAACGTTTAAATGTTAATTTTTCGCATTTGAATGATCGAAAAGTTAATAATAGTAAATTATTGAAAAAAGGATATAGGTACAGGTCACCCAGTTATAGACCGAAGAGAACATAATTTTGTTTTAAAAATATTTGGAATAATATGCGTTCGATGTTAACGTTGAAACAAGGATAATTGATATTTTGTCTATAAAATAAAATTTTGATTGAATTTTTTTTATGGAAAATTTTTCATTCAAACCTTAAACATAATATTTTTACAAGAAACAACAATAGAATTTTATTATCACGCTAAAGTTCACATTTAAAAAAAAAGGATATATGGCGTGGATAAAAACAACTGGACCAATTCTTACAAAAATTTCTTGAGCATTTTTTGACAAAGGTCATTTTCATTCGATTATAAACTTAAAGCTTTATGTTTATGGCAAAGTTCAAGTTTATGATGAAGTTATTGTGATAAAAACTGAAAGTAAGCAAGTTTTTTAATTTTTTTAAAAATGTTCTTTTAATTAACGAAATTAAACAGATAAAATATTGTTTTTCTCGCAAAACAATTAGAACTATTTCTATATAATATTCCTAAATCACAAAAAAGGATATATGAAGTAATTGCAAATAAATGTACCGAATCTTTTGAATTATCAAATATATAATAAGCGAAAACTGTTTGCTTCCGACTATCAATTTAAATAACTAATACTTTGCCAAAGTTAATACTATAAAAAAACTGACTTTAAACAATTTATGTCAGAGTCGTTAAGTTTTCAGTAGTATTTGTTAGGTTTTCAACATGACATAACATAAGTCATAATATTTTTTAAGCAAAAAATTTAAAAAACTACAATATTGCTTTAAAAAATCACATTAAAAAAGAGGATATATGAAGAAGTTACAAACTACTCCACCAAATCTTTTGAAATTTCGTGAGCTTGATAAAAAAGGTTATCTACGTTCGATTATTAATTTCAAGCATTTAGGTTATGGCAAAGTTCAAATTTTTTAATAAAGTTTTAGGCGATGAAAACTGAAATAAACTTATTTTTTCCGAAATTAGAAGTTTTTTATTGTGTGCGCTTGTATTTAAAGCTTTAATATATAAAAATAATGTCCTTCACGCTAGGCCCAACAAGAAAAATTTTAATATAAAAAAACAAAACAAAAACTAAAAAAGGATATATGGAGTAGTTGCAAACTGCGTTACTGAATTTTTTGAAATTTAATAAGTATGAAGCAAAAGTTGTATACATCCAATTCTCAGTTTAAATATTGACTAAATTCAGTCGATTTATGTTGGAGTTATTAAGTTTTAAGTAATATTTGTTAATTTTTGAACATAAAATTATAAAAGTCATAATATTTTTCAAGCAAAACAGCTAAAATTATTTCAATTTCACGCTAAATAATCACATTTAAAAAAAGGATATATGACGAAGTTATAAACTACTGTACCAAATTTTTTAAAATTTTATAAGCATTAAAACAAAGATTTTTGACGTTCGATTTTAAATTTATAGCTTCGCAGCTGCATTGGTTAAGAAGAAAAATTTAAAATTTATATAAAAAAGGTTTTGAAACAAAAAAAAAAGCAGCCATTTGGTATGTTTTTCCAAAAAACCAAGCTTACAAAGGGAATATCATTTTAAATAAACAATAGCTGAAAATAAAGGATGTGTCAAAAATCAGAAATACTTCAGCGAATAATTTTTTTTTCTTCTTCTGCTGCTTTTTCGTAGTAATATACATTAGATTTGACTGTCTTATGTTATTATTTTATAAGTTAAGTACAAAACTTTTGACATTATATTAAAATATTGAATTAAATTCACCTGAATTTGAAATATTTTTTACTCAATTTGAGCGAAATTTTACCTTAAATACCTAAAATGCTCTTACTTTTGTAATATTGTGCTCAAAAAAGAAAACAAAAATAAAATTGTAAAACAAAATTAATTTCAAAACAGTTTTAACTGAAAACATTTTCATTTGAACTTAGATAAATACACGAGCTGCATCAATTGCCTGATGTTTCTCGTTGATGTTGGCATAATTTTCATAGTGCTGCCAAAACATCATGCTAACAATAATACAAACAAAACAAAGCATAGCCAGCTTAAAGCTATTTATTTTGAATTTTATTGCTAACACGTTTTTGTTGTTGTTATTGTATAGTTAGTAACAGTTGCATTACACACCAGATACTAGCAGCAGCAACTCAATTTAAATGCAAAGAAATTTTGATGCGCTCAAAATACACACACAAAATTAATTTTTAGTGTTCTTGTGTGTTCGTCTGTGCTTGTGTAAAAGTGTAATTAATACTTCCGTTGCAAAACCATGCACCGGAAGTGCAATTAAGATAATAAAAACAACAAAATTAAATGCATTTCGTGCTATTAAAGGAAACATTAAAAAAAAAATATATAAGCTTTAAAGCTTTTACTCATCATCCTGTGCACCTGGCGCCCACTTGCGTCTGTCAGGTGTATGAAATCCACCTTGACGTGGCTCAATCTGCTCATGTGCTGCACCCACTCATTTCATTGTTTTATTTTAATATTGTTTTTGTTGTGCTTCTTCTGACTCTTCGTTTGTTTTTTACTGTACTTTTCTTTTTCGCAACTGCCGAGTAATTGAATCCATGCTTTGCCAGACTTAAACAGCTCATGCTGCGCAAACAATAAATTTTTTATTTGGCAAATTTTTTTCTTATTTTGTTTTTGTGTACAGTTCAACGAAAGGTACTCACTGAGTTGGCTAGCTTCAGAATGCGACCATGAAAATTAATGGGCAAAAGTAGATGAATGTCGTGGCTAGGCATGCGGCAGAGCCAACACAACGTGATACGCCTGGCAATGCCAGCTATTAAGCGTTTCCGATTAGCACAGTTTTGTTGGTTTCAAGAGTTTTTGTTTTTTTTTTTTTTGGTTTGGCTTGGTTTTTATGAATTGGGGCATTATTTATCAAGTTTTTGTTATTGCTGTTGTTGTTGTGGTTGTTCGCATAAATAAATTTTTAAGCTGCATGTGAAACCAAACATTTAATTATGACGCTGCCATGACTCATTTGATTAATGCACTTTATTACGTTGAGATCAATTAGCAAGAAAATAGCACTAAAAAGTTGCCACATATATTTTTTTTACAACAAAAATGATAGACAAATAATTCGTTTTAAGAACATTAAGCGGAAGTCGGTGACTGGGCAAAGTTTTCACATGTTTTAAAGTACTTCAAGTACTTCCAAGTCAAGTCAAATCAAGTCAAGTCAAGTCAAGTCAAGTCAAGTCAAGTCAAGTCAAGTCAAGTCAAGTCAAGTCAAGTCAAGTCAAGTCAAGTCAAGTCAAGTCAAGTCAAGTCAAGTCAAGTCAAGTCAAGTCAAGTCAAGTCAAGTCAAGTCAAGTCAAGTCAAGTCAAGTCAAGTCAAGTCAAGTCAAGTCAAGTCAAGTCAAGTCAAGTCAAGTCAAGTCAAGTCAAGTCAAGTCAAGTCAAGTCAAGTCAAGTCAAGTCAAGTCAAGTCAAGTCAAGTCAAGTCAAGTCAAGTCAAGTCAAGTCAAGTCAAGTCAAGTCAAGTCAAGTCAAGTCAAGTCAAGTCAAGTCAAGTCAAGTCAAGTCAAGTCAAGTCAAGTCAAGTCAAGTCAAGTCAAGTCAAGTCAAGTCAAGTCAAGTCAAGTCAAGTCAAGTCAAGTCAAGTCAAGTCAAGTCAAGTCAAGTCAAGTCAAGTCAAGTCAAGTCAAGTCAAGTCAAGTCAAGTCAAGTCAAGTCAAGTCAAGTCAAGTCAAGTCAAGTCAAGTCAAGTCAAGTCAAGTCAAGTCAAGTCAAGTCAAGTCAAGTCAAGTCAAGTCAAGTCAAGTCAAGTCAAGTCAAGTCAAGTCAAGTCAAGTCAAGTCAAGTCAAGTCAAGTCAAGTCAAGTCAAGTCAAGTCAAGTCAAGTCAAGTCAAGTCAAGTCAAGTCAAGTCAAGTCAAGTCAAGTCAAGTCAAGTCAAGTCAAGTCAAGTCAAGTCAAGTCAAGTCAAGTCAAGTCAAGTCAAGTCAAGTCAAGTCAAGTCAAGTCAAGTCAAGTCAAGTCAAGTCAAGTCAAGTCAAGTCAAGTCAAGTCAAGTCAAGTCAAGTCAAGTCAAGTCAAGTCAAGTCAAGTCAAGTCAAGTCAAGTCAAGTCAAGTCAAGTCAAGTCAAGTCAAGTCAAGTCAAGTCAAGTCAAGTCAAGTCAAGTCAAGTCAAGTCAAGTCAAGTCAAGTCAAGTCAAGTCAAGTCAAGTCAAGTCAAGTCAAGTCAAGTCAAGTCAAGTCAAGTCAAGTCAAGTCAAGTCAAGTCAAGTCAAGTCAAGTCAAGTCAAGTCAAGTCAAGTCAAGTCAAGTCAAGTCAAGTCAAGTCAAGTCAAGTCAAGTCAAGTCAAGTCAAGTCAAGTCAAGTCAAGTCAAGTCAAGTCAAGTCAAGTCAAGTCAAGTCAAGTCAAGTCAAGTCAAGTCAAGTCAAGTCAAGTCAAGTCAAGTCAAGTCAAGTCAAGTCAAGTCAAGTCAAGTCAAGTCAAGTCAAGTCAAGTCAAGTCAAGTCAAGTCAAGTCAAGTCAAGTCAAGTCAAGTCAAGTCAAGTCAAGTCAAGTCAAGTCAAGTCAAGTCAAGTCAAGTCAAGTCAAGTCAAGTCAAGTCAAGTCAAGTCAAGTCAAGTCAAGTCAAGTCAAGTCAAGTCAAGTCAAGTCAAGTCAAGTCAAGTCAAGTCAAGTCAAGTCAAGTCAAGTCAAGTCAAGTCAAGTCAAGTCAAGTCAAGTCAAGTCAAGTCAAGTCAAGTCAAGTCAAGTCAAGTCAAGTCAAGTCAAGTCAAGTCAAGTCAAGTCAAGTCAAGTCAAGTCAAGTCAAGTCAAGTCAAGTCAAGTCAAGTCAAGTCAAGTCAAGTCAAGTCAAGTCAAGTCAAGTCAAGTCAAGTCAAGTCAAGTCAAGTCAAGTCAAGTCAAGTCAAGTCAAGTCAAGTCAAGTCAAGTCAAGTCAAGTCAAGTCAAGTCAAGTCAAGTCAAGTCAAGTCAAGTCAAGTCAAGTCAAGTCAAGTCAAGTCAAGTCAAGTCAAGTCAAGTCAAGTCAAGTCAAGTCAAGTCAAGTCAAGTCAAGTCAAGTCAAGTCAAGTCAAGTCAAGTCAAGTCAAGTCAAGTCAAGTCAAGTCAAGTCAAGTCAAGTCAAGTCAAGTCAAGTCAAGTCAAGTCAAGTCAAGTCAAGTCAAGTCAAGTCAAGTCAAGTCAAGTCAAGTCAAGTCAAGTCAAGTCAAGTCAAGTCAAGTCAAGTCAAGTCAAGTCAAGTCAAGTCAAGTCAAGTCAAGTCAAGTCAAGTCAAGTCAAGTCAAGTCAAGTCAAGTCAAGTCAAGTCAAGTCAAGTCAAGTCAAGTCAAGTCAAGTCAAGTCAAGTCAAGTCAAGTCAAGTCAAGTCAAGTCAAGTCAAGTCAAGTCAAGTCAAGTCAAGTCAAAAAACTTTGTACATCTATTTTTAGATCCTTACTATAAAAAAGGTTGTTTTGTGTGTATCTTTCTGGGTTTTTCGACTGCTTTAAATTTTAACAGTTTAAGTCTTACTTCTTTTCATCAAATTTAGTACCGTTAAGTTATTAAATAACGTCACTAAATGCCAATTTTTTTTTAATGTGGTAAAAGTAGCAGCTTAATTTGTTTTGAATTTTCGTGTTCAGTATCGACGGTACAACAAAATCCAAAAAAATTTTTAAAATTTTTAATCAAGAACGTTTTAAAATATTTCCCGTTTATATACATGTAAAAAAAGAAGGAAATGAAGCTCCATAAGTAACTTAAACTTGCGTATTTTTGGTAAAAGAAATTAATACGGAAATTTAAAGAGAAATTTTCTGTAAAAACTCCCACATATTAAATCAAACTTTAAGGAGTGCTTAAATACTTCAAGTTATAAATTGTAACAATTAAAATTTATACTTCTTCCTTGACAGAGTGCAAGTCCTCAAAATCTCAAATCATTAATATATAATTATTTCTGCTTATTCCAAAATACTGTCAAATAATTTCGCAAACTAAAACATAAATCATGTTCACCAGGGCGTATGCGTGACTTCTGGCAAATTCTTGGCTACAATAAAACTAAACATTATACGCACCGTTGTAATTGATCTAAAGCAAAATGCCAGCCATAACCTAGGCTAGCACATTTTTGCAAGTATTTTGCATAAATAAAAAAATGCCAAGAATAACAACTATTTGTATATTTCGACAATTTTCCGCAAAATATTACAAGTAAGCAAGCCCATAATACGTGGTAGCATGCCGAGTGGAAGAGAAAAGCAAGCAAAATGGATAAAAATAATAAAAAAAAATTCAAATGTTCTACTTTGGCGCAGCACTTAAACGAACAATGATGGCAAATTAGCCAAAATGCTCGAAAGAATTTTGAAGCCACTGCCAAAATCTATTGAAAAGCAAAAACAAAAAGAAAAAAAAAACAACAAAATGGAAATGTAAGATGAATGAAATTTTAAATTGGCCAGATGCCAGAAAATGCTGAAATTTAAGGTGAGCCACATAAATTAAACTGCCTTAAAAATGGTCAGAAAAAAAAAAACAAAAATTTGCCAAACAGCAGTTTTTGACATTTTCTGCAGCCTGGCTGCCAATCAAATAAAGCGGTCAATGGGCCATAGTCAATGAAAAAAATAGAAAAAAAAACAAAACAAAAAAGTTGCAATAAAAATAAAGCAACACTTGGCAACAGAGGCAGGTCAGCATGATAAAGCTTTAACTGGCTTTTAGGTACATTTCTTTTAGGTACATTTAGGCAACAGCTAGCAGTTAACAGCAACGTTGTATGATGGTTATAGATTTGAACTTTTTACAGGTATTATTATAACACTCGAAATAAAATGCAGCATAGCATCCGGCGCGTGTGTTTGGCACTTTGTGGAATTTGCAAATGTCCGGTGGAATATAGAGCGTTTGCTATTTCCGCCGGAACTAGCTGGCATGAATGCCATTGTGAGCACGTGTGCCGGCATAGTTTAGCAATGATAAGCAAAGCTAGTGCAAAAAAAGTGAACAAGCGATTATTTTGCACATAGAGTGCCTTTGAAACTGTTTTATTTGTATGTATGTGTGTGCGTGAAAAGTATTTTTATGTTCCATTATCATGGTTTTATTACAAGTGTTTTTCATGGTAACGGCTTTTCAATTTTCCAACGATACTTTCCACTCTTACTTGCGGTGGGTGGTAAAACAAAAAAAAAAAAAAAAAAATAAAAAACATGACAGAACATGTGCCAACAAGTATTTTATTACTTTAAACCATCAAGTTTTTTATTGCCATTGAACGTGTTAAAAAAAGCTTTTAACATACACAAACATATATATATATAAATACATGTTTATACACATATATACATGTATGTAACAAAAAAACCTAAATATTGTATGTGCTATAATTTTGCACATGAAAACTTGCGCAAACTTGGTGTGTATTTTTATGACCATTATTTGAGCCAATGATTTATATATGAACATCCCTGGTGTTAAACCACTTACTTTAAAATTCCATCGAAATTGAAGTGAACGAGTGAGTGAGTGAATAATGTAATAAATAACAAGTGAAAATTCAAAAAAATCTTCTAAATAAACTAATAGAAGGCATAAAAATCAAAACTTAATAAAGTAATCGATTTTCCAATTCAATGAAATCAAGTAATTGAACTTGTGGAATAAATGAAAAAAAAACAGCGTTATTGATTGAAGAATTTGAAGTGTGTCGAATGCTGTAACGCTTGAGCTGCTGATATTAGTTCAATAAGCTTTTAAGATTTCCGGATTTGAACTTATATAGAATTTTATTTCAAATTAAAAATTATATAAACAAAAATTTGAAACAAGAATTTTATGTGTTACATCTTCATTCAAGACACCCTTGCTGCGAAAATTTGTTTCTATCGGTTGATGAACCATCGTTATTATCAGGTTTTTATAAACTCAAAAAAAAAAAACGAGCCCAAAAAATTAAATATTTTTTATTTAATTTAAATATTTGCATTTAATTTTTATTTCAAAGTAGTTTCAAATATATTTTTATTAGTTTTTGATAAATCAAATACAAAATATTTGAAAAAAATATCCGAATATTTAAATCATTATGAAAAATATTCACATGAAATATGATAATATTTTATGTAAATATTGCTTTCATTAAAATGTTCTCAAATAACAAAATATTTGAAGCAATATATTAATATTCGGTTTAAATATTGAATAAATATTTGAATTTAAATATTTGCATATCATCTTTGAATATTTGACTATTTAGTTCAAATATTGAAAGGTTTTTTAGATTTGCATAATAAAATCAAATACACAGATATTTCATATTAATATAACTATATTTCAAATAAATATTACAATATTCAATCCAAAGCATGAAAATATTTAAAATTCAAATATTCTGAATATTTCAAATAAGTAATGTCAATATTTTATTTATATATTAAATTTTCATATTAAATATTGTCGCCAATGGATCGTTTTTGTTGTCAAAATATTTGATTTTTCTTTCGGTGTAGCGATGAAGTGTGCCCTATCAAATACTTTCTTTTTAGTAATGCAAAAAAAAAATCATCTGAATATATAAAAGGCAAGCGTTCTGCTCCGTACTTAATATCGCTCAAACTGTTATAGTTGTTATTGCTATGTATAGCCTGGACCAGAACCTGTTTCGCTATTACAGTGCTTTTTATATGAAAAAATTGTTGGCCTAAAAGTATGCATACAAAATTTATTTCATATTTATTAGTTAGGTCACATATCGTCTGCTACTTAATTATTTTGAATACGACCCGTCGTATGACGGGCTTCTATACTAGTTCTTCAATATTTGTCAATTACACTGTTCAACACAAAAAAAAAGAGGCTTATTTGTGCGTACCTCCACGAAGAGCCTCTTATAAGTAAGATTTGATGATATGTTCATCATTAAAAAAAAATATAACATATATGATCAAAAAACGTCCTCTGTCAAAGTCCTTTTAAGTGCTTAAATAGTCAAATTTCCTGTTTTTATGAAGTAATATTTTCACTGTTTGTTAGTGTTCTTATGTGCATATGTTTTTAAGTTCTTTTCTTTTAATGTTTTTATGTTCTTATGTTCTTATGTTCTTATGTTCTTATGTTCTTATGTTCTTATGTTCTTATGTTCTTATGTTCTTATGTTCTTATGTTCTTATGTTCTTATGTTCTTATGTTCTTATGTTCTTATGTTCTTATGTTCTTATGTTCTTATGTTCTTATGTTCTTATGTTCTTATGTTCTTATGTTCTTATGTTCTTATGTTCTTATGTTCTTATGTTCTTATGTTCTTATGTTCTTATGTTCTTATGTTCTTATGTTCTTATGTTCTTATGTTCTTATGTTCTTATGTTCTTATGTTCTTATGTTCTTATGTTCTTATGTTCTTATGTTCTTATGTTCTTATGTTCTTATGTTCTTATGTTCTTATGTTCTTATGTTCTTATGTTCTTATGTTCTTATGTTCTTATGTTCTTATGTTCTTATGTTCTTATGTTCTTATGTTCTTATGTTCTTATGTTCTTATGTTCTTATGTTCTTATGTTCTTATGTTCTTATGTTCTTATGTTCTTATGTTCTTATGTTCTTATGTTCTTATGTTCTTATGTTCTTATGTTCTTATGCTGTTATGTTCTTATGTTCTTATGTTCTTATGTTCTTATGTTCTTATGTTCTTATGTTCTTATGTTCTTATGTTCTTATGTTCTTATGTTCTTATGTTCTTATGTTCTTATGTTCTTATGTTCTTATGTTCTTATGTTCTTATGTTCTTATGTTCTTATGTTCTTATGTTCTTATGTTCTTATGTTCTTATGTTCTTATGTTCTTATGTTCTTATGTTCTTATGTTCTTATGTTCTTATGTTCTTATGTTCTTATGTTCTTATGTTCTTATGTTCTTATGTTCTTATGTTCTTATGCTGTTATGTTCTTATTAGTGTCCGACCGAAACCAAAATTTTGGCCGAAACCGAAACCGAAACCGAATTTCGGCCATTTTTGTAATATTCGGCCGAAACCGAAACCGAAACCGAAACTGAATGTCTACATGAAAATTGTTTTAAAAAATAATTTTTTTTTAATTTTTTTGTTAAAAGCTTTCAAAAACATAACAATTGAAACAGATTATAAAAACTTATACATACGATAAATATTATTTTGCCTTTCTTCATAAAAATTTACGAGCCTCTTATAAAGCCTTTACAAAAAGCCTATACAAAAAAAAACAGTATTCATAAACGTCCAATAACGATAAAAATCTCTTATAAAGGCTTCTTAAATGAGTAACCTTCAATAAACCCTTGATAAAGCCTTTTTAAAATTTTTACTCTAATGTGAGCACAAATATTGTCAAAAATACTTCAAACTGTTTCAAAAAATATGAAAACATGGCAAAACATTTCCAAATATTGAAAATAAAAATTATAAGTGACAATTTTTTCAGAGAAGAACATAGCTTAAACATTTTTTTGACTGTTTACATGTCAAAATATTGATATAATTGTGACAAATAAATAAAAAATTATTGAATTTATCAAATTCACAAACCATTCTTGACACTGTTCCCATTTCAAATTAAGACTGTTCCTATTTTAGCAAATAAGCTGAGACAATATTTTTATGAATAACAAAATTTTAAAAAGCATTTTATTTCTAAAAAGCTTTTTGACTATTGAGAAATTAAATCTATTTCAAGATATTTTTATGAATAAGACCTTTTGAATATAAATGTTCAACTTTAAAATAATATATAAAGAGATCATTTTTATACCACTTTTTAGTATTTAAAGTTAAATAACTTAATATTATAATCTAAAAAAAAAAATTTATCGTTTTTGTTCTCTTTAACACCATTAAAAATTTTGATGAAAGCGAATTCACATCTACCATTGAAATATATGTAAGAACCGAATTAGTAGTGTCCGATCAAATATTCGGTTTCGGTTTCGGTTTCGGCCATATTGATGCCGAATAGCCGAAACTGATTAAAAGGGCCGAAACTGGCCGAAACCGAAACCGAAACCGAATATTCGGTCGGACACTAGTTCTTATGTTCTTATGTTCTTATGTTCTTATGTTCTTATGTTCTTATGTTCTTATGTTCTTATGTTCTTATGTTCTTATGTTCTTATGTTCTTATGTTCTTATGTTCTTATGTTCTTATGTTCTTATGTTCTTATGTTCTTATGTTCTTATGTTCTTATGTTCTTATGTTCTTATGTTCTTATGTTCTTATGTTCTTATGTTCTTATGTTCTTATGTTCTTATGTTCTTATGTTCTTATGTTCTTATGTTCTTATGTTCTTATGTTCTTATGTTCTTATGTTCTTATGTTCTTATGTTCTTATGTTCTTATGTTCTTATGTTCTTATGTTCTTATGTTCTTATGTTCTTATGTTCTTATGTTCTTATGTTCTTATGTTCTTATGTTCTTATGTTCTTATGTTCTTATGTTCTTATGTTCTTATGTTCTTATGTTCTTATGTTCTTATGTTCTTATGTTCTTATGTTCTTATGTTCTTATGTTCTTATGTTCTTATGTTCTTATGTTCTTATGTTCTTATGTTCTTATGTTCTTATGTTCTTATGTTCTTATGTTCTTATGTTCTTATGTTCTTATGTTCTTATGTTCTTATGTTCTTATGTTCTTATGTTCTTATGTTCTTATGTTCTTATGTTCTTATGTTCTTATGTTCTTATGTTCTTATGTTCTTATGTTCTTATGTTCTTATGTTCTTATGTTCTTATGTTCTTATGTTCTTATGTTCTTATGCTGTTATGTTCTTATGTTCTTATGTTCTTATGTTCTTATGTTCTTATGTTCTTATGTTCTTATGTTCTTATGTTCTTATGTTCTTATGTTCTTATGTTCTTATGTTCTTATGTTCTTATGTTCTTATGTTCTTATGTTCTTATGTTCTTATGTTCTTATGTTCTTATGTTCTTATGTTCTTATGTTCTTATGTTCTTATGTTCTTATGTTCTTATGTTCTTATGTTCTTATGTTCTTATGTTCTTATGTTCTTATGTTCTTATGTTCTTATGTTCTTATGTTCTTATGTTCTTATGTTCTTATGTTCTTATGTTCTTATGTTCTTATGTTCTTATGTTCTTATGTTCTTATGTTCTTATGTTCTTATGTTCTTATGTTCTTATGTTCTTATGTTCTTATGTTCTTATGTTCTTATGTTCTTATGTTCTTATGTTCTTATGTTCTTATGTTCTTATGTTCTTATGTTCTTATGTTCTTATGTTCTTATGTTCTTATGTTCTTATGTTCTTATGTTCTTATGTTCTTATGTTCTTATGTTCTTATGTTCTTATGTTCTTATGTTCTTATGTTCTTATGTTCTTATGTTCTTATGTTCTTATGTTCTTATGTTCTTATGTTCTTATGTTCTTATGTTCTTATGCTGTTATGTTCTTATGTTCTTATGTTCTTATGTTCTTATGTTCTTATGTTCTTATGTTCTTATGTTCTTATGTTCTTATGTTCTTATGTTCTTATGTTCTTATGTTCTTATGTTCTTATGTTCTTATGTTCTTATGTTCTTATGTTCTTATGTTCTTATGTTCTTATGTTCTTATGTTCTTATGTTCTTATGTTCTTATGTTCTTATGTTCTTATGTTCTTATGTTCTTATGTTCTTATGTTCTTATGTTCTTATGTTCTTATGTTCTTATGTTCTTATGTTCTTATGTTCTTATGTTCTTATGTTCTTATGTTCTTATGTTCTTATGTTCTTATGTTCTTATGTTCTTATGTTCTTATGTTCTTATGTTCTTATGTTCTTATGTTCTTATGTTCTTATGTTCTTATGTTCTTATGTTCTTATGTTCTTATGTTCTTATGTTCTTATGTTCTTATGTTCTTATGTTCTTATGTTCTTATGTTCTTATGTTCTTATGTTCTTATGTTCTTATGTTCTTATGTTCTTATGTTCTTATGTTCTTATGTTCTTATGTTCTTATGTTTTTATGTTCTTATGTTCTTATGTTCTTATGTTCTTATGTTCTTATGTTCTTATGTTATTATTTTTTAATGTGCTTTGATGCTTTTGAGTTTTGAAAACTTCCTCGCCAAAAATTTCAAGATTTTTATTTTCAGTACGATTTCCGGTAGATTTCAGGTGTCTAAATAACAGACACAACCTGATGTCGTACGTTAGTGATACATTTTTTTCTATTCAGAATATTTGTTATTAAAATTTCTAGTTATTTCAAATCTTATATATAAAACTTAAAACAGTTTAATAGTGCACAATATATCAGGCAACTTTTAGCAAAAATTATATAGAATTAGAGAATTTATTCTGACTCAATGTTAACTCTCTGTTAGTTGCTTTTACTTACCTGTGCAATTTCCTTTTTGGTGCAGCAAAAGTTCACAAAATTCATATTCACAAAATCACAACCATGACAAATTGTAACAGTTTTCTCCTCCAGTGTATCCTGTGAGCCCAATGTAACAATTTGCCGTAATTTAGCATCCTGCAAATAAGAGATATATATATATAGAGAGTGTGAGCGTACAAAGAACCAACAATATTCATAATCATCATAAAATACAATTACAAAAAAGCAAACAAATTTATAGAATATATGTGTGCTTTTTAAGGATAAAGCAGAAATAATGGCTGCTTATGTACATATCCTGTACAAAAGCTATTCATAAAAACCATATAAACAATATTTTATTGCATACATTAAGGCGAAACTGCCACAAGAATTCTCAATAATAACAACAGTAAAAAAAACCTATGTTTGAGGCACACTGCAAAAGGCAGTGTAAAAAACAAAAAAGCCGCAAAAAACCCAAAAACCAACGGATGTGAACAAATAACAAACCTCGGCCAGGATATATGCAGTGATGCGTGCTGGTACAAGCAGAGAGTGGCCAGAGCAGCACTTTACGCAATAAATTGCAACAATAAATTATGTTGCGGCACAAATTATCGACATACCAACATTGCAGGAAGTTACGCAAAACAACAACAACAACAATAAGCTAAAGAATGTCCTTCGCACAATTTGTTATGCAAGCTATGTAGCTATGTTAAAAATTTGTCTGCTCCGTAAATGAAATGCAAAGATATAAGAATAATTCGTGCGTCATAAAATCTCATTTAAACTTGAACACCAATGATTGAGCAAATTATTAGAATTGCTTATTAAGACAAAAGTCAAGAAGCGGGAAGGCAAAACCGAAAAGGAAAAAAAAACAAAAACTTTATGAAAACGTAAGCAGCAATGAAGCTTTTGCAGAGCAAAAACAACGTCATTTATGAAATATTGAGAAAATAAAGTTTGAAAACGAATGAAATTTTGCTTAAATTCAGGCAGCAGCAGAAGCAGCAAAATAAATGCTGCACAAAAAGGACACTCACTCACTGAGTGAGTACTTTGTTGCTGCTTTAAATTGAGTTAATGTATTTTTGCTTGGCACTCATTGAGTGCGTTTTATGATGGCAAAAAGTTTGATTATGTCTGTTCGATTATGAATGGAGGTAAGAGAGCAGCAAGAAAACAAAAAAAAAAAGAATAACATAAAAAACAGGACACTTTGGTCATTGCTGCTGTGAAATGAATTTTGCTTAATTAATTTTGTGAATTAATCAAGCGTAAAGAGCGATTGTGTTGCAGCATGAAGTAGGCAGGTAGTTGAGCAGGACAATTTCCTTTTCACCGCTAAAACACCAAAAAAAGTTATGAAACTCAAGGACCTGTTTTGATAATGTCAATTATAAATGCCGAAATATTTGCATAATGATAAAATTTGAATGGCTGAAAAAAACTGTCCAATTTTTGGAAATATTTTATTAATTTCTAAAGTGCTTCAAGGATATTTAAGTAACTTTTTGTAAAGTTTATGTTAACATGAAACGATTTTTTAAGATTTTCAGAAATATTTTTGGAAAGTTAAGAGTGCTTGAAGGATATTTTGGCTACTTTTTGCGAAGTTTGTGTTGAATTTTGAACTTTAGTTTTTGACATTGTTTTTTTTTTCATATTTTATGAATTTATTTTTTGTTTTTTAAATATTCAGAATTTTTCAAGATTTCATTAAGTTTTTTTCAATAATGTCTCTTACGAAAATTTATTTATTTTTGAGTGTAGTCTGAGAATTTATTAAATTTGAGGAATAAAAAATAAAGTAAAATAATTTTTTATATATGGGCATTTCCATGGTGTCGAACGTGACTGTTGTACACATTTCAAGTGAAAAATATATCATAATAAAACAAATTTAAAAAAAAATAAAAGGGGAGCCTTATAGCTCTAAAGAAACTATGCATAAGTCAACAAAAATATTTATTCAAACATAATAATAAAAAACTTAAAAAATGTTCATGAGTATGGTTTTGTGTAAGTATAATAAACATCTACACTGTACAACAAAACTGAAGTTTTTGCAAATCCCAAGAAGTTTCACAACGGTTTCCTAAAATTTTGGGTTCGCTGAATCCGAATCTGAAGTCAGAATTTTCGGGTCACCATAGGTTTTCGAACTACAGAGGAGGCAAAACCCTAACCTCCTATTGTTAATGAAATTAATATGACCGACCCCCATTACTTGTTCAAGAGGAACATTTTGTGCCTTGGAACCCATCCCCTCTAACCCCTCCGTATGGAGGCTCCCATACAAATTTTATGATTTTTATATATTTTTTATGTGAACTTTTTTATTTAAAGAAAAAACTAATTTTATTAATATTCG
Source organism: Tetanocera ferruginea (assembly GCA_958299015.1). Classification (NCBI taxonomy): domain Eukaryota; kingdom Metazoa; phylum Arthropoda; class Insecta; order Diptera; family Sciomyzidae; genus Tetanocera; species Tetanocera ferruginea. Next base: position 146,791,268 of record OY282641.1, read on the forward strand.
AAATTCAACAAATTTTCTGTTTGCCTATTTATAATTATAATAAAAACATTAAAAATAAAAAGAAAATTAATTTCAAGCAAAGTTTTTATATTCAAATAAATTAGTATTAATGAAATTTGTTTTTTTTAAATAAGATTTTCATATAAAATTTATGCAAAAATAAAAAAAATTTGTATGGAAGCCCCATACGGATTGGTCGGAGGCGATGGGTTCTAAGGCAAAAAATGTTCCTCTTGAAAAAGTATTTGGGTCGGTAATATTGATTTTATTAACAGTAGGGGGTTAGGGTTCTGCCACCCTTGTAGCTCGAAATCCTAGGGTGACCAGAAAATTCTGAATTCAGATTTGGATTCAGCCAACCCAAAACCTTAAGAAACCGTTGAGAAACCTCTTGGGATTTTTTGAGTGTTGTACCGTGTCTATTTTTGTTTGTTTCATCGTTGTTTGTGCTCATCTACATTTAAAATAAGAATTTGTTACGTGCGTATTTTCATTATTAATTGATCTATGTAAGCAAAAAAATAATTAATTTTCAATTTCTCATTTACCATGTCGCTCGTGACCAACTTTATACAAGTTTTTATTTTTTTACCGGTTCACTTTTGTTTTAAAGTCGCAAGAATAAACTGAATTTAAGATAATTATTTTGTCAGCTTACTGCATGTTCTTCCGACGCACTGAGGAAAAATTTTCTTTTTGCATGTCGAACGTGACAACGAACTAAACGAAAAAGCAAACCAAAAATTTACCGTTGTCTTTAATTGCGTGGTTACTTATGATTTTGTTTTTTCGTTCTTTATACTCCTAGAAAGATTTGAGCAAGCAAAAGTCAATGCATTATGTTTCTGTTTAATAACTGTTATAAAGACAAGACATACCAAAGAAATATCAAAATAAGCAATACTTCACATTTGCGCTCTTTGCATCCGAATATTTCGCAATGAGATATGAATAAATGTAAAATGCATTTGAATCACTTAAATTTGTATGTTTCCTTATGTGAATAAGACAGCAAACATTGTTATCAAGAACTTTTAATTTTTTCGTTTCGGTTGACTTCTTGGTGGAAATGCCCATATATAAATATTTTATAAAATTATACTGAAATATGCACTCGACTGGAGAATATATCATAAATATAACTGCGAATGAAAAAATAAATATTTGTGTTCCCAAAGGATTTCTTTAAGTTTTTCAAAGCATTGATTAACTGCAGGATATACTATTTTTTCTTAGGTTTTCTGTAGGTTTTTTCTTAGGTAATAATCTTTATAGACTAAAAAACTTACTAAATTGATTCTGAATCCTTTTAGAATATTTTGGAAATCTTTTGAAGCTACTTGATTACTCCACTTAACCCTTTCGCAAGAATGGACAGTTTAAGCGTGCATACTTTTAGGCTAATATTTATTGCTACCATTAGTAAAAGCACTGTAATAGCAAGAATGAACAGTTTGAGCGATATAAGGTGCGAAACGTGATATATGCGTTTTTTATATAAAATTTTAAATGTTTGCTAAATTAATAACTCCACAAATCGAAAATCTTAAATTCCTTTAAGGGGGGACATGACATTGGCCGTTTTTTGAAATAGACTTATTTTTATAATTTTATATTTTATTAAATATTCTTAAGATTCTAAAATTCATGGAAAAATTCCTGCGGGTACAAAAGTAACAGCCGGATTAGTGAGAGCGCATTTTTATTTTTCTTCGCATTTTTCTTTGTTCACAAAGTTTGAACGCGTTTATCTCGAAACCATGTTTTTCGTACTGGTGGCGGTACTAGCCAGTTCATTTTTTGACGAATTTTTTTTTTTTTTTTGTATTTTTGAAACTTGATTTACTATCGTATGACACTAGCTTTTTTTTATTTTTTTTTCAATTTTTTATGAATTTTTATAGTTAATATTTTTTTCGAAAAAACACACTTTCAAATTTGGAACATCACCAAAAATTGAAAAAAATTGTTTAAAAAAAAGCTCCTGTCATACGATAAGCAATTTTGTTTAGATTTAAAACAGTCATTTTTTTCTCTGCCGCCAGTTTGGAGCTCTATAAAACCATGTTGTAGTGAAAAATATATTTTTTTTTTTTCTTATAATTTGCTCAATTTTCTACAATAATAAAAACAAATTTTGGAAAAATGTTTGTTTTTGACTGAGTTATGAATTTTTAGAAAAAGGTCTGTTTTCTCTGCCGCGAATGTTATGTCCCTCCTTAATAGAAAATTTATAACCAACATCAATCTAGCAGTGTCGAAAGGGTTAAGCAAATTTTAAATTTTCGCACTGTTCCTTAGCCTTTTTACAAAAGTTTTACTAATATAGCATAGCATGTTAGCAACTGTTTGATTTGTCATTCACTGAGCGTTCTACTCTGCAGGCTTTTATAAACGTCCTTTCAACATGCTAACGAGGCAAATTCATTAAAATTGCAATCAACGTTCAGGTCCTTACGATGTGCAGATAATAAACGAAACCTCCATAGAAGCATTAAAAGACGTACACATACACACACTGAAACATAAATGCAAACAAAAACGCATTTTACACACACACACACATACACACACACTCAGACAAACTTCACGCTGCGCTGCCACATACAACATACACACTCTCACACAGTTAAGGCAACAAAAGCACTCTACTCAGCTTTAGCTTATCAGCTAATTTTGTAGAACTGCAGCAGCGGCAGGCAGCACTATAGCAATAGAAGCAACAACAACAACAAAAAATCGGAAGCCAACATTAAAGGAAGCGGCACTCATACTAAAACCTGATTGCAAATGACGATTAGTTATGCTCTGTGCATCCTGCACGCTTTGCCAACGACATCTATTTTTGCAAGGGACTGTTTATAGCTGCATGCTTAATATGTGTGTCTGTGTGTATCACACGCATATAGTGTGCATTGAACGTGCATTTTTGATGCCTTGCACCCACCCCCCACAGAGCTGCTTTCAGCTTAAAATTCAAAGCGAGCGCATGTCATGCATGCAAACTGTACAAGCGTAGGATATTCAAATAGCTCGATCTACGCTAGAGACCAACGAGCAGCAAATGGCTGCTGTCTTTGTTTGTTTTTTGTTATCTCTTTTGTTTTGATATTTTGCTGTTATTGCTTTAGTTGTTTTTGTTATTGTTTTGACTGTTGACATTATGTCATTGAATTTGAATTTGAATGCAATAGAAAATGAATCCTGCAGCATGTCTTTCTTTCAACACCTCTCACTCAAGTTGACGCTCGTTTCATATCAACCCACATCAAACACTAACATAGTTCAAGACCTATTTCAAATTCATATTGAGATGTTGTAAAACGTACGTAAAGCGAAGATGAGGTGACTTTGTAGCTTGACGTTCTTATGACATTGTGCCATATTTTTGTGAAGTTTGCTTGTGTGCTTAGTAACAACAGCAGGATCAGCAGCATTCAATGCAGTTGAATGATGGGCATGATGAGCTCAAAGAAAGACCAGTTGTTCTGTTTGTATGAAATCGGCTATTTAATACTGTTGCTCGTTTGTGCAACAGAGTCATTGTTAGGTCTTTTAATGTTGTCAATATTGTGGTAATGAGTGAAAGTCCGTTTTGGATAAATTTAAGGACTTTAAAACAATTTGTTTATATAACCTTTATTTATTTATCAAGTACAATAGTTCACCTTTTATGAGCAAAAACCCTTTTGAACCAATATTTCTTAAACGAATTCTCGAAAGTTGGCGGTTCGAAATTCATCGTAGAGCAAAATACGGCCAAGTTGGTTGAAATGCTTTAAGTTTTCAGTTATTCAATACCGCTTCGTAACAAAAATCTCATCCCATACATTTCACTACGCCTTACTATATATATATCTTTAACATTTTAAGACGCAACGATTGGAAACTTCATGACTACTTTCGGTGAAGCTTCATAAGCATAAAAACCAAAAATTGTGCCGCTAGAATTCAGTTCGAAGAAGAAATTTGTCTTTTTATTATCTCGACATCGAAAGTTACCTGTTGGACCTTTACCATTAGCTCAGGAAACATCATCAATATCATCCGGAGCAATCAAATCTGACACTTCTGCTACAACATGCTACAAATAAGGGTTGTCTTTAAAGTCTTGTGCCTAAACGGTGGTAAAACGGTTCAGTGAGTTTGAGAGTGATCCACATTCTCTCCAAACCTAAGTTCTTGGAGTTCATTCAAAAACGTCTAATGTTAAAAAAATCGTTGTCGTGCGTGAACGATTGGAGTCAGACCGGCATATTACAAGTAGAGACAGAGTTATTCTTTGACGTTAATGGCACTAGCATACGTTTGATTTAAGACGACAATTTTAGACGACAAACTGGCATATCCAAAGTTTGTCGTCTGCAACAGGTTCATGACGTTGGAGGCCAGAATTTTGTGTAAAAATACAGCAGAAGTGGTTGAAATGCGTCTATGACATCGTAGCAGTCAGTATGACAAGTCAGGATTCGATCTCCAAAAGATAGTAGCTAAACACTGTTTGTGTCTTTAACATCTTGACATCTTAACTGGTGAACAAAAGCAGCCGTAAGATTTTTCACAAAAATCACTCATGTCGCAACCACTTGAGCAACGAAGAACTGTTACTTGTAATACTGACTAGTACACAACCAGTTGTATTGGCAAAAGTCTTCGGAGAATTGAGAAAAACCATTGCCTAAGGAAAATGAACTTCCATCACGGAACTGCGAGCTCCCATACAAGCATTTTTTAAACTCTCAACGTGGATTGAAAACAGCACCGATATGGAACCCAATGACCCAATGACTTTTCTCATTTTAAGTAGTTGAGTGGGTTTCAAAACCAATATTTTTTCGTTACCTTATTAATTAGTACAATATCTTGAGAACATTCTCACCAAATTTTAATTGTAGTAACATTTTATAGAGGTATTACCTCTTACCTACACTCTGAAAAAAAAACACATATCTTTCTCCGATCAAAAATTTCTCTATTTTCGATAATAGCAATTCTCTCTTTTTCAAATAAAATTTTCTTCAATTTGAATAAATTTTCACATTTTCAAAGAAAAATTTGCTTCACTTGTGGGAAATGGAAATATTTCAATGTCTCTGATAATGAGAAGTATTTTTCTCGCACAAAAAATTGTCATTTATAGAGAAAAATTTATTGAAAATGAAAAAATGTTCCTATATTTTGATAAAAAAATTCACTATGAGAAGTTTTTGCTTCAATAAAAACAAATAATTTCTCAAAAATGAAAAGTATTTTCTTTAAAAACGAAACAATTTTTACGTATTTATCTTTTTGATAAAAGCTTTTTTTTTCATTTTTACTGAATTTTTAGGATTACATTTAAAGAAAAGCATTCTCTGGAGCAAAGTTTATACAAAAACAAAAAAACAAATTGGCCATTTCAGCCCTTGAAAGGACTTTGACCGAGCTTCTTATGATGAATTGTGTTGCGTGTGTTATTAAATGTTTGCACACAATTGACCGAGAACTGGACCTACATGTTTTATGCCGACTCCGAACGGCTAAAGTTCATGTTCTCAACAAGCTTTACATGGCATTGTTTACTCTCTGAGGTTTGCCATTGTCTGCAGAGAGGTGGTGACCGATCAGAAAAAATTTTTTATTGAAAAAACTTTTCGCCACGGCTGGGGATCGAACCCGGGCTCCGAGCATGCTAAGCCACACACTTAACCTGCATGCCATAGTCACCACATACGGTCACCGCCGCAAAGTTTATACAATTTTTCTCTAAATATGATGCCATTTTTATCATATCCCGAGAAACTTTTTCCGAGGGAATGATATGATATTATCAGCCTGAATTTCACCGCGTTTTTCTTGAAAATTATTTTTAAAATTGGTTGTAATGATTTCTCAAAAAAATTTTCAAACGATCTTGTTCAAGTTTCGAAAATTTCTTCAAGATAACTCCAGTGTGCTTGATTGCAGAACTCTTATTTTTTTCATAAAAATTAATTTAACAATATAATACCTGGACACAATTTTACCAAAAAATTTTGGGACTTTTTGTTTACAACTTCGCCAAAAATTTAAATTTTAAGTCTTCTTTTTTTATTCTTCCAAGCACTTTTTCAAAGCCTTACATGTACTAAATACTAACATTTAGTATTTGGTTTTTATTTTTAAATGAATTGGTCATAAGTTATTCCGACAACACTGAGAGAACATGTTTCTGAGGGTAAAGAGAAATAAAGTGCCAATGGCTTAGACTGATGTCAGAGTGAGCGCTACAAGCGAAGCGATACTTGAAGCTTTGCTATTAGATGCTATAAACAATGCTATTCTATGTCAGAGTGAAAGCGTTTTTTCTTAGGCTCATGTCAGAATGAGCGCTATTAGCGAGGCGTTACTATAACGCTCGTCGGAGCTACACAGCTTTCCCTTTGTTTTTCTACGAAAATAAGATGTCAGAGTAAAAGCGATGCTAGTTATAAGCTATATGAAGCTACTTTGAAAGCTTCAAGCATTCAATCGATGTTTGAAATCATTTGTATGAAATTTGAAGCTTAAAACTGAATGATTCTGCATTTCTAGTAATAAAAAACGCTTTCACTTTGACATAGAATAGCACTGCTTATAGCATCTAATAGCAAAGCTTCAAGTTTCGCATCGCTTATAGCGATAACTTTGACATCAGCCTTACCAAAAATGCTGAATTATTCAGTTTTATATTTCAAATTTCATATGAATCTTTTCAAACATCTATCGAACGCTTGAAGCTTTCAAAGTAGCTTCATATAGCTTATAGCATCGCTTTAACTATAAGACCTTTTGAATTTTTTCATAGAAAAACACAGACAAAGGTTTTTAGCTTCGAATAGCTTTTTCGCATCGCTTGTAGCGTTAAATCTGACGTCAGATTTAAAGTTTAAAATTTTTAAATAAAAATTTCACAAAGTACCTGTCAAATATGTTATGAATAAAATATTTTATTTGATATATTAGAAAAAAAACAAATAGGAAAATATGCTTTATTTCAGCCTTTGCAACCCTCTAAGCCCCTTAAGGGACAAATGCGTGGTTACGATAATTTTTCTACGGCCAAACAGGCTGCTGAGGTTTTCAAAAACCTTGTATCAGACTTACTAACTTACACTACAGTACTTATGGTACAGAGTGTCAAAACTATTTCAAAAATTAGTTCAAACGAAATGTATTGATTATCATGGAGAATACTTGGAAAAAATAAAATCAATTTCTTAGAATTTCAAAAGTTTTGACAAAAATAAAAATGAGCGAAAGTCATATAAAAAGAAGAAAACTAGGCAAAGAGCATTTTTGTGGGAAAAGACAAGGCACCGAGAAAAATGATTATTTTTAAATTTTTCTTAAAAAAACCAGCTCAGTCTTGGAAAAATTTTTGAGTGCACAGAATTGTTGGTATTTTAATAATGGTTTCTATATTTTAAGCAATAAACATTAAAAATTATTATTTTTAATAATGGTTTCTATTTTTTAAGCAATAAACATTAAAATTAAAAATAATTATTATAAAGTGATTTATATTTTTTGTTCTGAAATAAAAACCGTTTTAAGATTTTTATTTTTGTGCTCATAAATAAAAATCATTTTTGATTTGTATTATTTTACTCACAAATAAAAATAATTTTTTTATTATTTTGCTCAAAAATACAAATTATTTTGGATTATTGTTATTTTTTTGCTCACACAAAAAAAAAATCATTTTTCAATTTTTATATGTGATTTTTATTTTTAGTGCTAAAATTAACAACTCATTTCTTGACTTTTATTTGTTTTGATCAGATATAAGAATTACCAAAATTGTAAAAAGAAAGTCTGTGATGTATATTTGTTTTTCTGAGCAAAAAAAAAAAAAAAATAAAAATCCTAAGATAACTTATACATCTGAACAAAAAACAAAAAAAAAAAAAAATCCAAAAAATTAATAAGTAAAATAATTAAAGATGAACAACTGAGCTTTATTTCGGACCAAAAAAAAAATCAAAAAATTAGTTTAAGTTTTAAGTCGATTTTTTAATAAGAAATCAAAAAGTTTTTTGTGTAAGTTTTAACCTCAAAATATATGTGTAAGTTTTCAAAATGATATGTTATGTTTTACTCACTTATACGCATTTTAAAACACATATAAAAAAAATGTTTTGATTATTTTGCTCAGAAATAAAAAAATATTTTTGATTATATTTTTGCTCATACAAAAATTTGATTTTTGTTTTTTTTTTTTTTTGTTCAAAAATAAAAATTAATTTTTATTTTTTAATTTTATTTTTGGTTTTGGCTAAAAATTAAAAATCAGTTTTTGTTTTTTTTTTTTATCAGATATAAAAATCATTTTTATATCTTTACCAAAATTGTAAAAAAATGTCTTGTAAAAAGAAAGCCTGTGAAGTTTTTTTTTTATTTCTGAGCGAAAATAAAAATCCTAAAATGATTTATATATCTGAAAAAAAAAAAAAATCCAAAAAATGATCTTAATTTCTGAGCAAAATAATAAAAGATGAACAACTGAGCTTTATTTCGGACCAAAAAAAAAAAACCAAAAAATGATTTTTATTTTTTAGTCGATTTTTGAACGAATAACTAAAAAAAAAATAAAATGTGTAATTTTTAACCTCAAAATATATGTATGAGTTTTCAAAATGATATGTTATGTTTACTCACTTATACGCATTTTAAAAAATTAAAAATTTTTTTGAAAGTGTCACGTTCTTTTAAGGGATTTTCTGTTTTGATGTCATCATTTTGTATGGGAGGTAGTTAGGATTAGTTTTCATTCGATTTTTAAAATTTTCAAACTCACAGTAAATATTTAAGATCAAAAAGATTATGTTTAAAATAACAAGTCAATAAATTCATGTTTGCAGAATTTAAAGAGATTTTAACGATTTGAAAAAGGCACTTTGTATGGGAGATGGGCATGGTTTTCATTCGATTTGAATTATTTATAAACTAATTGTGCTAATTTAAGATCAAAGCTTTTGAGTATTGTGGAATTTCAAGCGTTTTTATCATTTTGGCAAGTCACTTTGTATGGGGGCTAGGCGTGGTTTTCATCCGAGTTGACCCATTTTTTAGCTTGATCTTAATTTTTTAGAAAAAAAATTTGACTAGATTACATGTATTCATGACTAATGACTTTAGTCATGACTAACGTAATGTAGATTACATGACTACATTACATAGATGCACAAACAGGCGGACAGATGGACAAACAGGCGAACAAGGCTAAATTGACTCAATTGGTAATGCTGATCAAGAATATTTGTACTTCTCTATACCTACCACACCTCTTTAATGAGCGTTATAAGCGTATAAAAACTACACATCATAAACATTTTTAAACCTGCAATCACTGTAGTATGAACCGTTAACCATCGCAACTCTCGCCCAAAAATCAAACGCTCAAACGTCATGTCATTATTCTGACATCGTGTAAACGAACAATATTTCAAGCATCACCTTAAAAAAACAAAGCGACAAATACGAAATGGAACCGGTATTCAATGCATTAAAAATTCAAAGGGTGATAAATTATACTAAAATTTTAATTCATTGATTTTTGACTAGAACAATACTAGACAGGTTGTTTTGTTGGAAAGTCTTAAGCCGCGTGCATAGTAAACGCTGATTCAGACAGGTAGGTAGACAGGCAGTGGGAACAAGAGAGATAGATCTATCTGTATCTATCTGTATCTTGTTTTTTCACACAGATTTCAGACTGCCTGTCTGAATCGGCGTTTACTTTGCACGCAGCCTTACACTGCAAGGAAGAAATAACAAAAAGTTGGTCAGGTAGTTAGATAGCTTGATACCACTGTGCGACTGCTTTTTCAGGCTGGAATGATTTAAGCACCCTTCCTAAAGTAGACGTTTCAAAATCACAAAAGTGTCCGATAAAGTTGCTTAGCAATCATTGGCCGTGTTACCAATCCAGAAATTTTTATTTTGTTCTTGCTTTTGTTAAGATTCTTTTGTTGCTCTCAAAATAAAATTTTAGAAAAATATTTGCAAAAGTTTTTGCAAAAGTTCTTTACAACAACACTAATATTGTTCTAAATTTTTAAGAAGAATTATGTAAGTAAGTTTTGTTCGGAACATAAAAACGTACACAAAAGTGCATAAAACACAAAACAAGCGCAGAACGATTTTAAAACACACACACACATACACACATACGCGCACTCAGCTACAAATGCAAATAAGCTGCTGCAAATAATTCTCTGAGGATGCGGTTGCGGTTGTGGTATCTTCTGTTTTAAGCTTAATTAAACTTATATCTATCTATGTCTACATGTCTGCCAGATATGCATGTGTAGATATGTGAATCCACTAGAATAACGATGCAGCATAGTTATGCATCATGAGCTGCAGCTAAACAAACATCACAGCCGTTTTGGTCTTTGTTTGTAATTATAGCGAATTATGCCTAGTTAAGCTTGTGCAAAGGATAACAATGAGGCCGGATACTGCTTGAATACTGCATGGTTTAGGTCAAATGAATGGACTCCCAAAAGGCGCACAGCAAACTACAACATAACATACACATATAAAATGCAGAACAAAAGTTGAACTATTTTTGAAAAATAAAAAAAAAGAAATAAATTTCGAAAACTGCTGCAAATCCCTTGACTTGACTTTTAATGAACTGCCTTCGAATTATACTTTTAGCAAGTAAATGTCGACGCATTTTGTTGTAATGTTTGCATTGTTATAAAAAGTTAGTATGTGTGCTTTGAAGGCACTGCAGAATGTTTTGCCAGCTACTTGCTTGATTGTCAGAAACTTAAAAAAAAATAGGAAAAGTCAAAACTAAAAACTGTTTAACATCAAGCAAGCATAAAAAACACATGCACGACAAGAAAGAACCCACACTAAATGACTGTGCAAATAACACAAGTACGATTATTTGAAACGTGTTGCGATTTGAAAAACACACTACTTCCGTTTAGTTGGTTTTGGTCAAAGAAAGCTTTTAACTTCTTTTTCTTCTCAAAAAAAAAAAAAAAAAAAAAAAATAAAACAATCAAGAGGTGCTATGGTTGCCTCCAATTTGATCTGTGCGACAACTCACAAAAGACTTAAATGCTGTTGACAGTTCCACACATGTTGAGAATGCTAAGTGGTGTCATTGATTTTTCTTATCGCCAGCCATTGTTCCGAAATGGCTTCTTTTGTTAATGAAAATTTATAACAAAACGTTGTGTTATAAAAAGATATTAATTTAAAAAAAGAAAACACTCAGTAAAAACTCGCTAAGTATATGCATTAAAAAAAAAGATGAAAACAAAAATACTGTTACTTAAAACTTGTAAATATTATTTCTGCAGCATGTTTGTATTTGTGTTACTGGAAGTGGCACACACACACATAACACACACACACACACACGTTGCGTTCAGTTTATGCAGCACATGTGCCACCACCATAAAAAAAAAGTTTCAAATAACTTTGTTTACTACATTTTTCAGCAGTCATCAGCGTAAAAATATTAATGAAAAATTTTACCATTTTTCAGAAAAATATTTCATAAAGTTTGATTTGCTTAAACAATGCGAGTAAACAGTTGAATGCGTGAGGGGGAGATAATACAGTATTCAGTATAAAGTACTGTATAAATACAGTATAAATTATATGCATTTATAAAGTTAAATTCATATATTTGCAACTTAACATTTTTTAATAATAATTTTAGAGCATTTTTTCAGGTTTTACAGTTGACAGTTAAAATTACTCATAACGTCTGGGATATAAGTTTAATGATACAAAAAAAGGACAAAGAACAAAACAGGGTAAGTTTCAAGAACCCAAAAATAATTTGGAAGTGCACAACCAAGAAAATTTGGATACATAAATTTGTGACATGTAATTAATTTGAAAGCAAGTAAGGAAATCCTAAGTCGGTCTAGCCCGATTATGTTATACCCTACAATATTACAACAAATAGAAATAAAATCTTAATTTTTTAAAATTCATGCATATCTTTAAAGTTTTATACAGTTCAGTGTGATTGATTGTGGTTTTTATGGAAAGAGGACGTGTTCGTGGGCCAATATATATTGTTTTGCACATATTTTTGTTTCGATAAAACATCTTTACATACCAATTTTTGTCTTTGTAGTTCAAATATTGACCACTTTATATTATTTTTGAAATTGTGGGTTTTATGGTAGGTGGATGTGTTCGTGAGGGATTAATTCCATTTTTTGTGTACATTTTATTTTTTATATAACATACTCAAATACTAAGAATTATCTCTGTGACCTTTATATAGTGGCCTCTAAATAGTGATTTAAATTTTGTGGTTGTATGAGAGGTAGGCGTATCCGTTAGTGGATTTCAAAAATATTCAATAATACAGATCCGTGGGTCTATGTGAACATGTGTCTCAAGTTTCTCATGAGCTGACGCTGCTCAAGAATATGTTTTCTTTTTTATACCAGACATGCTTATATCAAAGTGTTACATAAGTTTGCACAAAATTAATATACCCTGACCTTAAGGTAAGGGTATAAAAGGTAATCAGAATTCAACACACAACCAATCTTTAAAGAGTTTAAGTCATGAAATTTTTTAATTTTGCCATTTTTTTTTCCAAAACGTAACAAAATATATCTACGCAATTGCAAAATTTATTTATTATTCCAAGTTGGTTTTGTCGAATATTGTTTAAAGTAGCTCCAAAGGTTAGTGAGCTGCAGAAATCGCTGAAGACTGCTGATGACTTGGTGTAGCGACCAACGAAACAGTTGTTCAATCTGCGTAGTCAGTCAGTAGTGATTACTTTCCTGAGACTTATTTGTTGATTTGATTATTTTCTAAAGCAAATACATACATATGTATAACACGAGCTTAAATTTAAACGAAACTATTAAAATAGTCAGGAGTTGAATAGATTTAGCTTTATATTTCAAAAATGACATACAAAACTCAACTGTATTCTCTGGGGTTTGTCAAAGAGGTGACGGTCTATCAGAAAAAATTAATTCTATTGATAAAAAATAAATAAAAGTTGAGCTTAAAACTCAAAGCTAATAAGACCTGATCAAAATCTGCGTAAGCTCTTGACTTTCAAAAAATCACTGGAATAACAGTTTTAATAGTACTGAAAAATATTTTCCAAAAGTTAAAGAACCTTGAGGTCATTAAAAATATCAAAAAGCATTGTTGGTTTTATGCACTTAATTGAAATGCGTGCAAATGAACCGCGTAAATTTTGAGTTCTAATCGTATCTTATAATGCAAGGTAATACCGGTAGACATTATAAATATCTTAAAATACTTCAGTGCGCGTCCATTTTGTGAAGAGTTTAATACTCCACTAGTCCTTGTAGTGAGTGTACGTAGCAAACCTAAGGATTTGCTTCCTCAATTGGTTCGACACTCGAGTTGTTCGAATATTGTAGAGAGAAGTAATTATCTTGAGAGAGTTGGTAGCAGATCTAAGCAGGTGCTCTCTCCACTGGTTTTACCATTTATCAAGAGTGGCATTTATTTTGAGTAGTGGTTATGTTTAGAGAGTACGTAGCATAGCAAACGGTTCGTGAAAAGTTTTATTTCTAATTAAAACAGGTTAAATTTAGGATTCTAAATATATTGCCCTATATTGCCCTCTAGATATTTTTTTTTTTTTTTATATCTTCAATACACCTAACAATTTAGTATAAAGGATATATATTTTTGATCTAGAGGATAAATTTTTTTGGGTCTTAAGGTATTTTTGTTCCCATTAGGGATAAAACTTATTTTTGAATATTTTTGATCTTCGAAAATGAACGTGCACCGAAGAAAAAAGACCAATAATTTTAGACATATATACAGGGTGTGCCGCAGCTGAGTGCAACTATATACGGTGGTGAAAGGTAATGTCGAGTTGAGAAAAAAATTGTATGGGAGGGGGGAGGGGGGGTCTATTTTCACATTCTTAGGAGCTACATAGTTAATAAGTATTTCACGATTTTGATTCAAATTATTGTTCCCAGCACAAAAACTAACTTACAGAAAACTTTGAAAATTTTTAGAGCTCATTGTAAAGACAATGAAATTTACTTTCTAGCGGTAATCAACAAACCCCACCGACTTAACCGTTCCTGAGCTGTGCTCGTCTGAAGATGAAATCAATCGGTGTAAACAACAAAATTTCATCTTTGAGTCCAAATTTCTCAGAATTTCATGTAATAAATCAAATTATTTTTCATAATAAATCTTATAACCAGTGTGGCCACGACCTGAAAAAAAAGAAGCTAAATTGGCCAAAAAAAGAAGTCAAAAAAAGCTAAAAGTTTTGAAAAAAGAAGCTAAAAAAAATCTAGATTTTTCATACAACTTCAAGTTTTATTTTCGTTTTAACATAACATTCATTTTTAATATAGGTACATCAGTATCATAGGTACAAATTTGTAAAAAGCAAAAAATCATATGGTATATATTTATAAAGCAAAATAATACCAGCCTTTTTAATTCAGAATGACTTACTTTTCATTAATTAAACTAACTTTTAATTGCATTAACTTTCATTTCATCATTTAAATATAAATGAAAATAATATGTATATTGAATTGATGTATATTGAGTCCTATTAAGAATAATTTGCTCATGGGAATAGTAAAAAGGAGTTCTCATTTTTAAGACAGCAGGATACAGACATCACAAATTATGTTAAAAGTTTTAAAAAAACACTCATGAATATTCACGGCTGATGAACAAATTTGTTTAAAATTTTCCAAAATTTCTTGAGCCTTAAAAATGGGCATCTCCTTTTTCCAATTCTCGGGAGAAATTTTAAATGAAATTGAAGGTTTGAAAAATTGATCACTGTCGTGCTAGGAACTTATATTATTTCAACATGGTTTATATCTCAGATATAATTATTCCCTCTTCATCAGATAAATCGGAGGAACTGAAGCTTGCATAAGCACTACGTGAATCTAACAGACGTATGAGATCATCAGTTACCTCAAAGTCATGACAACATTTTTGTAATCTTTTCAGTGAACATGGAATATTAAGCAACGAGTTAGGCATTTTAATTTTAAATCTATTTTTTTGCTTAGTTTTTACAATTTTCATTGCACTAAAAAGCGTTACTAAGTGGTAAAACTAAAAAACTGAAAACCAAATTGACGAGCTCAGAAAAGGATTTTCAGGCAGCGAGTTTTAAAAGTGCTTTACTTTTACCCAAAACTCAATTGTAGAGGACAGGCTTGACCATTTACGTGTCAACAGTTTTCGCCATTGAAGCTCAATCGAGGTAACTTCGTCTGCGGAATATTTGGACTTTTCATTTGCAAAATGAGAAAATATATTTGGCTTAACAACGTTAATAGAATTTTCAATAGAAACAGAATCGATCTAACATTTATTTACATGTGAAACGAGAGAGCTCTTAAGGGCCCAGCGTTGCTGCCAGATGCAAATTTTCATGACTACACACTAAAAAATTTGTATAGAATTTTTACACCGATCAGTGTTCCAGGGAGTCCTACACCGTTCGGTGTTAAAAAAAACACCGTGTCAAAATGCTAGAATTTTATATCCGAAAGGGGACATTTTTTCACACCGATCAGTGTTAATAACTAAATATCCGAAGGATGTTTGTGTCAAACCCTGTCAGGTGTTTATTTAGAATACGCAAAATTATGATTTTTTTCAACACCGAAAGGTGTAAGTTTTTACTATTCGGAAATATGTGTTTTTAGAATTTTAATATATTCATTCAAAATGCTAAAAATAATGTTATACCAAAAATAATGGCATTAATGCTCGAAATTTAGATTGGATTTAATTCTATTTAAACCGTTTTTTTTATTTTATTACTTTAATGTCAATTTTGGCCAGAACTGATTTCACGAACATGACTGATAATTCTGGACTTTTATTTTCAGTCTTGTGAAATTTCAATTTTCAATTTGTTTGTCAATGCTAACGTGATTTCCATATTGCTTTTCTTCTATGCCTTTCTTATTTTACACCGATCGGATAAGTTTGTCATATCACACCAGGTAAGCGGTGTAAATAAACACCGTTCGGTATAAAAAATGTAAATATTCGCTCACCGGTGTAAATTTGTTTTGGAAATTTTTTAGTGTGTACTTATTTTTGCCTTACAGTGTTGCATTTAAAAGGCACATTTTTTAATTGTTAATAAATCTAAAAAAGGCTGTTTTCTAAGTAAAAAAAGGCTAAAAAATCACGAAGCTAAATCGTAAATTTTGAGGCTAAACCGCAAATAAAAAGGCTAAATCTAGCCTCGAAAAGGCTAAAATGGCCACACTGCTTATAACTTATTCAATTCTCTTTTCAATGACACTTAAGACATAAACATATCTCTAAAAATAAAAAAGTTGACTGTACTAAAAATATTATACTTATTAGAAAATATTTGGAGGTAGGATAAAATATCATTACTTACATAATACCATTGTTTTCTTATAAGTATAATTTTTTTAGTACAGTTAACTTTTTTATTTTTAGAGATATCCTTTTGTTTTCTTATGTTTTAAATATTTATTAATTACGTGAAATTCTGAGAAATTTGGACACCGAGATGCATCGGCAGAATTGAGTTTATGGTGGATTGGAATGACTGATGAGAAAACTTCATCTTCTAAACTTGCCGAAATTCTTTTAAATGTTTTTTTTGGCTTATTTTTGTTAATAATAAAATACAAATAGAAACTTGCACAATTGAGAATCAGCTGTTGTTGGCATTTCTAATCGTTCAATATCCCGAACGCATCTAAAATCTAACTGAACGAATGTTTTATCTAAACATTAGCATACTTTTAGGCATTTTGGTAAACGTAGAAAGTACCCAGTAGACAATGACATCTCTGCTAGCAGGCCTTCCTCTGGATTTTGTAGTACTGCCGCACTCATATACAATTACACTTTCTTTTTTATATGAAGTGGAAAAATTTCGCAGGCCTTCCGCTCCGATAGCTCAAAAGAGGCCTGATAGAAGCACTCCTTTAGAATGGCTAAAAGTAGGGGTAAACAAAAAGTGTTGAAAAAATTTTTTTTCTTTAACACCTTTTTCTATTTATTTGTATATTCTATGATTTTATCTTCTCTCCTATGTTTTTTTAAGTTAGATTAATTTCAATCTATAATCTTTGATATAGCAGTAAGAAGGGCCATTATTGCGTCATATTTTTAAACTGATATATATTCTAACATTTAACGAAAAAGTTGCCCTGAAGTATATGAAAAGTCAGTCTTTGTAGGGAAAACAAATTTGTTGTGCTGCCTTTTGTGCAGAAAAGGCAGGCCTTCAAGAAGTGCTCATAAGAGCAGCGAGGAACGGATGTGTTTAGTCTTCAAAAGTAGCAGTCAATGCATGCCTTCGTATAAAGAGCGCTGGTTTAATTGCCTATTGGGTAATGCCATGTTCACACAGAGAGTTTAGTTTGCGTTTCGTTTGAGTTTAAATGCAGCTGTTCACACAGAGATGCGTCGGCAGAAATGAGTTAACGGTGGATTGAAATGATCGCCAATTTTTGGAATTTCGTTCAAACCTCAGCTTTTTTCAGCCCATACTGACTGACTGATGAGAAAACCTCATCTTCTAAACTTGCCGAAATTCTTTTATATGTTTTTTGGCTTATTTTTGTTAGTAATAAAATACAAATAGAAACTTACACAATTGAGAATCAGCTGTTGTTGGTATTTTTTATCGTTCAATCGAATCGAACACAGCTAAAATCTAACTGAACGAATGTTTTTATCAAACACTAGCATACTTTTAGGCATGTATAAAATTGAGTTTTGGTAAACGTAGAAAGCAAGTTGAGTTTAGTTGCGATTTCTCCTGCATAATTGTACTGGAAACCAAAGCGTTTATATTGAGTTCAAGGGCAAAACGCAACTTTGTACTGGAAACGCAAACTAAACTTTCTGTGTAGACATGGTTTAATATTTATGTTTATTAAAAATATTATATGAACCAAATTGTAAATGAAATACTTTTTATACAATTGGCATTATTTAATACTTTTCCAACACTTCTAACGAGCATGTTATGAAAATGCCCTCAAAAAAAAAAAAAAAATGTTAATCAGGCAAAAGTGGCACACACCGATTTACAACAGATTTCTAAATCCGCCTGTCTGGTAAACAAACCTTTTGAGTATTTCCGCAATAAATACTGCTTAAAAAACAAGCTCAACAAAGCATGTCAAGCAACAATTAGAATTATTAATTCGAGTTACAATTAACAGCACCTCCAGCGCAGGCAGAAACAAGGCGTAATTAAAAATTCCAACATCTAACAAGAGTTATATGGCAGGCATGCCTAAAAGACTGCAATAGAAAATTAAAGGTGCAAATTGCAGGCATTTATAAAATGTGGCAATTAAGAAGCTTAAAAACAGGGCCAACTGAGAAACAACAAAACCAACAACATTTACTTGCTCTTCAACTCCTTCGTCGCACACACTGAAGAGTGCTTAAGTTTAGTTTTTTTTTTTTGTATTTTCGGAGGAGCTGTTTTTAAACAATTCATGCAACCAGCTAGCAAACCAGAACCACTCACTCACCTGCAAGCGCAACTGCCATGATGTAAGCGGAAACGGAAATCGTTGGCAAAATGTTTGCAAAATAAAATCGCGCGCGCAAAAGGTGTGTTGCCGCTAATTTAAGAGCACGCCGAGATAAAGCTATAGCGGAAATTGTCAAAAGCGATTTAGGTAAAGGCTTAAAAACAGCTCAAGGATTTTGTTGCTGTCGTTGTCGTCGTCGTCGTTGTTGTTGTGTTGCTGCTGTTGATGCCAAACATGGCGGTGATTATAAATTTAAATTGCATGTTTATGGCGCGTAAAAATGAAGGTGACGCTGTTACCAGCTCTAGCTGCAGCCAAGCAGCCCACGAAGCCCACGCAACACAGCGGCGGCGATTAGTGCGTGTAATTAAGATAATAAAGCTAAGCAGCATAATTATTTAATGAAATATCAAGCATGAAGTCAGCGGCATGTTCTTGTGCTGCAAAAGGCTAAACAATGTAGATTTATTGGCAAAAAATTACTTTATCAGCGCTTTTCTGGCAAACGGGCAGGCACTAAAAGCGGTCATGAAGATGCATTACAAATTAAGTGAGGGCAAAGGATTCAAAAAGGACAGCTATTTAAAAGAATTTTCTGATTAAATTTTAATTTAATTTGTTCGCATATCACGGATGTGGAATTTTTTTGCATCAATTTATTTAAGCGAACTATCTATCGTTTTGTGTTCAAACATTTTTATTTCCTCAGGCAGAAAAAGGGGTCAAATTAAGAGTCAATATAACGGTATCACGACACACATGAATACACAGAGTGGTATTAATGACTGCTAAATGAATTCCTTTGAATGTTCGAGTTTTGGTATTTAGTTGCTGGGTTGCCGTTTTTTGGCAAGCGTCTCTGATGGCGGTTAGAACAGCGGTGATTTTGTTTGTTTTTTTTTTTTTTAAATAAAACCGTTCGGTCAGAAAGATTTGATATTTAATTCGAACTGATAAAAATATGCTTTAAAATATCGGTTGAATGGAACAATTGCGTTTTTGATTTTTTCACAAGAAATCCTTGTGTATTATTATTTGTACTTGAAAGTATATAAATTGATTGATTGAATAAATTGTTTTTGTTGAGTGTATTGAATATTGTTAACATTCGTCAAAAAGTGGAAAAAGTTTTTATGAAGAGAGTGTACCAAGGAGAATATTGCTGCTATATTGCTGCTATATAAGGACCTCGGCATGAAACGATGCAAAATACAGCTGGTGCAAGAACTGAAGTCGGATGACTTACCACAACGTCACACATTCGTTCCAAACATGAAAAAGACGCCCAAAACCTTATTTGTTAAGATCTTAAAAAAAAAATATTTTCTACTTCAAAAACCTATTTAAGATAGATAAAAAAAGAAAACTGCGTTGTCAATTTTTTTCAAATTTGTTATTGATTTTTGACGCTTTATAACAAAAGTCATATTTGAAGCAGGGACCGTAATCATTACGAGCAATATCAAAAAAATTAAGAAATTATTATTATATAATGATTTTGATTTTTTTGCATAGATATAAAAATTTTATCTGATTTTATTTTTTAAAACAAAAATATAAATAATTTTTTTTTTATTTATGACTCAACCAAAAAAAAAATGTATTTTTTAATATATTTTCAACCAATCAAAAAATAAATTTTGTTTTTTTTTGGCCCAAAAATAAAAATCATTTTGTGATTTTTGTTTTTTTGATTAGAAATAAAACTCATTTGTAAAGTTTTATTACATTTCTCAGTTGTTAGAATCATCAGTGCTGTTTTTTTTTTTTTGCTTACTAGCTATTTATAAATCATTTTCGAATTTTTATTTTTTTTTTGCTATTCAATAAAAATCGACTTCACACGCCTTTTTTTTGCAAGAAATTCCTAACCATTTTGGTAAAGAAAATATATAAAACGATTTTATTGCTGATTGAAAAAAAAAAAAACAAAAATCAAGAAATGAGTTTTAATTGAAATTTCTTTTTATTTTGGAAAAAAAATATAAATTGAAAAAAGTTTTTTTTTTTTTGGATAAGCCTAAAATAAAAATAAAAATAATTTTTATTTCTGAGCAAAGTAATTTAAATCAAAAATGATTTATTTCTTGAGAAAAATTACAAAAATCAAAAATAACCAACAAAACTAAATCATGAAACGATTTGTACTTCTGAGCGAAAAAAAAATCAGTTTACAATATTTTTTTTTCATTTTTATGGTTATCGCAAAAAAAAAATAAAAAACTTACCAATAGCGGTAATACAAACTTCAACAACTTGGTATACTTAAACGTTGTTTCCTTCATGCTGATTTTTTTTTCACTAAAATTTGAAATAATCACTTTTTTCGGTACCAGATTTTAACACAACTTCAAACATTATTGGTTGTATTATTTAAGATGTTTTTGATTTTCATGTATTGGATCGACACTTAAGTAAATAGTCAGAAAAAACATTAAAAATATTTTTACTTACATATTTTTTAAAAAATATAATGAAATTAAAAATTTTTTAAAAGATTTAATTCAATGCCAGTTAAAATGGGAAAAAAAATCTTTTCCCATTTTTGAACCGACTTCAAAAAGGTGGAGGTTCTCAAGTTGGTTGGTTTCTCTGTTTTTTTTTATTTTTTTTGTAAATGTATGTACATCGATTACTGCTAAAGTACTTGCCGGATTGCCGTAATTTTTTGTCAACATATAGAGGTCAACCATAAACGCGGAGGTGCCCGTCTGAAGAAGTGGGCGGTATTCGACAAAGGTGTGTGTCTATATAAGAAAAATACTGTTTCCTCATTAAATATTGACACCAGGGTAATAAAAATTCACAGTAAAATCACAAGGGCAGGCACAAATATTAAAAATTACGATAACTTAAGTGGACGAAAAACACTAAAGTGGGGAAAGAGTGATTGAAAAACTCTGTTACTCAAATAAAACAGACACTAGCGTACTGAAACTTATTACAGAGTTAGGCACAATTTTCTCGAAATGACTTTTCAAACTGCACTCAGAAAAAAGTTTCTCGGAATATAATAAAAATGGCATAATATTTAGAGACAAATGGTCTATAGCCTAAAAGTCTATAGACTTTGCTCCAGAGAATGCCTTTCTCTAAATGCGATCATAAAAATTCTCTAAAAATGATAAAAAGCTGCTATGAAAAAGAGAAATATATAAAAATATATCGTTTCTAGAGAAAACGATTTTTTCTTTTTGAGAAAACAATTGTTTCTATTGAAAAAAAAAAACAAAACATAGGAAAAATTTTTCATTTTCAATACATTTTTCTCTATAAATAAGAATTTTTCTGTGCGAGAAAAATATCTATCATTATAAGAGACATTGAAATATTTCCATTTCCTGCAAGTGAAGAAATATTTCTTCGAAAATGTTTAAATTTATTCTTCTTGAGGAAAATTTTATTTGAAAAAGATAAAATTGCTATTATCGAAAATAGAGAAAGCTTTCACCGGAGGAAGATATGTGTTTTTTTTTTTAATGTGGGTGTCCATTTTCCTCAGAAACCAGACGTCAGATCGAGAGTCTGGCAGGTACAGTTTTAAGGAAATTTGACTAAACACTTTCGATGGAAGGAGGGAGCAAAAAACGATAATTTACAAAATTTTGAAATTGAATTGATAATTTTAAAAATGTAAAAATGAGAGCAGTTTTGAAAATCGTCCTCTTTCTGCGCTCGAGGCACAACCCCAAGTAACACCGGGTTACATCCGCTAGTCTTTAATAAATTTTTACTTTTGTTTTGTTTTTATCAATTTTAAGGATCCAAAAGCTTAAAAAAATCGCTCTTTATAAGAAATACAAAGTTTTGAATTTATATCTAAGGATTGAGATTCATTGGGACTCATATTTGAATATTTCCCTTTAAATTAGCATGTTTATATTTTGAGAAATGCAAACTTTAAAATAACCTTTTTTCCACTCATAAAGCCACTGTGCATCGTTGAAAAGTGATTAACGAGTACAACAGTTTCTCTATCGAAAATTTGAATTTCTCTTTTTAAGTAGAAAAAAAATCATATCGAAGTCCAAATTCTCTGAACTGTTAATGTAGTATTCATTAAATGCTTTTCAACGGGATAGTTAAATATTATTTTAAGAACAGATATGTTATGCTTAAGTTATGGAAAACATAGCATTTTAGTTATTTATTCCGCAGGACCTTTTGAGGCCAGTTTGAAATGGGGTGTGGTGGTCTTATCAAGATGTATTTTTCAAGTCACTCAAATGTACAACCATATTAAAGCCAACTTTTTTCGCTTGAATTTTATGAAGTTTAAATAACATGATGTTACAGATAAAAATTCATATTTGTAACATCATGTAATTTAATGATGTTAAATGAATGAAATGAAATGACTTCCAGGCATTTGAAAAAGGAAAGAGATTGAAAATTTTGCATACTTTGAGTAAAATTTAAATATAAATATTTTTACTATATTTTGTTTTTTATTAAAAGTTGTTCGAGAGAAAAACCAAGGTTTAGAAAATTGCAGCAGTTCAGTTTTGTAACGTTAACTGCATGTTTGGTCATACAAGGGTTAATATGGTACGCAAATTGAATATTCTTTTAGCTATCTATTTACAAATGTATGCGTACACTTGAAAATTTTCAATTTACTTTTTGGCATTTGAAAAATGCATTCATTAATTCTATAGTCGACACCTTGAAGTTGAAGCAGCAACGGCAGCGGTAGCAGCAGCAACAACCACAGGAAGCAACAAGGAATGAAGAACATTTTGTAAGTAAAATGTTTTTCTTGTGCTCAACAGGAAATGCATGCTAACAGCATTTTACTTACAGAAACATATACAAGCAAACATGAACACACACAAACACACATACACGCAATGCTACAACATATATTCACAAGCATTTAATATCCTTGAGTTTGTTTATTTAAGCCGCAAGGTACAACTTGGCAGCAAATGTTGTTGTTATTGTTGTTGTTGTTGTTGTTGCTGTTGCTTTTGCTATTGCTTGCGCGCCTAAGGAATTATTTGCAATTTCCATAAGATAGGGACATTAATGGTGGTGGTAGTATGGGTTGGGTTTTGTTGTAAGCAAGGTTTAGTTGTTGTAGCAAAGTAGAAAAACTTTAGCTACATAAAGAAGTATTATTTTTCGAAATGAAAAACATTTGGGTTCATTTTATAGCAATGAGGTCACAAGCAAAGGATACGCAAACTTTGCAAAAACCTTTAAAGTAAAGAAAAAAAGTAGAGAAAAAAGAAAAAAATGTTGTAACTAAGAGTTAGTGGCTGGTGCGGATGAATGTGGCATTGATGCATGGCAGCAGGAAATTTAAATAGATTTAAATGCATTAACGAGTCTGTGTGTGTGTATGTGTGAGTGTGAGTGCAGCAGAGTGCAGATTTTTTATGCTTGTAATGTTGCAAATTTTAGTTCAAGGTGTTGCAAGGTCGTCGTCATGTTAACAGATAAATACTAACAAACACACAAACACACACACACACATAAACATGCATATATCAAAGTCACATCATGTGCCTTTGATGTAATGAACTCAGTATTTAGCACAAATTTTTTGCCAAGAAACACAAAAACAAACACATGCTGACTTTTGATGGACACATGAAGGACGAATGTTTTTGTTTTGCTATTTGTTTTTGTAGAAGACTTTGTTGGCTTTGCAACAGTTATTGTTTTTGTTTTGCGGCTAAGGCTGTTTATTTTTGTTGCTTTGTGGCTTATTTTTACTAGATTTGCGTATTGTTTTTGCACTGTGGTTTAATTTGTGTGCTTTAACATTAAATCAGTTTATTGACAGACAATTTAATTTGCTACAAAATTGCTGTAAATTACGCAATACTTAAAATACTTTTATAAAAAAAAAAAATGTCAAAGAAATTTAAAAATTTCAAGCAACTCAGTTACAGTTTCAATCTAGCTGAACGATCTACTTTAATATGTTTTTTTTTTAATTTTTTTATAATTTTAAGCAGCTGACATTGGCATAAAAATTGTTCATTTCATGACAAAAAGTTTTATGGCTTTTAAATTTTAAGCACAGCTTGTTTTGTTGCTCTGATTCAAGGATATGCGTATCTTTATATACCAATCTGTGTTGGCACATCTTTAAATTTATTTCTTTGCCAGAATTTATTTCTCTCTATTGTATAAATGACAATATAAATAATATTAAAATAATATATACGAGCAATAAATTGCAGTAAAACGAAATAAAACAGGCAACAACATTTATCGCAAATAAATAAATTGCATCGACAATTCGGTAAAAATACGCAAGCCATCAAATAACGCTATAGCAGCACACAAGCACACTTTACACATTTACAAATAATACAACAAAGTCACTCACACACACACATTTTCGCACTTCACTCAACCATTTACTCATAACTGTAGTGCGCTGCGCGTAAGTGCGAGTGTGACAGCAAATAATAATTCAATAGAGAAAAGCAAACGTTTCTGTTTTTATTGAATACGAAATTTAACGAAATTGTTACGGATGAAATAACGATGATAATGTGGGTGGAAAGGAAGCTTGAAGGATGTTTTTATTGCTCTGCGGATGTCCTTAGTTGGTGCACAAGAAATTATTATGAATGTCGTTTACTACAACGAGTATGAAACGAAATGAGAGCAGGAGAGAAAATTGCATTTTAATATGAGCAGATTGAGGGAGAATAAAATTCCTAAGAAGGGGACTGAAGTAAGCCTGAATGGTGGGGTAGCATGGCAGCTGTTAAGTATTGGAATCGCCACTTCATAGACAGCTTAAACATAGAAAATTGCATTCAGTGAACTATAAGAAATGATGTTGAGTGGGAGAGTCAGATAAACAAGGAAGTGCGTATTAATTAAAAGCAATGCATATAAATGAAATGAAAGAGATATGAATATAAATATGCCAACAAGATAATATGAATGAATTTAAGCAAAAATAAGAGATGGAAAAAATACAATGTCTAAAATTGATTGCATGCGATCAAAAATATATGAGTTGAATGAGTCTTTTTAACGTTTGGCTCTTTACACAGCAAATGCGTGAAAACTTTAAAGATGGCATGATGTTGAGAGGATACATATTTTATAAGCATGTGTAGAATAAATTTTAATCACTTGAAGAAACTGAAGACTGCAAAGGATAAAAAGAATTTCAAGAGTCAATTTGAAGCAATCATTTTAAATTAATTATGATTCTTCATAAAAAACTTCTAAAGATTTGTTGTTTTTACATTTAAAAATAATCAGCTGAAAATTAGATTATATTAGGTTTAACTGTACTGTTGAAAAGATAAACACTTAAATTACTGTGAGTGTGCATCCCTTGGCATGCAACCTCGCTCGACAGCCCTGTCAAGAAATTTGACAGTTCTTGCTTATTCCCTTTGCTCGCTCATTCGTAGCGATCATGAAACATATTGCTAAAATTCTGTGAATTCATTCCAATTCCAACTGAAGAGCGGGTTGCAAGCCAAGGGAGTCACACAATAGTGTAAGTTTATGTTACTTGAAATTAATTTATTGTTTTAAAATTGTTTTAAATTAACCAATAGGAAATAAAACGTGTTCAAGCGTATTTAAACGCAATAAGAAACGTTTTTATTTGCCCTCCCAGCCCGCGGAATCAACATGTACTGTTGTTTTTGCGAGAGTTTAATAAAGTTTTATGTTTGGAAACATTTAAAACTTTAACATTTCATAAAAAAATTGAAAAGTAATAAAAAAGAATTTTTTTTTTTGTCAAAATTACTTAAAAGAGAATCCAGCTCGTAAAAAAAAATTTTTCTGTTTTGCTACTTTTTTCATTAAAAAGTTGAATACACATTGAATTAAAATACACTCTGATGCAGCCTTTGTGGTTTGATGAACGTTAATTATAAAGAAATATCCTAGAAACCAGATGTTTATTCTATACGAACATGTTAAGACCACCGTATAGAATCAGGAAGCATATGACAGGAACTCTTGGACGAATCTGAAAAAGGTTGATGAACACATTGTCGCAACTCAATATTGAGAAAATCATTCAAATTATAAAGACAACTTTAAGAACGTTTATATCGGAAAACGATAAGACTTGGTAAACGCAGCTGTCTAACCTGCCTAGTTTTCGGCATGAGCACGTTACTAGTTTTGGTCGAAGCACTGGTGATAAGGTTTATTAAAGAGGACTTGAACAAATCATCTGGAAATCATAGTAATGAACGATCCAAATTTTTTTGAGTGAACTTATCAAACTAAAAATTTAAAAGCAAACGAACGTTCGCAATCGAAAAAGAAACGCTCTGCTGGCGTCATTTATTTTTTAGCATTAATAAATTTGTCAACTCGTACATTTTCGAACAAATTTTAAAGACAACAACAAAAACAAACAAACTTTTGTTGATTTTCGTTCATTGGAAATGAGTGTTTGATGAAAATACATCATCAACAAAAACATTTGTTTTGAAAAAAAGTTTTGTTTAGAGCGTAATTTTTTTTTATTAGGGTGAATCACAAAATTGTTTTGTTTTGTCTTGTTTATCTATTTACGACCTGTTTAAAGTGTTCACGAATGAACTAATGAAACGAATAATTCTTTAATAACAGTTTTTTATAAGGTAGAAATTCTGCGGTAACGTTATGATAACAAATAACATAATTACGAAATTTCGACAACAGATTCGGATTCAGTGACCCATTTTTACCTTGTGTTCGCCCTTGCACAGAAATCGGAAAAATAAAAATAACTTAGGTGACAATCTTATTATTTATTAGCCATCTTGAATTTTAAAATTCTAAATTAAAATTCAATATCAATTAAATATCAGCGACCCCTTAAAACTGCTAGATAATGCTTAAAACTCTAAAAAAATCATTGTTAGGCGGTAGCCTAATGGTAAAATCTTAGATAATTTTGAAATTTTGACAATGGATTCGAATTCAACGAACAATTTTTACCTAGTATTACCGAATTCGACAAAATAAAAACAATTGTAACCCTAACCGCAATCTTAATTTTAAAAAATTCAGACATCAGATTTTAAATCTGCAACCTCCTAAAATTAACATAATGGTTGGCAATCCAATAATTTAATTTTTTATTAATAGTATTCAAGTAATTTTTAAACACATAATTTTAAAATTCTGACATCACATTTGAATTAAGCGATCGATTTTTATCTAGTGTTTGCCCCAAATTCGAAAAAAATAAAAAAAGTATGTGGAAAACATTTGAAAAACTCGTCAGCAATTTATTAAAATACGATCTTCCCGCTAGTTTTTCGTTTTGTGAGTGAATTCTCAAATGAAAAATTTAAAAGTAGACGAACGATTAGAAAACATACGTTCGTTGCTTTTTGTTCTTGCGTGAAAAATTCGTTCGAAAGAATACGAATCTGACAAATATCTGAGTGATAAAAAAATAATATATGAAAAAAAAATTAGATGGAAAAAATTATGAAAAACTCATTTGCAATTTATTAATATACGACCTTCTCGCTTGTTTTTTGCTTTGTGGGTGAATTTTCGAATGAAATTTCGAAATTAAAAGTAGACGAACGATTAGAAAACAAACGTTCGTTGCTTTTTGTTCTTGCGTGAAAAATTCGTTCGAAAGAATACGAATCTGACAAATTTCTGAGTGACAAAAAAAAAAAATAACGCTAGCAGAGTGTTTAACTGAAATTTGCAAGCTTAATTTTATGTAAAAAGAACGATAAATCAATAAATCCACAACAATTGTAACATACAATCATGCAATGTCATACATACTATATTGTACTCATCAGTAGCGTAACAGTCTGTAGTGGCGTAACTAGTCATGATTGAACTAGTCATGAAGATCAATAGGACTTACATAGTTTGACTGAGTACAGGAATGGTTTTTGTTGGTCATTTTCATAAAAAACATTGAAAAATCAACTTATTTTGTTCAAAATTTTGCTCAAAAAAGTTTATGAAAAAATAAAATTTTAATGAAAAACAACTTTGTAAACCTTATTTTTTTATTACAAATATTCAGATGTTTTAAGGGATGCCAAAATTGAAGACACATATGCCAATATGAACAGGTCTAAAGCTCATGTATTTGATTTCCATTTTGGTCACTCATTAGTCATAAGACTTACGGCATGACGTTAGCATGTTCGACTGTTTTGCACTGATTCGTGGTTCAATCCCTGAAGATGAAAGTTAAAAATTTTTTTTTAAAGTATTAAATATTTCGCATAAATATTAGCTTCTTTAAAATTTTGATCGAACTATGATAAAAAAGCTATCATATTTATAGAAAAATGGTAAAGACTTTGCTTCAGAGCATGCTTTTCTTTAAATGTGATCCTAAAAATTCCCTAAAAATGATAAAAAGTTTCTATGAAAAAGAGAAATATATAAAAATATATCGATTATAGAGAAAAAGAGTTTTTTATTTTTGAGAAAAAATTTATTTTTATTAAAGAAAATACTTCTCATAGTGAATTTTTTATTAAAATATAGAAAAAAATGTTAATTTTCAATAAATTTTTCAATAAATTAAACTGCATTCTAAGTTTTACAATTTTAGTAAAAATGGAACTTTTTTATTTCCATATTAATTTTATTTAAATTTTAAAGTAGAAATTATACAGCGATAAACATATATATATATATATATATATATATTAAGGCGTATTGAAATGTATGGGATGAGATTTTTGCTACGAAGCGGCTTGAGAAACTGAAAACTTACAGTATTTTAAGCAACTTAGCCGAAGAATTCTGCTCTCCGATGAATTTAAGAAGAAATATAGGTTCTAGAGGGTTTTTGCTCATAAAAGGTGAACTATTGTTCTAGATCAATGCTAGATAGTGATAAGAAGTTACCATTAGAAAAATAAAGGTTTTTACAAGATTTTGAAATGTTGTAAGTTTTCAGTTTCTCAATACCGCTTTATAGAAAAAAATTTCACTACACCTTAATATATGTATATATATATATGCATGCCACACTAATTATTTAATACAATCTTTATCAGATTACAGTTAGCATACATTAAAATTTGTCCTCATCCTTGCGTGGATAGACTGATATTTATAGCAGCTACAGCTTACTTTCGTTTTATTTTCTGAACTTCCACCCTAGCCAAGTTTGACTTCAAAGAAATTCCTGTTACTCATTAGTTGGGAGAGAAATGGTGCTTTCTTTAGGGCATAAAAAACGCAAAATTCCTAAAGTATGCCTTTGTGTATTCATGAATATTTTTAACATTATTGCGTTACATAACAGTAATCTAAATTATTTGCCTTACAACTGCAAGCCATAAATTTTCCACCCATTTTCCTTTAATTTTTTTTACCTATTATGTAGGAAAAAACTTAATTCATTAATTTATATGTAGGTAGGTATGTCAAACTTTCTAGAATTTATTGTGAAATGAAAAGATTTTATTTGGCTTTGCTTAATATATATGTATGTATATATTATGAGGTACAGCCCCTAAGTATTTTTTTTTCTTTTCGAACCCTCATTAATTCTTACAATAAGTTAATAAATAATGTTGTTCTCAGTGTTGTTGCTGCTATTGTAGCAAACATCAGGCAATAACTTAATTTTTCAAACTGAACTCTTTGGTGATATTTTCTATAGGCTTGCCTTCACTTAGAGTGCTTATTCTGTCTCACAACTGCTTGTTTATTAGACAATTATAAACGTACAAAATGTCAGCTATGGCATTTCATTTTCACCACACAGACATTTTTTGCTCCTGCTTCTGTTCTGTGCTCTCTGGCTCACTGTCGCCTTAGCATGTCACAGTTGTTGTTTATTTTAACATTACCACAAAAACAGGTTGTAATTCTTAACGCATACATAAACACTTGAGTGTATGTTTACACAAACACATAAACACACACACACACACACACAAACACAAACATGGAAGCACAATCACTTGTTCACATAGCTGTATGTGTGCGTGCTTTTGTTTTTAGTGCTTAACAGTGACTTTTGTTTCCGAATTCAGTGCCGAATTTGTTGTTGCTTTTAAGCCATTTACATCATGCTGCTTCAGTCCTTTTTTTATATATTTTTGTTTTGTTTTTATTGTTGTACTAGCAATGTTTTAAATTTGGTTTTTTATTTATTTCTTCAGAGTTTTTCGTCTCATTTTTCGTTGACTTTTAAAAGTCCTTTTTATGTAAACAAACGCAATTTACAATTTTTTTTTGTTTTTTTGTTATTGCTTCAACTGTGCCAGCAACAAAAATCAAAGAAGAAAAAAGTTTATTGTCATTTATATACATATTTGTTGTTGTTGTTGCATAGCTGACTTGCTGTTGTTGCTGTTTCTAGACTGCTTAAAAGGAGTTTGCTGTACATGTTGTCCAATATGTCAGTCATTTTATGGTTTTGCAATTCTCTGGGTTGCTGACATACACACACGTACAGACTGTTTAACTTTCGGACTGTCCAATTGTTTTAACTAATGGATTCTAGGATGAATACGTTTGACAAGTAAACAAATGTCTTTTTCACTGAAGTTAGTTTTGCAATATACAAAGGAAGTCATTTGAGTTTTGAAAACTTTAAACATTTCATGAAATTTTGTAAAAACAATTTATTGTTTTATGTCATTTAAATCATTAGAAAGTTGATTTGAAATTTAAAATGCATTGGAAGAGTATTTCAATGAAAAGAGGAAAAGCTTGTTTTAGTGTTAAGCAAAAGCATAAAAAAAATTATTGAAATTTCCTTATTCTAATTCTTAAAGGGCCTTCTTCAGCTTGTCAATGGTTTAGTTTGCTTACTTTGCTTTTTAAATAACTCCACAAAAAGAAGCCCAGAAAGTCAAGAAAGAATGATTAAAATCTGGAAAGCTGGATGGACAGTCAATGTCGATGCTCGGTTTGCAGTGTGACATGGCCCACGGTCTTGTTGAAATTTGAGGTCAGACATAATGAGCCAAAATCCACCGATATCGATTCCCAACGACTATTTTTCTTTCTCTGTAGAGAAATGGCTCAACGCTGGTTTTTAACATTAGTCGGCCAAAACACTCATTTTTTGGTCATGCCATTGTGTTTCATGCATCTCGTGTGAATTCATTGTCCAAAAAAGCGGACATTTTTATTGTTAATGGTCCCAGAGAGCGTGAAATGGGGCTCGTCGGTCATCAACATTTGCTTCCAAATTTGGAAACAAATGCAAATCATTCTTCAAAATGCGCAGCAAAGTGGTTCCACTAAACCCTGAAATGCTTAGCGTGCTGACGATGCGACACATGTGCGTTCTCAGCAACACGTCTTGAGCGTTGATATACATCATGTGGACGATCTCCCACTATCTTTCGATTCGACACCAAATGACGAATAGTGATGACAGACGTTGCTTATTAGCCACGCTATTATTAATGCGCTATGTACGTTGAGTTGACATATCTGAACGACTAGTTTCGGTGCGTAATTTCGGTAAAGACATTCAGGGTTAACACTGACATTTCAAAACGATTCCTATTCAAATCAATCAGCTGATCAATGTCAAAGTTATTTAGTGTTTACATACCAATATATATGCTGCCGCACCCTGTATATTATAACAAATCATAAAACTTATCATCTCAAGATATGATATCACATCACATGATAGAATATTATATCGAATCATATTATATCACATCATATCATATATTAAAAACCACATAATACCATTTCAAAACAAATCATATGATATCATGTCATATCATGTCATCATCATGTCATGCATCACATTATATCATATCATCATTTTATATACTTTCAAATAAAATCATATCATATCATCAGATATGATATAATATCAGAATATATTATCTCGAATCATATAATATCATTTAATATCAGATCATATCATATGATATAAAGGAAAAAATTTCATATAATATCATGCCTTATCAAATAACATCCTATCATTTAATTGTGCGTCAAATATAATACCAAACATAATATCAGATTATAACACATGATATCATGTATCATGTCAAATCATATGACATCAGTTAAAATCAGATCAAATCATACATTATCAAATCAAATAATTTCATATAATATCATATTGTTTTACTAGTGAATGTAACCCGGTGTTACTCGGGGTTGTGCCTCGAGCACAGAAAAAGGACAATTTTCAAAACTGCTCTCATTTTAACATTTTTTAAATTATCAATTAAATTTTAAATTTCCGTCGAAAGTGTTTAATCAAAAAACTGTACCTGCCGGACATGATAACAAAAAAAATTACATTTGCAAGTTTTTCTTAGCATGCATTTAATATGCAATTTTATTTAAAAAAATTCCAATTTTAAAAAAAATCTTTCGCGTCGATTCGATTTTTGGATTTTTTTCGCTCAACTTTGGTTTTGGTCGATACTGTACGGTTAAGTTTTGTTAATTTTTATATAGCTTCTGCTCGTATTCGTTAAAATTCTTTTTATTCGTTAGTCTTTGGTTCTTGACTTCGTTTGCCTTCGGCTCATTCCTTGATTTGTGTCAAAAGAACTTTTAGGATCTATTTCAGTAACAGATACTAATGTTTATCAAGTTTCAACAAAATCGGTTCATCCGTTTTGACGTGAATGAGCCAGACATAGTTTATTGAATAAAGCGTCCTCTCAAGGAAGTTTTCTGAAATTAAAATAGCCTCAATTTTGTTGCAAGGTCAGGTTACCAAATTTTAGTAAAATCGGACAAGTCATTTAGGAGTTATTGAGTCTTATCAATGCACTACTTAAAGCGCCCTCTTGCGGAAGTCTTTGGAATTTTTTATATTTCATGTTTTTTCTTGGGTGCAGTTGAACGTTTATACTAAATTTCATTGAAATCGGTCCAGGCGTTTAGGTGTTATTGAGTCTTTAAAACGCACTTCTAAAAGCAAAGCGCCCTCTTACGGAAGTCTTTGGAATTTTGTATAGCCTATGTTATCTTGGACGCAGTCGAACGTTCATACCAAATTTTATTGAAATCGGTCCAGGTGCTTAGGAGTTATTATGGAGTGCCACGCCCACATAATTTCGCCCAATTTTTGCCTGTACTTTATATTGGGTGCAGTTGAACGTTCATACCAAATTTCATTGAAATCGGTCCAGGCGTTTAGGAGTTATTATATAGTGCCACGCCCACACACTTCCACACACTTTTTTACACCCCCTATGTTCTTTGTATGTATGAAACGTACTCAGAGTTCAAATTTCAGCTCAATTTGATAAACGGTGCGCGAGCCTAGAGGGAACAGACAGATAGATAAGTATTTGATTTTATGTATCAGATATCATATTAAATGATGTATCACATTGTATTATATCGTATCATATCTTATCATATCTTGTTTTATCATATATATTATATCATAAATCATATTATATCAATTAATATCATATCATATCATATCATAACATATAATATAATATAAAAACATATCATTTAAAGTTATATAATATCACTTAATATCAGATCAAACCATATTATAAAATCATAAAATTGCATAACATTCACTTAATATCATATCATATCATATCATTAAATGACATAACATATAATTTTATATCAAATATAAAACCAAAAAATTATATCAGATTATATTATATGATATCATATCAAATCATATGACAACAGTTGATATCAGATCAAACCATATAATATCAAATCATATAACATATCATATAATTTTATATCAAATATAAGACCAAAAATAATATCAGATTATATTATATGATATCATATCATATCATATCAAATCATATGACAACAGCTGATATCAGATTAAACAATATAATATCAAATCATATAACAAATGATATTGATTTATACCAAATCAAATCATTTTAAATCATATATGACATTATATTATACCATATTTTATAATTTACACCAAATTATATCATGTCATATAGTTCTATATCATATAATATCATAGCATATCATATCATATCATTTCTTATGACATAATATAACAATATTTCATATCAAATCATATAATATCACTTAATATCAATTCATATCATATTATAGAAATCATATCGTATCATTTAATATCATATCATATTATTTTAAAGAACATCTTATCACATAATTTTATATCAAATATAATATCAGATCATATCATCTCATCATTTATCATATATCAATTCGTCTCATTTAATCTCTGAACTCATTTATGCTCATCACAGTTCACCTCAGGTCATCTGAACGTATTTTTTATAACTTCATTACAACTTATTTGAACTCATCCCATCAAAACCCCATTCCATAAACCTTTCCATCTGAACCCATCTTCACTAATTAAAAACTTGAAATCATCTCAAATCATTCAAATCATCTCAATTCATTTCATTAATAGCAACTGATCCTCAACGTAAACCTCAAGCTTGTCAATAACCTTAATCCTGGCTGTCGAGAAAGTAGTACAGCCTCGCTAGTCGAATCCCGGCCAGGCCATGGTCGTATGCTTTTAACTTTCTTTAATTTTTGCCTCATTTCTAATGAATTGATTTTAAAAATGCATCAACATATACTACATTGGAAGTCATAAGTGATGACAGAAATTTTTGAGGATTAGATTGCTTGAATAACTTGAATTGACTGAAGTAAATCACACTTGATTGAGGTTCAAATTCTCACGTTGATATCACTTTTCTCCATACAAAGAACATACACTTGTTTTATTCGATTTACGTTTATTTCAAATTTATCCATTACCTCATTTTGGAAGAACGGCAGACTTAACAGAATTGGTTTAACAATTGAAGTCCTTCATACAAAGCTAATAAAAATAGCTCCGAATTTAAAATTTGTGGTCTCAAGTTTGTCTCAAACTGTTGATAGTGGTGTGGGTAATTAAGTGTCGCACTTGCCTTAACGGTGATTTACTACTCAACGCACAAGCATTCTAAAATGGCCCATAGGAATTTCATTAATAATTTAAATGTACCTATATATTCACGAATTATTTATTTTTTTTTTTTGCTTATAAACAAATACAATTTTTTTAGTAAAAAATTTGTGAAGTGTTGCGCTGTTAATTAAAACATTAATTCGCTTAACTTTTAGAAACAATGACAGCTCCAAATTAAATTGAATAGCTAACCACACATCAACAATAAAGTCGTAGCTGTAGCGTGCAAAGTAGCCACAAAATACTTGGCTTAAACATTAAACTGTACTTAATATAAATGCTCCTAAATGACCTTGA
Organism: Tetanocera ferruginea; assembly: GCA_958299015.1. NCBI lineage: Eukaryota > Metazoa > Arthropoda > Insecta > Diptera > Sciomyzidae > Tetanocera > Tetanocera ferruginea. The sequence continues at coordinate 146,826,968 of OY282641.1, forward strand.
GCCGTTATCACAAAATTTTGACATTAAATTAAAGGTTTTCCCCATGAGTGTCTTCAGAGCACTTAATTTATCAACATTGTTAAAAATGTCTGCAAAGTTTTATTTGAACACGTTTGCCTTTCTAGCTAGTCCCACTGAACCAAAAGTGACAAATTGGCAAAAAGTAAGGGTTTTGCGAATGTTTATGGGTAGACATATTTTCTTGCATAAAGTTTCGTTTCGAAGTTGAAGTTTTCTTGCCTTTTGCCAAAAGGTAAGTTACAAGGAATTTCACTTAAAAAGCAGAAATTTATTAAACTTTGATTAAATTTAAATTCCATTAAAGTCAAAAAAATTCAGAGAAAATACTTCTGCTTCACTGGGATGTATTTTACACCTGTCTCAAGTATTCCATTAAAGGCCTGTTGATTTTGGCTAGCAACATGTACTGTAAACTCAATACCACATACTAAATATCTCAAGCTTGTCTACAGTTGCTTTGAAATAAAATTAAAAAGAAAATTAATTTTTCTTCAACTTTTTGTAAACAGCAATTTTGCTTCAAAATCGATACAGCACAGCTAGACAGACAAAAATACTCACAAACAGAAAACATCATGTACTGCAAGATAAAAAAAAAAGAAATTATACAACTTTATAAATTGCTTCCATTATGTTTTTCAAAGCATTACAGCAATCATTAAAACGAACACGAGCAAAGATATTTGTTTATTTCTCTAAATATCGACAAAAGCTAGCTAGTAAAGTTTGAAATGAAATTCTTTTTTTTTTTTATTAACTACGAACGTACGGAAAAAAAAAACATAAATGCAATTAGATTCAAAAACTAATCAGAAAAAATTTTTTTTTTCAAAAAACAAAAATAAATAATAAAATTAAAAAACAACTTGAAGTTAAATTAAGAAATAAAAAAAAAAAATATTACTTTTGTGCTTTGATGTCAATACAATTAGACTAACGTGAATAACAACAACAACATTAATAATGGCCATAAGTGGCTTGGTGTGCTAACATGTATTTTGGAAAAATATTCCATAGCGGCAGAGAATGTGTTCTAATAATTTAGTGTGTTTTGTTTTGCGTTGTGCTTAGAAATATTGTAATATTGTTGTGAAGGTCCTTTTTATGACGTCTTGAAGTGCTAAGTGGAAGCTACACCTGAATATTTTTGTTGATTAACATACTACTACATACTGTTGATTAACATATATTTCTTTATTTGATTGAAGTTCTGAAAGACACACATAGACAGTGTAAGAGAAAAAAAATCTATTTACAGCTAAGAAGGAAAGTTTTCAAATTTATGCACTGGAGTGATTTGAAGAAATGCTGCTTAAATATGCAATAATTGATACTATAAATAACGATTTCTATAAAAAACAGAACAATAAACTGATGCAACGTGCCCTTAAAAGAACTATGATCGAGTGTGTGTTATTGAATGCTTGTATAAAATTGATTGTTTGTACTCTTCTATGTATATTAACCTCAACTTGTATCTCAACTTATCACATAATATGTCATTTTACTTCATCTGACCTTATTTCACTTCACCCCAGCTTAACTAATTTCAATTTTATTCCTTCTCATGACATCACATGACATGATATCATATCACATGACGAGCTTCACATTACATTACATTACCTGACATCACATCACATAATATCTCATCACACCACATAACATGATATGACATGACATAACATGACATGACATGACATGACATCACATCACATCACATCACATCACATCACATCACATCACATCACATCACATTACCTGACATCACATCACATAATATCTCATCACACCACATAACATGACATGACATGACATAACATGACATGACATGACATGACATGACATGACATGACATGACATGAAATGACATGACATGACATCACATTACATCACATCACATCACATCACATCACATCACATCACATCACATCACATCACATAACATCACATCACATCACATCACATCACATCACATCACATCACATCACATCACATCACATCACATCACATCACATCACATCACATCACATCACATCACATCATATCACATCACATCACATCACATAACATCACATCACATAACATCACATCACATCACATCACATCACATCACATCACATCACATCACATCACATCACATCACATCACATCACATCACATCACATCACATCACATCACATCACATCACATCACATCGCATCACATCACATCACATCACATCACTTCACATCACATCACATCGCATCACATCACATCACATCACATCACATCACATCACATCACATCACATAACATCACATCACATCGCATCACATCACATCACATCACATCACTTCACATCACATCACATCACATCACATCACATCACATCACATCACATCACATCACATCACATCACATCACATCACATCACATCACATCACATCACATCACATCACATCACATCACATCACATCACATCACATCACATCATATCACATCACATCACATCACATCTCTCATTCTGAGTGATTGATTGATCCGATGATTCTCAGGAACAATAGTTCTCTGTGGCCATCTTTGAAATTTTGGGATGTGACAGTCTCTTATGAAATGAGCGATACCATATTTTGTAATATTTCTTCATATCATATCATGTATTTATTATACCACATCTTATCACTTCATATCACATCACATATCATACCATATCGTTTAAATTTTTTTTTGTATCACTTCATATCACATCATTTACCATACCACATCATATCACATCATATCATATTAAATCCCATCAGATTTTATCATTTTATCAGATAACGTCTCACACATAATTCATTTTATATCATATCATATCGTTAATACCTAAACATGTAATAAATATAACAAACCATATATCAAATCATAATCATATCATATTATATCATATCATATCATATAAAATCAAATAAAATCCTATAATATCATTTCATATCAAATCATATCATATCATATCATATCATATCATACCAAATCCTATCATATCATATGTCATATAATTTAAACTTAATTTCAACTCATTTTCAACACACCACGCCGCAACTTATCCCAATTAGGCTCATTTTAACTTTGAGTTAAAAACTCATTCAACATTATATGAAGTTATATTTATAATTTAATTTGATTAAAGCTCATTTCAGCTTATCTAAACTCAATTGAACTTATCTAAATTCAACTCATCGAAATTCATTTTAACTCATCCTAACTCAATTGATATCAGTTAGAGTGTTCAAGTGAGTATTCAAAGATATTTACTCATTTGAACTCATCTTTGCACATCTGAACTCATTTTTATTTATTTGAATTTATTTCAACTCATTTAAGCACTTCTCAAATCTTCAACTCATCTTAGCTCATATCAGTTTAACTCATCCTAAATCATCTTAACATACCTTAACTCAATTCATTAACTCATTTGAGGTTTCAAATTATCTCAACTCATTTCACTTGATCTCATTATATGAAGAAAATGTTAAGATTGCTGAGATATTTAGTGACTAATTGATATACATAGTTTTAAAAAACGTTTGTATTAAATTTGAAATTGAAATTGAAGGAGTTATATTGAAATTTTTCAATTTTGTTTTAAAGATGTGTTTTTAGATGGCATAAAATTCATGAGAAACCTCGTTTCTTTGCCAAAATTGAACACATTAATTCGCATTATTTATCCATTTTTTCACACTGTTCCGTCTCGAATGACAAAATAGAATGTAAAAAAAAGCTTGTGACCAACAGATGATGCCATTATTATCAGGCTTTGTTCATAATTACAAATATTACCATAGCGTGCAAAACGAAACTGAAATTTCGCCCTACAGGTGTTACCACCCGTTGTTATAATGACGCAAAATATACATTATTTGCACGCAGTAATTATGATGATGCCTCAAAAAACACAACAACAATAAAAAAAAATAATAAAAATAAAAATAGGAATGAATAATTATATGAGGCGCAGCTAATTTGTTGTTTATCAAATTGCATTTTATGTTTATGGGACACCCTAAAAGCTGGTCTAATTAAACAACCCTTAAAATGAGCATAAAATTCATCAACACTTGGCTCATCATGTTTGTGACACATACCTTTGGCTTCTTGGCGTATGGTCCGGTGCGTACATCGCGTATGGTTGCAATGTCCAAAACGTCCAACTCATTATTTTGATCGATCCAGTAGAGATAGAAGCCCTTGGGATCAACGCGCATAGTGACGGGTGTGCCGAAGCCAGAGTCCTGCAAGAAAAAAGCGAAACAAAATAAAATTATTAGATTGCTTATCAGAGCATATTTCGGGGAGTTTCTCTTGTGGTAGGTTTTAATTATAGATTATTTGGCTAATGAAAATAAAAAAAATATAGTTAGTCCACAAAAAAAAAAAACAAGAAAAACAAATAAAGCAAAAGGCAAAATAATAAAAACAACAACATATATATATAAATAAATAAATACTTAGTTACAAAGTAATTGATTCGATTACCCATAAATTCGCATATAAATTGCTTTGGGTATTGATGCAGCTGCTGATAGCAGCAGCAGCGCAGCAGCAGCACAATATGTGTGGAAACGTGAAAATGTGAATACGATGGTGGGCGGTGCGTGGTGGTCACTAAATATTATGGTGTTGATATTGCTTTTAATAGCTTCGAGATAAATATCAATATGACGCTTGTGTGCTCAGTCAAAATTAATATGATTCCACTTAAGTGCTCTTGTGAAGTTCTGAAGTCACACTTCGACACATGTCATGGGCTAAACAAATTTCTTGCTAAGGTTCAAGAAAACTCAATTTTATGTTGTATGTGAAGACAGTTAAGAATAAGTTATTACTAAAGCCAATATTTAAAAACGCGAGCTTGATGTGACTTGACTTCCTGAAACACGTAGCGACTTATGTATGATGTTGAAATTTTATTTTATTTTATTGATTTACTCAAAAACGAGTAAAAAGAAAATGTTATTCAAGTCAAACGCAATTCGAAGGCACGTAGTGGTCGCTTGAGATTTTCGGCGATAGCGATATCCGAAATATTTGTCAGTATTTGTCTAAATGTCAATGTCGTTTGGCTTGTGACATTATGAAGTTTATGATTTTTATATTCATTCAGTGACAACAAATTTGCATAACAAGTTAAACAAGTTTGATAATCGAATGTCAAGTGAATGCTGGCGACATTTTGTAAACTAGGAGCAAAATTATTCCAAATATTTTGATCAAATAAAAACGCAAGATAAATTTTGTTCAAGTCAGAAAAGCATGCTCTAAAAGTTCAACTGCGACGAATAATTCTTCAGGATTGCTAGTAAAAATTTTTAAAATTAATTTTCAGTCATATTGTAAACACATGTATCACGTTTTTAATAAGCTTTGAACCAAGGATTAAAGGTGTCAAACCAGGAAAATGGTTAGATAGATAAGTAGGAGAGAAAGTGAAATCAAGAGAAACAAGTATAGAATGTTGTATGTGTGGCGGAGAGCTTTATTAACATGCGAATTTGAACCTGAGGCAAGTGCTATGCCTTTACCACAAACATCTCTACCACCAACTACAATATCCAAAGTCGTATAAATTGATGCATTTTTAATTTCAATTGATTAGAAATGAGTAAAAATTAAGGAAAGGAAAAGCGTAGGACCATGGCTAGACTGGGATTCGAACCCGTAACTGCTGGGTTAGAAGTCAAAGACGTTAACCACTCGACTGTCGAGGCACCACCGGGATTCGAACCCGGAACCTGTGGGTTGGCAGTCAAACACGCTAACCACTCGACTACTGAGGCCCCCAAAAGAATTTAACCAAACTTGAGTGAATTTTTAAACTATATTTTATCAATGATCTACTTAATATGGTTGCTTGCGACTATTGGCAACTGATCCAAAAATATTTTTTTTTTAAGACGGTTTGAAACATGCTTCCAAAAATTAATTTCCTTGGGTTGCTTGTTTTATGAATACTTTTTTATTAAAGATTATTTGTATATTGATGAATCAAATTCGAGTGAAGTTAACAATTTCTGTAAATCAAGAGTGCCTTAAATTTTTTCTCCCATGCTACTTTTTCTCAGGGTGCGGCAAAACGATTAAAAATTTTATTTTTTTATAACAACTCATTTTTCGATTGTATTTCATCATGAAATCGAACGTTTACGAAAATATTCCCACCGTGCTCTCTAATGAGATATTGATTGCAATTATTGCTTGCTCTCGCGCTCTTAATACGAGCTACGAATGATCGCAAGTGTGCATTCATAAGAAGACTGCATGTTAACTCTCTCTCTCTCTAAAGTGTCTATTATGATAAAATACAATCGCAAAATGAGTTATCATGAAAAGATTGCATTTTTATTCGTTCGTGAGCGTATTTTTCAAAGTTTATGGCTAAAGCTCAGGTAGCAGAAATCATCAAGCAGTTACATCGATAACTGAAAACTGGCTGCGAAAAGTATTTAAAATTTTTTTTAATAAAAAAATAAAAATAAGTTATTTATTGAAAACTGGCTGCGAAACGTATTTTGAATTTTTTTTAATAAAAAAATAAAAATAAGTTATTTATTGAAAACTGGCTGCGAAACGTATTTTCAATTTTTTTTAATAAAAAAGTAAGTCATTTATTGAGCAATTGTTGAGCATACATCAAATAGTCGCCTGCATCAGTAAATATTCAAACTGATCGACTGTAAAATACGTTATTGTTTTGTTATCGCTTAACGGGGGACATGACATTGGCCGTTTTTGGAAATCGTTTTTTTTTTATAATTTTGTATTTTAGTAAATATCCTTAAGATTCTAAGAATTTCATGAAAAAATTCTTATAGGTTCAAAAGTTACAGCCGGATTAGTGAGAGCGCATTTTTACTTTTTTTTTTTGTTCACAATCTTTGAACGCGTTTATCTCGAAACCATGTTTTTCGTACTTGTTGCGGCACTAGCGGGTTCATTTTTTGACGAAATTTTTTTTTTTGTATTTTTTTAAACTTGATTCGGCTATCGTATGACACGAGCTTTTTTTAAATTTTTGTTTTCTATTTTTTAAGAATTTTTAAAGTCAATATTTTTTTCAAAAAAACACACTTTCAAATTTGGAACATCAAAAAAAAATAGAAGAAAAATTAAAAAAACACTCCTGTCATACGATAACCAATTTTGTTAAGATTTAAAAAAGTAATTTTTTTTTCTAGATCGCATAATTTTTGCGACTCCCAGCGCTACAACCACAAGGCCCCATTTTTTTCTCTGCCGCCAGTTTGGAGCTCTATAAAACCATGTTGGAGTGAAAAATTTTTTTTTTTTAATTTTTTTTTTGTAATTTGTTCAATTCAATAATAAAAAAATTTTGGAAAAATGTTACTTTTTGACTAAGTTATGAATTTTTTAAAAAAGGTCTGTTTTCTCTGCCACGAATGTTATGTCCCTACTGAAATCAGTGCATGCTAACTCTATGTAACACTATCATGATAAAAAACAATCGCAAAATGAGTTGTCATGAGAAGATTGAATATTTAATCGCTCGTGAGCGTATTTTTCAAAGTTACAAGCAGTTACATCGATAACTTAAAGCTGCCACCGAAACGTATTTTATACAATTTTTTAATAAAAAATTAAAAATCAGGCGTTTATTATACAAATATACTTACATCAAACAGTCGCACAGTGGGAGGACTTCAGACAAGTTTTGGCCATAAATTTTTAAAAATAAACCAAGAGTTGTGAAATTTGGTATGAATGCTTTGTATAGTTAAATTTTAAATATTGGATCAAATTCGCGTACAGACACGCTCACCTACCATACAAATTTTTTTGTTAGCAATAGTAAAAGTAAACTAAGAGGTTTGAAATTTGGTATGTGACCTTTTCACAATTAAATATGAAATATATATAAGTTTGGTCCAAATCCGCTGTCAGACACGCCCACCTTTCATACAAATTTTTTTGTAAGAAATAGTAAAAATAAACTTGAAGGTTTAAAAGTTGGTAAGAGACATTCTTATAACTTGATATTTAATATATATAAGTTTGGATCAAATCCGCTCACAGACACGCCCACCTTCCAAACGAATTTTTTTTGTAAGAAATAGTAAAAATAAACTTTAAGGTTTGAAATTTGTTATGAGACCTTTTTACAATTAAATAAGTATTAAATATATATGTATTGGCAAAAAAAATTTTATTTTCAATTTGTTCAAACATTTTGTCTATTCATCTAAATACTTTTACATCTGTAGTATAGATTCTATACAATTAAATACATATGACCTTTCTTCAGTTAAAAATGTTCCTAACATTCGTCTTCATTTTTATTAAATTGTTTTTGGTACCATACCATTGATTTCAAGGTCAAACATACAAAAAGTCTTAATTTGGTTTAAACCAAAAAAAAAATATGGTGTTGCATTGATTGATTGATGCATTGAAAAAGATTGAATAATAGGTTGAAGGTGTGCGACTAGAAAAGTAACTCAGTAGACGAGCATTTCCGTTGAAAGTGCCAGTTTATCACTTAAATTGGTTATTTATATGAGTACATTAGATTTAATGTTTAAATTGAAAACATCAAGCAATGACAAATAGCTGCTTGTAAGGCAATGGTTGAGCTAGCTTGTGCTCGAAATATTAGATAAATTGATAAAAGTGCTGAAAGTAGCAAATTTAATTAATTGTAAAGTTATTTTTATTAGACTTCAAATTTATAAATTTAAAAAAAAAATATATAAAAAAAATCAAAAGAATGTTTGAAAATTATTATTTACTTATATTTATATCGTATTCTTATAATTACTTCGTTGTTATACATTAATATGAGCTTATTTAAAATTTTTCTGATATGTAACTAAATGATATCTTCAAATTAAATTTTTATAAAATTTTTAATTTCAAACAATTTTTAATTAGTTTTGCAAAATTTACATTATAGTAAATATTTTAATTATTTAAGAAAAACAACAAAATGCACAACTTGATACATAAAATAACTTTGCATTCAATTTCAAACCAATCCTTTGTCTGAAAGTTCTCCATAAAGCACTGTTTTCTGCCAAGCATAGAACCACAAGTTACTGTAAAGCAAGCTAAAGTTATTAAATATTCTAACTGTTAATGAATAGATTTAATAGATAAGATTAGAGCGTGAAGTCTGAAATAAATTTGCTTATTATTATTAGTTGATTTTCGTAGAAATCTATCAGAAATATTGTTTTAGATAAATGCAAAAATAAGATACCTTGTTTGAACTGGAGTGCTTGATTAATCAGAAAACAGCTAGCAAAAAAAGTATATAAAGAATGTAAAGAGTACAATAATTCAAGCCAAGCATGATTATCTATTTATAAAATAAAAATTATTAATATATGATATATACTTTAAGCAGTGACATAACATTCGCGGCAGAGAAAACAGACCTTTTTTGAAAAATTCATAACTCAGTCAAAAACAAACATTTTTCCAAAATTTTTATTATTGTAGAGAATTGAACAAATTATAAGAAAAAATTAAAAAAAAAATTTTTTCACTCCAACATGGTTTTATAGAGCTACAAACTGGCGGCAGAGAAAAAAACGGGGCTTCGTGGTTGCAGCTCTGGGAGTCGCAAAAATTGTACGATCTGGAAAAAAAATGACTTTTTATAAATCTAAACAAAATTGGTTATCGTATGACAGGAGCTTGGTTTTAAAACTATTTTTAAATTTTTGGTGATGTTCCAAATTTGAAAGTGTGTTTTTTCGAAAAAAATTTTCACTTTAAAAATTCATACAAAATCGAAAAAAATTTTTAAAAAAAGCTCGTGTCATACGTTAGCGAATCAAGTTTAAAAAATACAAAAAAAAAAAAATTTTTTTTCGTCACAAAATAAACCCGCTAGTGCCGCAACCTGTACGAAAAACATGTTTTCGATATAAACGCGTTCAAAGTTTGTGAACAAAGAAAAAAACAAGAGCGAACTTTTGAATCCGTAGAAATTTTTCCATACATTTTTTTTTTTTAGAATCTAAAAAATATTGACTAAAATACAAAATTATAAAAATTAAAAAATCAATTTCAAAAAACGACCAATGTCATGTCCTTTCTTAAGTCGTTCATTCTGAAGGTTTACGCAAAATTTTAAGTTGGATCTCGAACTTTTTTAAAAAGTGCCTGCTTAAGTTTTCCTATTTTTATATGCTGTGCTTTTATTTTGAAATAAGTTACCGTTAAGTTACCGTTAGTTGAGCGTTTATACCTTTAATCTGTTTTTTTAAAATTGTAAAAAAAATTCAATATTTACTTTAAAAATTAACTAAAAGCTGTTTTTGTTGTAAACAGGATTTAAATTAATAGTTACGTTTTTTATCGATCTTTAGCAGGTTTTTAAATTAAGCAACATTGGTAAATTCTTATATATTAATACGTGAACATTAAAGTTTGTCGTACGCTTTTTTGGTATTAATTAAAACTCAAAATAAATTAAACTTATATCATTCGAAAGGTTATGTTGCCCAGATGTGCAGAATGTATATATAAATGATATATCTGATAGAGGGGGTTCCCAACCTTCTAAGAGAGAAATTAAATTTTTGAGAAAAAACCCGCTCTTTGATTATCATGAAAAAATTAGGTTGGGGGAGAGTTTTTGAGTTGGTCGAATTTGAATTTTTTTTAAAAGTAACAATTTCTTAAAAAATTGTAGTTTTATGCATTCATCAATTGTTAAATTTGTAAAAAATGTTTTTTGAACTCAAAAATTTGACTTTCCATATAAATATTTTGGTCGGATTTTAAGGGTTTTTCAATTTTTCTAATGTTTTCTAAAAGATTGTTAAATTTTCTTTCAAATGTGATAAAAATTACAGCAAAGTTCTAACCAAAAGTATTTTTAATGAATTTTCTTAATATTGTCGTTAGTTATTTAGCGTGTGTTTCAACCAAATGCCAAGAGAGAGAAAAAAACTGTCTCAAATTGAATGTTCTAAATTGGGAAGCCAATATCTTCGCCAGCTGTGAATAAATTTTATTTATTTCTTTTTGAAGTGAAACTTCTTTGGCGGCGAGTGAAATTTCAAGGTCTCTTATTCGTGACGCTAGGCTAACGTTTTGAATTCATATGAAAATTTTAAAAAAATTATCATCGCCAGCGGAAATAGAACCCAGGTGCTCTATTAAGCATCTTATAAGAGTCAGAAGCCCTATCACTACGCCACATAGGCATATGACAAATAAGCAAACAAAATGCAAGTAATATTCAACGAGTTTTAGTCCGTGTATTGCATTCCACAGACACACACCATGTCTGAAGAACGTACTGTACCATTTGATCCGTACTGTACCATTTGATTTTCATCCTACAAGTATGCACGGAAATTTTATTTCTTTATGGTTGGAATGCTGTACATTACGTAACAAAATATAACAATTGTGCATATTTTTTTGTTGAATATCGAATCCTTGCTTAAAGCTTAATTTGAAAGAGCATATCATAACGTTGATTGTTATCAAAAACTTGAAAGGTTATTGACAACATGCAAAACAGTTAAAACGATGTAAAATTAAAAACAAGAAGTGTAGAAAGTAAAATAATTAAGACTGCCGAATCGTTTTTGTCTTGCCAAAAAATGTCCCGAAGCTAAGAAAAGTACCTTAAGAATGTGAAAGTGCTTTTACATTTTCGACTGATTTTTTAGAAATTAAAAGCTAACTGTTATTTTTTTCTTTGTATTTTTTTTCGGGGAAAAATAAAGGTTACTTTTTACTTTTATTTTATCGGTCAAAAGTAACAATTATTTTGTGACTTTTAGTTTTTCGGTCAAAAAAATTATGCAATTTGTGTTTTTTAAAAGGCCGCTTGACAGATGTTGACACCATCAGTAAAATGTCTCACCGATAAGATGAAAAAAAATATATTTATACTTTTTTAGTCGGTAAAATGACCTTTGAAAAAATAAATTGCCTGATATTTTTGACCGAAAAAATAAACGGCAGAAAAAACTGTTATTTTTGACCGATAAAATAAAATTCAAAAGTAACTGTTATTTTTGCCCAAACAATATAAGGCACATAATAACTTTTATTTATGTCGGAAAAAATAACATAAAAAAATAAAATATTATAAAAAGATAACAGGGATAACAAAGATCTGGATATAAATATTGAATAAACAGAATATTATTCCATTTTGTGTTGATTGATTTTCTCTTTAAATACTTTCTCTCTATTTCACACTAAAATCTATCATATTTTTTAATGTTTAAGAAGTTTCACTTCTGCCACATGTACGTTGCTACACGCGAGTTTTTTTGTATTTAAGTCTTATTAGTTAACTTAAAAAATTTTTGAAAATAGTACCGTTTTTTGTTTGTTTATATTTAAATTATTCCTTTTTAAAAGAGACCATAAAATTTAATTTATTCTTTAAATATGGGGTAAAAATGATTTTTGTTGTAAAAAAGTAAAAACTCAAAATTGCATTTTTGATTTTCTTTCACCGAATTTAAGGTGAATTTATTTTGTCTTGACACTAAATTAATTAACTATCCGTGCCATCAAAAAATCAAGGCTACCCCTATGATTTCTTTGACAAAATCAAATTTTTTTAAAATGTTGTTTTTCTGTTTTTGAACAAAATAATAAAATAAAAAAATAGTTTTTTTGATGAAAATAGCTTAATATCTCTAATCATTTAAGAGTTATAGCCTCTAAAAATTATATGAAATTATTATAAAGAGCAAACTTTAAAAAAATCAATATTTTTCAAATTTTAAAAACCGCTTTCTATATTTCTAATACAAATTAGGAACTATCAAAAATGTTCTCTACAAGTAATAAGGCTATGATATTCATTCATATAAAGAACTATTGTTTTGAAACACAAATTAAAAAGTGAATTTATCGAAAAAATTGCAAAACATTTTCTTTTTAAATGAATTTCCTTAATTTTTTGCAAAAAATTTTCTTTTTAAATGAATTATATTAAAAACATTAAAAAAATTAGACTATTACCCCATTCGAAGTCACTGTTCTCAACTGAGTACAGCTGATCTGATCAAAAATTTTGCAATCATTGTGTCGTTGTTTAGTTTGACAACAAACAAAAATTTTTCCCCCATGTCTTTATGAATACAAGGTGCTAAGAATTAAGTATTTTTTTATGTGTAATTTGATGAATTTAAAAAAATATTTTTGAAGTGAAACTTCTTTGGCGGCGAGTGAAATTTCAAGGTCCTTTTTCGTGACGCTACGCTAACGTTTTCAATTCATATGAAAATTAAAAAAAAAATTACTGCCGCTGCCGAGAATTGAACCCCGAACATCGTTGCTTATGAGCCGGAATCTGTTCCTGTACACCACGTAGGCACATGATAAACAGCCAAACAAAATGTAATTAAAATTGAACGCGTAACATACTGAAAATAACATAATTAACATTAACATTAGATTAACAATAACATTACATTAATAACATAACCGTAACATTGATTTTCATCCTACAAGTATGCACGGAAAAAAAATAGAAAAATAGCTAAAACAGGAGCAGATCGCGTTCGTGAATATAGAGACCGAATTAGAGCTGTTAGAGCTCTTAAGAATACAGCCGCATCTGGGTCTGCAACTAATGATGATCGTAAGGTGATTGCAACAACGGCTGAGTTTCAAAATGCATTTTTACGAAACATCAGTGTATTTTGGTGAATCTACAAAGAACCAATCCCCAAAAAACACACTGATGCATCTCAACAAAATTTTAAAGCCAACCAAGTTGATGCACTCAACAATCAACGTTCGCTGCTTTATGAGGCCTTCTATCAAGATAGCAATTATTATGATCAGGAAGCAGGAGGTAATAATGAACAAGATTTGCCTCTGCTTTCGGAGGCTCTTTCAAAGAGTGCTATGCAAATGCAATCCAGCATTCAAAAAGTAACAATGTTGAGAAGACATTCGAAAGAAACTAAAACACCAACTGAACTAAAACAAGTACCGAAAATAACTGTTATTTTACAATTTTCAAATGAAAAAAATTGTCGAAAGACTTTTTCAAATATACCATTATGTTACAAATGTCCTCAGCCTCACGAATATTAAGTCGCTTTTAAATTTGAAACTGATTCTTTACAAGTTAATTTCTTGCCTAGTATATTTCGGTATGTGTTTTCTTAAATGCCGCCTGATAGAACTGTTGACACCATGTGTAAAATGTCTCACCGATGAGATGAAAATAATAATATCAAAATTTTTTTATCGGTAAAATGACTTGAACAAATATAAATTACCTGATATTTTTGACCGAAAAATAAACGGCAGAAAATATAACTGTTATTTTTGCCCAAAAAAAATATAAGGCACAAAAAACTGTTATTTTTGTCGTAAATTATAATTTTAATTTAAAAAATTAAAATTAAGATATAAAAGTTAATATGTGACACTTTCGACCAAAACCATATTCGGTACGGTCCCTGGATGCAAATATTGAATCAACAAATTATTATTCCATTTCATATAATTGAATTTCTTTTCAGATACTTTCTCTCTCTATTTCACACTAAAATCTCTCTTATTTCTGTTAACCCTCACTTTGGCACTATTTACATATGTAAATATCCCAATTTTAAATTTGCCATAACTCCTTTCTTTTTTATGCGATTTGAATATGGCTTGGACTCAGTAGCTATTTTTTGGTTTTCTTTCTGAAAATTCAAAAGTTGTTTTGAATTTTAGAATTTTCTGATACTTTTTGGAAATTTTTCATTTTTATAACGTAGTTTGGTACATATTTACATATGTAAATATTTTGTATTTTAAAGGCTTTTATGTTGTTTTAACGCATTTTTTGAATTAATAATAGAAAAAAATGATAAGGAAAAACTCTTCACTTTTTTTTATATATACATATTTCGTATTTGATAGCTTATATTGGGAAAATATTAATGAACAGAAATTTTTGGTTCGCTGGCACAACAATATGTCATGTTTTGATATTGTAGCTGGAAGTACTAATTTAATGAAAAAAGTTATTTTTTGTTGAAATTGGTTTTTGTTTATTCATTGGAACTATAAATTTTTTTCAATTTGATCTTCATACTTACATTTTGGTTATTTCGTAAAGAGCTGGACCGTCAAGTGTGCATAATATGTAAAACGCTATATCGTAGGAAATAATGCATGGATTTCAATGGTTAATAATTCTTTGAAATGGTTATAGAAAAACCATTCTTTTGATACCCATAAAGCTAGATATTGTTTGAAAAAAAATACGACTTTTCTAGGCCCATTTTCCCAACTTCCGAACCCTATAACTTCTAAACCACTTGAGAGCGGTGTGTAAATTTTTCCGGAATTGGACTTAGAAGGTGTTAATACATATATTCCACCTAAAAAATCATGTAAATTTTGAGGTTCTGTTTATCTTTAATGATGACAAAAAAAAATATTTACAAATGTAAATATGTGCCAGATTACTTAGTAAAAGATTGGTGCCAAAGTGAGGGTTAAAGAAGTTTCACTTCTGCCACGTGTACGTTGCTACACGCGAGTTTTTTTTTTAAGCAATTGCAATGAATTTTATTCCCCTCTTATATATTACTGCTTAAAAAAACGGAGCATTAAAAGTAGCAATAGAAATTAATTGTAGTCAATTTAGTATCAAATAGTATGATATTTACGCAACCGTATGCATTTTTCGACCCAATGACATTGCTCTAATGTTCTCATTTTGCTCTCATTTTAAAATAAGCATACCAAATAGAGAAGACGTCAAAAATACGAATAACCTTTTTTTCATTGAATCATGATTAAGGTACTATTACAGTGTGTAAAAAATTAAAAATAATTTTTTGTTTTTTTTTAGAATCTGGTTTCTTAAGGTCTTAAGAATGCGTATACGAAATTTTAGAAAAAAATATCAAATAAAAAAAAAGATATAGCATACATTACATTCGTATGTCGCTCATTTTTTCATATATTATCGTTCATAGAAGAAAATCTAATCGCGTTTTTCTCGAAACAAGTTTTTTCAAATTGGTTTCTAAGATATCTCGAGTTCTGCTTGATCGATTTCGATGAATCTTGATTTATTGTGATCGTCATAAACTCGGTTAAGCACTCTACCTATAAAAAGCAGAGAAACTTTTTTATTTTGTTTTTTACGGCTAAGAATTTCTGCCAAAAAGAGGGGTTTTTTGTAAATTTGTTTTTCAATGCATGCCATTTTTTTTGTTTTGTATTTTTTTTTATTTGCGTAGGTAGAGTGCTCAACCACAACCCTTAACTGAAGAATACACTTTGATTTTTTACTTTCCGACGCCTTGAAAATGCTGGAGACGAGAAACCAACTTACAACCTTTTTTTAAACACGCCAAATTCAACGACCTCTAGAAAAGAAACCACATATACAAAAACAAAAAAAACATTTTTTTTAATATCTTCAACTTTAGCTGTACATAATGTTAATACATTTTAATTAAATAATTTAACAATACTATGTAAAAAAAATTAATAAAAAAGGTGTTGTTTTTAATAGCTTCACACTGTAATAGTACCTTAAAAACATAAACAAATTAGACTATTATAGCCCGTTTCAAAAGAGAAGAACATCTTTTAGTTTCATTTTTCGATGCGCAGAGAGAAATTATTTTTAAAGCTAGAAAATTTTTTAGAGCGTAATTTCTTGCTCTTTTTGTACTGTTCGCTGAACTTTATACTTTTTTTGAGTGTTTTTTACTATATTTTTCTATATAATTAAATGCGCAAACATTCGAAACAAGTGATCGCACAAGTACGGTGCTGCACCGACGGCCTGCAGCAACTTGCATCTTGAGAGAGAAATTAAATACAAATAACATAAAAAATTAATTATTTTCTCAAGAAAAAATTGTGAAGTGAAATTTTGGCTAACAAATTATTTTTTGACGCCCCCTTTTTTTCAATTTTGATTGGTTGATTTTGAAAAATAAAATTCAGTGTTTCCGCAACGCAGCTGCGATGAACAACAAAATTTAGGAATATAAATTAATTTTTTTTCATTTATATTTCTGCTCAGAGAATATTCAATTTTTTTTTTTAATGTCGACCAATCAGAATGAAGAACGCTCTCAAAATTATTTTCTTATTCTCAAACATGCGCGAAAATGTTCTTCTCTTTTGAAACAGGCTATACCCCATACGAAGTCACTGTTCTCAACTGAGTATATCTGATCTGATAAAAAATTTTGCAATCATTGTGTCGTTGTGATTGCATTTTTTACCCATGTTTTTATGAATACAAGGTGCTAAGAATTAAGTATTTTTTTATGTGAAATTTGATGAATTTAAAAAAATATTTTTTTTTTTGATTCAGATATTGTACTTTAACAAAAAATTTCCAAAAATTATTATTATTAATTACACCGCATCCTTTTATAACATGTTCGTCTTGACATCTTAATGTTTGACTGTCTGAATTTATTTTCAGATTTTTCTTGTTTAAGTTTTTTGCAATTTTTCCGTAAGAATAGTACTCTTCTCAGAAAGACATTTTATCTTCAAGATCGTGTCCTAACTGCTGTGTGTATTTTGTTTTAAAAACATGTATGTATTATCACACGCAATTCACATACCATTAGTTTTCACGGAAAATATACTTGGCTTAGCAAAATTATGGTATCTTCTGAAATATAATTCAGAATTCGTTAAATTTTTAAAATTTCAACATTCAATGCTGTAGTAGAAGCATTCTACAACTAAAACATAATTAACTACTTTAATAAAAAATACTTATTCAATACTATTATGCCAAGTTTTGGATATTGTACGAAATGAATCAAATCTTTGATGCAATAGAAATAATGACTCAGTCTGATTTCAGTCTTTCAATTAAAGAGCAAGATTGGTTTTAATTATTTTTTACCTTCTCATTTTACCAGCCTGTAGTGTTTTTTTTCAATTGTTTCAATAATTATTTAAAAAAAAGAAATGGCTGGCAAAAGTATTCTTAGTTTGTTTTTATCAAATTTTTAAAAAAACAGCCAATATTTGTGCTCTTTGACTAGGATACTGCCTAAAATGCGTTTAATTATTTTATAAATTTTACAAATATTTTTAAGGTTTATTATTAAAAGTTATTATGACCCCGAAACAGCTGTCTAGTCATGCAGTATATTGGTCTAATAGACTTGTTGTTAATGTCAGTTGGTTTGTTCTCTTCATAAAAATACTTGAATTCGAGCTCATAACAACTCTTAACCGTTTTATTATTGCGTATTCAAGAATAAATCTCTCAGTTTTTGTTTGTGCTGCTTTGAAGAATATTATTTTTATTAAATTTTAGGAATTTGCAGCTTTTGTTCTCTAGCGACTTTGTGTAGGTTTTTTTAATAATATTCACTTAATTAAGGTCGGTCTTGTATTTAGAATTACGAGTAAAAAACTCTTTAAGACCATTTGTTTAAACAAACAAAAAAAATTTCCTCTTAATCAATTTAATTTCGGTAGGAGACAAATAAAATTAATGTCTGAATACACCCATATGTACTTAGAATTTATTTAATATGTACATTTTATTCTCTGAGAATAAGAAAATCTCTATAGAAGAATTTAAAGTTTTCAGCATTTATTTCAAATTTAAATAAAAATATTTCAGAAAATTACACATTTTCAAGCATCGCTTCATCTAATGATTGATCTATTTATTCAAAAGATGAATCGATGCTTGAATTAAATTGGACATGTGTACATATTTGAAATAGCCTTTATCAGAGAACATTTCTGCAGAAACGCCAAATAGCAAGAGCATTAAATATAAAAAAAACCATTTTAAAATAAATCGATCAATCAGCATTATTTTGTTGTTTTTACAAACCTTTGCGAAACAATATACAAATGTAAAAAATTATGTTATAAACATAAAAATTTTAAATGCAGCTAGAATACCATGAATTACTTTATGAATTCCTGAGTGTCTCATGACTCTAAAGGTCAATAGCAGCTACAACATTGGCAACAAGAGCCAAACACTGTTCTGAACATACAACAATCGAATATAAACAAATATATATAAAAGTAACAACAATAATAAAAAAATAGCAGCACAACCATAACCATAACAATAAATAGTAGACTGGAGTGTCAGCAATAATTCCTGAAATTTTTTCATGTCATAATTTATGATGATGTTGTTGTTGTTGTTATTGTTGTTGTTGTTGTTGTTGTTGTTGTTGTTGTTGTTGTTGTGGTTGTTGTTGTTGTTGTTTTGTTGGCATTTGCTGTTATGGCCAGCACAAAGAGAAAAAAAATTTATATAAAAAATGCAAATTCACAACAGCTGTTGCCAGCATCCTTCACTCAGCAACAAAGTACAACAAAGAGCGCACTTAAGCAGGATATGTTTTAATTTTAATAATGAATGGCAACAACAACAACAACAATAAAACAACAAATTATTGTTCTTGCTGCATTAAAATCAATCGATTTGTAGCGCATGAAAACAAAAAATAAAATCATTCTGATTGCAACTTTTTAATGCATTTCATGCGGTTATCTTAAATTTATGAACGTCATCTAGTTGGTTGCAGTGCATTCACCAGATGCCGGTCAGAAGTCAAGGCTGCAGAATGCGGAAAATTCTGCCCTGCTCGATGCGAAATTCTTTTTTATTTATTTATAAGAATTTTTACTTTATATCGCATTTCTTCTCCAGTTTGCTGCTTACAAACGCAACAACAGCGCCAACAGCAACAACAGTCATAACAACAACAACAAGCAGGAATGACTTGGAATTTGAGTGCTAGTGCCACTTAACGACATTCTCAGGCGCCGCCATCTTGCGGCTGGCTGCTGCATTGTTTCAATAACTGGCACGACTGTGTCGCTGCAGCGTTGCCATATTGTTTGTGAAATTGAAACCAATGATTTTCACTAATCTAGCAAATTGAAAGCAGATGTGAAGCGCCATAGCGGAAATAACAATGGTGGAAGTGTGTGAAGCGAGAGCAAGCGGTAACTTGATATCGTGATAATCATTTGGCCAGGAGATTGCATTGGCCAAATGCAATAAACTGCACTTGAAATCGCTTATTGGAAAATAAATATATATATATATTTTGAAGGCATTAATGCTGAAAGCTTTTGCAAAATAAATGCCAAACGACAAAAAACAATCGATTTAAGTAATTTTAATATAAATGCTAATGTTGTGTGTGAAAAGTTTTAGCTTTCATTTAGATTTGGCCGAATTTATGCGTTCAGAATTACAATTGAATTCTCTAAAATTCATTTTTTTTTTTGCCAAACATAATGAAATGTCAATAATTATTTGCATTTGAATGCGATAAAATTTATCGAATTTAACATGAAAGATACGATTAAAAATTATTATTTTTAGATTGACTTGAACTTCAGATGTGTTTAAAAAACGCCCGAGCTCTTTGGAGATTGAGAGAAACAGGCATAATATGAATGACTCCTTCCTTAACGACATATAAAAAAAAATCTCCGAGCGGGGTTTTGCTAATAGAGTAGAGTTTAAGGTGGTACATAACATTCGCGGCAGAGAAAACAGACCTTTTTTAAAAATTCTTAAAACAGTCAAAAACAAATATTTTTCTAAAATTTGTTGTAGAGATTTGAACAAATTACAAGAAAAAAATTCAAAAAAATATATTTTTCACTCCAACATGGTTTTATACAGCTCCTAACTGGCGGCAGAGAAAAAAACGGGGCCTCGTGGTTGCTGCGCTGGGAGTCGCAAAAATTGTCCGATCTAGACAAAAAATGGCTTTTTGAAATCTTAACAAAATTAGTTATCTGTGTGACAGGAGCTTGTTTTTAAAAAATTTTTTAAGTTTTTGGTGATGTTCCAAATTTGAAAGTGTGTTTTTTCGAAAAAAATATTGACTTTAAAAATTCATAAAAAAATCGAAAAAACATTTAAAAACAGCTCGAGTCATACGAAAGCAAATCAAGTTTAAAAAAATAAAAAAAAAAAAAATAAAAATTTCGTCAAAAAATGAACCCGCTAGTGCCGCAACCAGTACGAAAACCATGGTTTCGAGATAAACGCGTTCAAAGTTTGTGAACTAAAAAAAAAAAAGGTTGAAAAAGAAAAATGCACTCTCACTAATCCAGCTGTAACTTTTGAACGCGTAGGAATTTACTGAATTTAAAAAATAATTTCTGATTTTCAAATAGAATTTCTGAATGTCGAACAAAATTTCTGAATTTCAATTAATTTTCTTTAATAAAGACTGGAATTTTTTTAGTCTTAATTGATATTTTCGGAACTTTTTACTTACTTTTTGTGAATTTTAATTGATCTGTCCTAAATTTTGAAAGTTATTTCAGAATTTGATTTGAATTTGTAAAGTCAAGGTAAAAACGGGTTGGAAATTTTTAGTAATTATTTTTTCTACTAGGATCGCCTGGGGTCGAAATTCGACCAATTTATTGATTGCCTTTTTATAATTATATGCGAGATGGTTCAAATAAGTTCGAGGCTATAACTCTTAATTGATAGGAGATATAAAGCTATTTTCTTTAAAAAAGAATTATTTTTTTATTTAATTTTATTTTTCAAAACAGAAAAACAGCATTTTTAAAAAATTTAATTTTGTCAAAAAGAGTCTTGATTTTTTGATGGCACGAACAGTTTATTAATTTAGTGTCAAGACAAAATAAAATCACCTAAAACTCGGTACAGATTTTGAAAGAAAATCAAAAATGCAATTTTGAATTTTTATTTTTTTTACAACAAAAATCATTTTTACTTTATATTTTAAGAATAAATCAAATTTTATGGTCTTTTTTTAAAAAGAATAATTTAAATATAAACAAACAAGAAACGGTATTATTTTCAAAAGTTTTTTTTTAAGTTAACTGATAAGACTTAAATACAAAAAAGAAATAAATAAAATTTATTCACAGATGGCGGTGTTATTGGCTTTCTAATTTAGAACATTCAATTTGTGACAATTTTTTTCTCTCTCTTGGCATTTGGTTGAGACACACGCTAAATAACTAACGACAATATTAAGAAAATTTATTAAAAAATTTTTTTGGTTAGAATTTTGTTGCAATTTCTATCACATTTGAAAGAAAATTTAACAAACTTTTAGCAAAAATTTGAAAAACCGTTAAAATTCGACCAAGTTATTCACATGGAAAGTCAAATTTTTTAATTCAAAACACATTTTTGTACAACTGACGAATTGATAAAACTACATTTTTTTAAGAAATTGTTACTTTTATAAAAAATTCAAATTCGACCAACTCAAAAACTCTCCTCCAACCAAATATAAATCAAAGAGCGGGCTTTTTCTAAAAAATTTAATTTCTCTCTTCGAAGGTTGGCAACCCCCTCTATCAGATATATCAAATATATATACATTCTGCACATCTGGGCAACATAACCTTTCGAATGATATAAGTTTCATTTATTTTGAGTTTTAATTATTGCCAAAAAAACGTACGAAAAACTTTAATGTTCACGTATTAATATATAAGATAGTTTGATAGCTTTAAATAAATAGCTTTACCGGAAAAGTAGTTTTGAGATTTATATTTTCCTTTTGTTTTCAAATATTAGCTTTTCAGTGAAATAGTAATTCCTTTGTCTGACAACTAGTTTTGTAGTTATTTCTAAAAGAATAATTTTGTTCCTATTTTTCAATATTTAAATCCAATAAACTTGGATTCATATAATTTATTTCTTGATTTGCCTGTTAAATACTTCTTTAACTCTATTAAAGCATCTTCAAATTTTCTCCTCACATTCTCCTTCTGTATTTCATGATTTTCTAAGGCTTAACTTATTTCTTTGCATGCTTTTGGTGTAATCTTCAATTTCATCAATGTTTGGAATTCTTGCTAAAATGTGATATCAATTGTTGTTGTTGTTGTTGTTGTTGTTGTTTGCAATGACTGGCTTATATTCGATTCTTGGTATTTTAAATGTTTTTCAAGAGAATTCATGTTATTAATTTGAAAAAGCAAATACAAACATAAACAATATTTGCAATTCCGTAGAGTTTTATTGAAATGTAATTGTTGTATTGTTGTAAATTGTTGTTGTATTGAAATGTTATTTTGCACTTTATTTAATCAATATATTTTGAAAATGAATTTTTCCAGTTTATAGCAGGAATAATTTTGAGTTAGTTTTCCTTGAAAAATTTAAATCAGGAAGAGATACAAGCCAGTGCTAAAAATTGAGTTTTTGCTGGATTGTATGTGTTTCTAACATTTTCAGAGAAAAACTTAAATTGTTTGTAAAACAAGATACTTTTAAATCGATATGAAAGAAAAATAAATTAGAAAAAAAAACTGCGATTTTAAAAATATACCAAGTTTCTTAGCAACCTTTTAATTGAAATATGTTATAGTTAGTTGTCAACTTATTTAAGCAAGTCTTAACAGATTTGACATGTAACTCGCTTTGAACATTTATTTAAGTATTGCAACAACTGTGTATATGTGTGTGTAAATGCATTAAGTTAACTCCTCTGGCGCATTTTTGTACCCATAAACTAACAAACAAATCTTGCACAGGACACTGTAAATCCTGCATGACCCAAGAGACAAATTATTTCTAACTTCTACACATGTTTAGAAGCAGAGAAAATAAAAATAATAATAAAAAAGAAACACAAAATCATGCTTGAATAGAACTGAACTTAAAGAAAACAAGAGACCAACAGATAAATTGAGCAAACGTGCGGTTACAAATATTGCCGCCAGTAAAAAGTTAGAGCCACGCTAGAGCGTCATAAAATTGCAAGTTTATAACGTTAGTTCTAACAAACAAAAGTGTTGCCAACAAACATTAAAAATTCAGACTTATGGTCTTTATGTATGCAATAAGAACAAAAAAAAACAAGAAAAAAAAAAATAAAAAATATATAAGCACTAAACAACATGGCGCCTGTTAAGAATATATTGATTATATGATGACATAAATTATTCAACATTGTAATTTATTTGAATGATATCCTGTCTAAAACGTGACAATTCAAGAAAGACAAGAAGTAACTGTTGGCTTGCTTTCTTTTTAATTGTTGTTTATTTCACGTTGTTTTGCTCACTAAAACATGACTGCTAAATGTTTAATGCAAATGTACGTTATAATTGTTGGCGCTGCTCATGGCTGTCGGCTGTGTCACATGCCTGCCATGAGCGAGCGGCACTTCACTCATTAAATTCTTTGTAATGTTTATGTGTTTTTTTCTTTCTTGCTGCCATTTTAATTTGAAACATTTTGCTGTTGTCCTTTAATTGTTTTATAATGTTCATGTGTTGGGTGTTTTTTCTTACCTTTGTTTTTTTTTGCACACAATTAGTTGACGCATTAAAAATAGCGTTCACTTAAATGACTTTATGACTTCCGTTTGTGTGCAGACAGTAAAATACATAAAATATTTTGCCACAAATGGCAACAAAAATAAACAGGCGTTTGGACATAAACGCTCTCAGTACTTCTTTTATTGTTAAGGGGTTTTGTCACTTTGAAAATTGAAAATATTTAATTTGCTCAAATGTTCTAAGAATCTAAAATATTATATAAAAAATTTTTCATTTAATGCCAAAATAGCAAATATCTAAACATTGAAAATATCAGTAGTAAAATTTTTATAGTTCACAAAAATTTATTTTTTTCCGAATAAGTCAAATGCGTTTTTGTGCGAAATTTTAACACCAATTCTGAAAATGTTCGAAATAAACCCATGAACAGATTGTACATTTTGTCTTATTTCTGGCATTTATAAGCGTAACCAAGAGAGAATTTCGGGGTTTAAATTCGCCCCCAAAAAAAATTATTGTAGTACCGAGGTTTGTAGTTCAATCAAAGTGAGTCACATGAAAGATTGAAAACCCCAAATGAAATTTTTTAAATCGATTCTGGTTGATGCAAAATCTACTAAATTAGTCATGTTTTATTCCTTCAGACTACATTAAGACGAATCGATCTTGGATAGCGAAAAAAAAGTAATCCGCCGGACACCGACTCTTCAAAACTATTTAATGTTTTCTAAAACACATATAAAATATGTATTTTTCATAGTATTCATATGATTATTGGAAAATTATTGAGCTCTTGTTCAATTTGGTGTATAGTATTTTGAGGTTTAATCAAAACTGGGTACTATGAAAAATACTTTTTTGTAGGCGTTTAAAAAAATACAATAAATTTTTTTTGAAAACCGTTGAAATTTGACTGAGTTTTTTGATCGGAAAGTGGAATTTTTGATTTTGGAACTGCATTTTTCGAACAATTGACATTTGAGGAATGCATAAAAGATAATTTTGGCTAAAAATTTTTAGTTTTGAAAAAAACTCAAATTCGATCAATTTATAAGCTCTTCTCAAACTAAATTTCAAATTGATTAAATAGCGGAATTTTGTACAGTTATTTTATTTCTGTTTTAAAAGGTTGGGAGCCCCCTGAAGCGAAATCACAATTTTTAAAAGTGGTTTGTACATCTACAGCCTAAACCTGATTTAATGACATCTGAATCGATAAATCGGTCCATAGATAGGCAGGATGATTAAAACAGATTCGTGGCTATAACTTTTAATTGGTTGTAGCTATAATGAAATTTTTTTCAAATATATTGTTTTTGAAGCTTGTCGAAGATTTAAAAATATAAGTACAACATTAAAAAAAAAAAAATTTTCGAGCAAAAAAACATAAGGGGTAGCCCTGTTTTTTAGATGACACATAGTATTTATTAATTTTTCTGTCAAACAAAAACAAATTCGTCTTAAATAAATTACATACAATGAAAGAAAATCAAAAATGCAAATTTGAAATTTTTTTATTTTTACAACAAAAACAATTTTTAATACATTTTTTGAGTAAACATTCATATTATTGGACTCTTTTTAAAGGCAATGATTAAAATATAAAAAATAAAGTTACGGTAAAAAATTTGTAATTTTTTTAAAGTCAATTAATTGCAATTAAATACAAAAAAGAAATAAATGAAATTTTTTAAAAACTGGCAGAGATATTTGCTTCCAAATATAGAACTTTAAATTTGAGACAGTTTTTTTTCTCTGCCTTGGCGTTTGATAAAAATACACGTTAAACAACTATGGTCAATTTTAAGAAAATTTATTAAAAATACATTTGGTAAGATAATTACTGTAATTATCAACAGACTTTTAAGAAAATTGAACAACAATTTAGAAAAACAAAAAAAATTTTGAAAACCGTTGAAATTTGACTGAGTTGTTTGCTCGGAAATTGGAATTTTTGATTTTGGAACTGCATTTTTCGCACAATTGACATTTGAGGAATGCATAAAAGATAATTTTGGTTAAAAATTTTTAGATTTGAAAAAAATTCAAATTCGACCAATGCATAAGCTCTTCTTAAATTAAATTTCATATCGATTAAATAGCGGATTTTTGTACAAAAATTTTATTTCTGTTTTAAAAGGTTGGGAACCCCCTGAAGCGAAATCACAATTTTTAAAAGTGGTTTGCACAATTTCCAAAACCTGATTAAATGACATCTGAATTGATAAAATCGGTCCATTAGTCTGGGAGGAGTTGAAGTCACAAAAAAAACCTTAGCCTATTAATTATATAGATATATTCGAAAATCATGAATTTTGTACTGGAGCGCTATTTGGCGTACATTTTACTTAAAACTTGTCACCAGAAATCGATTTTACTGAAGGAAGCTTTTGAATATCGATTTCTCTCGTTTTACATAATTGTATCAATGGAAGGAAGATATCAATAACTTTCCAATAAGTTTAAATGCATGTGAATACCATGATGAAAAATACATATTGTTCGGGTGTTTAAAACAATCTCTTTTCGAAAATACCAAATATTCGATTTTTGGCTTCTTAAACGAGTTTGTAAAGACAAAAAATTTCAAAAATTGTTCAGTTATTATATGTGTACCATGAAAATCTTTAGGTTTTGCTTATCTTGAGTATGTATTCTGAAGAAAAAAAGAAGTTATATGCAAAAAACTTCGGTTTTAGCAGAAAAGGTATTCAGAAGAACCAAAACCACTCTATGGGTATGTCTCCGATCCATAAAAAAAACTAATCAGAAATTGGTTTTATGAGCCCCTCTAGCTTTTGAGTCGATGTCCAGAGATATTTCAATTTCAATCCGGCTTACTATACATGTTTCATTTTTGTTATGTTCCGATCTGACCATTTGACATGTTGATGGCATTACTTCGTTTTGAGTTATTTTTTCAACTTTTAGCATTGAACTCACTAAGGGGACTTGAATATTTGGAAAAAAATTATTCCATAGTCAAACAAAATAAGAAAGCCTGAATTTGAGGGAAATCGGTTGAGTCACTCGCCACCGAAATAATCATTAAAATATCCGCTTAAATTGTTATATTTCGTCTTTTTTAAAAAATATATTTTTTTGAACATCTGTAACGCAAACTCGGAAGAATTAAGCTTGTAGTGAAGTCACGTTATCAGTACAAAAATAATTCCGATTGACTTTCGAAATTAGAGAACAAAATTCATGATTCCTAAGTTTTTCATCTATTTTTCCGAATCTATTTCTTAAAAAATTTCTCAAAATTGTTTAATAATATCCAATTTTAAGGAATAATGGCTCATTAGGTAATAAAATGTTTGGTTTGATTTTTCTTCTGTTCACCAGTTTATGTCTTTAGATAGAACTTTACTACACTAAGAAGCCCTCATTCATTAAAATCGGATAATATTTGTGCAATTTTGAAGGATTTTCATGAAACTGATTTTAAAAATCAATATTGGGACCTTTAAATCTTTGTGCAACTGCCGAACAAGAAAAAAAACCGTGAAACGGCGCACGTTGGGAAAAAATGAAGCTAAACGCGCGCATGGCTTATTATTTGCTGTCGTTTCTACATTTAATGACTTACAATGCTGTTATTTGCACATATAAAGAATAATATACTAAAGAGCAGCCAGTATGTTTTTGTTTTTTTTTGTTGCACCCTACACTTATACCCTACAGTTTAAAAAAAAATATTTAAAATGTCCGTTTAAAATCCAAGGAGAATTAAAACGTATACAATACGTAGCAAAATACCATAAAATTATGAAAAATGCATGTCTGCTCATTGCTTTTTATAGTCTCTTTTTGAAAATAGGTACACTTAAAAAAAATTTTTTTTAATATTTATCTCCATAATGCAACTTCACAAACAACCAGCATATATATGAGCAGATTTGTATGCGAGGTTACTAAACTTTATTTCAAAGCAGAATCGGTCTGCTGGCAGTAGAAACAATTTTGTACACTGAAAAAATATTTTCTTGTAGACAATTTTTTCTTTTCTTGTGTTCTATTTAGTTTTTAATTTTTAATTAGAACCTTGTTTAATAGTTGTTAATTATTTTGTATAAACATTTTTATATTTCGATGTATTCAGCAAGTCTTTGACCTCTGCAGGCAATTCTTTTTCTTTTTTTTTTTTAGTGTATTTGGTGATCGCAAGAAAGTAATGAATGGATCCGAAGTGATCATAACATATGTCAGTCACATTTACTGTCGTATTTGTTCTTCTTGAATAACTACTCCGGAATTGGTCTACCTTTCGTGACTTTCTTCGTTAAGAATTTATGTTATTAACAGAAAAATGGAAAATCGTGATGTAGGGAAGCGAAATGGCAAATTTCCCCATACAAATTTTTGGAACTTTGGTACCATATGGTATATCTGTATGAAATTTACGTGTAACGAAGATGTGCCACTTAATCAAATCATTCCGTGCACTCAAACTCGAGTTACATTTTATTCCGTCTAAACCTGTTAAACAGTCCACTGTGCAGAGCAAGCATTTTAAAGTTTTAAGTGTTGATGCTTATCTATTTAAGTCATGAAATTAAGAATTCTGATAGCTTAATTGGTTATTAATTTATTATTTGATATTACTTATTAAAACCAATTAAAAAACAAATTAAAAAAATTAAAAAAAAAAAAAAAACATTTTAAGGCTTTTATTATATTTATTATACACAAAATAACAAGCGAGATTGCAACAAGTAGCAAACAGATTTTGTACCATTTTTTTATAAAGCTTTATATTTTCATGTCCATAGTTTTGATCATTATCCGCGATTACCTGTGGAAGTTGCATATGAAAGAAAATTGATTATTTTTTGGTATTTCAAGGAAGTATATCTCCTTATTTTGTCACAGGACCAAACTTTAAGGTTTACAAATTTAAAGTGTATTTTTTTGTGATTCATTGTTGAAAATTTTATTTATTTTCACTTTAGTTTGAAGTTTTTATGAGCATTTTAGTAAGCCGATACGTTTAGTGAAATTTTTGATTAAATATTTTTTAAGTTAGGCATGACTTTGGAAACCCATTAAAAAAAAGTGGTAAGGCATATGAACTTAAAAAAATGGATTTCTATCATTTAATATATCCCAAATCATAAAATCATCGCAAAAAACCAATAAATTTTTGGAAAAAAATATGTTGCTGGCCATGTCTGAAGTTTGAACAAGGAATCACTAGTGCACAAATTGAACGCAGCACTGCCGCTACAATTACGTAAAATCATTTTTATATATAAGTTCTACATTTGATAAACCCCCCCCAAAAAAAATTCCTAGTTGTGCCCCTGAAAATAGCAAATATCTTAACATTGAAAATATAATTAGCAACATTTTTAAAGTTCCCAAAATTTAATATTTTTCCGAATTAGTTTCAAACTAGTCCTCTCTAATGCGTTTTTGTTAAAAATTTTAGCACCAATTCTGAAATAATTTCGAAACTAAATTTTGACTTATTTCTGGCATTCAAGTTGAATTTTGAGCTTTACTATATTCAGAACTTAAAACCTTTCCAACCATAACATTTTCATGTAAATCTAGAAAAAAATGTGTATTTTAAAGCGGTTTTAAGAAAATGTCTTTTTAAAAATGGCAAAAAATAGAATTTTAAGTGATCAATAAGAGTTATAATGAAACATAATTCAGATACTTATAATAGAATTTTATGATAAATATTGTTGCAGATCATTTTAAACCTCTACAGCCCTATTTTATGGGTCTTTTTTGTCCCTTTGTGAAAAAATAACAAAAAGATCCATACATTGAAGAGCTAGAGGATTAAAATGTTCTACAAAAATATTTAGTATAGTTTCTTAAACAAATCTTTCAAACTTATCTAATAGCTAAAGCGCAAGGATGACATGGTTCACTCATACGATTTACCAGAAGAACTTGCAAAAGGGTAAAATTAAAGCTTCCCTAAAATAAAAATGACACGTAAACTTTCAAAACGCCGTTACACGTGTATTTTTGTTGTTCCACTCTACCAGCATCCGTTGTCGAAAACTTGTTATCTTAGAAAAAAAATAGATTTTGTTGAACAGTGTTACAAGAATGCTTTATTTTGAATAAGTTTTATATATTTTTATATTTCCTAAACAGATGTCACTAGATCTTAAATATTAAATCTTGATTTCTTTTTTTTTTTTTTCTACTTTTCTAACGCAAACATGTTGTATTTTTGAAAGCACCTCAATTGATGTCAGGCCTTAATTTTTATGCACAAGAATGTTGCTTATAATTTCGTTTATTATTTTCTGTTTCTTTTTCTGGCTTATTAATTGTCAAGGTTTATTGTTTTTTCATGATGGCAAAATGATTTTGGACATTAAGGTTTGACTGTATACAGTTTGTTTTGGTGCGTGAGTGTGTGTGTGTGTGTGTGTGTGTACTTGTTTGCTTTTGCAAGCATATTTATTTTTATTGTTATTTTTACGCCCAAGAGCAAAAATTAATTAAATCACTTTATGACCAAGTAACAATGACATAAAAATGCCTTAATATCTAAGAAAATCCTTTTATTTTTCTTTTTTTATTAAATACATAGAACAACATACTTTCGTTAGGAATAAGTGTTAGTACAGTGTTGGCATAGTTTCGTCAGAGAATTTTTTCTTTATTTCCACCTTTTTTATAGCTTCTTTTTATATAGTTTGGTAACTTAAAGTAATGGATTTGCATCATTTTATGAAAAAAGTTTTTATAGTAAGTCTCAGATGGTCATTTTTAATTATTTAATTTATACTTTTATCTTTAGTTTTTAGCTTATAAACGAGGAGAGTTAATCAAAATATTTTTAGAAAATACAGTTTTTATATTGTAGACAAAATATTTAGGTTTTATGTATATTAGACCGGATCAAAAAAATTTCAACTGGTCGGGGCCTCAAAAGTTAGAGGAACTCATTTAAATGATTTCTGCATATTTTTTTTCAAATCCGAGAAAAACCACCGAAGCAATTTTGATTCTCTGATGGTCCTTTTTGGTAAAAAAAACATGTTTTCTGCTTGTAACTTTTTATTTTACACAGTACGCATACCCAAATCTTCTTAAATGTTAAATTTCTTACTTATACTAACATTTTGACATAAAAAAATTGTTAAAATTTTGTTTCATTATAACTCTTATTGACCACCAAAAATTGAATTTTTTGCTATTTTTAAAAAGGCATTTTTTTGGAACCGCTGTAAAAGACACATTTTTTATTAGATTTACGTGGAATTATTATTGTTGGCAAGGTATTAAGTTCACTTTTCATTCTGTGTATCGCTTTAATCAAAGCTATGTGATGAAAAAAAAAAATTTTATCGAAAACTGGACGATAAAGCAGTGAACAAATGAAATTAATTGTTTGTATAAATAAAAAATATTTAATTTTATATGATTTCTAAAGTCGATTTCTCACATACTGTCAGTTTTCGCACACAGCTTTGATTAAAGCTATACACAGAAAGAAAGAAGAACTTAAAACCTTTCCAACCATAACATTTTCATGTAAATCTAGAAAAAAATGTGTACACTCAGAAAAAAGCTTATCGGAATATGATAAAAAAGGCATCATATTTAGAGAAAAATGGTATAGACTTTTCTCCAGAGAATGCTATTCTCTAATTTCGATACTAAAAATTCTCTAAAAATGATAAAAAGATTCCATGAAAAAGAAAAATATATCGTTTTTTGAGAAAAAACTTTTTATTTTTGAGAAAAGATTTGTTTTTATTGAAGAAAATACTTCTCTTAGTGAATTTTTTATCAAAATATAAGAAAAGTTTTTCATTTTTAATAAATTTTTCTCTATAAATGAGAAATTTTTGTGCGAGAAAAATACTTATCATTATTAGAGACATTGAAATATTTCCATTTCCTAGAAGTAAAGAAATATTTCTTCGAAAATGTGAAAATTTATTCTAATTTAAGAAAATTTTATTTGAAAAAGAGAAAATTTCTATATCGAAAATAGAGAAATTTTTTACCGGAGCAAGGTATGTGTTTTTTTCTCAGTGTATTTGAAAGTGGTTTTAAGAAAATGTCTTTTTAAAAATAGCAAACAATTGAATTTTAAGTGGTCAATAAGAGTTATTTTTTTTTTTTAATAAGAGTTATAATGGAACATAATTTTTAAATTTTTTGAATATCAGAATATTGGTATGAGTAAGAAATTTAATATTTAAGCAGGTGTGGGTATGCGTTCTGTGAAAAATAAAAAGTTACAAGCAAAAAACATGTTTTTTTTTTTACCAAAAAGGATCTTCAAGAGAATCAAAATTGCTTCGGCGGTTTTTCTCCGATTTGAAAAAAAAGTATGCAGAAATCATTTTAATGAGCTCCTCTAACTTTTGAGACCTCGACCTGCGAAATCTAAATTTCGATCTGGTCTAATGTATATGTTTAAGAAAGTTTTTTATTAAATATTTTAATGTATGATGGGTGGTACACAGATTGTGACGGGTGTTATGAGAGAAAAATCTACATGTCAAAGTAGTCGTGCTGTTTTACTATAATAAAAATTTGCTCAGTAATCGTGTTTTAACATAACTATTTTCTTTTTCTTTACTGACATCACCATTTTTCAAACTTTTGAAACTTTTTTGGTTTTTCAAAAAAAATAGACTGTTTTGAAAAATATAATAATTGTGTATGTACTTTCTATTAAGAAACAGTTCTATGTTCTAAACTATAAGTTATACAGAAAATAAAATGGTGTATTGTTTAAGTATCTTGTATGAATCTTTCTAGTGGTGTCATTTTTGTACATCACTTATATAAAAACAGTTTTTTTTTTCTTATCCCGAAAGTTACCGTCATATTTTTTACAGTCGGCGACAACTCTTCGGCATGAACTTTTTCACCTTTTTCATATAATATCGCATTAAAGCATTTATTCTAAAGGTTTATGATTGCTATTTTAAACGATTTTTTAAAAAAATTTCTAAGATTTTTTTGATATAAGAAAATAACTGTTCCTGTACTTTATAAAGGTTGTTAGAGGTTTTAGTTAGAGGTATATAACTTTATAGAGGTGTATAACTTTAAGTTGGCAAACTATTTTAACTGGCGGCCATTTTGTCAGTTGTCAAGTGATTTGTTTTTATTTTGGTTTGACATTTCAACGTGAATAGACTGCCGCCTGAACAACGCTTCCAAATTGTGCTAATTTATTTTAATAATGGTTCTGTTCAAAATTTTCATTATAGAATTTTTTTTTAGCAATAAAAACTGCTGTATTTGGAGTGAAGATGATCCTCAAGTGTATGTTGAGACACCGTTATATGCAGAGAAACTGACTGTTTGGTGTGCTTTATGGTCTAGTGGCATCATTGTACTTTGTTGTACTTCCTTAAAAACGATGCTGGCCAGAACGTTATAGTCAATGGTGACCGCTATAGAGCCATTATTACTGACTTTTTCGTTCCGCAATTGAACAACCACACGGTTAAAAATCTTGGAATAAATTTTAATCTTTTTTGCATTACATATAGGACACGACCAAAAAAAGATTATTTTTTAATCCAATGAAAAGTTTTAAATTTTTCAATCCAAAAAGGATTTATTTTTAATCCGCAAAAAGTTTAAAATTTCTTAATCCAAAAAGGAATAATTGTTAGTCCACAGAAAGTTGAAAGTATTATAATCCAAAAAGGATTAGATTTTAGTCCAAAAAAGTTTAAAATATTGTAATCCGAATAGGATAACTATTTAATCCACAAAGGTTTAAACACTGTTTACTGTAATAATGTATATAATAATATTTTGGTTCTGATTTTAATAAACAATTTGTTTCATTTAATAAAAAATAAATTTCAATTTGTTTCATTTAATAAAAAATAATGCTTTAACAACATTCAGAAATGTATTTAGCTTAAATTTCGTAGTAGAAGAAGTTTTCAATCTTATACCTGAATTACAATGCGGCAGTGGCAGCGTCAGCGGCAGTGGCATTGATCAGCTGTTATTTTAGGAATACTTAACGAATTCACAGTTTGCTTCTAAAGTTAACACCTGGCAACTTAATAAAGATATTTCAATCGAACTGTGAGCACCTCTTTTTGTGTTTTGGAGCTAAATTGCAAAAATAGTTTTCAAAAATTTGAAATTTGTTCAATAACATGCCTCGAATGAACGGAAACGAAGAATTATGGAAAAATGTACTTACTTCTTCGACGATCCATTCTTCTTCCATTTTTTGCAACAAAATTAAATCCGCTGATTAGTGATACCACATTAACACAAAAGAAAGACATGAGCAGAAGTGAGATAACTTTAGCAACAAGTGGTATCACAAGTTTGTACGTAAAACAAAAACAATCAAAGTTAACACGTGCTAAAATGTTCTAAAGTTAATAGACGGCAAAGTTAACAGAGCAGATAATTCAGAACTGTGAGCACCCTAACTGTTGTTCAGAGGTGAAACTGACATAGCAGCAGTTGCAGTAAGCAGTTCTGTCGATGTTAGCCCTATTTCTAAATTCATTGCCAACATGCAAATAATTAAACTACTAAGAAAAATTTCACATTCACTGCTTTTGATGCTGACGCTGCCACTGCCAGATTGTAATTTGCAGGCAATAAAACACGAAACAGCTGATAACTGCCGCTGCCACTGCCACTGCTGCATTGTAATTCAGCTATTTAATAACAAAAATACTATTTCCTGAAAATACTACCTTAATGCAAATTTGTAGTCTAAAAATAGTCTTAAACTTAAACTTTTTCGGATTAAAAAAAATTAAACTAAAATATGGAATAAAAAATAGTACTTTTAGGATTAAAAATTCCTTTAAACCAAAGTTTGGATTAAAAACTAGTCCAAAATTTTTAACCGTGCAATTGAAAATTGGACCTCCATATTAAATTACGTCCAAGCCAGCCGTGGCGGTCATATGCCACAAATCATATTTAAGTTATAATTCCAAGATTATCCTTCGACTAAAGTCAATTTCATGTCAATTTTAAAAATTCATTCTTGTTTTATACCTCTAAAAGACAATCTTTATATAGGAACATGTGCAACCAAAGCATCTTCTGACTGATCACCATAGAAAAAATATTTTTTATACATATGAACTCAACGAATCAAACTTCAGCTACTTTGTTTTTATCAAAGTTATTCTTAATTATTTACAAGGCCATGAAATTGGTATCTATATTAAAAGTATGCAGCTTAAGGACATAAAAAGTTGTACAATTAACAAAAAATACAAAAAAGTATGGAAGATTAAACAAAGGCGCATTCAATTGATACTTTGAGTCATAACACACATGGTCATGTAGATGGAATATATTAATTTTTTTTTTTTATGATCTATTTGAAGAATTTCCTTCAAGCCAAAGAGTTACTGTATATATAAAATGAGAAACAATAACTTTTTTCATATCAAAATAAAATTTTAGCCTATAATTTAAAGGTATAAAAAAAAATAAGAAATCTTGACCAGGCATTTTTTAACAGATTCATTAAAAATAGCAATTGGAGTTACCAAATTTGGAGATTGGAGATTAATTGGAGCAGTTGGAGATCCATCATACAATTTTGAGGAAACATTCAAAATGAATGTTTAAACATTATATTAAAAAGGTGAAAAAGTTGTTGGGTCGACTCTGAAATATATGATGTTAAATTTTCGGTATAAGAAAACAAAAAAAAAATTTTTTCCAATAAAGTACCATAAAAAAATTAAACCACCAGAAAGATCCATTCAAGAAACAGAAACTATAGTTGAGGTTTTTTTTCTGTAAACCTTACAGTTTAGAAGATAGAGCTGATTCATTACATGGACCTATTTAATTTTTTTATAATTTTTAACGTTTCTGACAGTGTGTAACCTTCGCAAAAATTTTCGCAATAAATAAAAATCACGTATATTTTTTTGATGTGAACTAACCAGCTATCAAAAGCAATAGAACAAAGGGTACGTTTAGAGATAAAATTGAAGACTAGTGCACAATAGATGCATAGAATTTGACTCTTGTTAAATTTGTTTAGATTTGTTTTATTACTTTGAGTCTTTTAAAGTCATTTAGAACAACCAAACTAATTTGGAGTTTAGAATTGAGCTTTTACGTTCTTCTTACAAAGGGTCAATGTATATTTGATTTCATATCATTAACTTATAATGCAATAAAAATCTACTAGAATTTAAAAGTTTATAATTTCGATGCAAGCATCTCCGCTTCTGTATAAATTATTTATTTATCATTGTTTTTTTTTGTCGAAAATTAAGGCATTTTTTCAATAGCTCAATTCAGTTTATGCAAAATAACATTAGAATATTTTGTACAATGCAACGCAATGTTTAATAAAGCACATTCCCGCTAACATGTTATAAACAAGATCTTCGCGCAAAGAGCTTTTTTCTTACAAAAAGAAAAAAAAATATTTAAAGTGAATCTTTGCCAAAAGTGCTCTTCACAGATGTTGTCATGATGAAAAAAATGTGCAATTCTCTAAATATTCTATAAATATCTTTACCATGTTAAAGAAAATTAAAAAAAAATTTAATTGGAAAATTTATCAAAAATGAAATCCTGTATAATGCAAAATTAAATCTATGAAATACCTTTCTGTATACATTAAAAGCAATATCAGTTTAAAAAAGTGGGCACACTGGAACAAAATCTCTTAAAATAAAAATAATAAAAATTAAGATTACTCATACGTCACGGTGTACATATTTTTCATTAAGTTATGTTTAACTCTTTAAATAATTCTATATAGAAATGCAGTATTTGCCATTAAAGAATTTCAAGAAATATTTAAAAAAAAAAAACAAAATTTTCCAATTTTCAAAACTAGGAATTGTATTGTGCAGCAGCAAGTTTTTTGCTTAAATTTCACTACGTCTTGTCAACACAAATGCTCTCAACACAAAAAGCAATTTGAAACTCATTGAGTCTTCTTGCATTTGAATTAATTTGCATTAAAAGCTTTTACCATAAACTGCTTTAAAGCTTATATTTAATGCTTTGGAAGCTCATCTTTCATCTAATCCAAATGTTCTATTCATGGCTTAGTGTTTTTGCTGTAGTGCTTGTTTTGTTACTTTTTATTTCCTTTTTTGCTGCATTTTGTATTTAACAACAACAATGAAAACATTGCTCTAAAAAGTAAGCAAAAAAAAGTTGTTTTGTTCTATCAAGTTGAACTTTAACGCCCACCGCAAACCATTCATCAGTCATGTCCACCACCAGCACCCAAGTGACCAATTACTTTGCATAAACAGCAAAAAAAAAAAGAACAAGAAAAAAAAACACAGAGAACAAAAAGGAAAAACAAAAAATCAACCGCAGCAAAAACAATAAAATTTTTATATTGTTGTGTGTTTCGCAACTTTTTAATGTATATCCGCTTTGTTGTTTTGAACGAATGAACGCTAGAATAGCGTTTACAACAATGAGAGAGGGATGGTTTCACTGTGTACCACTTTTGTGGCAGCAAAGGTCATTAGTTGGTGGCAAAGATAACTTATGGCGTAAACAAAACCACGAAAATAAGAAACAAAAGTTAAAAAAAGCAAAAAAAAAAATAAGAAAAAAGCAAAAACAAAACACAATAAAATAACAATAAAATATTGTACAGCAAACATGCGAGTCTTTTAAAAATCACGCAATTTAAGTGTTTTCTTTTAAAGTATTTCTATCTTTATGGCGTTTAGTTTTCGGCTGGTTTGGTTGAACATTTTTTTATTTTTATGTTCTACTTGCAAGTGTTTCTTAATTGCTGCCCAGCTGATACCTAATGAATGTGAATTCATTTAGAACAACCAAGAGGGTAGAGTTGAGTGTAGCAGAAAACTTTTCATAAAGCTTAGATTTTTAATTATAAAATATTTGTAGAAAAAAAAAAATAAAATATTAATTCAATTTAGATTTTCTTGCATGCATATCCGCTTGGGAGCAGAAGTTTTTGGTTTCTACAACAAAATGTTGCCAAATTAAGCTGTTGTTTGTTCAAATGTGAAGGCTGCATCAAAGTTGGTTGAGATATTGTGCCAACCACAGCTACTTATAAAAACTTGGTTTAGGCATCCTTCTGCCAAGTGCCTCAAATGTACAAATCCTGACCCAGGCGTTGTGCTGTCGGCGCTTAAGCATAAGGCTGTGGTTTCAAATGCTGCTTCAAACTCGAGCGCATTCACAATAAACCGAAACCTTAAAAGATTTATGAACTTTTTTCCTTTTATTTTATTATACTTTCAAGTCTGCTTAGAAGCGCCTTAAGTTAATGCTCATAAAACACAAAGTTATCTTCGGCTTTGTGACCAAAGGTTGTTGACACCAAAGCAAACTTAATTTATTATGACAACAGAGCAAAAACAAAAAAATAAAATATACAAAAAAAAAAAAAAAAAATTAGAAAAAATAACAAAGTAAAACAAAACCGTTTCTATTAACTTTCAATATTTGCGCCAGAAGCGCACATTTTTTTGGGATCAATGAACATTTTGCAAGCGCCAAATTAATTGCGTAGCTCGCTAACCCAGCAACGTCTTCTGCTCACCATCCATCCATACCAGCAGTTCTTGCTTTACGTGTCATCGATATAATGACGGTGATCATTAAATATGACCTCGAGTTCGCCGTTTTAATTGAATCGAGTTCAAGCACGCGTTGACTAAAGCTTCTAGCTGCCATTCAGCTGATGTTGCTACTTTGAATCCATACTCAGCTCACCACTATTACCATCACGCTCATTAAGTAAACGCCGAGTTTATTTAACAGAATTTATAACAGTAAATAGATGTTTAAGTTTGTAGATGTAGTCAGTCTTGTGTAAGTATGAGTGCCTTAAAACATCATATTTATGCGCAGTCATAAAATACTAATGTCTCAACAGAAGCTGCAGCACCAAGCATACTGCTTGGAATTGTTTGCAACACGTATCTTGTGACTAGT
Source organism: Tetanocera ferruginea (assembly GCA_958299015.1). Taxonomy (NCBI): domain Eukaryota; kingdom Metazoa; phylum Arthropoda; class Insecta; order Diptera; family Sciomyzidae; genus Tetanocera; species Tetanocera ferruginea. The sequence continues at coordinate 146,866,151 of OY282641.1, forward strand.
TAATTTCATAGCGGTTTCATGATGCTGTTGCTCCTGCTCAACCATTGAAGCACAGCGCATTGGAAACATCAAAAAGGTTTAGCAAATTAATGAGCAACATTTGTGTACCGCGGCGCTGGACAAACATTAAGTATTTCTTTGACTTTTCACTCGGTTGGTTGGCTCTGTTAGTTCTCATGGTTGAGGATGAAAGAAAAGGCAGCATTTATTTGGAGTAAATTTTTTATGAGCATTAATATTTTTGTATTGCGTAATTTATTGGTCTCATAAAAGACACTTTGGGGATTCTTAACGAGCTAGCAGTTGTGTGGGTAAAGCACACTGTTTGTTTTTAAAAAGACTTTAAGTTTTTTGTTTTTGTTTTTGTTTTATAATTAATTGTTGCAATAATTTTATATTTACCCACACAATTTAGATGTGCTGCATAAAAATTGCTTATTTTTTTTTTGTAATTTTTTTGTAAAAGACTTGAACTTTGAAATTAAATATTTGTAGCTAAAATTTTCTTTAGAGAAGCAAAAAACTTCTAACAATGAAAGGTAGCCAGGTGACAGTCTGTGATTTGAATGATTTTCGATTATGTCATAGAAGACAATAATCTATAGTTGACGTATTTTTTATGCATACTCAATTGATGGTTCAGGATTTCAAACTCGCAAAAATTTCAAAAATCAGAGAAAATTTTGTTTTTTTGCTATATTTCGCTATTTTCTGTGGAAACATTTACAAATTTGGTACCAAACAAAACAATGTGGTTACAAAACCGCACACAAAGACATCAATTTTTCATAAGAAATTTTTTTTTGATTTTGTTGTAATTTTTAATAATAGTAATATTTAGTCGATATTGAAAGAGTATGTAGACAAAATTATTTCATATTAATTTACATTGGATTTAAGGCAAATTTAAAACTCATCTTTGGTTTTTTTTTTAATTTTCTACTGTTTATAATAACATTTTTGTTTTATTGAAATGATTTCATTTGTTTAAAGAAAAAAAATTTATTTCATTTAAAGTATGCAATATGGGTACCGACAATTTTTTTTTATGGTCCATCCTCATGTTTGAATATTTTATCGAAAAAGTTTACATTTCTAGGGCTTCCATATAAAATGTGTGTGTTTTTTTTTTAAGTCTCATCACACCAGTTAACAATAGTTTTAATCATCCATTGTAGCATTTCAAAACCTCAACTTTGTGATTTTATAACTGCTCAGATATAAAAAGAAATTTATTTTTTTAAAATTTATTATAAAAAGCATTGAGTTAACAAGAAGTCCACGTCCTTGAAAGTATATTTTAGCTTAAATCTGTTTTGATATGGTGTTTTAAAGAAACTTAGTATTTGTAAAATTTTCATCAAAATTTAAATCTATATAAAATATGGGCTTCATCCGCCAACGGACTCACCTTTTTTCAATACTATTATTGTATTTTGTAAAAGTTGGTTTAGGGTATTTCAGAGTCGGGCTAGACCGACTTTAGACTTTCTTAACTTGTTTTTATTAATTTTTTTTAATTGCACCCTTCATTAATTTGCTAAAAAAAAAAATATGTATATCATTAATTTGCTATATATATTTTACACAAGGGTGCTTTAACAGTTGTCAACTATTGAGTATGCTGAATGTGACCAGTGATAACAGATGAAAGTGACAGATAGTAGTTTCCAACAGAAACGTCAACACTACCTCGTAATTATTATATCATGGTTCTGGGGCAAAAAAATATCTGAAAGAATCACAAATACTGCTCAAATTATAAAGTAAAAGACAAACTATGCATACATTTCAAAGTGAGCGGTTGTTTAGTTTAGAAGTTAAAAAATAGATATCAATTATACAAGTAGTATACATTAGGCTGGGTCGATTTTTAAACCGATATTGCCTGGGCGATTTTCGGTTAGGGCATGAAAAGTTATTAAACAAAAAAAAAAAAAAAAGGGGACTGGGGGTACACTTTACCCTATCGCACCCTCAATTTTGTGAATTTTTTCTATAAGAATTTTTTCAAACATTTTTTTTTTAAAAACGTGCACAGCTAGGGCAAAACTAACGTCAGATATGAAATCCTCACACCCGATTCAACCAAAAAACGGTTTAACATGTATACGTTGTCATACAAAAATGTACCGTAACAAATTCCTAAAGAAAAAATTTCACTTAATTCAAAGTAAATTCTTATCGCTAGTGCGTATGTAATTGTGACCATCACGGCTGAACCACTGCAGTTATCCACCTTTGAATTTAGTGAAATTTTTTCTTTAGGAATTTGTTACGGTAAATTTTTGTATGACAACGTATAAGTGTTAGACCGTGTTTTGGTTAAATCGGGTGTGAGGATTTCATATCTGGCGTTAGTTTTGCCCTAGCTGTGCACGTTTTAAAAAAAAGAAATTTTGAAAAAAATTCCTATAGAAAAAATTCACAAATTTGAGGGTGCGATGGGGTAAAGTGTTCCCCCAGTCCCCTTTTTGTTTTGTTTTGTTTAATAACTTTTAATGTCCGAACTGAAAATCACCCAGGCAACATCAGATTTTTTGCCTCCATACAAATCGACCCAGCCTAACGTATATATTCTATATCTAAAGCAAAAATGTCTTCGAAAAATGGGTGTCATCCACCCACGGACTACATCAATAAATAAGCTTATTTTTAACCTATAGAGATAAAATTTGGTATGTATGTATTTTATACCAAAACTAAGTTGCATTAAAAAATTGGGCGTTATCCATCCACGAACACGCCCACCTCTCATAAAACCCACAATAGCGAAAATAATATATAAGCATTAAGAAGTGAGCTACAGGAATAAAACTTGAAATTTTTATAAATTTTTGTAAATTTTTCATGAAAATTTAAATGTATATAAAATATGGAGTTCATTTGGCCATTCAATACTATGGGTCACGCCCATTTTCAATACTATTATATTGTTTTGAAAATATAGGTTTAGGGTATTTCATAGTCGGACTAGACCGACTTTAGACTTTCTTTACTTGTTTACTTGTAAATTAAAAAATGGATCTCCCTACATATGTGTAAAAAAAAAGAAAATATTCGGTATTTAATTAAAGCATAATTGGTACTGTGTAAAAACCACCCTATTTTTAAATTTTATAAAATTATTGTTTTCGGTCATTTTAAACTTTAAGCATTTTTTTAGGCACAACGAAACGGAAATTTGTTTTAACAACGGTATATAAAATAAACTCCCAATATATTTGTTGAAATATTGCCACAAGAAAAAAATTATGCAATTAGAAAAAACTGCTACTATAAAGAGTACTGAATGCCTTAAAAAAATTAAAAAACTTTAAGTGAAATATTAAAAATATATGAAAAAATGTAAAAATTAAAAAGCAAAAATTTTAAAAGCAAAATTTTATGAGAAAGGCAAAAACTTGTCAAATAAAATTTGTATTTGGAATCAATCAGAAGCATTCAAATCGTGTGATTCTTTAGTTATTATTAAATAAAGTATCATAACAAAAAAACAAAAAAAAAAAAAAGCCAAAGTCAACAAAATTCGCACCCTGTTCATAAATAACCATATGCGACACAAAGGAGCAATTTACTCTCAGATTTATTGTTTCGAAAAATACCCAATAAAAGGCAGTGTTTTGTTAAAATTTGTAAATGCGTTGCATTGATTTTTTTCTTTTGACGTGCAATAACTTTTCTTCAGAATTATAAACTTAAAAAAAAATAACCGTTATTTTGGCATTAAAAAATGCACATATCTTCAAAACTATTAAAATTTTTCATAAACGAAATCAAAAAGAAACATTCAACACTTTTTGTTGACCGTGTCATGCAGGTTAAGTGTGTGACTTTGTATGCTCGGATCCCAAGTTCGATCCCAAGTTGCGGTGAAAAGTTTTTTCAATAAAAAATTTTTCTGATCGGTCACCACTTCTCAGAGAGCAAGCCTCAGAGAGTAAAAATGCCATGTAAAACTTCTTGAGAACATAAACTTTAGCTGTTCGGAGTCGGCATAAGTCTTGTAGGTCCAGTTCTCGGTCAATTGTGTGCAAACAATTATTAACACACACAACACGATTGATCATAAGAAATTCGGTTAAAGTTCTTTAATGGGCTGAAATGGCCAATTTGTAGTTTTTTTTTGTCATTGGGAGGAATGCTTTTTTTTGTCTTTTCTAGAAGTGATTCTAGAAATTTTCAATGAAATTCTAGTACGCATTTTCTAGGAAACTTTAAGGAGACATTCCATGGTTCAGAAGACATAAGACAACATGTTTCTGAGAAAATATCTAACCATTACCTTGCATAAGTCATGCCATAGAAGCATTCTTAGAAGCTATTCAAATAGCCTTTTAGAAGTTTATGAGAATGCCTCCTGAAAGCACATTTCGATAAGGCCGAGGAGAAGCACAATTGGATTTTTAGAATGTCTTCTGGAAACAGTGTATCCAAGAATGCATGTCAAGTTTTTTTATGCAGATTCAAGCATTTTTTATTACTATTATTTCTCATAATTTTTATTTTTATTTTAAACTACACTGAAAAAAATATACCTTAAAATTAAACAAAAAATTTTAAAAAAGAAATTTAACGCGTTTGAGTTTCTACAAAACAAAATTTAAAACAAGTGTATTTAATTTTCAACTACCTATAAACTTTTTTTTTAAATTTCACTAATTGTTTCTTTGAAAAAACAAACAAAAATTTGAATGCAATGTCAATTTTTGAATTTTTTTAATTCGGAGGGGCCCGGAATAGCTGGTTGTGAATCTGATGCTTAAAACTGATGGAAAAGCTAAAAAAATGGCTTTAAATGGCAAATATTTGCTTTAAATTTTAAAATTTTTGTTTTAAATTTTTTTTTTTATAACAAAAACATTGTTTTAAAAAACAAAAACGTTTGTTTTGAATTTTACTTTAAAAACAGTTGTGTTTAATTTCAATGAATTTGTTTCAAGCTCTATTTCAAGAACAGATTCGTTAGATATGAACACAATTTCTTTTAATTTTAACACATTTTTCCCTCAGTGTACAACACCAGCCCCAGCCGCGGCGAAAAGTTTTTTCTAAAAAAAATTTTTCTGATCGGTCACCACCTCTCTGCCGACAATGGCAAACCTCAGAGAGTAAATTATGCCATGTAAAGCTTCTTGAGAACATGAACTTTAGCCGTTCGAAGTCGGCATAAAACATGTAGGTCCAGTTCTCGGTCAATTGTGTGCAAACATTTAATAACACACACACAACACAATTGATCATAAGAAGCTCGGTCAAAGTCCTTTCAAGGGCTGAAATGGCCAATTTGTTTTTGTTGTTTTTTGTACAACACCAGCCAATATTTTAACAAAAAACTCGATTTTTAGAGGTTATTTCAAACCATTCCAACTCACAGCTGGCTATCGCTAGAGTCGATATATTTGGGAAACCATCATATCATAAACTAAGGCTTATTTTGAGCAACTGTGCCGAAGAACTTTTTTACGTTAGGCACCTTCATGTATATGTTTTTTTAATTATACTTAAAAATCTCGTTCATTTATCTACACTATTATATATTTGAATAATATTATTATATATGATGTAATTTTGAGTTTTGCCAATTTTTTGAAAATATTGATTTTTTAAAGTATGCTGTTTATTTAATCTATGAAAATGTTCTACAGTGCGTTCTGTATATCAGAAATTGTACCGTTTAAATTTTTTTAAAACTAGTGATGAATAAAAATGCAACTATTAAACATTTTTAACGTAAAGAGATTGTTTTAAATTATTTTAAAAAAATATCACCATCTAAAAATGATGCCATTAGACAAAATTGCAAAAAAAATCCATGTATTTCGTTCCGTACAAATTTATAAACTATTTTGAAATAGCTCTTTATACCGTGAAAACACAACATTTATGTAGAGGTGTTTTGAAAATTATTATTTTTTTAAATATTTGTCAGTTTGTCTGAATAGAAAAGATAATGGTGAAGAAAAAGACTTTCAAGAACTCCAAAAAAAAAAAAAGGAAAGCACTCCTCAAAATAAATATTATTTTCATGTAATTTAATTGGTATTAAATATTTTTTATTATCCTTAAAGCCTATCAAATCCCATTTTTTTATTTTAACCCTTTCGATATGAAAACAACTTTCTGGACACATCAACTTTGATGCTATCTTCAAAAAATTTTGGAAAGTGCTTAAAAGTAGCAATAGTAAAATTAGTTAATCAATTAAAAAAAAAGATTTTAAAAAAAAACATAATTTTGTATATATTATAAATATCGATTCAAAAATACAAAAATTTCAAAAAGTCATTATTTATTAAATCGAGTTCCATTACATCAAAATTAATGTACTACGAAAGTAGTTTTCAGATTGTTGCAACGACTGTATTGTTCGAGGTTACTGTATGTTTTGCCAAAGTCATGCTCAAATATAAAATATGCTTTATAACGACTTTTGCACGAAATAACAGAGACATTCGGATGCAAATACTTTCACTGCACATGTCAAACGCTAGCCATAAATTGGCATTTTATCTTAGATAATGGTTAAACGGTCAGCTCTGGGATTCCTTTCAAATCCTTGGCACACCTTATCTTGGTTTTGAAGAAGAAGGTACAAATAAGCTCCCGCTACCATGGAGGACCTTATTGACACAAATATGTTTATTAATAAACAGCCTAACATCTAACCTAACATAACCTATGCTTTGGTATCACAACAAGCTTAGCTTTCAGTCCTTTTTTAACTATACTCAAGTACAAGAAAACTCTAGTACAAATTCGAAAAATAAAAATTGTATTCGAGCCAAAATTTGTTGTTGTTACTGCAGCTATAATTTTGTTTTATAATTAATAATATATGTAATTTATTTTTAATACAACAAAAATAAAAAAAAAATTAATTTTTTTTTAAAACAATTTTTTTCTAAAAAATATATAAAAACTTGACAATAAGAACGAAGCTGATATTTAATATTTTTAAAAAAGGTTGTAAGCATGTTTTTAAATAACAAAAGGAATATATAATTTTGTAAAACATGTAAAGCTTTTTATTTTTCAAATAAATTATGTACAAATCTTACAAATACATCAGACTGACTGTTTAAACGACTATTTCAAACTTTTAACACATCTGTCTAAATTTCTAAATAAAAGAACTGAATTTCATTTTCATACATTTCAAAATTCGTTTGAACTTCGCTTGAATTTTTGAGCAATATCTGTTGTTGCTGCATATTTAATGGAATAATTTGCATGCGTTGGTTGACTGTAGTTGTATTTCTGCTCGCTGTTGTTGTTGTTGTTGTAACTGCTATTATTGTTGTTTTCTTTGTCATAATATGCATGACAAACGATGCATGTTTCACCGAAAAGCCAAGCAGACAGCACAGCGAACAGACCGGCAAGCAGACAGACTGACAGATAGACAACCAACCACATGAATAGACAACAAGATGCAAAAACGAACTGGCAAATCATTCGAAAGCGAAATAGAAATGGTGTGTCTAAGCGTGTGTGAGTGTACAAACATTTTGCGAATATTTGCATCAATGTTTGTCAGTTTGTTTGTACGTTCATGTTCATGAGCTTGTATGAGTTTCATGGCTTGTGCCAAGCTTGTGGACAGCTGCTGCTGCTGCTGTTGCTGTCTGCTGTTTAACAAGCGCTTCCAGTAGCTGTCTGACAACATGTCATAAATTAGATTAACATGTCATTGTGCCTAAATTGAATGTGTGTATGCGTGTGTGTGTATTTTGTTAAGCTCATTGGCAGCAGCTTATTTATGGCGCATTTTATCAAAAATATATGTAAAGCTCAAAAACCAAGCGCGTCTCTATGTTTATGTGTGTGTGCAATCAGTCAGACTAAAGCTTAAGAAATTTATTTTCTTTTTGCACTAAATAAAGCTTTTGTGGTACGCGTAATAACTCAAGTCAGCACAAGACATTAAAATTGGAAAAAAAAATTCATTAAACTAGTCAATAAGCTGTGAAATAAATAAAATTCATGCCAAAATTTATGGTTATTGTTAAAAAAACTTTGCCCACAACTGAATTGTGCTAAATTTCCGAAACTCATTAAAATTTGTCATCAAAACCAAATATGCCCCAACTGCCGCCTGCGCTACGGAGTCAACCATAAATATTCATCAAGCGTTTAAATTAAATGCTGCTACGCATCTCTGAGGCAAAAAAAAAAAAAAAAAACAAAATTCCATAAATTTCAAATATTCTGTTTTATATTAAAAATAAGCATGACTAAACAAACTAATCCAAACTGTTTGCATAGACACGAAAAACTAATTTTGAATAAATTTAAAAATTCGCATTGAATTAAATGTCAATCATACGCACCGGTGCACACAACACAGCCAACATAGCAGTAGCATAATTTTTCAATCACAATAAAATTTAATCTAAACAGTTTTTTTTTTATTTTTTTAACTTTAAAGTGTGGGCACAAATATACATACATACAAAAGCAGACGACAAATACCACACAACAAACAACTTGACTCAAGCCAAGATAAATGTTTGAAAAATTGTGCTCTTCTGCGCAAAACGTCTTCAAGCGAGAGCAGTTAAAAGTGACAAAACGACATAATATCTTTATTTGTGTTAGTGCAAATGGTTAGATTTGTATGCTCTTTTGTACACATACAACAACAAAGCAACGCTAACACACCACCTGTGTCTGTCTTTCCGCAAGTTCTTTAAATATTTTCGAAGCTTATCAATTATTTGAGCCTACTTAAGCTGTCGTTAGTTAAAAGCCCTGCTATTTGGGCTTTAGCCAAAATAAACCTAAACGCTCTTCACATATTATGCTCTTAAATATCCCTGGGCGTCAAGGTGTGTCAGCTGTCAATTTCCATGTCTGTATTGTTGCTGGTTTTTGTTTTTTTTTTTTATTTGCCTTCTTACCACATCAACAGACATACACGTACATGGCTTATTTATAAATGCCAGCATAAAAGCTTCAATTTAGTTTGAATTTGTGCTACTTTTATCAGCTTGAAAGTATATGTATTTTAATTCAATTGATGAAAAGTTTGTTTATGTGTGCATATGTTATGTTTAAATTAAGCAGTTGTGTTCTTTTTCTTTATGTTCGTTAACATATTTTAGCATGATTTTATTTGAATTGCTTTGCCTTAGTTTTTTTTTTTTAAATGTTTCGAATTTTTTTAAGGCATATCCTTGGTAAGCATCAGTTTTTAAATAAAAGCAAAATTTTGGTACCGCTCTTATTTTTTTGGTTTGTTTGTTAAGGTTTGATTTTTTATACAAAATCATATATTTTTGTGTGTTTTCGCACTTTTGCCAGTTCACTACTTTCAAAGCAGCATCAATTTGGAATGTTATTATAAATATTTTTTCCCAAGTAAAAATCTTGTTTGTTGACGCATTAATTTAAAATAACATTCTAGTTTAAAAAAATATATCAATTTAGAAAAATATTAAGTATAATTTAGAAATTAAAACTACAAAAAAATTATGAATTTAAAAAAAAAGTTATTTATTTATTTTATTTATTAGATGGGACAGAGAAAACATACTTTTTTTTCAAAATTCATAACTCAGACAAAAACAAACATTTTTCAAAAATCACTCCAACATGGTTTTATAGAGCTCCAAACTGGCGGCAGAGAAAAAACAGGGCCTGGGAGTCGCAAAAATTGTCCGATCTGGAAAAAAATGACTTTTTTAAATCTGAACTAAATTGGTTATCGTATGACAGGAGCTTTTTTTTTAATTTTTTTTTCAATTTTTGGTGATGTTCCAAATTTGAAAGTGTGTTTTTTCGAAAAAAATATTGACTTTAAAAATTCATAAAAAATCGAAAAAAAAACTTTAAAAAAAGCACGTGTCATCAAGTTTAAAAAAATAAAAAATAAAAAAAAAGTCGCCAAAAAATGAACCCGCTAGTGCCGCAACCAGTACGAAAACCATGGTTTCGAGATAAGCGCGAGATTGTCAACAAAGAAGAAGAAGAAGGTTAAAATTAAAAATGTGCTCTCACTAATCCTGCTGTAACTTTTGAACCAGTAGGAATTTTTTTCTTAGAATTTTAAGAATATTTACTAAAATACAAAATTATAAAAAAATTCGATTTAAAACAACGTCATGTCAATGTCATGTCCCCCCTTAAGTAGTGCGTTTTAAAAGACATAATAACTCCTAAACACCTGGACCGATTTCAATGAAATTTGGCATGAAGGTTCAACTGCATCCAAGAAAACATAGGTCAAAGATTTCCGTAAGAGGGCGCTTTGACAATTCCAAAGATTTCCGTAAGAGGGCGCTTTGCTTTAATTAGTGCGTTTTAAAGACTCAATAACATCTAAATACCTCGACCAATTAACATTAAATTTGGTATGAACGTTCAACTGCACTCAAGAAAAAACATAAAATATAAAAAAATTGCAAAGACTTCCGCAAGAGGCCGCTTAAGTAGTTAATTTTTAAGACTCAATAACTCCTAAACGCCTAGACCGATTTCAATAAAATTTGGTATGAACGTTCAACTGCACTCAAGATAAAACATAAACTGTAAAAAATTCCAAATACTTCCGCAAGATGGCGCTGTAAGTAGTGCACTGTTAACAATCAACAACTCCTAAATGACTTGACCGATTTTACTAAAATTTGGTACCTGAAATAACCTGACCCTGCAACAGAATTGAGGCTATTTAAATTTCAGAAAACTTCCTTGAGAGGGCACATTATTCAATCAACTATGTCTGGCTCATTCACGTCAAAACGGATGAACCGATTTTGATGAAACTTGATAAAAATCAAGGAATGAGCCGACGGCAAGCGAAGTCAAGAACCAAAGACTAACAAATAAAAATAAGTTTGACAAATACGAGCAGAAGCTATATAAAGATCAACAAAAATTAACCCAACAGTAGCGACCAAAACCGAAGTTGAACGAAAAAAATCCAAAAATCGAATCGATGCGAAAAGAATTTTTTAAAATTGGAATTTTTTTTAAATAAAATTGCAAATCAATGCATGCTAAGAAACATTTTAAACGCATTTTTCTTGAAATGGCTTTTTTTCAAACTGGATGATCCATTTTCCTCAGAAACCAGACGTCAAAAAATGATAATTTAAAAATTAAAAAATTTAATTGATAATTTAAAAAACTGTTAAAATGAGAGCAGTTTTGAAAAACACAACCCCAAGTAACACCGGGTAAAAATATAACTTTTTGCGGAATATTTATTTATTCGGACATACATTTTTGATATTTTGATATGTACGGAAATTAGTTTAAATGTTTTCATTCGTGTTTTAGCTGCTCATTTAGTGCAAAAACTGTTGACCGAAATTTAACATATTTTCTAGGTACATAAAATTTACGGAATAGTACTATAGTGGGACATTTAATGAAATTCATCGAGAAAGTACATAAAAACAAAGGAGTCTAAATGATAATTAACAAATAATTGAGTTTATATAAGCTTAGGCTGAGGCGGATGTCTCTTATGAGACACTGTCAGGTCAAGTTTTTATCTACATACTCTGATAACTTCATTTTGAGCTAACATTAACAAAGCATAGAGCCCAACGAACCAAACAAAGATGTAAGACCTGGACCAGGAGCCGATTTGTGGCCAGTTCTGTGTAAATGAAGAAAATATGTACTATGGTAAATGCAGCTAGAGCATTAGTTATTTCTTTATTTGTCAACAGTATCATTTTTGATTGGTAGTCCTAGGCAATTTTACTTGCTATTTCGTTTCCTGGTAAGTCTCTATATCAGAGAATATATTATCAAAGATACTGAGCTAATTTGGCATCTCATCAAGAGATTTGCAGATACGGAATGTTTTGAATGTTTTTTTAACCGATTCCAAAGCTTTAAAGCATCTCGAATATTGTCTAGTATGCCAATATCCGCTGATGATGTATCATTCATTTAAAGACAACTAATGACTCATAATGTTTGCTAGGAAAACAGTGCAATGATTGAGTAGCCTTAAGGCAATTTTATGTTATAGTATTTTAGAGTAGATTCCTCCTGCCATTTTCCTATCTAACATTGTTTCTTAAGTTAAGATGTTTAACTAAATGGTAAACTTTTGTGCTTTTAGCTTGAAGAACACTTTATTTTTTTATTTAAAATAAGCTATTAAATTTCGCCATAGTTGAAGAGATATGTTAGCTATGAATTAAAACGTTACTACAACTTTTGATTTTCGGTCCTAGTTCCTTTGAGGGAGTTTGTGATCTCATCCATTTATAGAAATCCTAGCTCATCTCATGAAGATAAATATGGCTAAAAAGTTTTATCAAATTTTCAAGTGCTAGACCACCTGAAAGTGATCTTATCCAACCCTTAAGTTTAATTAAAATTTATGGTTCGAAATTTCGTTTCCTAAAAATCCAATGAATTTTAACGTGAAATTACGTTGTTCTAGAGGAATTCTTATTCCAGTAGAATCATAAAGAAGTATGATAAAATCTATATTATATTATTACATCTAGTTTAAGTAGGTTGCTCATACGCAATAATGTACATACCTTTATTGACTTAAGGGGGAACATGACATTGGCCGTTTTTTTTTAAATCTAAGATTCTAAGAAAAATTCATGGAAAAATTCGTACGGGTTCAAAAAATACAGCCGGATTAGTTAGAGCGTATTTTTATTTTTCTTTGCATTTTTCTTTGTTCACAAACTTTGAACGCGTTTACCTCGAAACCATGTTTTTCGTACTAGTTGCGGCACTAGCGGGTTCATTTTTTGACGAAATTTTGTTTTTTTGTATTTTTTTAAACTTGATTCGCTATCGTATGACACGAGTATTTTTAATTTTTTTTTCGATTTTTTATAAATTTTTAAAATCAATATTTTTTTCGAAAAAACATACTTTCAAATTTGGAACATCAGCAAAATTTGAAAAAAAACTTTACAAAAAAAACCTCCTGTCATACAATAACCAATTTTATTCAGATTTTAAAAAGCCATTTTTTTCTAGATCGGACAATTTTTGCTGCAACCACGAGGCCCCGTTTTTTCTCTGCCGCCAGTTTAGAGCTCTATAAAACCAAGTTGTAGTGAAAAATATATTTTTTTGAACTTTTTTTCTTGAAATTTGTTCCATTCTCTACAAATTTGGGAAAATTTAAAAAGGTCTGTTTTCTCTGCCGCGAATGTTTTGTCCCACCTTAGAGCCTTAAAAAGTGGTTGGATGTAAATCTTGACTTTTGAATGCTATAGTTCGTTATCTATTGTCAATCCTATGAATTCTATTACCGATGATAACTGCATTAGTTCTCAACATTTTGCGGTTTTTTTTTCAAGTTTTTTGATTATAATTAGTGGAGTACCTTTTTTTTTATTGGCCTACTTTGATATGACATGCTTAAACCATATTACGGTAAAGGGTGGCCTTAAGCATTTTAACAAATATTGTAATAATGTAATTGTAAATTATCAAAATTAAAATTATAGCATTTTTTTTTTGTTTCCAAATTGTATTTTTATAAAAAAGAAAGCAGTTTCAATGTCTTATTTCGACATTTTCGTGTTAAACTCAATAATAAGTAATAAAATATATGTGAAAAACAATTCGTTTTGTAACAATAAAACCTTCTACTGCCTTTAAAAATTTAGAATAAAAAAACCGATATACATATAATTTTACGACCAATTCTATATCTATTCAATAAAAATGTAATATTATATTTACTCCCCACGAAACATAAATAAGAGCATTTTCAAACAAAAGTTGACTTCAGTATTTACAAAAAATTTGAGTTTGATCTTTCAAAACCCAAAATCAGATGCATAAAGAGGAAAAGTAATTACAAACCTTTTTAGATTAATTTTACACTAAAAATTATGCAGGCCAATTCCACCTTAAACATATTTTTCTTTTAAAAGTTATAAAGCAACTATGTTATATGAGTTTTTTTAAAAAATTTTGAAGCGTTTTTGAAACGACTACAGATGCGGGTTTATTTTTGCAGATCTTATTTTTAACAGATTTTCTCTCAGAAAATGCGCGGCTAGCGAATAAAGTTGACACTTTTGCAAATTCCATACATTTTATGGTTGCTCTCATACACAGGGTATAACATGCCAAACACCATTCACAAGGTACACCAATACCTCGCTATGCGTCGTTTTTCGAAGTTGCGTCGCTGCTGAATTAGTACTAATTTTCATTGTGCGTCGTTAGATTTTCGAAATTGCGTTGTTTTGGGTTCGAGTCTTTAATTTTTTTTTCTAAAAGATGGCATGACTTTTGTTTCTAATTGCGCCATCCCATCAAAACTCGGGGATTCCCATTCTAACTGAAAATCATCGCAATTTTAATACAGTTTTATTTTCACATTGTTTTGCTTATTTTAGAGTTCAGTTTCAATTGGTGTGTTATGCTTTTTGTAACGTTTCAATTAGTGTGTTGTACTTTTTTTAAAAGAAAATAATAAATTTTCATAAATTTTTTCGGGTTTTTTCTGGTTACAAAAGAGGTAAATATTTTTCCAATTTATTTATTGGCAGAGTTATATTATTTTTTTTACATACACTTGTAATTTTTTTAACCAAATGAGTGGAGGGCGCTGCTGGTAGTATGGTATGGAGAATTGTCTAATAAAAACTATTGCAACTTGAATTGCAATTTGCTAATGAAGAAGATGACAGTGACCGTTCAATAAAAATCTCCGAAGAACAAAATTTAACCTCCAAACAAATTTCCAAAGCGATGTGTTTGATTGACGAAGTAGATTTTCAAAAAAAAAAAACGATCCTGACAGCGGAAGGAGGTTTAAAGTGTCCCAGGCGGTAACTACGAATATCAACTGCTACAAGGAAATTTCTTTTACGTTGAAAAAAAGCTGTTCAGCAAACATTGAACTAATTTTTTTTGAAAGAAAGCCGACTTTCGACAACAGCCACTCTGTACTCATCTGACAGTGATTAATTTTTATTTTGTTTTTATAAATTAATTGAAAATTTTATTTTGTTTAAAATACATATTTTTTTTTTGTTTTTGTATGTATGTTATAAAATGTTATATTACCCTACAAACATTTTATGAGGCTCTCCAAAAAAATACTTTAAAAAGAGTGTTTTCTATGCGTGCTTTATGATGACTCATTAAATTGACTTATGAAAGAGTCTTTAATATGATTGTTAAATGATTACTCAAAAATAAGACTCATACAAGAGTCATTATTGTATCTGATTTATGAGTACGCATAAAAGAGACTCATTAAAGATTCCTAAATAAGACGGTGATACGATTGTTCATAAAAAAGACTCATAAAAGGATCATATATTGATTGATATATGCGTAATCATAAAGAGTCTCATACGCGAGTGTTTCATGAGAAAATAGAATCGGATTATTGCAAAAAAACCATATCTAATAAATAAATAAGAACTTAAGAGAGCGTATTTTTTTTTGTATAAAACTCTGTAACAGTCCGTTATAAGCACATGCTATCCAGGCGTCGCTTTACGGAGCATTGTTTGTTTATGGCGATATACATGCATTAAAATTGAACTACAACAAATGTTCGTTGCAAAAATACTTCTTATATGAGTCTTAAAAGAGTATTAAATATGTGTATTAAAAGAGTACTACTTATGAGTCTTAAAAGAGTATCGAATATGAGTCTTAAAACCGTCGTTACTATGAGTCCAAAAAGACTCATAAAACAATAATTTTTATGAATCATATTTTGGAGCCCACAACATACGAAAATGTACTCATAAAAGAGTCTTTTTTGAGCGCATTATGATGATAAACCCTCATATATATGGTTTTGAAAGAGTCTTTTAACAGTCATAATGTTTGCTGGGTATTTTTGTTTTTTAAATGTTCTCTTTGTTCAATTTTCTTTTCAGAAAGTATTATTTTCGTAACCCTGGAACCTATATTCGATCTTTACTTGGTTTGCTATAGAAAATCATCATTCTTTTTGCGTCGTTTCAATTTGCGTCCTGTTTTTTTGGAACGTAACCACGACGCAAAGTGAGGTATTGGTGTATTTGTATGTAGTTAGTTTTATAAACTCGTTGTAAAATTAAAGGTTGCGCATACGCCATGGTGTACATAGCTTTATTTTTTATATCTTTATGCATTCTAGAACAAAACGAATGACAATTTTTTAAGAAGTCTAATATTAACCAATAAATCAGCTACAACAGTTAAAATTGATTATTAATTAAATATATGTTTAAATGTTTTGTTACAAATAGTAAATATGGGGCATGGTTACGATCAACAATTTATTTATAGGGTTCATTTAGTGGAATAGAATGCAAACTAAACGACTTACAAAATCTATTAGATTCTCACTTAGACAGAAAAATGAATATTATTAAATGGATGAAAATGAAAAATTTTAATCTTTAACAAATCTGATAAGAATATATGAAAACGGAACTTTCAAAAAGGCTCCGTGGATGTGGATGTAAAAATAAGAACATCCATCTTTTATAGTATGCAAAGGTATTGTGTTTGTTATGACTGAATTAATTAAGTAAAATGTTAACATCATATTAGTTTAAATTGGTGAAAATCATGTTTACGAATTTTTACAACTAGATAAAAAAGAATTATGTTTTACAAATGGTACATTTTTCATTTGGCAGAAACGTACGGTAAATTTTACTTTCTTAATTTTGCTTTATATCGACTTTATTCTGTTCATTTATAAACCACACTATTGGAAATATATATCACACATTACAAAGCAGTCTGGTTTTTTTACATTTAACTGCAAACGCCCATGTCGCCTGTCTTTAGCATGTAAAAAATTCAAATCGGAATAAAAAGGTCTGAACATGCAGCATTACCACACATTGCGACTCCTGGAAGTGCAAGGCAACATTTTATTTTCACTATTCCAATTTAAGTCGTTTATTTGATCTCTCTTTTTTAATATTTTCTTAATTAGTTCTTGAATTAAGGTTTTTTCATTTACTTTTATTACTTTCGGTACTTTTATTAAAATGCAAACCTACCCTAAAACTGAGTTTCGAAAAATGTAAAACAACAAAAGTTAGAAAATTAATTTATTCACATAAAATGCAAGTCTTTAGGCTTACTTCCATGAACACAAACAAAATTTGCTGATATTATGGAATATTTTCAATATTTTAGCAGAAATATACGTTCGAGTGTAACGTTAAAGAGAAAAATTTAACATATCTTTCATATGTTTTTGTAGTCGATATTTCTATGGAAATAAAATAGTTTTATTCATGATGAAACACTACTTGAAACATGTTTTTTACATAGAACGTGATAGTTGTAATTCTTGTCCTCTTCAATAACGTCTATAGAAAAAAAACTCGCGTATAGCAACGTACACGTGGCAGAAGTGAAACTTCTTTAACAGTTAGAAATAGATAAAATAAGTTAATAAATAAGAGAGATTTAAGTGTGAAATAGAGAGAGAAAGTATCTGAAAAGAAATTCAATCAATATGAAATGGAATAATAATCTGTTGATTCAATAAATTGCATCCAGGGGCCATATCGGCTATGGTTTTTATTCGAAAGTGTCACATTTTAACTTTTAGCTCTTTGTTTTTTTTTCCGACAAAAATAAAAGTTATTTTGAGCCTTATATTTTTTTGGGCAAAAATAACATGTACTTTAGACTTTTATTTTATCGGTCGAAAATAACAGTTATTTTCTGCCGTTTATTTTTTCGGTCAAAAATATCAGGTAGTTTATATTTGTTACCAAAATATCAGTAATAAAAGTCATTTTACCGACTAAAAAAAATGTTGATACCATTATTTTCATCTCATCGGTGAGACATTTTACACATGGTGTCAACAGTTCAATCTGTCAAGCGGCCTTTAAAAAAAACACAAATTGCTTGATAATTTTGACCGAAAAAATTAAAGATAAAATAAAAGTCAAAAGAACCTTTATTTTTCCTCGAAAAATACAAGGCAAAAAATAACACTTACATTTTAACTTTTAAAGAATCAGTCTTAAATTTAAAAGGAACTTAATATTCATGAGGCTGAGGACATTTGTAACATAATATTATATATGAAAAAGTCTTTCAACATTTTTTTCATTTGAAAATTGTAAAATAACAGTTATTTTCGGTACTTGTTTGAGTTCAGTTGGTGTTTTAGTTGCTTTCGAATGTTTTCTCAACATTGTCACTTGTTGAATGTTAGATTGCATTTGCATAGTACTCGTTGAAGGAGTCTCCAAAAGCAGAGACAAATCTTGTTGATTATTGTATTTTGCTTCCTGATCATAATAATTGCTATGTTGAGTGAGGGCTTCGTAAAGCAGCGAACGTTGATTGTTGAGTGTATCAACT
This sequence comes from Tetanocera ferruginea, assembly GCA_958299015.1. Lineage (NCBI taxonomy): Eukaryota > Metazoa > Arthropoda > Insecta > Diptera > Sciomyzidae > Tetanocera > Tetanocera ferruginea. The sequence goes on from OY282641.1 coordinate 146,884,451, forward strand.
TGGTTGGCTATAAAATTTTGTTGAGATGATGGCTGAGTTCCAAAATACATTTTAACAAAGCATCAGTGTGTTTTTTTGCGGATTGGTTCTTTGTAACATCTTGTCAGCCGATGTTGCAATGACCTTATCTTCATCATTAGTTGCAGACCCAGCTGCGGCTGCATTCTTAAGAGCTCTAATTCGCTCTCTATATTCACTAACGTGTTTTGCTCCTGTTTTAGCTATTTTTTTTATTTTTTCCGTGCATACTTGTAGGATGAAAATTAATGTTACGGTTATGTTAATAATGTAATGTTAATGTTAATGTAATGTTAATGTTAATGTTAATTATGTTATTTTCAGTATGTTACGCGTTCAGTTTTAATTACATTTTGTTTAATCATTTTCATGTGTCTATATGGCGTAATGGTATAGATTCCGACTCTAAAGCAACGTTGTTCGGGGTTCAATTCTCGGCAGCGGCAATAATTTTTTTAAATTTTCATATGAATTGAAAACGTTAGCCTAGTGTCACGAATAAGAGACCTTGAAATTTCACTCGCCGCCAAAGTAGTTTCACTTCAAAAACTATACCATAGTTTCCAAGAAAAATAGTGCATTGAACAGATAAAGAAATATTTCCTTAATTAAAAATTTGCATAATTTTGTTTAAATAATGTAATACCTTTAAAATGCTTCCATATAATATGAATAAAAAACTGGTACATTTCTAGTGCTCGTATGTTTTTATTTCTCAATTTTTATAGAACTCCTAAACAATTTTTATGCATCATATTCTTTAGTTATATTTAAATTTAAATAAAATTAGTATTTATTCAAGCAGTATAACAAATTTTATCACACTAAATTTGTTATATGATATAATATTATGTGACATGTTTTATTAATGCTAAGACGTCCTTCCTGGTAAAGTTTCTACGCGGCTTTCTTTAAAAATTATATTAGCTTTTTTTATGTCGCAGGAAGCCAAGCGATTTGATAACTTAGGCAAAATATAATTTTTTTTTTATAATATAGCTAAACGATATGTAGCTTTTTTCTGATGTTGAAACCACGCTACAACTTTTTACAAGACATTTTTTATGTCAATATCTCACATGACTGCGATGAAACAGCAAAAAACACGAAACAACATGACAGTAACACATTTATTTATACATTTACAGTTTTGGGGCCATATTCAGTGAACACCCACTTTGAGGCCTTGTTTGGCTGCCCTGTTTTTGTGTGTGTGTGTGTGTTTGCTCACCCGCATACAAACAGGCAAACAAACAAGCAGCTATTATTAAGCATTTTATCGATATTTACTCAAAATCATAATCGATTTAAAATATTCATAACATATTTTGCAGCCCAAGCAGTGAGACAGCAGTTTATGGTTAACTTTATGTGTGACGTGTTGCCGGATGTGCTATTTTTAAGTAAGCGGAAGTGAAATATGAGCACAATATTTCCGCAGGAAGTGCTTTAATTATGTTTTACTGTTGTGCTAAAGGCAAGATACAGGGGTATGTTAAGCAGTTAGCTAGTAGTTGCGTAGGGCAGAGATAGCTTGTGTGTGTGTGTGTGTGTGTGCATATTTCCTGCTTAATACATACATAGATTATGAAAGGTTGCTTTCTTTGTGTACATATATTTACATATATATAAAATATTGTTTGCTGTTGTAGCTGTTTTTTTGTTTTGATTGATATTTTGAAGTACAAACAAGAACGTTCGAGAGTGTGTTTCAATAGCAGTGCAGCAAAATATTGCTATTGTTGATGTTGTTGTTATTATTGTTACTCTGGTATTGCTCATTTTCATAATAGATGCTGCGTTAAATGAGATAAGTTGGCAACCTACCAAGAGCCAATCGACCCACAAAACGGAAACCACAACATATAATACGTTACGCTTAAAAGGCAACAAAGAAATGAAACAAAATAAGCACAAAAAAAGTAAATCACAGCATAAGCGGAAGCCCATAAAATATTTCTATGACTTACGAACACAATTTAAAGCACGTTCTTGTTACGCTACCGGTAGCGGTAGATAAGATTGCCAAGTTCGATTCGAGAGTTACCAGATGGGTTAGTAGCGTGTGGGTTATACCTTTTATTTATTTGCTTTATATTGTTCACAGAGTGTGTGTGTGTGTGTGTATTTAGTGCGGTGTGGTATATGTCAGTTATAAATTATTTATTTTAAAATTATTTGAAAAAAGTCAAAGTTCATGCGGCAGCACAGGAGGCCAGTGATAACGGTTAGTTATAGCAAATCCATTAAAAGTTTTTAATCGACGTTGCAAAGTAGTAGCTTGTTGGATTAAGAGGTAGAGGTGAAAAATATTTAGGTCAGCAAGGTTATGAAATAAAAAGAGTATCTTTTCAACATAGATGTAACTTTTAAGTTTTGTAGGATCTTCTTGATATTTTTAGTATGAAAAAAATTTTTTTTAAGAATTTTATATACGTTTTTGTTATGATTAGAATTTGTCGTTTTGACAAATTGATTGTTTTGATTTTTAAATACGATCTTGTATGCGCGTTTATGACTTTTTGCATAAAATAGATGCAAAAGGATCAGTAAAAAATTTTCTAAATTTCAGTCAATAATCTAAAATTAAAAATTGTTTCGAAAAAGTCACAATTCTGTTATATTGCGCTGATACAATTTTTACTGCGTTGTGCCATAGTTTCATCAGTACAAAATAATTTTAAATATTTAGATTCATTTGGCTAAAGTCATCAAAATTATGATATTTTTCCTGACTTATGCATACATATGTTGAGTTAAATAAATTATTATTTTGAAATATCAAAAAAATATATGTTTGAAATTAAAACAAAAAATAAATTTTAATAAAAATGTTTAACATAACAAAAACAACACAATGTACTCAAAACTAAATTTTTAAAAATTTATATATATATTTTTTTTTTAAGCTAACATGTTGTTTAAAATAACTTTAACGTATACTTTTACAAATAAATTTTAAGTTGCTTCAACATTTTATCTTTGAACATTTTTTTCGTTACATGTATGAGTACAATAAATAAAAATTATTCTCGCCAAAGGCACAACTATTTAATTAAGTGCGATAAAGAGTAAATTATTTTTGCAATATTCTATAGTATAACTATCTGGCTTCATTTTATTTCTTCTGTCTCAATGCATGCCAACATTATTAAAAATAATTGCGAAAAAATGAAAAATTTAATTAATTTTTTAACAAACAGACGAACGCACCGCAGCAGCTGTTAGCAAGGACACACATAGTCATACATACATATTAATACTCATGTGGTTATGCTTGTCTGCGTAAAATTACCTACTGAACTATAAGCGATGGTTTGACTTTTGATGTTTAATATTGTCTTATTGAAGAATTTTTGTTTTTTAACTAAGTTTCTTTGCTTTGTCAAAATTTTTTTCATAAGCAAAAATTTTTTGCACAAAAGAGCAATGAGATTTAGTTACTTACTTTTACTTTAATCATAAATAATATTAAGTTTTAAAAATACTTGAGTTTTTAACAAAAATTATAATGTTTCCTCTATTATTTACAAACTAGCAAATGTAACCTGGTGTTACCCGGGATTATGCCTTGAGCACAGAAAAAGGACGATTTTCAAAACTGCTCTCGTTTTAACATTTTTTAAATTATCAATTAAATTTTAAAATTTTTTAAATAATAGTTTTTTTTTTGGGGTTTTGCCCCCTCTTTCCGTCGAAAGTGTTTAAGCAAATTTCCGTACAACTGTACCTGCCAGACATGATAAAAAAGAAAATGACATCTTCAACGTCTCGATCTGACGTCTCGTTTCTGAGCATGGTGAAAAATTGCTCTATTTTCGATAATAGCAATTTTCTTTTTTTCAAGTAAAATTTTCTTCAATTAGAATTTTCACATTTTTGAAGAAATATTTCTTCACTTCTAGGAAATGGAAATATTTCAATGTCTCTTATAATGATAACTATTTTTCTCGCACAAAAAAAATTCTCATTCATAGAGAAAAATTTATTTCACATGAAAAATGTTTCCTATATTTTGATAAAAAAATTCGCTATGAGAAGTATTTTCTTCAATAAAAACAAATTTTTTCTCAAAAACTTAAAAGTCTTTTTCCCTAAAACCGAAATATTTCTATATAAATATCTCTTTTTCATAGAAGCTTTTTATAATTTTTAGAGAATTTTTAGGATCGCATTTAGAGAAAGGCATTCACTGGAGCAAATTCTATAAACTTTAAGACTATAGACCATTTTTCTCTAAATATGATGCCTTTTTTTATCATATTCCGAGAAACTTTTTTCTGAGTGCAGTTTGAAAAGTTATTTCGAGAAAAATGCGTTCAAAGTTTTTTTAGTTATGCAATTTTATCTCAAAAAAATTTCAATTTTAAAAAATTCTTTTCGCATCGATTCGATTTTTGGATCTTTTTCGTTCGTCTTCGGTGTTGGTCGATACTGTTCGGTTAATTTTTTTTCATCTTTATATAGCTTCTGCTCGTATTCGCTTAACTTCATTTTTACGTTCATCTTTGGGTCTTGACTTCGTTTGCCTTCGGCTCATTCCTTCATTTTTGTCGAAAGAACTATTAAAAGCATAGGATCTATATTAGTAACATATTCAAATGCTTACCATGTTTCATCAAAATCGGTACATCCGTTTTGACGTGAATGAGCCAAACATAGTTGATTGAAAAAAGCGCCCTCTCACGAAATTTTTCTGAAATATAAATAGCCTCAATTCTGTTGCAGGGTCAGGTTATTTCACGTACCAAATTTTAGTATAATCGGTCAAGTTATTTAGGAGTTATTGAGTCTTAACAATACATTACTTAAAGCGCCCTCTTGCGGAAGTCTTTGGAATTTTTATATTTTATGTGTTTTTTTTTGGGTGCAGTTGAGAGTGCTGCAAAAACGTAATACCAAATTTCATTGAAATCCATCCAGGCGTTTAGGTGTTTTTGAGTCTTTAAAAAGCGCCTTCTTACGGAAATCTTTGGAATTTTGTATAGCCTTTGTTAAATTTCATTGAAATCGGTTCAGGTGCTTAAGAGTTATTGAGTCTTAAAAATGGACTACTTAAAGCGCACTCTGGCGGAAGTATTTGGAGTTTTTTATATTTTATGTTTTATTTTGGATGGAGTTGAACGTTAAACACAAATTTCGTTTGAATCGGTACAGGTGTTTAGGAGTGATTATGTCTTTAAAGCGCCCTCTTGCGGAAGTTTTTGAAATTTTTTATTGCCTATGTTTTATTTTGGTAGCAGTTGAACCTTCATAACAAATTTCATGGAAAGCGGTTCTAGGGCTTAGAAGTTATTATAGAGTGCCACGCCCACATACTTCCACCCACTTGTTTACACCTTCTATGTTCTTTCTCTCTATCAAACGTACGAGTTGTAACTATGTATTTATTAAAAGGAACTAAAGTAAAACCACAAAGTCGTGTTTGATTAGTATTACAAAATTTTCCGTGCATACTTTTAGGCTTAAAATTGTTCTAAATGTTTGTGTTAAAAATGTTGAAAATCACTGCAATAGCCAAGTAACGAAAAATATAAGCAAATTTTGAGAAATACACGGTGTGGTGCGTAACGCTGCACTTTTATATATTAAGATAATTTTAAAAATCAACTTTAAAAAAAAAAAATCACAAGTGACAGCTAGAATTGTACATGATGAAAAAATATGGGTATGACAATAATTTGACATACCCATATTTTTTGTATTAAAAAAACTGTGTTCTCTTGAAAATAAATGACAACCAGGATTTTGTGATCTTCTCAAAAAAATGTATGTTTTAGTGTTTTATTGTGCTTTTTTATTGAGAAAAAACTATGTTTTTTCATTATTTTACTGTTTAGAAAAAAAAAAATAGGTATGCATTATTTATATTGAATTTTTAAGGTAATAAAAACGTGAAAATATTTCAAGCTTGAACGCTGTGCTTTAAAAGAAACATAACCTTTAAAAATCATCTGATGAATGCTTCAAAATACAAAAGTAGCGGAATATGTATAAACTCGAAATTTTTAAGATATATTGAACTAAAAAATAGTAAGATATTCAAGCAGCTTTGGGACTTTTGTTTCATTAAAAATGCTCTCCTCTTCAAATAAGAAGAGTATCTATCTCCATTTTTGTGAGAAGACGTCAAATATCGGGATAACCTTTAAAATTATTGAATCATGAAATCATTTTGCAAATGTAAGAACATATTTTTTTTCTTAGACAAATTTCGATGTACTAGAATCGAAATTTGTTTTGTTTTTGAAACAAAAAACAAATATGTTTTTGAGAGCAGTTTAGTCATGAAACTGAATGAATGATGAAAAAAGGACTCATTTACGAGTGTTGAAAAAAATAAATAAAATAAACGAAAATTTTCATAAATGAATTCAACAAAGTTACTGTTGGTTCACTGGGCTAATATCCATCATGCCATAAGTGTGTTTTGCTCATTATATACACGCATATGTCCACACACACATCCATACTCACACCTATACACACGCTGTGGTAAAGCGAAGGTTTTAATTAAAGATAATGTTTGCGCTTCTCACTCTATTGATTTATCAAGTTGACAAACAGTGACAGCGACAGTTAAATGGTCCAGCCTGTGACATTATTGTACGTCGCTAATTAGTTTCTGAAATTAAGCTTTAATAGAGTCGAAATTTTTTATAGCAAAGTTAACAGAGTTGTAAATTAAACTATTTTAGGCAACATTTTGAAATAAATTTTATTCTTTTTCACTGACTTGTAGAAAAACACAAACTGTCCATCTTATCTGAAAAGTGCTTATCATAATTTAGGCCTTGGCAATAAATAACTTATCAATTGTTAACAATCCACATCGATAAGTTTTGGCAGATGCTAACTACTGTTAGCCGACTTTATCGCTACTTTAGCAAAAGTATAGCTGATAAAACATGCAGAAACCATAATTTTTAAAAAAATCTAACTAGATTTAGATAAGCTAATCAAACTTCAAAATGAAATAAAGACTTAAGTTAGCAAAATTAAAAACATTACTTTTTTATTTTAATTTTTTTTTTTATTTTAAACACATGCTAAAACATCAAAAACAGACATTTTGTCTCAGTGCAAGATGTAATAGGCCCACTGTACTTGCGTGATCCAGTCAATTTTGTTGGCCACAGCTGTAAACACAGTTGGACGCTGCTTATAGCCACATGGAATATAAGCCCAAGAAGTGATGCCCACCATTTCGGTGATGCCACCTGAACGTTCCACAACAAGAGGACTGCCACCATCGCCATAACAAGCTGTAACAGCTGCACAAACATTATTCTTGTTAACCGGTGCATCCTTGGGCAGAGTTAACTGGCATTCAGAAGCGCTCATAAGCTCAGCTGTTGACATGGCTAGATTCAAAGAATACTTAATATCATCATTTTTGTTCAGACCCCAACCATAGGTCTTCGTTTCACCCGTGTACTGCTCATTCAGACTGGGCAAAATAATAGGCTTGACATTGGCATTGAACTCAAATTGTGCTGAAACATGTACCAGAGCAATGTCTTCAGATCCTGGCTGGCCTGTAAATTCTTTGTGAGCGGCAATAAAATCAACGTAACGCACCTGAGCAGTATCCAACTGAGTGCGATCACTTAAACCAGCATAGACTGGTGTTCCATGAGTCATATTAAGAGCACAATGAGCAGCAGTTAAAAGCCATTCCTTGCCGATGATGGTGCCGGCACAAAAGTGTGCATATTCCAACGCAGAAATGCTAATAGAGAGCATATAAGGTGCAGTTGCATTTTCAGCTTTCTCGCCATCAACAATAAAAGGTTCAATTTCGACAAAACGCTCTGCTGATTTCCTCAACAAGAATTGTGGTAAAACACTGGCGGAAGCCACTGCAACTAGCAGCAAAACAATAGCTACGACTTTCATGTTGGAACGCGGCGTTACGAATAAAGTTGTTTGGAGAGCTAGTTGGTGATTTTATATTGTAGTAGAAGGTCGAAAATAGTAATGTTTGATTGGTAAAAATGAGAGGCAATTTAATACTTTTTGCTCAGTGAGCTAAAAGTAATGGAGAAGTAGGAGATATTCCAGTGATGGCTTTCGATGGTAAGACATAAAGAAGAAAGTAGAAAGCTCTACTGGCAGAACGTTACAATATAATCAGATTCTTGAATATTACAAAATTTTTTTATATAATTTTGAAGAAAATAATTTGGTAATTTTTGGAAAAATTACGAATAAAGTTGTTTGGAGAGCTAGTTAGTGGTTTTATATTGTAGTAGAAGGTCGAAAATAGTAATGTTTAGCGTTGAAAATGAAAGGAAATTTAATACTTTTTGCTCAGTGAGCTAAAAGTAGTGGAGAAGTAGGAGAAATTCCAGTGATGGCTTTCGATGGTAAGACATACAGAAGAAAGTAGAAAGCTCTACTGGCAGAACGTTTCAATGTAATCAGATTCTTGAATGTTACAAAATTTTTTTTATTATTTTTAAGAAATTATTTTTGTAATTTTTGGATATATAAGATTCTTTGAGTTAAGTTTTAAACAAATAATGGTTAAACTTTGAAAAATTTCTAATAAAATTATATTTTTTTTTAATCTTGAAGGTAAAGAGTTGTTTGGACACGTTAACCCTGTTCAAACTCTCCACTAAGTTCTGCAAGAGTATTAAAGAGCGCGCAATGCGAACAACTAGTTAGAACCGTAAAACTAGCGAGTTAATGTAAGTGAGAATAAGAAAGAAATATTTTTGTAGCGTCTTATCGATTTTTGTGATAAGATTTAAATTTCTTAGTAAAATTTGCTGCGTGTATCTCTATCGCTTTGCTATATTAAGTGAGATCGCGATAATTTAGTAGCTGCATTAAAAAAAATTTATTATTTTGCGTTAAGGCATTAGATTTTTTAATAAATTGCGTTTATGTCAATATCTCTAAAATTTGACGATTGTTAACTGAAGTTCAAAACTTTTTTTCCAAAGCGCTTTGTTGAATAAATAAAACTATTTTCAACGATTATTAATTTGTTTTAATAATGGCGCTCAAAATATTCTAGGTAAAGAAACAATTATTAATTGAAGTAAATTAATTAAAACAATCTTACAGTCTTGAGACGGTCAAATTATAAGCTCCAATATACCAAGTTCGAATCAAAATAATAGCTAAATTAAGTTTAAACAATTTAAAAGAATTTAATTAAACCAAAGTAAATTAAAGAATAGGTGCGATGTCTTCAGCGACTTATTTTATGATGCTGCTCTGAACGATGTTCTTTTCTTCTTTTCCCTTCGTTATTAGCTGACTTCTTGTTTTTGCAATAACGTTGCGTGGTGTTAACGGCGCTATGGCGTGACAGATGGAAAGACGTTGCCACTTATTTTTACACCACCCCCCGTTGACTAGTCAACCACTTGCGGAACAACGTCTATAATTGCAAGTTTTGCAGCTGGTCTCTCATAAATTCCCTCGGTAGTTTGAACAATGGCTTTGCGAACGTGACCATCTTTTGATGAGATTGTGTTTATTACTCGACCTTTTGGCCATCGTCTCTGCTTACATTCTTCATCGATGACGACAACGAGATCCCCTACTTGTAGCTCCCTTGCAGCAGCAAACCATTTCGATCTTCGGGTAAGTGTAGGCAGGTATTCAGTGATCCATTTCTTCCAAAAGCGCTGTGCTATTTGTTGCGCAACCTTCCAGTGGTATTTAAGCGCTGTTGCGTCATCTGTTGGTTGTCCTAAAACCTTTGAGCCATCTGCAGTTCCAAGCAAAAAACTATTTGGAGTTAGAGGTTCTGCTTCTGTGCTATCAATCGGTACATAGGTGAGGGGGCGAGAGTTAATTATATTTTCAATTTCTATAAGCGCACTCTGCAACAATTCAGGTGAAGGATTTCGATGTGGCGGAATCATGACATAAAGCGCCAGCTTAACTGAGCGTATAAGGCGCTCCCATGCACCTCCCATATGCGGTGAAGATGGGGGATTGAACTTCCATTGCATAGTTGTTTTAGTAGCTTCTTCAGCTATGCGATCGAAATCGACGTCTTGCACATGTTGTCGTAAAACCTTTTCTGCGCCAATAAAATTGGTGCCTCTATCACAAAACATTTCTCTTGGTTGCCCACGTCGATTGACAAAATTGCGCAAGCACAGCAAAAACCCATCAGTAGAAAGTGTTGAAGTCATCTCTAAATGAATACAACGTATACTTAAACATGTAAAAATTACTCCCCACCTTTTTTCAGGTCGGCGACGGACGGTGACTATAAGTGGTCCAAAGAGATCAACCCCAGTAAAAGTGAACGGTGGGCTGTAGCTGGCTAAACGTGCAGATGGCAGTGGAGCCATTGGAGGCACTTGAGGCTTGGCGGAGCGGAAGCGACAGAGCGAGCAATTTTGTCTCACTTTACTTACGAGGCGACGCAAACGTGGGATGTAAAAACGTTGTCGTATTAGAGTTACTACTGTTTCATTGAAGTTATGCAGACACCGTCGGTGCTCGTAGCAAACTATAAGCATCGTCACATGGTGGCATGGTGGTAAAATAATCGGATATTTTGCGTCGAATTCGCAATCTTTGGCCTCCTCAATACGTCCTTGAATTCTTAATATACCGCGTTCATCTATAAAAGGTGTTAACTTATATAAAGAGCTTTGTTTAGATATTGGTTTGTTTTGTTTAAGCTGAGCAATCTCGGCGCGATATACTTGCTTTTGAGCTTCGTATATTAATATTTGTTCTGCTCGCTTTAGTTCGTCAGCTGACAATGAACCTTTTACATCGTCGGATGTTCCAGATGAAGCTGTCTTTATAATTAGAAATCGTTTAACGTATGCAGTGGTTCTGAGCAAACGGTTCCAATTGCTGAAACGATTAAATTGTATGACACTGTCGACTTCAGCATGGTGAGCTATGAATCTATCTTGTAAATCTTCTTCTAAGCATTGTTCTAACGTCAAGTCTAAGGACAACGGCCAATTTTCATCATTTTCTTTTAAGAATGGCGGTCCTGCAAACCAATTGCTATCCAAAGAGAGGTCAGTTTTGTCACGCCATTTAGTCGCAAGATCAGCAATATTTTTATTTGTAGGAATATAGCGCCAGTCATTTGCGCTAGAATTTTCATGAATTTCGCTAATTCTAAACGAAACAAATTGGGTTAACTTTTTGTTTGAGTGAATCCAAGCGAGAACTACTTTTGAATCGCTCCAATACTGTATGTTTGAAATTTTTATGCTGTGGTTTTCTTTAATAGTTTTTGACAGTCTTATGCCAAGTACTGCAGCTACTAATTCCAAACGTGGTATGGACAGTATTTTCAGAGGAGCGACCTTTGTTTTTGCTCCAACTAGTACCACTTCTATGCAACTTGGATATTTTATCTGTAAGTAACCGACAGCAGCACAAGCTTTGGCGCTAGCGTCTATGAAGATGTGAAGATTAGAAATGCAGTTATTCCAATTACCAGATCTGGTTAAATAGAACCTAGGAATGCGAATATTCTCTATAGCCCTAAGTTGACTTTTCCAGTTAAGCCATTTTTTAAAAGCGTCCTCTGTTATTGGATCATCCCATCCAAGTTTGCAGCGCCAAAGATCCTGTTGAAGTATTTTTAAGTTTATTAAATAGTGTGCTAAATACCCTGGTGGATCGTATATAGACATTAATGTTCTTAGCGTTTCTCTTTTTGTAGGTATACGACTGCCGAACAAAATATCTTGATTTGATTTGTTATGCCGAAGAGAGTAAGTAATAACATCAGCTTTAGTGTCCCAGAAAATGCCCAAAACTTTTTCTATATCATCATCAGGACTTGCAAATTGATATGGAACGTCCAATTGATGTTCATTCATAGCATGCTCAACTTCTTTAGAGTTAGACCGAAAGTTTCGAATATGGAAACCGCCTGCTGCATGAATAAACTTGATTTCTTTCGCTAGCCTTACAGCTTCTTCGACGGTATCGACGCAGTCAAGACAATCATCAACGTAGTGGTTTTGAATAATAGCGCGTACTGCTCGTGGAAATTGTTCTTCGTATCTGGCTGCATTAAAATTTTTAATATATTGTGCCTGAAATGGTGAACATGTAGCGCCAAAAGTCATTGCTGCCATTACGAATATTCTTGGCTTTGTTGTCGAATCGCCACCCCGCCAAAGAAATCGTTGTGCATGCTGGTCATTGCCACGAATAAGCACACGATGGAACATTTCCTGAATATCTGCAGTAATTGCAATTTTTTTTTCACGAAAACGGAAGAGTATTCCCAAGAGAGACGCGGTAAGATCAGGACCTTTTAAAAGCATGTCGTTCAAAGATATTCCATCAACTTGGCAGCTGCATCCCAGACTAATCGAAATTTATTTGGCTTATTTGGGTTTCTAACAGGAAAAATTGGTAGGTACCAAACATGTTGATATTCTCTAGATAGTTTTTCGGGCGAAAGCTCTCTTATGTAACCTTTAGACAGATACTGATCAAGCTGGTTTGTCACGCTCTCTAACAGTGATGGAGAGGATTTAAATTGATTTTCTAGGCAACGAAGTCGAGATAGGGCCATCGGATAGCTATCTGGTAGACGAATTTTTTTATAACGCCACAAGAGCCCGACTTCGAATCGATTTCCTTGAAGCAACGTGGTTTCTTCCATGATTGTTAAAGCCTGCTTCTCTTCTATTGTAAGGGGTGCATCACTGTTTTGTGTGACTCCCATTGCTTCCACAGAAAAATAGCTTCTAACCAAATCATCGAGTTTTTTGTCGTTTAATTTTTCGCATTCGCAAACATGAAAATGAATCGCTACCGGATCCTCTGAGAATATGTTAGCTGTGCTTCCTCCAACGCACCATCCTAATCGCGTTTTTGTAGCAATCGGTTCACCTATACTTCCTTCAATTGTCTTAAGAGGGACGGTCAGGTGCCAGTGGTCAAGGCCGATTAGCAGGCCTGGCTTTTTATTATAAAATGAACGAATCGGTAGCTTGCTTAAATGTGTGAAATTCTGAGAGAGATCTTTTATATCCACAGTTTGGGACGGTAGATCGAGGCTTGGTACGGTTCGCACCTTTAAATCAAAGGTCATGGCTTCATTATCTTTGGAAGCTACTTTGAGAGTGATAGTACGTGACTTTTCCACTACGCGGTGGTTGCCTCCAGTCCATTTAAGCGTTAATGGTTTGAGCTCACCTTCAATTTCGAGTATTTTTACTAAGGATTCATCCATCATTGATACAGATGACCCTTCATCCAGAAACGCAAAAGTTTCAACGTTCATTTTAAGCCCTTTTAACGTCACTGGTACAATACGAAACAATGTGGAGCTTCTTTCGATTTGGTGGCTCATCTGTGTTGAAGTAGAGGTGATGTTTGTATTGACAGTGTTTTCGTGGTTGTGAAGCAGCTTATGAAGAAGTTTTTTACATGAATTTATGCCACATTCTTTGGCGTATTTACAAGGTGATTTATGACGATTTAAACAATGCCGACATAGCCTTAGCGCCTTTACCAATCTCCATTTTCCTGATATATGTAACTCTTGAAATTTGCGGCAGTCAACAACGCTTTTACAATTACCTTCACATATTTTGCATTTTTTTATTTGATAAGTTTGTAATTCTGTTTCTGTATGTAAATTAACTGCATTGTTTTCTCTGCAATTTTTCCCATCAATTTTATTAGCTGAGGCATAAGGCAAGACGGTACATATTTCTGAAGCCATATCTTCAAGCCATGTCGAAAATAATTTTAAATCTGCATTTGAATGTAAACAGCGAAAGTGTGCCCATTGAAGTTTGTTCTGAGCTGGTAATCGATCTACTAACTCTTGCAACAATAAGGGGTTTTTAAAATAATCGTTAATTTTCGAAGCTTCAACTGCAGCGCATAAGTTTTTAACTGATAGTGAGAATTGAATTAGCGTTTCAAGCTTATCAGATTTTGGTACTGGCTCGCGTTTAATTCTATCTAACTGCGCACGAATAACAAATTCCGGGCGTCCATACATCATTCTTAGGCTTGAAATTATTTGAGATACGTGTGTTGGAAGTGACAACTGACTCTCGACAAGTTTACGTGCATCGCCTCTTAAACTTTTCTGAAGCCTAGAAAGATTTTCAACGTCAGTGTAACCGCAAGCAATAGTTGTTTGTTCATACATAGAAATAAAAATGGGCCACTCTTCAGGCCTACCTGAAAATGGTGGTAAATCTTGTTTAATGGTTTGTCTTGCAAGCATACGTTGAAAATCGAGTTGCTGGTTTTCAGTATATGTTAAAGGTTGAGCGGTTTCGAGTCCTGGATTACTTTGAACCCGTTTCTGCTGAGCACACCGATTTGTTTTTTGTTGTGTTTGCATGTTTGCACCCTTGTTATTGTTTTTGGGCACAAACTGACTACCGTCGTCTGATTCGTCCTCACTAATTTCTCGAAGAAGCTGCTGCTGTCGCTGCAATACTTCGTTTTGACGCCTGATCACTGCTCTTTCTTTGTCAAGAAGTTTACTTTCTTGCTCAAGTAGTTCAAATTCTCTTTGCTTTCGAATCGAAGATGTTGATTCATGAGACCTTTCATCTGTTTCTCGACGTGTTGATTCAGCTTTCGCATCACTATTTATTAATCTCACCTGATCAATAGTTAATCCTTTGGAAGTGGAGGGTTGCGCCTTTGGAAGTGGCGGTGGGCTTGAATTACATGTCGGGCAGCGCCAGCTGCGATCTGCTATTGAAAGATTTACCTGTGCACATCCTAAACGAGACCAACCTTGGCAGCTATCACATTGAACCATGTCTTCAATGTCATCCGGTTTATCGCAGCGAACGCAGTTATATGCATTTTCATCTGATCCGTTGCCATTGGGAGCCATTCGTTATAATATTTTGAGAATGTTAACTGAAGTTCAAAACCTTTTTTCCAAAGCGCTTTGTTGAATAAATAAAACTATTTTCAACGATTATTAATTTGTTTTAATAATGGCGCTCAAAATATTCTAGGTAAAGAAACAATTATTAATTGAAGTAAATTAATTAAAACAATCTTACAGTCTTGAGACGGTCAAATTATAAGCTCCAATATACCAAGTTCGAATCAAAATAATAGCTAAATTAAGTTTAAACAATTTAAAAGAATTTAATTAAACCAAAGTAAATTAAAGAATAGGTGCGATGTCTTCAGCGACTTATTTTATGATGCTGCTCTGAACGATGTTCTTTTCTTCTTTTCCCTTCGTTATTAGCTGACTTCTTGTTTTTGCAATAACGTTGCGTGGTGTTAACGGCGCTATGGCGTGACAGATGGAAAGACGTTGCCACTTATTTTTACAACGATAAAGACGAATTTTTTATTTTTGAGCTTTAACTCGACTTATGTTCGTCTTAAAACAATACATGTGATCAGTAACGCAACTATAAGGGGAAAAGTTAATTCTTAACCTAAAAATTATTATAGTGCCAAAAAAAGTTGATACACTCAATTTGAGAAGTTATAAGTAATCACACATTTGTATGAAAAGAGTGAAAACTAGGGCTGCCGTTTTAAATTTGTCAATAGTAGTAAAATTTCAGTTTTTAGAGAATTTTTATTTTTTTTTATTTTCAGAAGTACTTTACATTCTGGTAGTTTGTATTAAATTACAACAAACTTATGGGTTTTCAGTGAACTCCAGTTTTTTTTTTTAAATATCTATAATTTTACTTATATTTTCTTAAACAGATTTATGCAGTATTCTAGTAAAAAAACTAAGAAAATTTTTAGCAACCATTTCTTTAAAATAAGTTTATTGGTATCTAAACAATATGAAAAAAACATAAAAAACAATTTGGAAAATTTAAATTTAAGGGGGGACATGACATTGGCCGTTTTTTGTAATCGAAAATTTTTTAGTTTTCTATTTTAGCAAATATTCTTAAGATAAAAATTATTATTAAATTCAAAGAAAAAAATTTTCATGGAAAAATTCCTACGAGTTAAAAAGTTACAACCGGATAAGTGAGAGCACATTTTGAATTTTCACCTATTTTTTCTTTGTTCACAAACTTTGAACGCGTTTATCTCGAAACCATGTTTTTCATGGTTCATTTTTTGACGAAATTTATTTTTCTTTTGTACTTTTTTAAACTTGATTCGCTATCGTATGACACGACCTTTTTTAAATTGTTTTTCATCTTTTATGAATTTTCAAAGTCAATATTTTTTTCGAAAAAGTACACTTTCAAATTTGGAACATCATCAAAAATTGACAAAAAATTTTTAAAAAAGCTCCTGTCATACGATAACCAAATTTGCTAAGATTTAAAAAACTAATTTTTTTTTCCAGAACGGACAATTTTTGCGACTCCCAGCGCTGCAACCACGAGGCTCCGTTTTTTTCTCTGCCGCCAGTTTGGAGCTCTATAAAACCACTTTGGAGTGAAAAATATATTTTTTGGAATTTTTTTCTAATAACTTGTTTAATTCTCTACAATAATGAAAAAAGGTTTGTTTTTGGCTGAGTTATGAATTTTGAAAAAAGGTCTGTTTTCTCTGCCGCGAATGTTATGTCCCTCCTTAAACACGTTTTTCTCGACACTTCTTTTTTTAGTACTTCTGACTTCTGATTTCTCAAGTTCTACTCAACCGATTACTTGAAATTTAATGTGAACTTTCGCTATACATCCCCTCTTGGTTGGAATTGTGATTATGTAAATATATTTGTTTTGCCATTTTTATAAATTCAAAACTTTGAAAAAAGGTAGAAAAATCACTTTTTTGAAACAGCCGCCATTTTGAAAACATTTTTTTCTTGTGTTTTTGATATCTAATTTCGAAATTATTTTCTTTTTTTTTTCAGATCACCAGAAGGATTGGTATTAAGTCAAGCAGGACACACTCTTTTTTTCATCACCTCACTTTACCAGCCTGTCATTTTTTCAATTGGCATATTTTTTTTAATTAGTTTTGTATTGTTAAAATATCAATAAAGATTTTATTAAAAAAATGGTTGGAAAAAATAAGCTCAGTTTGTAAGCTTTTTGGGTAAATATTTGTACTTGTGAGGTTGTTCAACCGAAATAATTGCAACCATTTTTTTTAAAGTTAATGTTTTTAATGACAACTAAAGTAATTGTAATAAAAAAAATATTAAAAAAATTTGTTTAATCTTGAATAATCATTTAAAATCGTAACTACAAAATTTCGTAGTGATGTCACTCTTAACTAGAGTGGACCTAATTTGTATGGGAAAAAAAAAATTAAAGCACTTTATGGAGCAAAACGGACGCTCAAGCTGGGCTGAATACTTCTCATGAAAGCCACGTCAGCCCAATTGATCTCGCACTAAAAGTCAACGATCCGAACATTTCATGTAATCAGTGATTGCAACTGGTTAATTAGTATGTTATCACTTTGACCCTCAAAGGACCTAGAAGAATGTGATCAACCACTCCCTACCAACCTTTATTTCTGGAACTTGAACATCGTATCTTTGTTTTTTAATTTTCACTTTGGATTGACCTTGAAACAGCTTTTATACAGACAAATTGACATCGAATTCGGAAACATCGACCCAAAAACCTATATATCAGGTAGTTGGACGTCGTATCTCTGGGTTTTTATTCAATTTTAACCTTGGAATGACCTTGAAATGATTTTTAAAAATACACATTGACCTAGAATTCAGAATCAGTGACCCGAAAAGCTATAAACATATCACGATGTTGGACATCATATCTGTAATGGTTTTCAGTTTGACTTTGGAATAACTATTTTTTCCACTTTGACCTGAAAGAGGCCTTGAAATTGTCTTTCTACAGGCAAATTGTATACGAATTCGGTATCAGTTACCCACAAAATTTTCATGTCAGGAAATAAGATATCGTATGTTGATTTTTTTTTACTTTAACTTTGAAATTATCTTGAAATGACCTATAAACAGACAAATTGACCTCGGATTCGTAATCAGTGACCCTAAAAAAACTAATATATCAAGATATTTGACATCACATTTATTTTTTTTTATTTTGACCTTGGAATGACCTTTATCAAGACAGAATAACCTCGAACTTGTAATCAGTGACCCCAAAAAAACTTATATAAAGAGATGTTTGACACCACATTTATTTTTTTTCAGTTTGACCTTGGAACAGTGATGATATCGGATCATTTTTGAGAGTACGTTTTTACAAAGGCAAATAGTACTTTTTTATTGTTAAGGGTACTTTGTATTAAGTAATGATATGTGAATAAATACATAAATTAAAACCAGTACATTTTTAAATTTTATTATATTTATCACATAAAAGAACAATAAATAATCAGGATTTCTTTCAGAGCCCTTTAAATATGTATATTAGGGTGCCTCTACCGCTATGGGGCAAAAAAAGTTGTCGTTGCCATTAACCTTGATCAATTCTAAAACAAATGCATAACATTATTTGGCTTAACGATAGACGCCAGTGAGCTAAACCATTTTAAAAAAACATCCAAAAACCATGTTTTCGTAAAAATATTAGCTGGTGCAGCAGTTACAAATAAACAAATGGTTCTTGTTCTGGGAACATTTCTAAAATCAACACCAAATAATACGTGACTTGGCGAGAATTTTGACAGTAAGTTTATGACTTCATTTTAAAAAATAATTTTTTTTAACTCTTGAAAAAATTTCAAGAAAAATTCTTTAATATACCAGAGTACTTTTTTCGGCAAGAAGGTTCTCGGGTACTTTTGTAGAGTCAATAGTACTCAAAAAAGTACTATGCCACTCAAAAAATCATCCCTGTCTTGGAATGACCTTTAGCCAGACAAAATAACCTCGGATTCGGAATAATCAGCGACATAAAAACTTATATAAGAAGATGTTGAACATCGTATCTCTGTGTTGTTCTTATCATGTTGACCTTAGAATGACCTTGCAATTACCTCTATATAGACAAATTGACCTCGGATTCGGAATCAGCAACCCAAAAAACCTATGTATCAAGATTTTGGACATCACATCTCTATTTTTTTCAGATAGAAATTTTAATGACCTTGAAATTTTCATTATACAGACGAACTGACCTCGATTTCAGCATCAGCTATCCAAAAAACCTATACATCGCGAAATTGAACTGACCTCAGATTTGGAATCAGCTTCAAAAAAACCTTATATATATTAGGCTGGGTATCGGGTACGTTTTTGAACAAAAATATTTTTTAAAAAATTCACAAAATTAAGGTTGTGATAGAGTAAAGTGCACCTCTACCCCCTCACCATTTTGTTTTTTTTTTTGCTTTAATAAATTGTTATGCCTGAACCGAAAATTGCCCAGGCAACATCGGGTTTCTGACCTTTACACAAATCGACGCAGCATAAGTATATTTTTAATCGAAGTCCCAAAACAAGCAGAAAAGACAAGTTTCCATTTCAAAAAGGAGAGTGTTATTTCATGACTTTTTCATAATTTGATATTGAAATGACCCTAAGAGTGGATCGAATCGAGTATAAATTGATCTTTAACTGTTAAAATAGTTTTCTTGTTAAATTTATTTTATAGTTTCACTTTATCAACACTGCTTTGATAAAGTGAAAAGTGCATTGGGTAATTCCATTCTGGTTTTGCGGCAGTTGCACTTATTAGCTTCTCAAAGTTAGTGGATTGCATGAACCACAGGGACTACTGATGAGTCGGAGTAGCGTCCGACGAAACCATGGTCTAGTCTGCTCGGTTCTTCTGAGGAAAATTTTGTTGTTGTAGCAACCTGTTACTGCATGAATTATTTGGCATAAAGCTCAAAACATAATTCTTAAAGAAGACTTTTTTAAGAATTATAAAATAAATTTAACAAATCAAAATGCCACAATTTTATAACTGAAATAATTTTGTTTTTGCGAAATATGAGGGGGGCCGAAAACCAAGCTTATTGACCTTCCTCTTTTTCACACTGCTCAATACGTTAACGTTCACCTATGAATCTGATTGCAATTTTCTGAATCAAATGGCGCTGAACTTAACAGCATTTTTACATTTTCGTTGCAGTCAAATGTGAAAATAATTTTTGAAAATCAAATCATTTAACTTGATATTGATATTCTTGGTATCGTTCTTTGGTATCTCTTTCCACTTCTCATAAGGCAACTCTATTTTACTTAAAAGTAAACAACGATCGGTGACTTATAAGAAAAAAATTTCTCAAATGCTTTATTAGAATGATATTTTTGAAGATGTTGTTCTTATTTTACCCACCAAACAACTTGCTAAGGTTTCTCTAACACATCCCGAAATTCAGACTTATGAATAATTATACCCTAAACCTAAAAGGTCAGGGTATATTAACTTTGTGCAAACGTTTGTAACGCATAGAACGAAGCGAGTCCGGTAGAGAAAAGTATATATATTCTTGATCAGCGTCATCTCGTGAGTCGAGCTATTCATGTCCGTCCGTCTTTGTGTTGTCCGTAAACACAGGATAAGAAGAAGGAGTTGAGATAATTGGATGAAACTTAGTACACATGGTCACATGAACTCAAGGATTTGCACTATTGAATATTTTTGAAATCCGCCCGCGGACACGCCTACCTCCCATACAATGCAAAAATTGAAAACTGCATAACTCAGCTCATATTTAACCTACACCTATAAAATATGGTTCGTATGTGTTTTATATCAACACAAAGATGTCTTTGAAAAATGGACGTCATCCTCTCACGGACACTCCCACCTCCCATACCACCCAAAAATAGAAAACACAATAAATAAGCCTCTGTTTAACTTACAGAGATAAAATTTGACACATATGTTTTTATAACAAAAAAAAACATAGTTTTAAAAAATGGACATCATCCGCCCACGGACACGCCTACCTCCCATACAAAGCTAAAATTGAAAACTGGATAAATTAGCTAATAATTAACATACAACAATAAAATTTGGTGAGTATGTGTTTTGTGTAAACACAAAGATGTATTCGAAAAATGGGTATTATCCAAGCATGGACACGCCCACTTCCCATACAAAAAAAAAAAAACAAATTGGCCATTTCAGCCCTTGAAAGGACTTCGATCGAGCTTCTTATGATCAATTGTGTTGTGTGTGTTATTAAATGTTTGCACACAATTGACCGAGCACTGGACCTACATGTTTTCTGCCGACTCCGAACGGCTAAAGTTCATGTTCTCAAGAAGCTTTACATGGCATTGTTTACTCTCTGAGGTTTGCTATTATCTGCAGAGAGGTGGTGACCGATCAGAAAAAATTTTTTATTGAAAAAACTTTTCGCCGCGGCTGGGGATCGAACCCGGGCTCCGAACATGCTAGGCCACACACTTAACCTGCATGCCACGGTCACCACCTCACACCTCCCATACAACCCAAAAATTGAAAACGCAATGAGTAAACCTCTTTGAGTTTAATCTTTAGAGATAAAATTTGGCACGTATGTTTTTTACGAGAAAACAAAGATGGTTTTGAAAAATGGACATCATCCGCCCACGGACACGCCTACCTCCCATACAACCCAAAAAGCTTAAAACTCATTAAATAAGGTTATGTTTGTCATAGAGAGACCAAATTTGGTACGTAGGTATTTTATACTAAAACTAAGGTGTGTTCAAAAATTGGAGTAATCCGTCTATGAAAACGCCCACCTCCAATAGCGAAAGTACTATAAAGGCTTAAACTGTGAGCTATAGGAATAAATCTTGGTATGTGTAAATTTTTCATCAACATTTAAATGCATATAAAATATAGGCTTCATCCGCCCACGGAGACGCCCATTTTCAATAAAATTATTTTGTTTTGGAAAAGCAGGTTTAGGTTTAGGGCATTTCATAGTCGGCCTAGATCGATTTTAGACTTTCTTTACTTGTTTTTATTTTATAAAATAACTAGCAGGCCACAGTCGTCCGAGGCTACGCCACGGACATTTTCTCTTTATCAGTAATACCTTTGTATATTTGAAAAATTTTAATAATTAGAAAAGTTAAAATATTTGCATATTATTTGTATTTGAAAGCAAATTATATTAAATAGTATAATGATAATAAAGTGAAGATATTTTAATTTAAGTTATTTAATACTTCAGTATTAACAACGTTTTTTGATTCATTGGCATTATCAGAAATAAGAAAAATCTGCTTTTCTGCTGTACCGACTGGTTTACCATAATCTACTTCTACGTTTTTCAAAGTTTTTTATTAAATATTTATTATACTCCACCCGCAAAGCGTAGCGGGCACAATAATTTTGTCACAAAATTTTTTTCACCACCATGAGTCGATTAAGCCATGTCCGTCTGTCTATCTGTTCATTCGTTTGTCCACACGATTACAGCCGTCTCTTTATTGCAAATCTCTTTAAAGTCCATAATGAAATAATTTTCATGATTTTATGATATGAGATTTGTCGTACAGTGGTGCTCCAGTTTAACGAAAGATATAATGTCCAGGGTCGTTCGGTAAATCGAAAAGTTCATTAAATCGGAATACTTTTTTCGAGTTTTTTATCATATAACAAAGCTAATAAATTTGTCAATTTGAAATAAATATCCTTACATTTTTTGTTTTAATTATGCACTCCAATAAAGTTGAATTTTTGAACTTGTTTTAGGTATTATTAAATGTTTAGAAAGCTGCTGATTAAAATCTGTTCACACTCCAAATGAAAAATCCAAGATTATGTCAATACATTCCTATAATGTTTTTTAAAAAGGAAACCCTTCAATATGTATATTAGCCCGAAGGGACTATTTGAGAATAAGATAAGTAAATACATATTAATGTTATTACAAATTCAAAAACAAACGAAGCGAGCTCAGAGAAGCAAATGTTGTTAAATAGAATACCTACAATTTTAAATGTTCGCAATATAGAGTTAACAACATTAAATAAGGGTTCGTTATATTGGAAGTTCAAAACCTTCATAATTTATACAAAAATTAATGTGTTCAATTGAAAGATCATACATAAGTCTTATTTTCTTGTTAAATAAAACGTACTCTGAGTTTGAAATATGAAAAATTGGAAAAAAAATATAAGACTTCGGGCAAGTCGAAGATAATTTTTTAATGGTTTTATTTTTTATTTGTCTTTTATTCATCATTAAAGTGATGAATTAAAGTATATTCCTATGCATATATTCCTCACTTTATATTCCATAAAGTTTTTTAAAAAAGCTTTTGTACTTCAAATATTCATCTTAAAAAGTGTTCAAACATGCTAGTTTAGTAGACATTTCATCCAATATCCCAGCAAAATTTTTTGTTAGGTCTTGTTTTTTAATCGATTCTAAAATGCATTACATAAATGCTAATGCAAGAACTTAAATTTAATCCGTAATCCGTAATAAATGCATTCACATCAACTTGAAAGTTGTTATTCAAGTATTAATTTCGTGAAATCAATTATAAACCAACCGTTTTAAGCACTTAATCTTTTCAAGTGACAGGCTTTCGATTACCTCTAATGACATGGATATATAAAAATAATGGGTTCAGTAAGCGAGAGGGTAAGCGATGAATGAAATTTTCTGGATTACTTTTTCGATTATATGTAAGCGAAGATTTTGCTGGGATGTTCTCCAGCAATACATTTCTCCAGAGCTTTTTAGAAAAACGTGCTCGTGTCATTAATGTCAGGAATAAAAATATACTTTATAATTTTGTGATTACTAAGTTCTACGACTATACATCGACAAACAAACCTTATTTGCAACTCATAACCTGCTAGAACACAATTTTTAATAGTAATATGTTTTTCTGTGTCCTGTTACATAAAACAATTTAAAAGCTCAATTTATTACTTACTTCAAAATTTCTAAAAAAAAAATGAAATTGATTAAAATTCATTACATTTTGTATTTAAATTAAATAAATGGCGTTTTATAACAATTTTATGGCGTTCTGATGTATTTTCAATTTATTTTGAAAATGTCTATTTAAAACTCTAAGATGGCTTCCTAATTCCTTTAATTTACTAAAATACATATTATTTACTGTCAAAAATACAGTTTTTAAGAAAAAACTATTATAAAAAAATTATTCTAATTTTCATGACTCTTGACCTTGTTCTCCCAGAGCAAGTTTGCTTTGGGAATTATGTAGATAATGACTATGAAACAAATTTCTGATATCAATTTGTTATCACTGTGATATTGTGATATTTATGGTCGAGAATAAGGCAGTCAAATGTTACAGTCTTGTTACAGTCCTACAGTTACAGTTACAGTCCTCAGTCTTGTCTATTAAAGTCGAAGCTAAAATGTATAAAGAGTACTATAAAGAAATTTATAAAAATTAGAAAAAAAGTTTTTTAATTTAATTTTAATATTTTTTCTAATTTTCACTTAATTTTTATATAGAAGACGTGGATTGATTTCGAAAAAACATTTAAATTGATAGTTATTCAGGGTCACTGAGGGAAAATTTGTTAACGTTTTACTTCCCGGTCCTATTTTTTCCTCAATTATGCCAAATTATTGAAAATAGATATTTGGGGATTTACTCACTATTGCTAGTCAAAATTTTGCGTAAACAAAACATTTTTGAAAAATTCCTTGATTGCGGAAAATTTTTCAGTTTTGTACCAAATTTATTTTCAAATGATATCAAATATATTAATACCGATGAGATTAATTTTGTATATTGTTACCTACTTTTATAAATAATACAATGAATTTGAATATATCTGTTTACTCATTTGCACTTAAACAAAATAATCATAACAGCAAATTATTATTTAAAAAAATTATATTAATTTCGTAGTACTTTTTAAGCATTGCTTTTATGAGGTTAAGTATAACCTTCTTAAAGGGTGCACAATTTAGTTTCCGGCCCGGGTGCCAGCAACCCTAGCTACGCCACTGCCTCACTCCGATTGCAGTCGTGAAAGCAAATAATTGCATGCTAAATTTACCAACAATTTTCTCTTTGAGTCGCTGCTCTTGCTCTCCTAGCGCGGAGCATCGCTCTTGCATTTTCTGTTAAACTTGTCAAACTTGTTTTACGTCGAGGCATTTATTTGTAGTTAAGGGAAATACGAACACTTCATTTTTCAAACTTTTAATATATCTTTAATCTATACAAAATATGCTATCACACTTGTGAATGCCGCATTTTGAAATATTAAAAAATTGGAAAACTACAATAATAATATGTGTAAAGAAATTGCATGCGGCGAAACAAATATGCACACATTGGTTTGCAGCTCATCATTCTACAGCAATAACAGCACAGCAAGGTTTATTTAACTTGTATATTCCCATCACGTCAAAGAGCGCCAACTGCTTTTGGTTACTCTTCGAATGAGTTGGAGAGCGAGATCAATAAACTTTAAAGAGAAGGGTTGATAGCAACATGTAGTTTAAACTCTCGTAACACAGACGCGTGAAAAGCAAGCGACCAAGCAATGCTTAGCAGCGGTGGTAATTTCCTAAAAAACTTAACAACTTAATTAAATATATTTATTGTTAAATTTTCTTAAATAAACCCCACCTATGGCATTCTGTAGCACAAATATGATATTTTAAAATTTTTTTCATAAAAATCGGTCCAGTAGTTTTGGAGTCATTGGTGCACTTAATATTTCCACTTCATTTTTATATAATAGTATAGATATAATTTTTTATATAATAATTTTTCCATTTTCAAATTCTGATTTTTTGACTGAAATTGAAAAATAATGGAAGCTCTACAGACTTAAATTCTAGCCTCAAATTACACAAAAAAGTCAAAAATTTCTCAGATTCAGAATTGGTTCATGAATTCAGACCAAAAATATAAAAAATAATAGAAAAAAAAATTTAAAATTATAAGAAAGTTATTACATATTTTAATACTAAAGAGGAGAAAGGGCTATTTTCAAGCAACTACCACCCCTCAGCCATGGCTGATTTCACTCTGAATAGCATTATCTGCTGGATATTGTCCAATCAAATCGCTTAAAAATTAAACTGCAAAAACCCAATTCTTAAACATAACGGAAAAAAAGACACAAAGAGTTATATTCAAATCGGTTGAAAAGATGAATTCATACACTGTGTTAGTTTTTTCTTTTAAATTTTGAAGACATAAACAAAGACGACGGTTTCGCCCAATTTCGGGTTTGTAAAATCGAACTGCATCATTAGTTTTGAAATTATATTGCACGCCCTTAAAAACAATTTTTCTTTTTAAATGTTGCCTCCAAGAGAAACTTTTTCAGGGTTTTTTTCTATTTATAGTTTGTAATTTGTATCTGGTTGGCTTTTTCGGCAAATTTATTTAAAATGCTATTCACATTGTCAGAAGCCTTAACGTTTGTGAACATACCGAACAGCTGAAAAAGTTTACCTTCAAAATTGTGTTGAAATTTTTGTATAAATTTTCAATGAAATGAAGTCGTTTATATGAAGGACTACTCTTAGTCAAGTTTGATAGCATTTCAAAAAAGGACTTTGAATTTTTAAAATTCAAGGCTTTCACTTATGACAATGTTTAATTTAATATAAAAAATTTGTCAACTTTTGCCAAAACATAGTTCTGTCACATTCCTTACAGAATCTCTCTTGCCGACACAACAACGATACGATTCTGGATAGACTGGTAAATTATTGGAAAATATAACTAAAATTTGCTAGTTAATGCGGAGGAAATTATCGTCAAAATAATCCAAATTTATACAATACTATTGTATTGCCTCAACAACTATTGTTACTCACTTATATGAGCAAATAAAGGAACCACTCAATATAGTTAAAAAATAAAATTTATTTGTAGTTTTTTTTCATTTCACTAAGATATTCACTTACTGCCTTAGTATAACATATAATAGGCCCACTGTACTTGAGCAATCCAGTCGATGTAGTTGGCCACAGCTGTGTATGCGGTTGGGCGACCTTGGAAGCCACATGGTAAATATGTCCAAGAAGCAATGCCGACCAACTCAGAGATGCCACCAGCACGTTCCATGACCAGCGGGCTGCCACGAGCGCCAAAACAATTACTAACAAGCATGCACACAGTGTTCTTAAGATCTGGACCATAGGCAGGAATAGCTGACGCACAGGAGGCAGCATCCATGACCACACCCTTTGTCACCAGCATATCCTTACCGTATTTATCATCGTTTTGGCCCCAGCCGTAAGTTAACAATTCACCGTTGTATTGTTCGTTTCGGGCAGGTAAAACATTGGGCTTGACACTGGAACTTAATTCTAATGGCACGGAAATGTGCAAAAGTGCAATATCATAGGGACCAACCTCTCCATTCCACAGTTTATGCTTAAAAGCAAAATCGATGCGACGCATCTGAGCCTTGTCTACCTGCGAGAGATCAATGAGTCCAGCGTAGACTGGCAGTCCAACGACTCCGCTTGGTCTCGACTCCAGAGAGAACACACAGTAAGCAGTCGTTAAAATCCAATTTTTGTCAATGATGTTACCAGTGCAAGCGTGATCATTGCTTATCGGAAAATTACCAATCGAGACAATGCCAGGTGCAGTAGTGTTGTCAGGAACTATTGAACTATTTGCAAAATTATTCAACAAACGTTGTGGTAACGTTTTGGCCGAGGCCACTGCAAGCAGTAACAAAACAATAGCGGCAACTTTCATCGTGGAAGACAACGTTATGAATGGAGTTCGGAATAAGGCTGATTGCTGGTTTTATAAGAGGCGGTAAAATGTGCGCTAACAGTGGTATATGAGAAGAGCGAAAGTTGAAAGTTAAGTTCTTTTTAAAGTAATAACCAGTTGCTGTGTGTCAACAATAGAGGAACAACTCAAGTTTGAAACGATTTGAAGTGAGTAAAAACTACTATTTAAAATATGGTTTTAAAGTTTGTGTAAATCTTTTGTGCATATGATAGTATAGATAGATAGGTTGATAGGCTGATAGTAGTAATTCTTTTCATTCTTTTCATTAAGGTGCAGTATAGCAGGTTTAAGCAGTCAATGAACATTTTTAAATTTTTTTGTTTAAATTAAAATTGTTTCCTTTTTCACTTGTTTCTTATTAGTTATAAGTGTGCAATATGAGTTAAATAACTTTAGAGCGTACATCGATAATAGAGCTTGTAAAGCGATAAGAAAGTATTAAATTAATTAATCCAGCCAACAATCAAATTTTGCGATATTGATTTCTTAGCAATACTTAATCTATATTTTAATCTAGAACTTATCTAGAAACTAACCATTTATAAACATAGGTAAAAAAAAGAGATCGCGCTACGAGATATAAATTATAAAAAAAGCAAGGAAATAAAAAAAAATATTATTTATGACATTATTAATAGTCTTACTAAAACTTAACATATTTCCGTAAAACAACGGTTGACTTTTGCTGCTTCTTATGCGAAGTCAATTTCACTTTTTACGATAAGAACACGAGTAATTCTTGACTATGACATGTGATAACTGCTTGTGTGTAAAATCATCTACTTATCAGACGTATTTATATCAACCTTTTAATTTTATGACGCGAAAATATGCTCTTCACAAAAGTGAGCTTTTACTATTTATACCCTAATCCTGAAAGGTCAGGGTATATTAACTTTGTGCAAACGTTTTTAACGCATAGAACGAAGCGAGTCCGGTATAGAAAAGTATATATATTCTTGATAAGCGTCACCACGTGAGTCGAGCTATTCATGTCTGTCCGTCCGTCCGTCTGTCCGTCCGTCCGTCTGTCCGTCTGTGTGTTGTCCGTATACACAGGATAAGAAGAAGGAGTTGAGATAATTAAATAAAACTTGGTACACATGGTCACATGGACCCAAGGATCTGCACTATTGAATATTTTTGGAATGCGCTCACGGACACGCCTACCTCCCATACAATGCAAAAATTGAAAACGGAATAAATAAGTTCCTGTTTAACCGACAGATATAAAATTTAGCACGTATGTTTTTTATGAGAAAACAAAGACAGTTTGGAACAAGTAAAAAAAGTCTAAAGTCGGTCTAGGCCGACTATGAAATACCCTAAACCCACTTTTAAAAAAAAAAATTATTGTAAATGGGCGTGTCCGTGGGCGGATGACGTCTATTTTTCTAAACCATCTTTGTCTTGTCATAAAAAACATACGTGCCAAATTTTAGCTCTGTAGGTTAAACACATGCTTATTTATTGCGTTTTCAATTTTTGGGTTGTATGGGAGGTGGGCGTGTCCGTGAGCGGATGACGTCCATTTTTCAATGACATCTTTGTGTTGATATAAAACACTCACATACCAAATTTTATTGTTGTAGACTTATTATGAGTTGAGTTATGCAGTTTTAAATTTTTGCGTTGTATGGGAGGTAGGCGTGTCCGTGGGCGAATGATGTCCATTTTTCAAACCCATCTTTGTTTTGTTGTAGAAAATATATGTGCCAAAGTTTAGCTCTGTAGGGTACACAGAGGCTTATTTATTGCGTTTTTAATTTTTGGGTTGTATGGGAGGTGGGCGTGTCCGTGAGTGAATGACACCCATTCTTCAAAAACATCTTTGTGTTGATACAAAACAGATACATACCAAACTTTATTGTTGTAGGTTCATTATGAACTGAGTTATGCAGTTTTCAAATTTTGGGTTGTATGGGAGGTAGGCGTGTCCGTGGGCGGATTCCAAAAATATTCAATAGTGCAGATCCTTGAGTCCATATGACTATGTGTACCAAGTTTCATTCAATTATCTCAACTCCTTCTTATCCTGTGTATACGGACAACACACAGAAGGACGGACGGACGGACAGACGGACGGACGGACGGACGGACATGGATAGCTCGACTCACGTGGTGACGCTGATCAAGAATATATACACTTTTCTATACCGGACTCGCTTCGTTCTATGCGTTACAAACGTTTGCACAAAGTTAAAATACCCTGACATTTCAGGTTTAGGGTATACAAATGGACATCATCCGCCCACGGACACGCCTACTTTTCACACAACACAAAAAGTTTAAAACTGAATAAATAAGATTATGTTTGTCATAGAGAGATCAAATTTGGTATGCATGTAGTTTATACCAAAACTAAGGTGTGTTCAAAACTTGGGAGTAAGCCGTCCAAGAACACACCCACCTCCCATAGCGAAAGCATAATAAAGGCATGAACTGTAAGCTACAGGAATAAAACTTGGTATGTGTAAATTTTTCATCAAAACTTAAACTCATATAAAATATAAGCTTCATCCGCCCATGGACACGCCCATTTTCAATAACAGTATTTTTTTTGGAAAAGTAGGTTTAAGGTATTTTATAGTCGGCCAAGACCGACTTTAGACTTTCTTTACTTGTTTCTCAATTAGTTTCGAACAAATTCGTTTAACAAGCTGGACTCTCTCTCTCTCTCTCTCTCTCTCTCTCTCTCTCTCTCTCTCTCTCTCTCTCTCTCTTTCTCTATCTGTGATTTGATAACGCAAATTTTTGGATTATTTGCTGACAGTTTTGGTGTTCACAATCTAGCATGATAACTAAAGGTCAATACGTTGAGCATTTATCTAATCAAACATCTTAATTTAACTAGTGAAAGAGCGAACTTTTTTGCCTACGAAATGAATTGTAAAGCCATACAATCCGATAGACCTTTTTCTGACTTTGCACCATGACAAATATGATGTTAGTGTCAACGCATATCTTGGTAACTGGGATCATGGTAACATTTCCGCTAATTTCTCATATTCTAACCTTCGCACCTCTACGCTTGAAGCTTCAAAGAGGATGCTTCATTCCAAAGAAAAATGAACTGATTCTTAAATATAAAAATGCATTTTGGAACTCAGCCAAGTCATGACAAAGACAATTGGAGTGCGCAAATAATTTCTTATCGCAACTTCAATTTGAAATTATATTTCGCTAAAAGAAATGTGAATGCTGCGGCAGTTATGGTACAAAACATTATTTTATTGGTCATGCGGTCTTTCATCGCCAATAAGATGAGCAGCATTAAACCAAAAGATCACTCAAGGTTTAATGAGATTTTCAGAATTGCAGTCAGGTCCAAAGAGAAAGCCATTCAGAGTTGAAGTTCTAATAAAAATGCTGATAGCTACTTAAAAACTTCTTATCGAGACAAGGAATAGCTTTAATGCAGTTATGGAGATTTTAGAAAAGATTGTTCACAAAACTCGCGTAAGAGAAGAGGTTTTTCTCTACCCCAAAGCTTGCAAAAACTTTTGGTTTTTTGTTAAAAGAGTAAAGAATCAGACATCTTCGTTGGTTCCAACTCTCTTAATAGATGACCACATCTTCACTGATTCGGCTAACAAGTCGAACCTTTTGTTTACACAGAACTCCATAATCCGGTCTAGAAAGCAGTCATTGCTCTTTAAAGAAAGTAAACCTTCTGTAATGCAGAAAATATAAATAAATAAATTGTGCGTAAAGTGTGTGCCTTCAGTCTTGCTAGGCCTTTGCGTAACCTTTACCAACAAACATGCTGGTACCTAAAAAAGGCGATGCTACAAACCCTACGAACAACCAACCCATAGCGATATGCTCTAAGCTCTCTAAAGATATAGAGCGCAAAAAAATTTAACCTTATTTTATTTTAACCAAATTTTATAGCCTAATTCAAGATGACATTAAATAGTGTTCGAGCGAAGGACATTTTTTTTAATAATACTTATATTATATTACATGGTACAAATTTTAGAAATTTATGAGGCTTTTGTACAAATACGAACCATGCACGTTTACAAGCAGAAATATTAGGTTTCTTAATTACAGATGAATCTTATAAAATATCGTACATACCGAACACTAATTTCAGGATCCTCTTAAGAACTCAATTGTTATATCCTTTTTTTAAATTTGTTACTGGAAAAGTACCTACCAGTAACTGCTAACCTATTTATTTTCTATCTTCGATTTTCAAGTTTTTTTATTTTTCTTTTAGCTGGGTGTTCTTTCGAGCATTTCTTCAGAAAATATTTTTTCGTTTTTCTCAGTATGTTTTCAGAACTAGGCTGAACCAAAAAAGTACTCACTAGTTATGAACTTTTACATGATTACCATGAATCGCATTCATGAATTTTTGTCCAGTATTCAATTATATGTGTCACATGAACTATTCATAACATCAATGTACAAAATACATAATAGAAAAAAAAAACTACTTACTTACTTACTTAGATGGCTCTTACAACCGTTGCACATAGGGGTATTTGGCTCGAAAAACCGCTCAAAAATATTTTTTCGTCCTAAGTAAATGATACTTCTCTAAATGAACTTGAAAATGGCTATAAAGCTTGTTTCGACCAAATAAAGGTGTAAATAACGTTTCTTAAGGAGGGACAGAGAAAACAAACCTTTTTTTTGAAAAATTCATAACTCAGTCAAAAACAAACATTTTCCAAAATTATTTTTTATTATTGTAGAGAATTGAACAAATTACAAAAAAAAATATTCAAAAAAATATATATAGATAAATATATATAGCAAAAAACGACGTCTCGCTTTTGCAGCGCTGGGAGTCGCAAAAATTGTCCGATCTGGAAAAAAATGACTTTTTTTAAATTTTAACAAAATTAGTTATCGTATGACAGGAGTGTATGACTTTTTTTAACATTTTTTTTCACTTTTTGGTGATGTTCCAAATTTGAAAGTGTGTTTTTCGAAAAAAATATTGACTTTAAAATTCATAAAAAATCGAAAAAAAATTAAAAAAAAGTCGTGTCATACGAAAGCGAATCAAGTTTAAAAAAATAAAAAAAAAATCGTCAAAAAATTAACCCGCTAGTGCCGCAACCAGTACGAAAAACAGGGTTTCGAGATAAACGCGTTCAAAGTTTGTGAACAAAGAAAAATGCAAGGAAAAATAAAAATGCGCTCTCACTAATCCGGCTGTAACTTTTGAACCTCGTAAAAATGTTTCCATGAAATTAGAATCTTAGAATCTTAAGAATATTTACTAAAATACAAAATTATAAAAAAAAGGCCAATGTCATGTCCCTTTTCTCTTTCATTTCAAATTTTCTCTTTCATCAAACTAGACACCTATCAGGTACAATGAAATCTGGGGGAGGGGGGCGGTTTCGGGCAGCATTTTTGTTCGATTTTTGCTTTTTGACATCTTTCTTCATTAGCCTATACCAAAAATGTTACCTAATAACAGCAAATAATATAACAAAAGGTACATACTAAAAAAAAAAAAAAATTTTAAAAAATTTCCCATTTTCATACCTTCAAAAAAAATTATATATCTATATAAATAAAGCTTCAATATCCATACAAAAATTGTATTTTAAAGTACATACCTGCAGCAAACTCTTCCATAGAAACAAACTTATTTCACAATATTAATAACAAAAAAAGAATATTTGTTTAGGTGTGATCTTTTTCACTCAAATTAACTCAATAACAATGCAAGCTTACGATCGATGACTTTCAACTGATGCTACGACGAAGTGTGTGCATTAAAATTAAAAAAACAAACGGTAACTTATTAAATGAGTATTAACAAAAGCTAGAAAAGAATTTTACTTCTCAACTTTACATTTTGAGAAATTGATTAATGAGCAGTTTTTCGAGCCAAATACCCCTATGTGCGTTGGTCGGTTTTGGCCTTGATTGAATAACATAGTTGATTGAATAAAGTGCCCTCTCACGGAAGTTTTCTGAGATTTAAATAGCCTCAATTCTGTTGCAGAGTCAGGTTATTTCACGTACCAAATTTTAGTTAAATCGATCAAGTCATTTAGGAGTTATTGATTCATAACAATGTACTACTTAAAGCGCCCTTTTGGGGAAGTCTTTTGAATTTTTTATAGCCAATATTTTATTTTGGGTGCAGTTGAATCTTCATACAAAATTTCTTTTAAATCGATCCAGGTTCAGGCGTTAAGAAGTTGTTATGGAAAGCCACGCCCACAGACTTGCGCCCACTTTTTTGAACCCCCTATGATCTTTCTCTCTAAGAAAAGTTTTCGGTGTCCAAATTTCAGCTCAATCGGATAAACGGTGCGTGAGTCTATACGGAACAGAAAGACAGACAGAATGACAAACTTTTGATTTTATATATTGGAAGAAGACTTGTATAGAAGCCAGTCATACGACGGGTCGTATTCAAAAAAATTAAGTAGCAGACGATATGACAATATTTTCACATTCACCTTAAATGTTGTTTTGTTCCAGTCGTTGTCAATGTGTCCTTACTTATAAATATCAAATAAAATTTGTGTGCATACTTTTAGGCTGACCGTTAACAGTTTAAGCGATATTTGATTGTGTGAGCGAAACAGGTTCTGGTTCAGGCTGAATATGTTTTAAAAAGCATAGCAAGTAGAACTATGAATAATTTGAACAATATAACATTTTAGAAAATAAAGTTGATAGTATCAACTATAATAAAAATAGAACCGCAACAAAAAGGATGTATTTGGCTCTCCTTACTTGTTGACTCATTTTATATTTTTACTCTTTATGTTCTAATATATTAAAACAACTAGCACCAATCTTAATATCTTAATATATAAAAGGCAAGCGTCCTGCTCCGTGCTCTATATCGTAAAACATGTTCAGCCTGGACCATGACCAGTTATAAATAATTCTTTTGAAATGTTTGTACTTACTAAACCTTTTGCTCTATATCGTAAAACAAAAAAAAATTATCTATTTGAAATCTTTGTACGTATTGTACTTTTTGAAACCTGTTCATCCTGCACCAGAACCTCTTCTAAATTATCCATTTGAAATCTTTGTACGTACTGTACTTTTTAAAACCTGTTCATCCTGGACCAGAACCTGTTGTAAAATTATCTATTTGAAATCTTTGTACGTACTGTAATTTTTAAAACCTGTTCGACCTGGACCAGAACCTGTTGTAAAATTATCTATTTGAAATCTTTGTACGTACTATACTTTTTAGAACCTGTTCAGTCTGGACCAGCACCTATCCTTAAATTATGTATTGGAAATCTTTGTACTTGAAGACTATCGTCATTTTCCTCAACTACTATACATCAAACATCATGTCTTGCTATTACAGTACTTCTTAATTAACAGAACCAGAACCTATTCGGTCTGCATAAACTGAACAGCAATTAATACATTCAGTGACGTTGGTGTCAATTGGAATTGCTAGAATTAAATCACAATGTTCGGTCTTCTGATCCAAGTTTTAGCGATTGGCTACTCAAGTGAGGAAATGGAGATGAAGACATCATAGAAATTCCCGATCATTTTGTTTGTAAAGGTTCGCTTATTAACCCTTTCAATGGCTTGCCTAGAATAATCGTGGACAATTTTTTTGAGCTAATATTCCCATCATTTAAGCAATAAAAAGATTAAAAAACATCCCTCTGATTTTTACATGAGCTGCTTTGCTTTTGGCAGGCTGTCTAATATAATGGACAAAACCATGATAACGTTGTATTATAATATTTTAGTTCAACTAAAACAATCGGAGACAAATGCAAATGCGTTATTTATGCAATTGTTATTATAAAAAAAAATTATACTTTGCACACCAATCACAATAATCACTTCTTTTTTGCAAAATTTATTAACACGCGATGGGCATAAAATCGAAAATCTAACTAAGTTAAACGTTATATATCTCCCTAAAATTATTTTTGTCATGTTAGCACAACTTCATTTCATAGTAACAACCTATTTGATTTTAGAAAAGACGTTGGAAAATAAAAAAAAAATTTTTTCTGAAGTGTCCAATATAATGGACAAATCCATTGAAAGGGTTAAATAGATTTCTGGCGATACTTTGAGTCCGAATAACATCAACCGTTATTCCAAAATTGCTATCCTGTGCACAAAAAATTCCGATGTGAACGAAGTCAACGAGCAAGTTCTAAATATTTTAGTTGGTGACACAGTGAGAGATCTGAGCACGGATTAAATTGAAGACAGTGATGATAACGATAAACAAAATTACCCTGCCGAGTTTTTGAATTAATTTTATCCTTCAGGAATGCCACTGCATAAGTTAAACCTCAAAATAGGAAGTATTATAATACTTCTTCGAAATTTCAATACCAAAAGAGATATCTGTAATGGAAGCTGGTTAGTTTTGAAAAACCTAAAAACTTAATTAATCATCGCACAGGTATTGACAGGCGCACTGGCGAACATGAAATAGTTTTCATACCTACAATTGATTTGGCCCCGACAAACACAGATTTGCCTTTCACTCTCCGGAGGCGACAATTTCCAGTTAAACTGACATTTTCAATGACCATAAATAAATTTCAAGGTTCAATATTGCAAAAAGTAGGAGTTTTTCTAAAAGAACTGGTATTTAGTCATGTGCAGTTTTAGCGGGCTGATGATGTAAAACTAAGCATTATAGATGGCAAGGGAAAGGTTCAAAATTCTAAGAATTTTTTACTAGAAATGTTGTATATAAAGAAGTTTTATCAACTAGAAATGTTGTATATAAAGAAGTTTTATCAAAATAATTTAATAAATATGTTTTCAAATAAAAACTTGTGTATATAAATCCAATAAATTTTTTGTCGCATTTTGTACTCTAAATGGTTCCTTCCCGTCGAAGGACGGGCTTTTACACTAGTCTTCAATAAATGATTCAATGCCAAATGGCTGATAGGGTTTGTAAGGCCCAATTTCTGATATTTTCTCTAAAAAGATCACTGACTGAAAATTCAGGGTTTTCCATAAATCATCGTCATAATCTAAATCTTCACTGTTAACATAAAAATAGTGGTCAGAATAATTCATGTTACCGGAGTTATTGTTTAGGGTCACTCCATGGTCACTTGGTTTCAGCACAAATTTGGGTAAGCAGGCACTACATTATCGAGTGCAGCAATATTGTTCAAACTATTGAGTTTTGTTGACGACAATATTTGTCCTTTCAACAATTTCATCTTTTTCTCGAATGATATACGTTGTGATTTCAAGTTTCGGTAATATGTCCCACTTCTTTTAACTTTTCTCCAAGATCGAATCATATCTACAAATTCTTAAAACTTGAAAAAAATACTTGTATGTGTCGAGATTGACTGCAAATGATTTTTTGAACGACGGCATACTTTTCTTCATTTTATTACTTTATAACGCTATATTTAAAGACTTTATCAAGACAAACCAAAGAAAAATATGATTCGTCTTCGACGTAAATTTGTACATGTCACATATAGCCTAGTTGATAGCGTGCATGACTATGGAGCGTTAGGACGTTGGTTCGAATCCGGATATAACAGGTAAGTACAAATAAAATTTCAAAAGTAAAATAATAATGGCTTTATAATAACAATCATATTTAAAATAAATTGTAACATATAAAAGAAAAAATATTACAAATTTAGTTTTTTATGTTTATTTTTCGCGCAACTCTTTTTTAAGTTTTTGTAAGGAGTATTTTAAAGTCCTTTGAAATACCTCTACACAAGACATTTGTCTTGATAACATGAAGGGGAACACGTCTTTATAACCCATACACCAAATTGGCCTTATAAGCTCCTATAAAGAACACATAAATACAATTCCATGTTTTTGTAATTATCTTTAAAAGGCCTATAAAAGAACCTATAAATACTGTTTGTGCTACTAGGGCGTTTTCTATATTGTTCAAACTTGATACTCATGCTATCTCTTCATAATTTCAAATTTAATTGGTCTCAAATTTTAAGTTCAAATTTTAATTTCAAATTTTAAGTTACATCAAACCATTGGCTATCTAGTTATTCTTTCAAACTTGACATGAACATTGAATTGTTAAACAAAGGTAAGTAACCTGATAACAGAAAACTAAACAAGTATTCAATGCTGGCTTATGTTATATATATTCGCCTGAAACTAATAACATATTTATAACATGGAAATTATTGTTATCGACATTGCTAATTATCGTTTATATGACATAAGCTCAGTTCAACATATGATAGCACAATAATGTGTAGAATAATTTTTTGATTGTCTAAGAAGTATCTTACTCTAAATCTGTAGAAATAATTGTTAATCAGCAGCTTAACTAATTAGCACACATTCTAAGATAATACATTAATTACATGATTAAGAGAGAGAGAGAGTAAATTTAATTCTTATTATTATTTTATTAAAATCAAAGCATATTAAATAATGGCCTTTAATAACATTTTTGCTTAAAGTTAGCAAATCTAACAGCAAAACCATTTTTTTTTGCCAACCATGGCAAACTCAAGATTGGCTCATTATCACCTTCACCTTGATATTTTGTTGCAACACTTAAAAGCAGCCCATTTAAGTGGAAAATTTTCAAGCACAGCATCGCTGCTGCAAGTCTGATAAAGCAGTGCAGCTACCAGGACTACCAGGTCTGATTTATATGCTATGAAAGTGCGTGTGCTATGAGTGTGTGTGTGTGCGTTTATGTGTGTTGTAGCTTCATGGCAATTGCTCTGAAATTAATCTCTGTTAGCAAGGTCAGCACAAGGGCAACGCCAGTGCTCAGCTTAGATGACTGACTGGCTTTGTATTTGCAATTGAGTAGCATCAATAATAAGCTAAAAATAGAGCAGCGTACAGAGACAAGGATTTGATGGTTCAGCACATATGGACACTAACAATGGCGCACGAACGCATAAGAACACCCTTACACTCACACATGTCTATTGGCGCTGCTGATCTAAACTGACTCAGGCTGAAAAAAAAAGCCATGGAGAGCACAACTGCTGGGAGGTTGTTTCCGCCGCTGCTGGTGCCACCTGCCGTTAGCTAAACACACACACACACACACACACACAACCATAAATAGAAATTTCTAAACACAACAACGCATTAGCTACGACCGAATGGTTTGTGAGTATGTGCGTTATTTTATGCGCGTGTGTGTGTATGTATGCGTCATTTTGTGTGCAAGTCGACTAAGCAGAATATGTTAGCATACTTTTAGGGCTTGGTTTGTAAGTCGGTCACCGCTGTCAAGTGGCTGCTCTTTTTGTTTATGGAATAATTATTTAGAGACAGCAACGTTCAAATGCTTGTATGTCCATCAATACATACATAGGTATATGAGAATGAGTGTTATTTCGTTGTCTTAGTTGTTGTTGTGTTTGTTTATCGTGCAAGACACGTTAACAAAATATTTAACTATATGACAGACGCTGGCTGGCTGGATGGCTGGCTTAAATAAATGTTTCAATGACATGCAAAGTATCAATAAAATCGTGCCATAAGTGTGTTTATGTATGTGTTTGTTTGTGTCTGTGCGTGCATAGGTAAATGTAATGAAATTGATGGTCAAGCAGCAGGCAGGGCAGCCAGTGATCATAAATTTTAAGGATAGCCACGTTAAGGTTGTGAGGCAAAAATCGCGTTGAAAGCTTCTCTAAATAAAGTTCAAGCACTTTTCTACAGGCCACTCACGAACATTTACTCACAAATTAACAATCACTTATATGCTTTTTTGACTGTTCTGCTCAAAACTTGAATTAGTCAGATTTATTGGAAAACTGGTCAATTGTTTGGAAGACTGGAATTATTATTCACTAGTATCGCCTAATTGGTCGAAATTCGACCAATTTATTGATTGCCTATTTATAATTACTAGTATCGCCTGGGGTCGAAATTCGACCAATTTATTGATTGCCTATTTATAAATATATGCGAGATGATCAAAATAAGTTCGAGGCTATAACTTTTGATTGATTGGAGATATTAAGCTATTTTCTTCAGAAAAATTATTTATTTATTTAATTATTTCTTTCAAAAACAGAAAAGCAACATTTTAAAAAAATTTAATTTTGTCAAAAAAATCATAGGGAGTAGCCTTGATTTTTTGATGGCACGGACAGTTTGTTAATTTAGTGTCAAGACAAAATAAATTCACCTAACATTCGGTACAAACTTTAAATGAAAATCAAAAATGCAATTTTGAGTTTTTGTCTCTTTACAATAAAAATCATTTTTACACCATATTTTAAGAATAAATTAAATTTTATGGTGTTTTTTTAAAAGGAATAATTTAAATATAAACAAACAAAAAACGGTATTATTTTCAAAAGATTTTTAAGTTAACTGATAAGACTTAAATACAAAAAAGAAATTAATAACATCTATTCACAGCTGGCGGAGATATTGGCTTCCCAATTTAGAACATTCAATTTGAGACAGTTTTTTTCTCTCTTTTGGCATTTGGTTGAAACACACGCTAAATAACTAACGACAATATTAAGAAAATTCATTAAAAATACTTTTGGTTAGAATTTTGCTGTAATTTTTAACACATTTAAAAGAAAATTTATTAAACTTTTAGAAAAAATGAAAAAAATTAAAAAACCGTTAAAATTCGACCAAGATATTCACATGGAAAGTCAAATTTTTGAGTTCAAAACACATTTTTTTCAAATTTTACAATTGACGAATGGATAAAAGTAAATTTTTTTAAGAAATTGTTACTTTTAAAAAAATTTCAAATTTTACCAACTCAAAAACTCTCCTTCAACCAAATTTCATATTAATCAAAGAGCGAGTTTTTTCTCAAAAATTTAATTTCTCTCTTAGAAGGTTGGGAACCACCTCTATCAGATATATCATTTATATATACATTCTACACATCTGGGCAAACATAACCTTTCGAAAGATAAAAGTTTCATTTATTTTGAGTTTTAATTAATATCAAAAAATCGTACGACAAACTTTAATGTTCACGTATTAATATATAAGATTTGTGTTCTTGAGCTAAACCAAATCAGTGTTTATGAAAATTGTGGAATATTTAGACTAGATGTTTTTTAATAATATTATGGTACCTGTCAGTGCGAGTGTCAACTGAAACGTTAGTTATATTTGGAACAACCTATATAATAAGTTATCGTAAAGATGAAAAAGTTCAGACAAAGAAGTATGTTGTTAGAACTAGATATAAGAAAAATAATTTTTTTATCTATGAATCTAAGCATTCCATGCATTTTTTTCCTTGCAAACATCAAAGTTCGTTGTTGCGTTTTGATGTTTATCAAAAACAATGTCGCATTTATTTTTTTTAACGCTATTTGAGTAACTTATGTGTTTAAAAATTAGTATCAAATGCGCCACCTTATTATATACGGCTTATCTCATTTGAAATCCAACTTAATCCAATACGTTTTAATCTAACGTCCTTACTTTCAATTGTTGTAAATCAATCCAAAATGCTATCAAAACTAAATGTGATTGATTAGCCATATATTCTAATACACAATACCACTGCTATAAAAACCTTTGCTTTGCGCAGAATTGGCGACAGTTAGTATTTACAATTCCCCGTTGCAAACATGAAGGTTCTGTCAGTATTTGTTGTGCTTTTGGTCGCTAGCGCAAGTGCCTCGTCTGTGGGTAAGAACATAGTTGAAAAACTGGTGCCCAGATTTACCACCGGCTACGTCATCAAAGGCGAAGATGCTGCACCACACTCAGCACCATTCATTGTTTCTCTGGGATCCAATCCCTTGAAGCACGCACATTTTTGCGGTGGCACTATCATCTCCAAACAATGGATTCTTACCGCAGCTCATTGCATCAGAAACAACCCTGTCGGTTTGAGCATTCTTGCTGGTCTGCACGAACGTCTTAATGTTACAGCTCCTACAATTCAAAATCGTATTGTGGACTTTGGCATGAATCATCCTGGCTTCACCGGTGGTGTTGGACCCTTCGATATTTCTATTTTGCACGTTTCCGAACCCTTCGAATTCAACGAATGGGTGAAGCCAGCTGTTCTACCTAACCCCGAACACCTCTACGAGGGTGATGTGCAATTATATGGCTGGGGACAACCAAAAGCTTACATTCTAACTGGTTCGAAGGTTTTAAAAACTTTGCAAGCACCCGTACTCGAGTGGGAAGAGTGTAAGAATGTTTTGGATGAAAATGCTCCACTCCACGTTGGCAATCTGTGCACATCTTCGATGTTTGAAGGAAAATCTGCATGTAATGGTGACTCTGGTGGCCCATTGGTGAGGGAGGTGAATGGTTCATTTGCTGAGTTAGCTGGCATTGTTTCATGGGGCTACATTCCATGCGGTTTGGGTAATATGCCATCGATATTTACTCGCGTTTCCTATTTCATCGATTGGATAACTCAAGTTCAAGCTGCCTACTATACTTTGCACTAATTGCATTACTATAGATTAAGGGGGAAAAACAATAAAAATTGTAAATATTTGTGGTAGAAAAGAACAAATGTGTTTAATTTCTTTAAAAACTCTGCTCGAAGAGAAAAAAGTAGGCGAAAA
Organism: Tetanocera ferruginea; assembly: GCA_958299015.1. Taxonomy (NCBI): domain Eukaryota; kingdom Metazoa; phylum Arthropoda; class Insecta; order Diptera; family Sciomyzidae; genus Tetanocera; species Tetanocera ferruginea. Next base: position 146,926,525 of record OY282641.1, read on the forward strand.
TCAAGCACAAAGCGTTCGTAAATAAAATTAGCTCAATGAAGCTCAAAACCACCTAAACATAAACACGTCAATTTGTGCTCAATAAGTGTCATCTTGGACTTGATCACAAAAATTATTTTTTGTTGTTGTCGTTTTTGCTCATCAACAAAATGAGCAACCGAACAACATAATTCTCAGTTGGTTATTGTTGCTGTTAGTATAAAAGTGTATAAAAGTGCAGAACATACATTATTACTATAACATAATTCCGTAAAATGTGAGTGCGGAACGCTTGATTTTTTTTTTTTTAAATTTCAGAGCATATTTTTAGGCATTTTCTGTATTGTGATTTATTGAAACTTCAAAAATTTTATTTTTTTTTTTTTTTTTCATTTTGAAAGTTCAGTTTTACAAAAAATTTTTAAAAATATTTCGTCGTACCTACTATGGTTACCGTTTTTACATTGAGGTATTTTATAAGTATTTGGAACTGAAAATTATTATTTGAATAATTTAAAATGGAATAAGTGGAAATGGGCCCGTCATTTTTGACGGGAAAGAACTAGTAAAATTATAATTTCCTGTCCGATTTGGATCAAATATCTAATTAGGACAATGAAAATATAATTTTGAATTTGCGTCTGGTCATAGTTTTTATTTTTTGGTTCCTTTGATGCCTGAGCACCTTACATTTTCTCATATTTTGCCTTGTATTATTAATATTCATGAAATATCATACCGCAAAATTTCTTAGATTAGACATATGAGAGCATGTTAACTCTTTTATTCACAATCCATAAATGACACGCATTTGACATAAATGAGCATTTATTTTTTATAATCAATACCAAAATGTCAAACATTGGGCCCAAGTGAGCATATTAGTTTTTTGAGGAACAATCCAAAAATCACACACATTATGCACAAATGAGCATTGTTTTCAGCTGAAATTTTTCTACGTGTGGAAAGCAATCGATTAATATCTAAATTGTCGATTATTCCATCGTAATGCTGTTCTGTACATAATGAGGAATGAGACAGCAATTTTTTTGCATTTTTAAGTACGTTGATAAGGCATTTGATAGTTAATTTTAATTGTCAAGTTAATATTTTGACTTTAATCGTCAGTGTTGCAACCAAAGCCTTTAGAAAAGTAAGCTTACTAAGGTATGAAGATTTTTTGGAGACATCAAGATGTAACCAAAACTTATATAGGTTTTTCTAAAATTAAGATAATTTTGTACTACATGGCTTATAACGTATCTAATATATAAAAATCTCGTGTCACGGTGTTAGTGTTTGAACTCCTCCGAAACGGCTGGACCGATTGAAATTAAATTTTTTTGTGTATATTTGGTAGATATGAGAAAAGGTCGTAAAGTACTTTTGACTCTCCTAACTTTGAGGGGCGTGGCACTTTTTCAAGAATAAAAATTTTCGGCTTAACTTTCTTCTATAAATCCCAATTCAATCAAATTCGGTACCAACTTACTATTGAGTCTTGGTCTTCAACTGTCAAATTTGAGCGATCTTTGGAAAGGGTGGCATGGTACCGCCCATAAAGTTAAATTTTTTAATATCGCATAGATTTGGAACTAAATGACGTATAACAATGAAACTCAGTATGAAGTAACTTATTGCCCAGGTCTTTTAATTATAAAACTGACACGGGCATTGTAAAACGGGGCGTGGCTCCGCCCATACAATTAAAATTTTCGATAAATTTTTAGAAGTAAAAATCACAGAAAATTTAAACTCAGAATGAAGTTACTATTTGGTGGTGTCCTGCTACTGGAATTGGCATTGTACAATGGGTGGATCCGCTCATTTAAGACACATTTTTTTGTACGTTGAATAGCTTTGGAAGTAATAATCACATAAGATTTGGAGTAACTTTTTGGTGATTTCTTACTATTCGGAAGTACTCGCAAGCTAAAACAGGTATTGAACAAGGGGTGTGGCTCCGCCTATAAAAGACAATTTTTTATATTAAATAGCTTTGGAAATAATGGTTACAGAATATTGAAATTCAGAGAGGAATCAGAATTGTTTGATGGCCTTCTATTGGCAAATTGGACAGACATTGGACAAGGACGGCGGCAACGCACCGGGCACCCGCTAGTTTTATTATAAAATAAATATATATAATTCGTTTCCATTTCGTTTGAATTTAATAAATTTTTTGTCGTAGTTTTTACTCTATATGGTTCAAAACAGTCGTAGGACTAGTAGGACTTTTATACTAGTAAAGACGCCCGCACTACGACGCACAATGCATCAAAATGGTACGAAAATAGGAAAAAAAATTAATTTTTTTTCAAGTATGCAGTATTGAACTAATATATCTTTAATAGTAAAAAAATGCGATTCTTTATACCTCTTTATTTGAAAAAAATCAAGTAATTTAAAATTGTGTCAATTTTTTTAAAATTGATTTTTTTTTGTTTAAAACCTAGTAAGAAGGATTATTTTAAAATATATTTTGCTAAAGAAAGAAATTTTTTTTTGAGCACATTGTGTGGTGACCGTGGCATGCAGGTTAAGTGTGTGGCTTAGCATGCTTGGAGCCCGGGTTCGATCCCCAGCCACGGCGAAAAGTTTTTTCAATAAAAAATTTTTCTGATCGGTAGCCACCTCTCTGCAGACAATGGCAAACCTCAAAAAGTAAACAATGCCATGTAAAGCTTCTTGAGAACATGAACTTTAGCCGTTCGGAGTCGGCATAAGACATATTGGTCCAGTTCTCGGTCAATTGTGTGCAAACATTTAATAACACACACAACACAGTTGATCATAAGAAGCTCGGTCAAAGTCCTTTCAAGGGCTGAAATGGCCAATTTGTTTTTTGTTTTTTTTTTTTGTGAAAAAATGTCCTGTACCTGTAAAAAAAACACCAATAAAATTAAAAATTTGCGAGCTTTGATAAGCTATTACAAAAAAAATATTCTTGAATTCTACCGAAACTTTTTAGTAATTTTATTGAAAGTATTAAGTTTTGACATCCAAAATATTATTCATAGCTTTAAAAAGGTGACTTTTTGTGAAAAATTATCAATTTTGGTGCTTTTCAAATATTAAAAACTTTATTTTAAAAATATAAAAATAAATATATTTTTTTTTTAAATTAATATATGTGAATGAGAGATACCTACCATTAAGTTCTTACCAATTTCTACCATTTTCAGTACACATCTTTTACTCTATATGTCTAGCATTCTTTCTGAATTTTGTAAGGAACAGCTTAATTTTGTATGCACCTTCTTAGACTTTTGACCAAATTTTGTTAAGATCGGTCAACTTTTGCATCCATCTCCCATAAAAAAAAAGTAAAAAACTAATATAGGTCCAAAGTAGGTATCCCTAACATCCGACCGATTTCAACGAGTTTTGCAATTTTTCTTAATTATCTTAAAGGAATGCTATGTCTACACAGAGAGTTAAGCTTGAGTCACCAGTACAAAGCTGAGTTTTTCCATGAACAACGAGAAATAAACTCTAGTCTAGAACTAGAAATGAACTAGAAATACCACTGAATATAAATATGTATATTATTTTGTGCATACTTTTAGACACTTTTGACATTGAGTCATACAAAACTCAGAATATATAATGAGTTAAGCTGAGTTAAATCGTACATTTTTGTACTGGTAACGCAAGAGTTTATTTCTCGTTAAATGGGTAAACTCAGCTTTGTACTGGTAACTCAAACTCAACTCTCTGTGTAGACATAGCATAATAGCAAGAACAAGCAGTTTATGCGATATAAGGCATATTTTACACGTTTCCTTTTTGTAACTTTTCTATGAACTTTTTGTGTTTTTGTCATATTTTATAATGAATTTTATGAATTTTATTCGCAAAAATTATGAATGATTCATGCTCTCCTTGTATTTCTTCATGGCTTTCACGAAATTTTGTACTAATGTACGTTTTGGTCAAGTGCAGCTTATTAAACGCGTGGGTATGGAATTGGTTCTTGGTATCTTCACTGATATATCAGTTTCATATTTTCTATGGACTGTTAAATATCTTTTGGCAGCCTCTCCGCAATGAAATTATAATAACTTTTGAATTATTTGAGAAAAAAATAACTGTTTGTTTGCAAAGAAAGGCACATTTTGGACCTTTTAAATTTTGTTTTATTTCATTACTTTGTATTTCTATGGAAAAACTACCAAAAAGATCAAAAAATCGAAAAAAACAAAAAGTTACACAAAACTATAGCTTGTTTTTATTTCTAGAACTTCAGATTTTTCTAAAGGTTTTCAAGCACTTAAATTTCTCAAAACTATTTTTTTAGACACAAGGCATTGTGAAAATATGTTAACATATTTTGATATATGATAACCAGGGTATCCAGGGCATGACCAGGTAATTGAAAGCAGTCCGAGAAAAAAATTATTTTTTCAATTTTTGTGGTCGAAAATAATGGTGAAAAATATGCTATTTTAGATTTTAAGCTCAGAAGGATATATTCTTGAAGATTTCTGTTAAATTTCTTTTAGAAGCAATAAATGTTGTATACTTAAATATAACGTAAGACATTCATTTCAGCTAACAATACTTATTGGTTATGTAAGCAAACTTCATTTAAAACTTCTCACAATAAAAACAACAAATTTAAAACTTTGTCGGACAACCAATTGGTAATAATAAACATACTTTTCTTCACTTAACTTGCAGAAAAATCTTGTTTTAAGTAACTTAGAAACAGAATTTTTCACTAGGATTATTTTTAGACAGTATTTTGACACTCTATGGCTATTACTAAGTATATTTTTTAGTTGTTTAACGAAAAGGTTCAAAACAAAGGGAATATAAAATTGTACAATATTTCTGGAAAATTTATTTAATATATAAAATTTCTTAGGTATACAAATTATTTCTAATCAATAGTAATTTAAATGAAAGTACAATTTATCTTTCTTACCACAAATAGTTTTTATTCTTTAAAAATACAATCAATATTAATTAAAAGGTATATTATTTATTCAACATATAATAGGCAGCTTGAACTTGGGCTATCCAATCAATAAAATAGGATACCCGAGTATAAATCGATGGCATGTTGAACGTACCACAAGGGAAGTAACCCCATGAAACGATGCCAGCCAATTCGGAATAGGAACCATTCACCATCTTTACCAATGGACCACCTGAGTCACCATTACATGCAGATTTACCTTCATTCATTGAAGATGTGCAAATATTTGACTCGTGGAGTGGAGCAGTATCGGGCAGAAAATCCTTACATTCCTGCCATTCAACAATGGGTACTTGCATGGTTTGCAAAATTTTGGAACCAGAAAAATCAAAAGCCTTGGGTTGTCCCCAGCCATATAATTGTACATCATCACCATAAATGTGGTCAATGTTTGGTATAACAGCTGGCTGCACCCATTCGTTGAATTTGAATGGTTCGGAAATGTGTAGAATTGCAATATCAAAGGGTCCAACACCACCGGTGTACTCCGAATGAATCTTGCCAAAGTCTACAGTACGGTTTTGTATTCTATCGGTTGTAAGATTAAGACGTTCGTGAAGACCAGCAACAGCGCTCATGCCAACAATATTTTTTGAGACGCAGTGTGCGGCAGTCAGGAGCCACTCCTTGTGAATGATAGTGGATCCACAAATGTGTGAGTGATTTCCTGGAGTGGTACCCAGAGAAACGATAAATGGTGCTGAGTGCGGTGCAGCATCTTCACCTTTGATAACATAACCGGTAGTAAATCTGGGCACCAGCTTTTCAAGAATGTCCTTGGGCACAGACAATGCACTGGTGCAAACGACCACTAAAGTCAAAACTACTAGAACCTTCATTTTTGTAACTAAGAATTTGAAACGGACTGATGGCATTTTTACGCGGGGCTTAGGTTTATATAGCAAAAAATAAAATAAAAAACAAAGAGTTAAAAAAATATCAACTCAAGGCCTGTCGTGTTTTAACTACAATTAAGGGAAAGATCGTAAGATTGTAACTAGTTTGATGGTTTGTATAAGATTAGTATAAGATTAAACTGGTTCAAATAAAAAAATAATAAAAGGCAAATAATCGAAATTTTATTGTTAAGATAAGGGTTTAATTTTAGTGTTGTGAAAAAGTCGTATACGTGTTTATAAATAGAGAATTGAAAAAAAAGCGATAAATGATTGCTAACAAATGAAAATTTGCTTGAATTGGAAGCCCACGTGCAGATTTTATTTTGAGAGAACCCTAAATTTACATGATTTACGCCACTTAAATGTCGTAAATTACAACCAAACTCTTGTAATTGATATACAATATAAAGCAAAGTGCGGAAAAAAGCGTCTATTTCCGTAATTTTCAATCAATTAAGTTGATTTTTATTTTTGAAATGTAGATTATTATGGTACAAAGGTCAAATTTTCAAAAGAAACGAAATAGAAATCTTATGCATGTATAAAAAAGATTTTTTTTTTATTTGAATGCTAGTTAAAGAAACCGAAGCCGCTTAACCAATTTTATAATGAAATTTTTAGTAAACTGTAGTACAGTATTGACTGTACTACTCCAACTCCAACTCCAACTCCAACTCCAACTCCAACTCCAACTCCAACTCAACTCCAACTCCAACTCCAACTCCAACTCCAACTCCAACTCCAACTCCAACTCCAACTCCAACTCCAACTCCAACTCCAACTCCAACTCCAACTCAAACTCCAACTCCAACTCCAACTCCAACTCCAACTCCAACTCTAACTCTAACTCTAACTCTAACTCTAACTCTCATAATCTTTTTTTGCGATAATACCATATTATATGCACGCAACAAATAGCTTCTTATAATTTTTATCACCACAATTTTTTTAAGGCAATAAATTTCACTTAAATTGCAATCGATCAGATTACTTTTCACAACGCATATTAACTCATTTCTCACAGAAAACATTTAAAGAAAAAGAAAACGTTCTCAAATCTAAAAAAACTTGTTACACGTGCTACTTATCTTAACAGTAGTTAATTGGTTTAATTAAAACTTCTGATACATACTACTTTATCTAACATATGGCTGAGTTAAATTAATTTATTTTTAATCTCTTATAGTAGTAGTACGCTGTCACTTATTAAAACTTCGCTCTTTTACTCTGACTGACCTCAGTTTGTTTGCAAGCGCGCTGAAAAGATGGAGTTTCTAGTAGTGTTGATGCTTTTGTTTGCTTGCGTTAGTGCTTTAACCTTGCCAAAGGACATTCTGGAAAACTTGATGCCCACACTTTCCACTAACTATATCGTCAATGGTGAAGATGCCAAACCACATGCGGCACCATACATAGTTTCAATAGGTTCTGTATTCCAAGAAAGTCACTCTCACTTTTGTGGCGGTGTTCTCTTAGACAAAGAGTGGATCGTTACTGCTGCTCACTGCGTTTCAGAACCTATTGGCATGAGCGTCATTGCTGGCCTGCATGAGCGTCGTAACTCTAAAACCGAACACACACAAAATCGTACTGTTGACTTTGGTATGAGACATAAACTCTACACTGGTGTTGGACCTAATGATATTGCCATACTGCACGTTGATCGTCCTTTCGTATTCAACACGTGGGTAAAACCAGCTGCTCTACCAAAGCAAGAAGAGATTTATGATGGACAAGTTGTGATGTATGGCTGGGGACAATCTAAAAATTATATACCGGCTGGTTCAAAAATTCTGAAAACTGTCATCACCGAGATTGTCGAATGGAATGAATGTAAGGATATTCTACCAGACGAAGCACCACTTCACAAAAATAATGTCTGCACATCTTCATTGAATCAGGGCATCTCTGCCTGTAGTGGTGACTCTGGTGGGCCAGTGGTCAAGGAAAGGGAAAATGGTCCAGCTGAGTTAGTTGGAGTGTCCTCATGGGTTTACGTACCATGTGGTGTGGCAAACTTTCCATCTGCTTATACGCGCGTTTCTGCTTATGTTGATTGGATAACCAATGTTAAAGCTGCGTATTATATTTTGCATTAAGAGTTTAAAGTTTTTGAAAAAAAAAAGAAAAAAATACAATCAGTGCAAAGTGACCATTTTGCATATTGATTCTTTTTAGTTTAAGTATTTTATTCAATAAAAAGATTGAGATAATTTGTATGGCACTTGTGTTCAAGTTACAAGAAACAACATCAAATAAAAAAAAGAGAAAAAATAAAAACTATCAAAATCTTAACTATTTTGCAAAACCGCTCCTGGGGATTTCTGCTATCTAAACAAAAAAATGATGCAGAAATTGCTTTTAAGAGTCGCTCTAACTTTTATCCGGCTTAACACAACGGCTTAACACAACACGGCTTAACACAACACGGCACAACGAAATAAATAAAAAAAAAAACAGCAGACACAACATAAGCAACTAATGATTGATTTTCTTATATTAAAATATAAATGTTTCTTCTGAGAGTTTGCTATTTTGTGACTTTATTATTAAAGTGACAAAATTCAAAATAATATATTCGTTCAGCGCACGATATATCTTATATTTAGACACATATATAATCTTTGAACGATGAGTATTAAAGGCTGTAGGTATACCCTAAACTATTACTCAAAAATGTTTCATGGCCTTGAAAAATTTTTGAAAACGACCCTATACAAACCGCGCTGTAAGACATAATGTCAAAAAATTAATGTCAAAATAAGCTATGTCAAAAAAAAAATAAGTTTAAAAAGACCCGTTACTTTTGAGAAATTAAGCACCTGTCAAATGATAATTTTTTATCAAAACGCATATTTTATTAAAAAAAAAGTTGAATATGGAATACACAGTTGAAGACCAGAACTTTTTAATTTTGGTAAAAACTTACAGCAAAAATGGTCCGATCTGGAAAAAAAATGACTTTTGTAACAAAATTGTTTATCGTATGACATGAGCTTTTTTTAAATTTTATTTCAATTTTTGGTGATGTTCCAAATGTTAATATTAATATTAATATTAATATTATTATTAATATTAATATTAATATTAATATTAATTAATTAATTATTATAAAATTATTATAAAATTAATATTAATATTAATATTAAACTAATTTTAATATTAATATTAATATTAGATATAATAAAAAAATTAATATTAATAAAAATATTAATATTAATATTAATATTAATATTAATATTAATATTAATATTAATATTAATATTAATATTATATTAATATTATATTATTAATATTATATAATTAATATTATATTAATATTAATATTAATATTAGTTTAATATATTAGTTTAATATTAGATTATTAATATTAATAATAACTTTGTCAATTCTTGTCCCATAGTAAATTACTGTCAGGCAGTTGTTCAGATATGGGTTAAAAATTTGCATACTTTCAGTATCGCCAAACATGCGCCATTTATATCAACTCCATTTTTCATATATTGACTATTTTCTCAATCATTAAAAAATATCATATAATTTCGGAAGAAAAGGCACAAAATTTATTCCAAAAAATAAGAAATAGGAAGAATTTATAAAGTTTTCTCTAACTTGAACCTAAATTCTTAGTCTTCGTTTAACTCTAAGAGTTATTACTAGAACCCAACAAAAACAGCTACATTTTCTATTATTTTTAATCTTAACACTGCCATTACTTTTTGAGATACTACCAACACGAAATAAAATTTTTTTTTGCAGTAGCTAAATAAAACCATATATTTTTATTACTTTCATCTTAAATAAGAAATAAATTTCACTTAATTTGCAATCAATCAGATTACATCGCACGAAGCATAGTAAACTCATTTCTCTCAGAGCTTTCAAAGAAAAAAAAAACACAACGTGCCAAAATCCATAGAAATCCATATTACATATAGGTACTTCTTATCTGAACAGTAAACTTTTGGATTAAACCAAACATCTGGTATATAATTTACTACCTAATCTCACATATGGCTAAGTTTAATCCATTTATTTCTTATCTACATATTATACACAGTATTATGCTGTGACCATAAAACTTTAGAGTTTTACTAGAACTGCCCTCAGTCTGTTTGCAAGCCTGCTGAAAAGATGAAGTTTCTAGTAGTGTTGGTGCTTTTGATAGCTTGCGCTAGCGCTTCATCCTTGCCAAAGGATATTCTGGAAAAGTTGGTGCCCTCACTTTCTACCAACTATATCATCAAAGGTGAAAATGCTCCACCACACGCAGCACCATACATCGTTTCATTGGGCTCTATTTCCAAAGGAAGCCACTCACACTTTTGCGGTGGCGTTCTCATTGACAAAGAATGGATCGTTACTGCTGCTCACTGCGCCTTAGCGCCTCTTGGTACTAGTATTATTGCTGGCCTGCATGAACGTCTTAATTCTAAAGCTGAGCACACACAAAACCGTACCGTCGATTTTGGCATGACACATAAACTCTACGCAGGTGGTGTTGCACCCCATGACATTGCCGTTCTACATGTTGATCGACCTTTCGAATTCAACACGTGGGTGAAACCAGCTGCTTTACCAAAGCAAGAGGAGATCTATGATGGGCAAGTTGTTATGTATGGCTGGGGACAACCGAAGGCATATATTTTGACTGGTTCCAAAATTCTAAAAACTGTTACCACCGAAATTGTCGAATGGAATGAATGTTTAGCAATTCTACCAGAAGGAAGTTCACTTCACAAAAATAATGTCTGCACCTCCTCAATGAGCCAGGGCATCTCTGCCTGCAATGGTGACTCTGGTGGCCCAGTGGTCAAGGAGAGGGAAAATGGTCTTGCCGAGTTGGTTGGTGTCGCTTCATGGGTTTACTTACCATGTGGTTTGGCAAATTTACCATCTGCTTATACGCGTGTTTCGGCTTATGTTGATTGGATAACCTATGTTAAAGCTGCATATTATATTTTGCATTAAGTGTTGTTTCAAATATTTGGAGAAAATAAATATTCCATCAATAAAGGAGACAATTTTTTTAATTGACTCTGAAGAGCTTATGTGTTTATGGGTTCTTCTGCTTACCATGTAACACTTCAAATATCAAATTTATTCTTAAGCTTTTATGTTTCTTTACTTCATAAACGAATACAAGTAATTTTTAAGTTACAGCGATATAATAGAGAAATCTCTATGGAGGCATCTTTTTTCGTTTGGGAACTGATTATAGTCGCTGGAGGCCAAATTGGAGAATATGAGGGGCCGAAACGAATTTAATAAATATACGTGCACCAACCCAAAAGTCAGAGGGACCCTTAAAAACTATATCTGCATTATTTTTTTGAATCAGAGAAATTCCCATGGAGCGGTTTTGGCACGAAAAATCGATTTTTCGATAATTTGTGTAAAATCAAATATATGAAAATTTTTTTTAGCCAATATTTGTGAAATATCAAAATATTTACTTTTTTGCTTATCTTGATTATGCATTCTGAAAAAAACAAGTTATATGCGTTAAACTTGATTTGATGCCTAAAAAAAGGGGTTCAGAAGAACCAAAACAGCTTATTGGGAATTTCTCCGATCAAAACAAAATTATGTAGAAATTATGTAGTTTTCAAGTGTCCTCTAACTTTTGGATTGGTGTGCGGCGGGCCCAAGCAACTATTATCCAAAAACTAAAAAGTTCTAAAACGTAAAAAAGGTGGTTTCAGGGATGGAGATTTGCGACGAATGAACAGGTCAATTTGGAAATAGAAGCATATTTGGAGTTTTTGAGAAATCTTTTAATTCAAAGAGCATTACAATTTTAGAAAATTATTTGAATAAGTGTATCGAGCTTAAAAAGGACTATGTAAATGAATAAATAATAATTTTGGCAAAAAACGTATGTTTTCTTTGTAAAATCGGCAGACAAAAAATTTTCTTAACTGACAGTCAAGACATTTGACGCATGGTTTGATTTTTAATTAATTAAGAGTTCTCTGAAATAACTCAGAGTAAAGCATTCTTGGAATGAAGCTACTTCATGCTCTCTAGCTAAGTGGTCTGCTCTTCTCTAAACATATAAACGAAAATAACTTAAGGCTAGATTTCAAAGTTTAAGGCTGCAGTGAAACTTTAACGAATTTATTATGGCTGTACTTTGTTATCATAATGATTCCATATAAAAAACAAGTAAAGAAAGTCTAAAGTCGGTCTAAGCCGACTATGAAATACCCTAAACCCACTTTTCAAAAACAAAAAAAATTTTACTGTAAATGGGCGTGTCCGTGGGCGCATGAAGCCTATATTTTATATGCATTTAAATGTTGAAGAAAAATGTACACATACCAAGTTTTATTCCTGTAGCTCACAGTTAATGCCTTTATTATGCTTTCGCTATGGGAGGTGGGCGTGTTCATGGACGGACTACTCCCAATTTTTGAACACACCTTAGTTTTGGTATAAAATACATACATACCAAATTTAATTTCTCTATGACAAACAAAACCTTATTTATTGAGTTTTAAACTTTTTGGGTTGTATGGGAGGTAGGCGTGCCCGTAGGCGGATGACGTCCATTTTTCAAAAACGTCTTTGGCTTGTCATAAAAAACATATGTGCCAAATTTTAGCTCTGTAGGTTAAACACAGGCTTATTTATTGCGTTTTCAATTTTTGGGTTGTATGGGAGGTAGGCGTGTCCATAGGCGGATGACGTCCGTTTTTCAAAACCATCTTTGTCTTGTCATAAAAAACATATGTGCCAAATTTTAGCTCTTTAGGTTAAACACAGGCTTATTTATTGCATTTTCAATTTTTGGGTTGTATGGGCGGTGGGCGTGTCCGTGAGCAGATGACGCCCATTTTTCGAAGACATCTTTGTGTTGGTATAAAACACATACATATCAAATTTTATTGTTGTTGGTTAACTATGAGCTGAGTTATGCAGTTTTCAATTATCGCGTTGTATGGGAGGTAGGCTTGTCCGTGGGCGGATGATGTCCATTTTTCAAAACCATCTTTGTCTTGTCATAAAAAACATATGTGTCAAATTTTAGCTCTTTAGGTAAAACACAAGCTTATTTATTGCGTTTTCAATTTTTGGATTGTATGGGAGGTGGGCGTGTCCGTGAGCGAACGACACCCATTTTTCGATGACATCTTTGTGTTGATACAAAACACATATATACCAAATTTTATTGTTGTAGGTTAATTATGAGCTGAGTTATGCAGTTTTCAATTTTTGCGTTGTATGGGAGGTAGGCGTGTCCGTGGGCGGATTCCAAAAATATTCAATAGTGCAGATTCTTGGGTGCATGGGATAGTGTGTACCAAGTTTCATTCAATTATCTCAACTCCTTCTTCTTATCCTGTGTATACGGACAACACACAGGCGAACAGACGGACGGACGGACGAACGGACGGACGGACGGACATGGATAGGCTCGACTCACGTGGTGACGCTGATCAAGAATATATATACTTTTCTTTACCGGACTCGCTTCGTTCTATGCGTTACAAACGTTTGCACAAAGTTAATATACCCTGACCTTTCAGGTTTAGGGTATAACAAACAAACTTAAATCAAAAGTTTGTTAGAAAAATGTTTAAAAATTCCATTTTTCAAAATTAATATAATAAGTTCTCCATCAAAATCGTTTATATATCTTCCTTGCCACGACATATTCAAAATAAAAATCTATTCAAAATTTACGAACCTATGACCAAAAACATTCTAAGATCTCCGAAATATAAATTTAAGGATCTAAGTTTTGATTGAAGTTTGAGCATAAATTTTAAATACTGCGTATGACTAGACCAACAACATGTAGTAAGTCGCTTTTCAAGTTACGCAATTTTATCAGATTTTGTAATGCAGTGTTCTTAAAAGTTTTTCTACTCCGACTTTTGCGAAAGTAAAGCAGTTTTAATTGCTTAACAGATTTATTTTCAATTCTTCAATTTGCGCAACATATTCACGCGCTCCTTTTGCTTGCGCTTTTAGACGCTTTTTGAGCTAGTTGAGATGCTATGATAGGAAACAAGTACCCAAAAGAGTATTTAAATATCCTGCACATGAAAACATAAACAACAAATAAAATAAATCAGTAAAATTATGCAAACAAATGCTATAAAAGAAAAAGCGTTCAAACGTATGAAAATAAGCTTCGCTCTAAAGCGTAAGCAAGGCAAAAAAGAAGCAGTTTCTATAGTATCGTAAGTGTAGACGTAGAATTCCGTTTAAGTTGTAACCTCTTCTACTTTGTCTCTTTGGTCTCATTTTGTTAAGTTTGACAGGTTGAGTTCATTGACTTAGTTGAAAAGAAGGCGAAGCAAATGCACTTTCCATTGGTGCCACTTTCGTCTCTGCCCGATATATAGTTTGCGAGCTACAGTCAGTTTAACTACTAATTTCGAATTAAAATTAAGACCCCGATTTTTAAAAAATCGTATGGTTACTATATTTCATGCTGAGCACATCTCCTTTCCTCTCGTCTCTGTCTGATATTTAGTTTGCTAGCTACACTTTCTGTTCGATGTATAGTTTGCAAACAACACTCGCTAGTGCTAGTGGGATGTGGAATCTAAATTAATTTGCATTAAAAACAAAAATTAAAATTTTACGCCATCTATTGGCTAGAATCATAAAAAGAAATATGATCCAACTCGTTTTTTTCATAAGAGTTAAATCTAACCGGATCACAGACCCATTTCGTTAAATTTGACAGATTGAGTTCATTGACTGAGTTGAAAAAGGGTTCATGAACTCTGGTTTCAAAATAGTATACTAGAACAGTAGCGCAAACATAAACCCAATGCGAACTAATGCTTACAATGCTGCCAAAGTGAACCAATCAGTTCGTGCAAAACCAAAGCATACAAGCATAAACAACGAAAGAAAAACAAAGAAAGCAGCAGGCACATAAGAAGCTGATGATTGATTTTCTTATAAAAAAACATGCATTTTTCTTCTTATATTTTACTATTTTGTGACTTTAATATAATAGTGACAAAATCCAAAGTTAGATATTCATTCAGCGCAGGATATATCTCATAGTTTAGTATATATATTATCTTGGAACGAAGAGTATTCAAGGCTGTAGGTATGCCCTAAAGTATTCGCCAAAAATGTTGCCTAATGGCCTTGAAAAAATCTGTTAAAACTACTCGATATAAACCGCGCTGTAAGACGTAATTCTACGTCATAACAAAAAATCAACAGTGTGTGCACAAGCGAGATACAAGAAAAAAGTAAAAAAAGCCTCAAAAGTGGCATGGCCTTGAATTTAAGCGTGCACTATGAACACTTTGCGCTTTTTTCATATGATTATACATGAAGCTTATTTAAGCAGGTGTTAAAAGTTTCAGCTTCAGTGTTCGCCAATTCAGACAGTCAGGCAGAGAGACTGTGTAGACAAGCGAGATAGGTGTCTCGTTTGTTCACAAAAATTTCAATCTGCCTGCATGTCTGCCTTCCTGTCTGAATCGGAGTTCACTATGAACGCGGCCTAACTTTGCTTCAAGCCTAATAACATCATTAAAACCCAAAAGATTTTTGAATCGTTAAATTTGTTTATTTAAGCATCTTAGAACAATACAAAAAAAATTTGAATATGCCTTTTATGACCGAATGAGGTTTATGGGTCCTTCAATTCTGTTAATTTTTCAAAAATCATTGAGTACACGTAGTTCTTCGGTATTTTCAGCGATCCAATCCATGAATCCACTGACCCTGGTATAGACCGATGGGTATGTGCTCCAGTGGCATGGTGAATAGCCCCAAGATACGATACCAACCAATTCCCTTTCACCTTGTCTTTCAACAATCAATGGGCCACCAGAGTCACCATTGCAGGCACCATCAATTTTGTTAGGAGCGTGTGTGCAAATGTTAGAGTCTTCATCAACGGGTGCACCAGCTGGCAACGCATCCCTGCATTTAGTATAACCAATAACATCGACATCCAGACGATGAAGTTTTTCAGGACTCTGGGAGTTAGCGTCACGTCCCCAACCGAACAGTTTTCCATCACCAGTCTGTGCATACTTGCCCGATGGCAATGAAATACTTGATATTGGCAGGCTATCGTCCCTCAAATTGTCAAAAACGAATGCTTCTTTCAGATAGATGAGACCAATGTCATTGGGACCAACACCTCCTTTGTAGTCCTTATGAACTCTGTATTGTTGAGCACTGTCGACCGAGCGCACTTGTTGTGCTGGAGAGTTTATTCTAGTTCTATCGTGAAGACCAGCTACTACATTGAAAGAGGCGGATGTCAGGCAGTGAGCAGCAGTAAGAACCGTTTTTGGACCAATCATGGAACCAGCACAGAAATGGAAACCACTCTTTTGCTGCAGTGAAACAATATAAGGTGCCTGTCCCGGCAAAGCCTCAATGCCATTGACAATGCGTCCCGAGGAGAATGCTGGTTTCAGGAGATTGTCCAAGCGAGCGGCATTTACGGTAGCCACAACCAAAGCGAGTACAACTAACAACTTCATGATGACTGAGTTAGAACTAGTCTGTGTTTTACTAAGCAATATTCAAGCTCTTTTATACCATACGTACATAAATTCGGCTTGCATAAATTGTGTTAAATCGAATCAGTTTAACGGTTGATAACTCAAAATAGCTATCGATTGTTAGCAGAGCTGCTTGACAGTTTTATTGATTTGAACTTAAGCATTGTTTATTCACATGCTTGCCGGTTTGATAGGTTAGGGTTTAATTGTATACATGTATTGTTATTATATTTATATAATGCATTGTTTAGATGAATGTCCACTATCCATATAGAAGGTTTCTTCTCGCTGTTTAAAGATTAATATAAGTAGTAATTAGTTTTAATTTTATCATAATAGAATTTGTGCCCAGAATTAACTTAAGTATTTTTTTGTTCATACTGCTTTTATATATAGCACCTATCCTGTCTTACCTGACACATACCTGCCTAACCTTACAATATTCTATTGTTCACTATTCGTGTATTAGAACAAAAAACTATAAACTTTATTTTTTTGACATTAGTCCCTACCCATGCAAATTACGAAAAGTTCACTTGGCATACTTTAATTTATGACCGTGTTTATATCAAAATATTAAAATCTGCAGCTCTGTCAAAAAAACCCACCTCATCATGCCCTCAATCAAAACATTCAACTCAAAGAGCAACAAATTTTAAATTAGCTCAAGCAATATATTCTCCAATTAAACTGTCAAGAAGCATTGATTAAATAAGAAAGTTCTTATCAGATAAACTGATATTCCTTGCAAAAATCTTAATAATTCAAACCCAGAACATCGAACGCAAATAGTATAAAAGAGCTTGAACATTGCTTAGTAAAACACAGACTAGTTCTAACTCAGTCATCATGAAGTTGTTAGTTGTACTCGCTTTGGTCGTGGCTACCGTAAACGCCGCTCGCTTGGATAATCTCCTGAAACCAGCATTCTCCTCGGGACGCATTGTCAATGGCATTGAGGCTTTGCCGGGACAGGCACCTTATATTGTTTCACTGCAGCAAAAGAGTGGTTTCCATTTCTGTGCTGGTTCCATGATTGGTCCAAAAACGGTTCTTACTGCTGCTCACTGCCTGACATCCGCCTCCTTCAATGTAGTAGCTGGTCTTCACGATAGAACTAGAATAAACTCTCCAGCACAACAAGTGCGCTCGGTTGACAGTGTTCAACAATACAGAGTTCATAAGGACTACAAAGGAGGTGTTGGTCCCAATGACATTGGTCTCATCTATCTGAAAGAAGCATTCGTTTTTGACAATTTGAGGGACGATAACCTGCCAATATCAAGTATTTCACTGCCATCGGGCAAGTATGCACAGACTGGTGATGGAAAACTGTTCGGTTGGGGACGTGACGCTAACTCCCAGAGTCCTGAAAAACTTCATCGTCTGGATGTCGATGTTATTGGTTATACTAAATGCAGGGATGCGTTGCCAGCTGGTGCACCCGTTGATGAAGACTCTAACATTTGCACACACGCTCCTAACAAAATTGATGGTGCCTGCAATGGTGACTCTGGTGGCCCATTGATTGTTGAAAGACAAGGTGAAAGGGAATTGGTTGGTATCGTATCTTGGGGCTATTCACCATGCCACTGGAGCACATACCCATCGGTCTATACCAGGGTCAGTGGATTCATGGATTGGATCGCTGAAAATACCGAAGAACTACGTGTACTCAACGATTTTTGAAAAATTAACAGAATTGAAGGATCCATAACCCTCATTCGGTCATAAAATGGCATATAAAAAATTTTTGATATTGTTCTAAGATGCTTAAATAAACAAATTTAACAATGAAATAAATGATGTGTTTTAATAATAGCTTATTCCAATATTTTTTAAAAAAAATATGTCGCACCATCTTAGAAAAAAATTTTAAAAATATACACATGTATGTGTATGTAAGTGCTCATAGCTTATTAATCACAAAAAATTAAATATTTGAAGCGCTTAAAGGCAGGATAAGGTTTTAAAAGCAAAAAGAGGGACATTTTATGATTTTTTTGTGCCGATATGAATCGTTTTATTTTATTCATTTTATAAATATAACATAGCATAACTTCTGGAGTATATCAGAAAAAATTTGCAATTAAAAAAATATTGATAAATATGCCGTTGCAGCGAATCTGCGGAGGCGCATTGAAAAAAGTTGTTTTGCGGTGAACATGAAAACTCGTTACCGGATCATCTGATGCAAAAAAAATTGAGTTGCGTTTTAAAGGATTTGAACACATAATTTTGACAATAAGTAAGGCATTAATTGTCACAAGAATTTTAACAAAAATTAAGATAAGGATGTGGAAAAGGATTAGAACGAGAATCAGATTTTGAGCATGGAAACCGATTCGTTCTAGGACTAGTACAAGAATTTGGGCAAGGTTGAAGATTAATATTTAAAAATTTGGATTAAATTTAATTAAAACAAAAATTCCAGCAAGGATAAGATAAGGATATACACAACAGCTAATACAAGGATAAGGAAACAGACAAAGAAAAGGATTTGTAGAAAAATTTTTAAAATAATTATATTTAATTTAGAATAGAATAAAGTAAGAATAAAATAGAATAAAGAATATAGAAATAGAATAAAATTACAGCAAGGACACGGATAAAGATTTGAGGAATGATTAAGAATATAATTTCGATAAGGTTTTTAACAAGGGTTAGAACAAGTTTAGTATTTGAAAAATGATAAAGACAAGTATTCTTATAAGAATTGGGACAAGAATACTAGCAAACGTTCATATAAGAATTGGGGCAAGGTTTAGGGCACGGACTAAAAGCAGGCTTAGGACAAGAATTAGGAAAAGGTTTAAGACAAGAATTTGAACAAGAAAAACGTAAATAATTTGTACAAAAACAGTGAAAATTAAATACATTTTTAGTTTAAAAAAGTCAAGGCAAAGACAAGAAAATCTAAAAACGAATTTAAATGAGATGAGAAGAACTAGAACAAAAATATGTACAATAATTTGGAGAAAAATTAAGATAAGGATTAGCTAAGAAGTATGAGAAGAAAACGATTAGAAAAAAAAAGGATTAAGATATAATTTTGAATATAGATAAGAACTTAAAATCGGACAAGAATAAGCAAATCATTGTTCCTAGGACAAAATAAAAGCAGAAATAAGGATAATGTTGAAGAGAAGGCGGTTAGGAAGAAAATTTTTGGGTCGTAATACCCTGCTTTTGTGATGGCAAAGCCAACCACATCATATTTTGTATTCTTTTGTATTCGACATTACTGTAATGACATAAAAAAAATTATTATAAAAGCTTTTATTTGATTATGACTGCCATAATTTCGGCTCAGATTGACAAATATAATTGAGTTAAGTGGCAAGTCCTTGTTAACTTCAAAACTTAATATGGCATTATTCTCAAATTTATTTATTTCTCTGATTTTGTTAAGAGGGATGGATTAAAATATCTTAATAGTTGTGCTCTTACAGGTAAAATATTCTCCTGGTTCATTTCAATTTAATTTTTGTTAGAAACTTGAATGCATTATTTATACGAAAGAAGTTTTTCCTTCATAGAATCATCTGGAACTGTAAAAATTTTAACATCTCAGCCCTTCTCAAACAATTTTTCACTATACAGTCCAACAAAATTTTAAAACAGAAACCAGACATACTTTTCCGTGGATTTTTGATGCACTCTATCCGAATCCAGACTCAGAATTTCTTTAACCCGCCATGTTTTAAAATATGCTTACCCTAAAATAGTTCTTCATTTTCCAGTATGTAAGGTAATGTAATACTACGAATTTTTTATTCTTAAAAAACTATTCATGGCGCTTTAACGAATAAGTATTTTCCTCTCAAACGCTTGAAGCTTTTATGAATTAAAAATCAATTAATTGTATTTATTGTATATATATGTGGTAATTCATGAGTGTTCACAAAATTTAAAAAAACGATACCTATACCTTTAAGGATATGGTATAGAAATGTATGTTCTATTGTTTGGTTAAGAAAATTGTTACAATTTTGTTGGCCGTCATCGTTGATTTTTGAATGAAACATGTAAACTGATAATAACTTCCAGACTTGACTGCCTTGAATACCAATCAACATAAATCATCCGTCTGTCATTTCATCTTTCAAATATTTCCGTGTTCTTTGATTAAAGGCAGAAACACGTTGATTTCCTTGACATTTTTTTTTTCATAAAATAAGTAACTGAACGCCTTGAGTATTTTCGACTGTTATTTACTGGTTCTTTAACAAAAATATTCTTTTTGGTGCATAAAAGTGTTATGGTAAGTATCAATTCGCCGTCGAACATCATGTTGAAAACATGGTACCCAAGCGTTCTCCATAGCACAGCACCACGTTTGTCATTCCTTTTGAAAAAAACCCAAAATTATTTTTAAATCATATCATTTTTATAGGAACTTGAAGCCATAATATCAACAAAGATGCGAAAATTACAACAATGGTGGACATGTGAATTTGGAAAAATATAAATACCGGCTTTCTCACATTTTTTGATGCATAAAGAAAGAGCTCTTGAAAAAAAATGTAAAACGGTAAATATCATCTAAATTACTTAAAAAGAATTCAAACCAATATACTTATCTACCTTTCTTATGTGCACAAAACAGATACGGGTACGTTTCGAACCCGTTACGAGTTCGTCAGCGCAGAATTTTCTCTTTAACCTGTCGACGTATCCATTCTTAACCAAACACAAATCCGTCTAAAACTGTCGTCAGAACGTAAACAAAACAAGTTGTTTTCAAGTTTTTATCGAATCTTTATCTTATTTCCAATCTAGCTTAACTATATTGTTACATTTTGAACCCACACTTTAAAAAAAAAAGCAAGTCCATTGCGAGTTCACATTATTAAAAGAAAAGAGTACGCATTGAGTCAAAGAAAAATAATTCGAAACGTGTTCGTAAATGAAGTGCGTTCCAAGTTTGTGACGAATAAGAAAAATTTGAAAAAGTGATTCGAGTTTTTGAGAGGAATTTCATTTGAAAACGAGTCAGTTTCGGATCCAAGACGCAAACCATTTCGGATTAAAATATGCGATGAAGCGATATCATGAAGTGATTACATACAAAACAGATCCGTTTCGTACACTGGGTTGATAAAAAAATCCAAGTTCACGCATAGGAAAAAATGGGCTAAAAGCAAGCTCAAAACGTTCATAACTGAAATCAGCTCAAAACCATCTCAAAGCATGCCATTCATGTTCGCAGTTAATGCCAGAAATTGGGCTTGAAAAGTTTTTTGATAAACACGTCAATTTGTGCTTAATAAGTGTATTCTTGGGTTTGTTTGTACAAAAATTAATTTTGTTGTTGTTGACGTAATTCTTATTTGGTTGTTGTTCCTGTTAGTATAAAAGATTATAAAATTGCAGAATATAAATTAAAAAATTATATTTTCCTGTCCAAATCGGATGACATGTATATTTTATTTGGACAATGAAAATATAGTTTTTATTTTGCCTTTTATAACTTTGTTTTTCTTTTTTCATATTCTTTGTATTTTTTTTTTTTTTTTTAAGTGAAACTTCTGTAGCCACGTATACCATGATAGAATAACAAGGTAGGTGCAGATTGGAGAGGAAGTGAGCTAGTTGTCAAAATCAGCTGTTCGAATTTGAGTTGTTCTAGTTGTTGTTGTTGCCTTTTCGTTTGACGGTTATAGCACCTCACAGCATTGTTTGTGTAAAAGTAGACATTTGAGCAGCCATATTAATATGAGCCTACCTTATTATTCTATCATGACGTATACAACATACGGCGAACGGAACTGGTAGTAAAACCGATGAAACGAATGAAACTGCAGCGAATTGAGGTGAGTTTAGGCCAATTAAGTGAATTTAGTCGAAACTAGGTGTTCACAAAACCTTAAAAATTAAAATTCATACGGTGTTCGGAAGGAAAAAAATTATCAAACAATGGTTTGAGTCCGAACTAACACATACTTACTTTTTGAAGGTGGAATTTTCAACTAGATACGTTCTGCTTAAATTTCTAACCATGACACGTTATGCTAAAATTTTCAACCTGTATGATTCAATGGCCAATCGAATGCAATAAGATTATCTGAGGTCACAAGGGGGTCATTTGCATTTTTATGGATTTCATAGAGCAGTTGGACATATGTATATGGATGATTCTATGGCCAATAGGATGCAATGGGATTATCTAAGGTCACAGACGGGTCATTGACAATTTCATGGACTGCATGGATCATTTCGACAAAAATGGACGGATACAATGGGATTATCTGAGGTCAAACTTTTATTGATTCCATGGATGATTTTGACCAAAATGGATGATTTTGCCAATCGGATGCAATGGGATTTTCTGAGGTCATTCGCAGGTGGTCATGGAAACTTTAATGGATTCCATTTTTAAGTATATTTTTTTACAACACGAACTCAATTTATAATGATGATGATGAGAAATGGGTTCATACAGGCTGGGCTGCTCGGCCATACACAAAAATCGACGCCAAAGTTCAATATTCACAGTGACAAGGTCCTTCTCTGTGTTTGGTCTCTGTATTTGGTGGGGCCGTGATGTACTATAGGCTGCTACAACTAGGTGAAACTATCACAGAGCAACTCTACCGAACTCAATTGATGCATTTGAACCGAGCATTAAAGCAAAAACGTCCAGAGTGCAATCAAAGGCATAACAAGGTAATTTTGCAACATGACAACTCTCAGCCAAATGGGAAGTCTTACCCTACTATTTGCTTTCTTTGATGACGCATCACCTTGAAGATCGATGCGATGACAAATTATCAAAAAATTACATACATTATGCACGAATCAGCGTGTTAATTTTTTGATTAACAATCACATTAGGGCTTGATATCAAGAAAATTATGGCTTAGCTTAGAATCGCTCCCAAAATTAATTGGTTTGGCATTGTTTTCGGATCAAATTTCTCTCAGTGTTCAAAGAACAAATGGAGCAGTTTTTTAGACATCGTAGAGACCAATTTAAAAAATTATATGAGTTATAAGATTGTGGCATTTTAATTTGCTTTTAAGTTTATTATTCTTAAAAAACATATTCTTTGAGAATTATATTTAGAGCTTAATGCCAAATAATTCATAAAGTAACAGGCTTGCTACTGTCGCACAGACTAGACCATGGTTTCGTCGGACGCTACTTCGACTTATCAGTAGTCTCTGTGGTTCATGCAGTCCACTAACTTTGAGAAGTTTATAAGTGCAACTGTCGCAAAACCAAAACGGAATTACTCACTGCACTTTTCACTTTACCAAAATTATATTAAAAAATTATAAATTTCAAAAAACTTGGTCCATGTCTTTTTGTTATCAGCTAAACCGCTTTAGGAACATGTCCTTAAAAAATGCAATAAAAACTTATTGCCTTTTTTGGTCGGGTTTCATAAAAACCAATTCTTAACTTTCCTATTTTTTTAAATATCTTCATTTATATACCTACATTTTTTAACACAAAATAATGAAGTTTTTCGAGATCATCACAATGTAAGGAATGATTTATGACTGTATTAAATAGGTCATATAGTATGGTTTTAATAAGATTCTAAAAACTTATACTTCACTTGCATTGTCTTCTATAACCAAATCTTGTGTTGCAAACTCTAATCTTAAACTTGAACTAGATATGATACCAAGTCTCGAGCAACACAGCCAGTTTTGCTGATAGATTTCAAAACATGCAAAATACCTTTTCTTTTGACAGGTTTTGCTTTTGTAGGAAGTTGCAAATATCAATGATTGTTTTCATTTAATTGCATCAAAATTAAAAACGAACTGAAAACTGAATAAGTATTTTTTAAGCATTTTTTTTTATTATAAGTTAATGCAAAATATAATAAGCAGCCATAACATCGCTTATCCAATCCAAATAAGCTGAAACACGAGTATAAACCGATGGCAAATTAGCCGATCCACATGGTACAACACCCCATGAAACGATGCCAACCAATTCAACAGGAGCTGTTACACTCTTCGACACAGTGGAAGAATTGTTCAACACATGAGGTTCCTTCACCAATGGACCACCAGAGTCCCCAGTGCAGGCGGAAATGCTACGTTGCAAAGAATCCGAGCAGAGATTTGTCTCAAAAAATGGAGCCGACTTTGACAGAGTTGCCTTGCATTTGTTCCATTCGACAATCTGTGTAGTCACAGTCTGCAATATCAGAGCACCATTCAAATTGTAAGCCTTTGGCTGACCCCAGCCATACAAAGTAACCTCGCCTTCGTGTATACAGTTGGGGCTTGGCAATACCGCTATGTGCACATATTCGTTCAATTCAAATGGTTCGGATATGTGCAGAAGTGCAATGTCATAGGGTCCAGCACCACTAGTGAAGAGTTTATGTTTCATGCCGAAATCAACTAGACGCATTTGAGTGTGCGGTGCTGTGTAATTGAGACGTGCATGAAGACCTCCAAAGGCAGCCATGTCTGTGGGCTCTGTGGTGAGACAGTGAGCAGCGGTAAGGATCCATTGCTTTTCAATCAGAGTACCAGCACAAAAGTGCTTAATATAGCCGGCAGTTCTGCTTAGCGATATGATATAGGGTGCACTGTGCGGTACGGCATCAGTACCATTGATGATATAGTTTGTTGTTATGTCCGGCAAGAGCTTTTCTAGGACTTTCGAGGGCACTAATGCGGCGCTAGTGCAAGCAAACAACAGCACAACAACCGCTAGAAACTTCATGTTCGCCACCAACTTTTGGACTTGAAAATCAGACTAAGACTGAAGTCAGCATGAGGTGCAGAATTTAAAGCACTTGTGTGCTAATTGTGGCAACAATTTATCGCCACTACATTTGACTGACTTGTTTTTTAACGCTATTTAGAAATGATTTATAATGCTTTCAAACAGTTTTGCGTTATCACAGATTGAAGTTCAAAATAAAAATTTGTGATTAAAATAGAGCTCAAGAGGATATGGATTAAAGGTGGGCAAGGCAAAATTTATTAAGTTCAATAAAAATTCGCAAAAATAAAAAAATTAACCATTCTCATTTTTGAGAAAAACACATATACTTCAGCATTGTTGTGAACAATTTGCTTGTTGGAAATTTCAAACATCTTTACAAAAAAAAATGAATGAAATTTGTGCTCAGACATTTAAGAGGAAAAGACGAACTATAACTTGTTGATAAACAAGCAATGATCATTTGCACGACACGCGATTTTTTTTGGTTATTAAGCAAAAAATAGTTGTTCTTTAATAAAACTGTCAACTTCGTACTATCACACCATCGATGGAGATTACAATTTTTAATCAGTAAAACCGATCAGCTAAATGATTTTTTATTTTTCAACACCCGATATACCAACTCAAACTAAAGTTTGATAACTAAGCACGATATAAATAAGCATAATTAGTCGTAAACCACACTCAGACTAGTGTGACTCTGATCATCATGAAGAAGTTCATGATTGTACTCGCTTTGGTATTGACTACCATTAGTCCAGCTCGTTTGCACACGCCGCTCTTCAAGCCGTCCTTCACCACGGGACGTGTTATCAACGGCCATGAGGCCATCAAGGGTGAGGCACCCTACATTGTCTCCCTTCAAACAACGAATGGCATTCACTTATGCGCTGGCTCTATAATAAGTCCACACTTAGTGCTGACAGCTGCTCATTGTCTGACAGAAAGCTATTTCATTGTTGTTGCCGGCCTGCATTCTCAAAACGATAGAAGTGACGTTCAAGTGCGTTTTGTCTCAAATGCGGAACACTACAGAAAGCATGAGAACTATACAGAGAAAGGTGTTGGTCCCAACGATATTGGTCTTATCTATATAGCTGAACATTTCAAGCTTGATACATTTCGGGACATGAGTGCACCAGTACAGCAGATTTCGCTGCCATCTGGCAAATACGAACAAACTGGTAGAGGTAAACTTTTCGGTTGGGGACGTGATGCAAATAGTATGTTTCCAGAAGTTTTGCAAGCACTGGATGTTGATATCATTGGTTTTACTGAATGTGAGGCCGCCTTGCCTAAGTATTCGCCATTGGATCGATATAGCAATATTTGTACGTATACAGCGGACAAAACTGATGGAGCCTGCAACGGTGACTCGGGTGGCCCATTGATAATTAACACTGCGACTGGACCTGAAGTTGTTGGCATTGTATCCTGGGTCTTTGCACCCTGTCACACAAACACCTTTCCATCGGTCTATACTATGGTCAGTGGTTTTAAGAATTGGATACAAGATACTGCAGCTAGCTTCGATAAGTCTGATCATGGAACGGTGCAATTTTTATAAAATAACTACTTCGTCTGTATCTTTGTCTAGAATCAAGCATATTTGATATGAAAAATGTAAAAGAACTGAAAAACAATAAAGTCAATCTTTAAACAATAAAAATTTCAGCAGTATAAAATCTTCCCCGGTATACTAAATAGCGAATTTGCGAATTTATCACAATAAATTCTAAATATTTTTAGGAATTATCTCTAATAATATTTTTTTAATTTTTTAAAGATCGTATTGAACTTTTTTCAAAATAATAAATTTTGGTTTTTTGGGCAAGCTTTTCCGATAAAAATTTGACATTTTGTTGAATTGCTGGTATACTAGACTTATACCTCAGGTATACTCTAAGCAGAACAGGCATATCAACAGCTCAACACGTATATCAGAAAAGGAGATCTAAGGAGACTGCTCTTTATGAAGTTATTTTAAACGTAGGAAGATCTCTCTTCTTTAAACAATACACTTTAGCGGTCTTTTTAGATATAGAAAGAAATAGCTTTCAACAACAAATACAATAAGGCCATTATGATGTTCTGATTGGGCTAAACATTTAAGCTGTTGTAAAAAACTGGCTGTGTTCAATACTCAGCTCAAGAATAATCCAAGCGGACTTAGACTGCAGTAAACTCACTACATTTGTTAGAAATATGTCTAAGAAAATGTACCTCCGAGCAAAACAACAAAGAAGTTTAACTTACCCCCCAACCTGAGAAGCTCAACGACAACAACAATGACGACCATAGAAAGTGAGTAATAATAACGCAACAACAATAATGAAGACCATACCATAGCCAGAGATGCCTGAATAAGCCTTCAAAGTATTGAACGCAACAACAAGAAGGTAGTCATTATACTCAGTCACTTTTATGTGCAAACAATTCTCAACTAGTTCAAGTTGACATAAACATAAAAGATCTGATCAAAACCAACCAGACCAACAGTCTTTTTCTAGGTGAGTAGAAGTGTTCACTGTAAATCGTTTCACAGAGAAACTAGTGCTGGGATGGTTGAGAGCCCGAACAGAACCAAATTCCGTGACGGCTGGCGGATTGGCATAATACATGAAAATGTATTCAGCCTGCAAAAACGAATTCGCTGGGCGAATCCGTGACGAAAAAATGCCAGAATAGAATCTATTCTATTTTTTCTACGGCTGCTGGCGGTTATCTCAATGAGTAACATAAATGTTGACATATTTTTGCTAAGGTTTAGCTGTATTTAATGTGATTTTTTTTAGTACACAGAGAAAAATAGTGCAACATAAAATTGATAAGATTTCTTCTTCATGAAAAAAATCATGAAGAAAACCTTGTAGCTTTATGAGCTTCCCTTTTCAAAAAAAAACCAGAAAGAAAACCAAATAGCTGCATAAGATTTATTCTTAAAAAAAATAAGAAGAAAACCTAGTAGTTGTATAAGATTTCTTCTTAAACAAAATCTAGAACCTAGTAGCCATATAAGATTTCTTCTTATATTAATTTAAGAAGACATAGCTAATAACTTTAAGAAGAGCATCTTCTTGGGCAAAAACCATAAAGAAATCTTCTTAACTTTTGATTTTTATTTTTGTAAACACAGTTTCAATTAACTTAAAATCGACTTGAAATAGTGCTGTAAATATATGATTTTTTTGTTTTTTAATTCATGCTTGAGTACTACATATTAAAATTGCGAAAAATTGTAAAAATTATTTCAAAATATAAATACATACACTGAGGGAAATATGTGTTAAAATTAAATGAAATTGTGTTCATATTAAACGAATTTGTTTTTGAAATTGAGCTTGAAACAAATTCATTAAAATTAAACACAACTGTTTTTAACGTTAAGTTCAAAACAATAGTTTTTGTTTTTAAAACAATGTTTTTGTTATGAAAAACGATTTAAAATAAAAATTTTAAAATTTAAAACAAATGTTTTAAAGCATAATTTTTTCCATGCCATTTTTTTAGCTTTTCCGAGTTTTTGGCAACAGATTCATAATAAGCTACCTCCGGGACCCTCCGAAGACCAAATGTTAACTCCATTTGATGAAGCTTGCATATTAAATATTTCAATATTAGTTAATATAAATTAAATTAGTTTTATTTTATCATTTGGTCTATATATGTCAAACCAATTTGAAAAATTAAAAAATTGTCATTATATTCAGATTTTTGTTTGTTTTTTCAAAGAAATAATAATGAGAAAATTAAAAAAAGAAAGGAGTTTATAGGTAGTTGAAAATCAAACACACTTGCTTTAAATTTTGTTTTGTAGAAACGTAAAAGCATTAAATTGCAATTTTAAAATTATTTGTTTGATTTTAAAGTATGTTTTTTTTCTCAGTGTATATTTATTGAATAAAATTTTTTTGTCAACAATATCAGAAGTGTTATTGTTTTCATTATATTTTAATAATTTTGTATGTCTGCCGCACCCCTATCTGTCAGTTATACCACAACCCTGACAAAATGCAACTCTGTTCCGACAACCGCCAGCCGCTCTTGTTGTAGACGAGTTCTCAGCTCAATTCGCCGAGAGAAGAGCCCGAACAGAATCAAAGCGGATGACGGCTGGCGGATTCGCCGTTCAGCAGAATACATTAAAATATATGCACTCGGCAAAAACAAATTCGCTGGGCGAATCCGCGACGGAAAAACGCCAGAATAGAATCTATTCTATTTTTGCTATTTTTCGCTGGCGGTCCTCTCTCTGAGAAACATAAATGTTGCCATACTTTTGCTAAGAATTGGCTGTGTAATTTGTAATTTTTTTAGCTTTTAGTATATTTTGACGTTTTGTTTTTTGTGTCTGTGTTATATTTATGTGAATTCGCAATAATATACGAAATTATTGTCTTCATAATGGATTTTGATGAACACTTAATTGAATAATTCAAAATTTTTTCATATATGTTAATCATGTTGTCCGTCTTTTTTATCACCCCTATCTGTCAATTGTAGCACTACCGTGACAAAAAGCAACTCTTTTCCGACAACCGCCAGCCGCTCTTGCTGTAGACATGATTCAGCTCAATTGGACGAGAGAGGACCGCCAGCCGTCAGTCGCTTTGGTTCTGTTCGGGCACGAAGACCGCGTTCGAGCTCTGTTGGTTGCACACAGTGTTGCCATATGGGCAATTAATACAGTTTTGGGCAGTATTTTGAGCAGGTAGACAGCATTCCTTTTTCTTCCAGGATTTGGGCAGTTTTTTTCTAAACCGGTTTTTAAATTTTCGTTGAATAAAAACAATAAAAAGTTGCATGTTTATAAAATATATGCACATATACACTGTTAAAATTAAATGTTTGTGTTGTGTGTTAAAATTAAATGAAATTGTGTTCATATCAAAAGAATTGTTTTAAAATAGAGCAAACTGGTTCGTCGAGCGGCGGCCATGTTCGAACCGGTTCGCTAGTTAAGAAGCTAGTTCGTCAGTTCGTCGAACCTGTTGACTTGTTGGCAAACATTTTTGATTTTCTCCGTCGAAATATAGCTGTTCGAAAAACGTGTTCTATAATTTGAACGTAAGCATCATACCTAGTGATATTTTGCAGTGACAACATGAATAGTACACATAAAAAACAAGACAAAAGCAAATGAAACAATATCAACAACAAAATAATGGCGAAACCGAAAAACATAAAATTGTATGTTCTACGAACAGGTTCGTTTAATTTGAACGCTAGCTCTGTCGATCCGGTTTGCTCCGCCATGTTGTTCGATGAACCTTTGAAGCTAGAATTTGTTAATTTTAATACATAACTTATTAAAATGAGATGAAAATGAAATGAAATGAGAAAATTGTAGAATTTAAAAAAAAACATGTGGCAACACTGATTGCACCGAATAGTCTAGTGTTGAGTGGGTTTAATGTGAGTAGCTACTTTTGTTGTTTTTGCTTTGTGAGACCACCTTTTTAAGGTTTGGCGTAAAGGGTTTCGCGTTTACTCAGTTTACTCAGCAAGGCCAACGCATAGTTGTTGCTCTTCACCGATTATACCTTACCGGACGGATATACAGCCAACATCCAGATTTAACTACCAGTTGCATTACCATTCAATTACTAACTGATTACTGCACCGATTACTGACGCTTACCTACTGATTATTAAATTGCTTACTGACGTTGATCAACCAATTACTAGGCCGTTTATTACTAGCATTCTTTTATTTTACAAAGTTTAGTGGATCCTTTTTTGATCCTGGATTGGTTGAGCTTACCTCAGACTTTGACAAAATCACCGTTAAAATAAATGTGTTTATAATTTTAATATGTGTATGAAACACTTTTATCATTAAAAAAATTTAAAAGAAATAAATTTATGGTATGCAAATCATGCTTGGATGTTGAAAATAGTCATTACAAAAAATTTAAGGAATTTTTAACTTTTATAACTGCAAATGATTAACTAAACATGAGATCTATAAAGTCATATTGGAACTACTACAAGTCTCGTTTTTACAACTGCACTCAATATTTTACTAATTAATATTTTCAAATTTTAAGTTTTGTTAATAATTCCGTAATAAAAAAAAAAAAAAAATTAAAGTAGCTGACCAACTGTGGAACGTTATGAGATATTTTATTAAATTTGGATTTGCAAAAAAAGAAAACTTGATTGAAATTTATTCCTAAAAGACTTTTAAAATCAATTTAGTTCCATCTTAAACCCAATTCTGGAAACATTTTGCGGCCAAGAACTTTCAGGTTAATTCCTTAAATTCCAGTGAATGGTTCTTATATCAATAAATGTTGACTTGAAAAAGTTTTTAACTTATAAACTTATGACAAAAAAAAAAAACGTCAAAGTAAAAATACAATAACCTTGAAAACTGCAACATGATTTGCACATTATTGCACGTCTGTAGATTATAGTAGCCTTGAGACGTTAAAAAATCAGATAAGAGTACAATAGATTTTTGACATTTGTCAAAGTAGTATTCGAATAAGATACCATTGCAAGATTTATGTGAGTGCATAAAATATATTATGATATATTAAATATAAATTAGAAAAACAGTGCAATGAAAGACCTTGGCCAAATTTTTACTTATCGCTCAGATTGTATAAAAAATTTTTTCTTATGACCGATCTTATATATTAATACGTGAACATTAAAGTTTGTCGTCCGCTTTTTTGGTATTAATTAAAACTCAAAATAAATTAAACTTATATCATTCGAAAGGTTATGTTGCCCAGATGTGCAGAATGTATATATAAATTATATATCTGATAAAGGGGGTTCCCAACTTTCTAAGAGAGAAATTAAATTTTTGAAAAAAAATCTGCTCTTTGATTAATATGAAATTTGGATGAGGCAGAGTTCTGAGGTTGAATTGGTCGAATTTGCATTTTTTTTTAAAGTAACAATTTCGTAAAAAAGTTTAGTTTTATGCATTCGTCAATTGTAAAATTTGTAAAAAATGTGTTTTAAATTCAAAAATTTGACTTTCTATATAAATATCTTGGTCGAATTTTAACGGTTTTTCAATTTTTCTAAATTTTTCTGAAATTTTGTTAAATTTTCTTTCAAATGTGATAAATATTACTGCAAAGTTCTAACTAAAAGTATTTTTAATGAATTTTCTTAATATTTTCGTTAGTTATTTAGCGTGTGTTTCAACCAAATGCCAAGAGAGAGAAAAAAACTGTCTCGAATTGAATGTTTCTAAATTGGAAGCCAATATCTCCGCCATCTGTGAATAAATTTCATTTATTTTTTTTTTGTATTTAAGTCTCATCAGTTCACTTAAAAAAACTATTGAGAATAATACCATTTTTTGTTTGTTTATATTTAAATTATTCCTTTTAAAAAAAGACTACAAAATTTGATTTATTCTTGAAATATGGGGTAAAAATGAATATGAAAAAAATGATAGGCAATCATATGATATCAAATGATAGGTTGAATTTAGACCCCAGGCGATACTAGTAATTATAAATAGGCAATCTAGAAATTGGTCGCATTTCGACCTTAGGCGATACTATTATACTCAAATGGATGATTTATTAAGACAGACATCATATTTTCATATCATAATTTAAATAAAGTTAGAGCGATTTTATTTGAAAAAATAAAAGTACCCTTGTAGGGAACTGGCGCAGAAGGAGGAGGGATCAAAAAATATGATGGCAATAATTAACGCAACAAAATTTTAAGTCGATTGCATTGCATCTTCCTCTGCCAGTTTTGAGACAAAGACAGAACTATTATCAAAAAAATGTGTAATGAATGGAAAGAAATCATATCGCTGTGATAATGTTTAGTAAAAACATTCAACATTATCTATTTCCAGATCTAAATTCAATCCAGATTATTTAGCTGAAGAAGGTTTTTTCTAAATAACATATTTCTCAAAATGAATTTTAACGTATTAATCATGAGAATAATCGATGACTATAACATGGGTCTTAATATTAAAATTTGATCTCGATAAAACAACGCATTCGTATTCAAAACTGTCATTTAACATGATTATTCATGTTATTTTATATTCGAATTGATCTTGAAAGGAAAATATTTTGTTATACTTAACATACATTCTTAAATTGCAGATAGATAAAGCTCCTCTCTTACCATGTTTATAGTTGTATCAAATAAAATTACTTAAAATATTCCTTCGCTGTAGTAACGGAGGAGTACTTTTATTTTAAGTTTACCTATTAATTTTCTTTATAAGGCATACTTTCCACAAGTATTATGTAAGAAAAATTTATCTGGAAAATAACAACATTAAATATTTTTAAGTAAACTATCTAACTAAATAAAAAAACAATTGCCCTTAATTTTAAAATTTAAACACATAAAATACACACATAAGCACAAGGCTTAAATTAGTACTCACATCATCCCAACGCAAAAACTTTTCACCATCCTGCAGCGCCTTGGACACCTCAATGGATCCTGTGGAAACGTACGTGCCAACGGTCAACATATTGTTGCTCATTATTTAACGTCGAGGGTTGTTGCACAGATTAATTTGCGCCACTTCAAAACACTTTCAACCGACAGACAGACAGACAGACAGACACACTTTAGACACGCCAAACGTAACGCTAGAGTCTCTAATAATATTTATTCACCCTTCATATTTAAAGGTGTTCAAATGTTTGTACTAAAACAAAATAAACACACACACACATGCTCACACACACAGCATCTCATATGGATTGGGGGCGTGTTTTTGTATGTGTGTGTGTGTGTGTGTGCGTTTACGTGTGTGAGTTTGAGGTAGCAAGTTGGACTATATTTGACACTTCACCAACACTGTGTGCCTTCTTGTGGTTTTGTTGATTTTTTTCACTTCTTTTTTTTTTTGGTGTTTTTAACACAAAAAACTGCGCGCACTCAAAACAACCAATTTTGCGCTTTCATGCAAGCTGAGCTCTGTTGTTGATTCTAACAGAGTTTTTACCCCAAAAAAAAAAAAAAATACGGCAACGAAGTAGCCAGCGGTAGCTAAATGATTCCTTTTTCGCTTTCAATTAAGTGCTGTTCAGGGTTGTTCTGCTTGTGTTGGCGTTATTATTGATGCTTTGGTCGCTACTGGCATGACAACTTTGCAGTATTTTGTGGTTCTTGTAACAGTTGGCTCACTTTTTTGTGCTTGTGCTTTATTTTTATTGCGATTTTCAATTATGTCAATATTGTTTTTTTTTTTTTTTTTTTTGTTCTTGCCAAGGGATATTTTTTTTGCTCAAAACGGCGTTATTAATTATTCAAAAAGTGTTCGCGTCTTCGCTGGCATTAGCATGAGTGCAAAAGCAATAAGGCGTTAAGCTGAAATGAAAAGAGAGAATGATTAGTTAATTTTGTTGTGTTCATTTTATTGATTTTACGCATAATTTTCTTATAAAAAATATAAAAAATGATGAAAATATATATATATATCTATACTTTTATATAAAATTGAAGTGTTATATTAAGTGTTAAATAAACTCCGAAACTACTGGGCCGATTTTTATGAAAAAAATTTTAAAATATCATATTTGTGCTACAAAATTACATAGGCAGACTTTCTTTAAGAAAATTTAACAATAAATATTTTTAATTAAAGTGCTAAGTTTTTTAGAAAATTGCCAGGTAATGCAAAGCATGGTTGCTTTTCATGCGTTTGTCTTACGAGAGTTTCAACTTCATGTTGGTACGCTTCTCTTTGTGCTCAGCTAGAAACTGCGACACATTCTCTAACACTCTTACTCTAATACTACTTTTTAGTCAGCATCAGTGTTGCCAGAAATTTTTGAAGGTTGTAGCTAAAGCTAATAATAAAAGGAGCTAGAAAAAGCTAAAGCTGATAAAACAAGTAGCTAAAACAAGCTAAATATTTTTATTTTTTTATTGTTTTACTGCGTTTGATTACTTCTTGATTTACTGCGTTTGATTAACAGATTTTTTCAAGGCCATGAAACTTTTTTGACGAATACTTTAGGGTATACCTACAGCCTTTATTACTGAGCGTTCAAAGATAATTTTTATACTAAAATATTAGATATATCCTGCGCTGAATGAATATCTAATTTTGGATTTTATCACTTTTATATTAAATTCACAAAACAGTAAAATATAAGCAGAAAAATGCATGTGTTTATATAATAAAATCAATCATCAGTTGCTTATGCTGTGCCTGCTGTTATTATATAAAAATTCGAAAATTTCTTTCAATGACATGAGAGGTTAAGACTCTAAAGGTAACTGTTTAAATATTGAAAGGCTCAAAATTTGCATGTAGGCTAAAAATAGCTATATTTTTTTAGTTAAAGCTTAAGTCGAAGTTCATTTAATAAAATATAATGCATACTATTATTGAAGAGATCAAACACTCTAACAACATTTATTCGCAAATCCCTTTTTTTAATTTTGAGAATTTTCGGGTTGTGTTAAAAGTAAATTTAATACATTAATTTTGTTTGCACACTTTAAATAAATACCTAATTAAAATACAGTCGACGTCCTGTAATACAAATGATATCATATCAGGCCGTTTCAAAAAAACCGAAAAATTCGTATTACTGGAATGTAACGTTGTTCAGTGTTTTTTAAAAAATAAATAAATAGAAGGTAATTTAAGTCTATTTTATTTTCTTTGAAACTTTGCGGCCAGGTGCGTTTCGTTCGCCTGAATTTACATAAGTTTTGTCAGGTAACATTTTCAAATAGAGCGCAGTTTCATACGCATTGAATACTGCTTCACGTGAAAGGTTGAATTCGTTGAAAACGGAGCAACAAGATCTTTCGACGATGAGATTTTTCCGCAGATTATTTTAGTAATCTTACTCCATAACGCTTCTTGAACTTGAAAAACCATCCAACGCTGGCGAAAAACTTTCCCTCTTAATATTTCCTTTGAAACTTTTTTGTAATTGTATTTGAAGTATTAACCTTTTACTTCCAAAATATTATCTGCCTTTTTTAATAAATAAGAAAGTTATAGAGGTACAAAAAGGGATTTTTTTTCGAAAAATAGTCAATTTTGTATGGAAAAATATTCAAAATTTAACAAAGTTCAAAAGGGAACTACGCAAAAATGTATTCTTTGATTTTGATGAAACTTTTCTGCAAATTTTATTTGAAGTATTATCTTTTTACTTCCAAAATATTATCGGCCCTTTTTCATAAATAAGAAATTAATAGAAGTTTAAAGAATTGACATTTTGCAAAAAATAGTCAATTTTGTTTGGGAAAATATTCAAAATTTAACAAAGTTCAAAAGGGAATTACGACAAAAAATGCTTTTTCTTGACCAATCGGACCATTGTCTGAAGAGGCATCGGAAGCAAGGCACAAGTAGTTTAGAAAAAATCGACTTAACCATACCCATAAACGTTTGAGGATTATGTCTAACACGGATTTAATGAAAATATTGTTGCTGACATCTGATCCTATCTTAGCATCCAAAAGAACGATCAAATCAAAATTAAATGTAATTATTGATGAAGAAATTGAGCAGTTTATTATGTTAGTTGATGATTCTTATATTGTTGATAGCGATTCTAATGAAGAAGTCAGTGATGATGAAAGTCACACATTAAGTTTTTACTTTTTTATTTCACAAATTGTTAATAAAACATAAGTTACCAATTTTAGTTTTCTATTTTAAATCTTAATATTAATGAAAACTCAAAATAAATGAAACTTATATCATTCGATAGGTTATGTTGCCCAGATGTGCAGAATGTAAATATAAATAATATATCTGATACAAGGGGTTCCCAACCTTCTAAGAGAGAAATTAAATTTTTGAGAAAAACTCTGCTCTTTGATTAATATGAAATTTGGTTGAGGGAGGGTTCTTGAGGTTGAGTTGTTCGAATTTGAATTTTTTTTTTAAAGTAACAATTTCATAAAAAAGTCTAGTTTTATGCATTCGTCAATTGTAAAATTTGTCAAAAAATGTGTTTTGAATTCAAAAATTTAAATTTCCAAGTCAATATCTTGGTCGAATTTAACGGTTTTTAAATTTTTCTAATTTTTTCTGAAAGTTTATTAAATTTTCTTTCAAATGTAATAAAATTTGCAGGAAAGTTCTAACCAAAAGTATTTTTAATGAATTTCCTTAATATTTTCGTTTAGCGTGTGTTTCAACCAAATGCCAAGAGAGAGAAAAAACTGTCTTAAATTAAATGTTCTAAATTGAGAAGCCAATATCTCCGCCGTCTGTGAATAGATTTCATATTATTTCTTTTTTGTATTTAAGTCTTATCAGTTAACTTAAAAAAAATATTGAAAATAGTACCGTTTTTTTTTTGTTGTTTATATTTAAATTATTCCTTTTAAAAAAAGCCTACAAAATTTTACTTATTCTTAAAATATGGGATAAAAATGATTTTTGTTGTAAAAAAACAAAAACTCAAAATTGCAGTTTTGATATTCTTTCGAAGTCTTCTCCGGATTTTAGGTGAATTTATTTTGTCTTGACACTAAGTTAATAAACTGTACGTGCCATTAAAAAAATTAAGAACACCTATGATTTCTTTGTCAAAATTAAATTTTTTTAAAATGTTGTTTTTTCTGTTTTTGAAAAGCAATTTCCAGTCTACATCTATTTCTCGAATTGCCTAGTCTTTTGACCAAATTTTTTTTGATCGGCCAAATTTTGTATGTTCCTCCCTTACAAAATGATATAAAAATTTAATATAGGTCTAAGGGAGGTACTCTTTAGGTCTTCTCAATTTCTGCCATTTTCAGTGCATATTTATTTCTCTAAATATCTAGCCTCTTGACCAAATTTTGTTAAGATCGGCCCACTTTTGTGTGTACCTCCCATACAAAATGATGTAAAAAATTAACCGATTGCAACCATTTTTACAATTTTTCTTAATTAGCTTAAGTTTAATAAGAACACAAAATTTCATTATCATAGGAGCTCTCCTTCTATTTTTGTACCAATTTTGTATGGGATCAATGCACTGTGAGACGTAACAGATATCCAAAAACAATGACAACTTGATTCCAATTCATGAAAAACTAAATCACACAAATTGGAAAAAATTAAGAAGAAGAAAAAATAAAGACAAAAAAAAAAGAAGCCCTCTTTTCGTTCATTCAGTTTTCATAACTTGACCATTTCACTTCCAGGCCTTTTTACGGTATGAAGGACGCTTGATAGCAATACTAAAATGTAAATATTTTCAATTTAATTCCTCTTTTATTAAAAACTTTGTAAAAATATTATCCAAGAAATAATTTTTTGAAGTCTGCGAATTCAACAGAAATCAAAACAAGCATGTTTATATGAAAAAAAACGTTAATCGTGTTAACGAGAGATAAAAATTTTAATATTATTCGTATTATAGAGGAAATAATATTTTCTTATGGAAAAAAATATTGCATTCGTATTATTTTATGTCATCTGTTATTTCATAAATATATTTGTTAATGCTTAAAAAAAGTTAATATTAAAAAATTAATATTTCTACATTTCTTTCTTTTCATTTCGAAAATGTTCTTAAATGCCTGCCGACAGTATTCTCTTAAAATTATGAAAATGTCTCAACATATATTTGTACCTTTATGTTAATACTACTTGAGTTTTAAAACCTTTTTAAAAGTGTAGTTGTCATATACAGTAAAATATACAAGAAATCTCTATAAGATTTTTTAACTGCTTCCTCCGTGACTCGTAATACATTTCAAAATTCTATCCTCTTCTCTCGTTTTAATTTTTCAATTAATTGAATTAGATAATTTTAAATCATTTTAAAATTAATTGAAAAACTGAATTCACTATAAATATAAATGCTTTGAACTGCTCATTTGAAATGAACAGAAAACTCATTAAGGACCTCATCAAATCTTTTGCTAATCTTAATTTTAAGTAGCTGCAAAGCTTACGTTATTTAAAATTGTAACGCCTTATATATTGATTAACCGTTATAGATACAAAAAAACAAAAAATGATTCAATTGAAAAGTCAATTGGTATGACATACCAATTTGTAAAAAATTTGAAGCTGTTCTCTTATGCAAGCGTATATTTGTGCTTTGCCGTTTTTTTCCAGCTGTTATCTTGTTTCTTTCTTTCTTTTTTTAAGTATTTGTTTTTAAAATCTCGTCAAATAAATTTAGCAAATCCTCTTGAATAATTTACAAGCCAGCAAATGAACAGCAAATCTTTTAAGGTTGTCAAACAAGAAAACGACCCATAAACAATGGCGCTTGGAGGACGTTTCCCCCTCTGCCCCCTTCCCCCTCCCCAAAACTTCTCTTGGTTTATTAAATCAAATGCGAGCTGCTGATGGTGCGGGGTTCAATTTGCTAGGGCTGTGCATTTGCATTGATGACTCTTTTGAAAGTGGCGCTGCTCAAGAGCACTTTCAATGCTCTAATGAACATCGTCGTGCGTCTCTCTGCTGAACAAAAGAATTCGAAATGTTTTTTGTTCTTCTTTTCTATTGTTGTCCTTTTGCTGTACGTTCTGCTATCATATTCAGTATTCGACACTAACGTTTTGTTTTATTTATTTATTTATTTATTTGTCGTTGTCTATTTTTAGGCGCATTCTATTGGGAAGCCCTTAAGTGGCAATGCTTATAAAAATAAACGAATTACAAAAGTTGAAAGCAGTTAAATGCTAAAATTAGCAACAGTAAAAAGAAAATAACAAGAGATAAAAAACATTTTTGTCAAGCTATCTTCGGCAATATGCTGAAGAAGTTGAAAAAAAAAAATAAAAAAAAAATAAAAAAAAAATCTTTAGAAATTGCTTCTGCAGCATCATAAATTTTGCTGCATATTGTTAGACTGAACTGACTATCTTAGTTAACAGCTGCAAAGTATGCAAAGGAATTTTCTGTTTTTTATTCCTTTAAACGACAAAAGTTTGCCCAGATGAGTTGAGTTGAGGACAGTGGAATGCAGTGAGTGAGTGACTGACTGAGTGAGTTTGTGAGTGCATTAAATATACAGACAGAGGCTGCGAAAGTAAGTTACAGAAAAATAATGTCACTTCATTAAATCTTTAGGAATATTCAATGAAGCGTGCACCATCTTCTCAACCGTGCAATTGCATGAAAACTTTCACCAAGTTCAGTTGAAGTTCACGTTACTACCTTATTCGAAAATTCAAAAGAGAAAACAAGGTTGATGGAAAAAGTTTTCTTTGAATAATAAAAAGGCGTTTTCTTCAGACTCAAATCATGTCAGCCAATGCGATATCATGAACGTAAAATTTTCAGCACGAACAAATATGAGAACAGCTTTTCTTCTTCTCATACTTAAAAGTTAACAGTTAACAGGAATTTAAAATTGATTTGAAAACTTTATGCTCTTCGAGAAAAATAGCATTTGAGTGATGGTAACTTTTAAAGTTGAGCTCGGACGTGTGAGAATGAAAGATTTTCAAGTGAGTGAAATATTGAAATAAAAGAAAATAATTAATAACAAATATTTTTTGTTTATAATTAGACCTTGTGCCCGAAAAAGAAACTAAAGTGAGTGAAATTATTTAAAGTACTTGTAATATAAATCGACAGTCGGTATTGAGAGTAAAGAAGATGAGTATTTGATGTTGATATTAGTTATGAGTCACATGTATGATGAATGATGAATGATGAATGATGAATGATGAATGATGAATGATGAATGATGAATGATGAATGATGAATGATGAATGATGAATGATGAATGATGAATGATGAATGATGAATGATGAATGATGAATGATGAATGATGAATGATGAATGATGAATGATGAATGATGAATGATGAATGATGAATGATGAATGATGAATGATGAATGATGAATGATGAATGATGAATGATGAATGATGAATGATGAATGATGAATGATGAATGATGAATGATGAATGATGAATGATGAATGATGAATGATGAATGATGAATGATGAATGATGAATGATGAATGATGAATGATGAATGATGAATGATGAATGATGAATGATGAATGATGAATGATGAATGATGAATGATGAATGATGAATGATGAATGATGAATGATGAATGATGAATGATGAATGATGAATGATGAATGATGAATGATGAATGATGAATGATGAATGATGAATGATGAATGATGAATGATGAATGATGAATGATGAATGATGAATGATGAATGATGAATGATGAATGATGAATGATGAATGATGAATGATGAATGATGAATGATGAATGATGAATGATGAATGATGAATGATGAATGATGAATGATGAATGATGAATGATGAATGATGAATGATGAATGATGAATGATGAATGATGAATGATGAATGATGAATGATGAATGATGAATGATGAATGATGAATGATGAATGATGAATGATGAATGATGAATGATGAATGATGAATGATGAATGATGAATGATGAATGATGAATGATGAATGATGAATGATGAATGATGAATGATGAATGATGAATGATGAATGATGAATGATGAATGATGAATGATGAATGATGAATGATGAATGATGAATGATGAATGATGAATGATGAATGATGAATGATGAATGATGAATGATGAATGATGAATGATGAATGATGAATGATGAATGATGAATGATGAATGATGAATGATGAATGATGAATGATGAATGATGAATGATGAATGATGAATGATGAATGATGAATGATGAATGATGAATGATGAATGATGAATGATGAATGATGAATGATGAATGATGAATGATGAATGATGAATGATGAATGATGAATGATGAATGATGAATGATGAATGATGAATGATGAATGATGAATGATGAATGATGAATGATGAATGATGAATGATGAATGATGAATGATGAATGATGAATGATGAATGATGAATGATGAATGATGAATGATGAATGATGAATGATGAATGATGAATGATGAATGATGAATGATGAATGATGAATGATGAATGATGAATGATGAATGATGAATGATGAATGATGAATGATGAATGATGAATGATGAATGATGAATGATGAATGATGAATGATGAATGATGAATGATGAATGATGAATGATGAATGATGAATGATGAATGATGAATGATGAATGATGAATGATGAATGATGAATGATGAATGATGAATGATGAATGATGAATGATGAATGATGAATGATGAATGATGAATGATGAATGATGAATGATGAATGATGAATGATGAATGATGAATGATGAATGATGAATGATGAATGATGAATGATGAATGATGAATGATGAATGATGAATGATGAATGATGAATGATGAATGATGAATGATGAATGATGAATGATGAATGATGAATGATGAATGATGAATGATGAATGATGAATGATGAATGATGAATGATGAATGATGAATGATGAATGATGAATGATGAATGATGAATGATGAATGATGAATGATGAATGATGAATGATGAATGATGAATGATGAATGATGAATGATGAATGATGAATGATGAATGATGAATGATGAATGATGAATGATGAATGATGAATGATGAATGATGAATGATGAATGATGAATGATGAATGATGAATGATGAATGATGAATGATGAATGATGAATGATGAATGATGAATAATAAAAAGTATACTATGAATATTGAACAATATATCATAAACAATGAATGATGGTGTAAAGTCATGTGGCAATAATTAGGTTGAGAATGAACACCAAATGCATTATTGCCTCAAATTGTTGGTGGCAATAATTCACGCGAAATAAGGTTTTAACGCCAAGTGAATTCTATTCACCAATTCATCGGAGTGTATTTTTTAATTTTATATATACATTAAAAGTGCATTATTGCCATCAATTTGTGGCAATAATTCTCGTCGAATGATTGCACAGGGCTGTATGAATTATTGCCTCTACACCTTGCAAAAATCATATCATACAATACCAGGCTGGTTAATTTACGCACGTGCTTTATAAGCACAGGTTTCAAATAAACACATTAGGTTGAGAATTAACGCCAAGCGCATTATTGACACTAAATTGGTGTCGTTGTTTTCAATGTTCCGTACAAAAATAAAACATTCTATAAAAAAACACCATAAGTCTCCTTATACAGATCATACAAATAAATACCACTGATTTTGTGGAAATAATGTGACTGGCCTTAATTCTCTACCTTATGATATTAATGACATTATTGCCACATGTGTAATACATCACGTGACGTAAATGGACCACCCTGGTTTTGTGTGATGTGATGTTTGTTTAGTGTATTGGCATAATTCATACAACCATGTGCATTAATGCCACGAGAATTATTGCCACCAATTTGTGCCAATAATAACTTCAATTTTAAATTATTTCCACCACCGACGCTCAATAATTTACTTTCCATTTAAACCTTGCATCATTTGAATTATTGCCACTATGAATTTGGTGGCAATAATGATCACTGGCTGGTGGCATAAATTTCCCTAAGGACTAGTGGTGAGGTTGAGAATTAACACCAAGAGCATTATTACCTCAAACTGTTGGTGGCAATAGTTAATGCGAAATAAGGTCGTACCACGAAATGAATTCTTGCCACCAATTCAGTGGAGCTTATTTTGACTTTTGACATTTTATATTTACACTTAAAGTGCATTAATATGAATTAATTATTAATTAATTAAGGCTGCATGAATTATTTCCACTACTGCTAGCAAAAATTGCCTACAATTTGTGGCAATAACATACTTTAAATATAAATTATTGGCATCACTGACGCTCAATAATTTACTTGACGGTAATACCTTTTTTCACGTGAATTATTGCCACCATGAATTTGGTGGCAATAATGCTCTTTTTGTGGCAATAATGCACTTTTTATGGCAATAATTCGCATTCGGCGAATTCTATAACTTAACACTATGGCAATAGTGTTCACTGGCTGGTGGCAATAATGCGCTTGTCATTGATTCTCCACACCTGGTATCTGGATAATCTTGATCTTAATCCAGATTTTCAATCTTTTTTTTGC
This sequence comes from Tetanocera ferruginea, assembly GCA_958299015.1. Taxonomy (NCBI): domain Eukaryota; kingdom Metazoa; phylum Arthropoda; class Insecta; order Diptera; family Sciomyzidae; genus Tetanocera; species Tetanocera ferruginea. Next base: position 146,970,541 of record OY282641.1, read on the forward strand.
TTAAAATTTTGCCTTTATTCCACTGAGAAAAATCAGACAAGCAAATCATATGTAAAGCAACGCTTTGATTTATATTTTCATGAACTTTTTTCATTAACATGCTGAGAACAATAGCAAGCAGCAAATAAAAGTAACAAAAGTATTGCACAAGAGCACAAAATAGTTCTGAGAACTACAATAATATCAAAGAAATAAACTTAAAAAAAAAAATCTGGCAACATTGTCTTTATGACAAGCAAGCTGGATGCAGCAAAAAGATTGTGCTGAATAGTTTGGTTTGCATTTGAACTCTGTTTAAAAGCTTTTTCTTTATCATTTCTAGCTTTTATTTTTTGTTTATTTTTTTTTATTTTTTAGTCAATATTTTTCATTTAAATTCCTTATTTTTTCGATATTGTTGCATAGTTTTTGCAGCTGACTCTGTTGTCTTTTGTGTGCGGTTCCGTTTCCGGTTTGTTGTTTTCTAATTTCAACTTGGCTTTTCTTATTTCAATATGATATATCATGAACATTCATGCATGATTTCAGGCATTTATACTTTTTTTTTTTTTTTTCTATATTATTTTCTTTGGTAAAACTTTTGTTAACTTGTAGTAAATTGCTTTAAGCCTGCTTGTTCATGCGTTCATTTGTTCGTTTGTTTGTTGGTTGATTTGTTTGCTTATATTTCATGCATAAAATTTTTGATAAGTGGCTTGTAGATGGTATACATATTTGTGTGTATGAATGTGTTAATAACTTTTAAATAAAGGTCTCGAAGCATTATTTATTACTTGTGGTTTGACAGAATTAAAAGTTTAATTAAAATTGGAAGTTTAATTCAAGAAATTCTGCCCAAGTCATAAATATATATTGCCTTAAAATAAATCTTTTGATTAATTAATGCTGATGTTATACTTAAGGAAATTGAAAAATTGTTAGAGGTAAACTGTATAAAAGAAAAACTAAATGTGAAGGAATAACAAGATATTAAAAAGTCCCAATGATTGATATTTAAATGGAAGATCTAGACAACATAATCGAAAGAAGCGTAGAAAGATTCTCTCAAAAAATCTTTGCTGGTCACAAAGACATGTTTTCTTAGCGCTTAGCTTTGAAATTATATAATAATCAATGGTTTGGTATGTTGTTTCTTCGGATACGGCTTTTGGTCTGCTTTTAAGTGAATATCTGAGTCATAGAAGATTATAAGAAGCATTACAGTCTTATCTAATCAAAATATGTTCTTCATACATCTTCTGCTAGAGATACCTTGAATTTGAAAAAGTATTCTCAAAAGTATTCTCATACATCTTCTGCTAGAGAAACCTTGAATTTGAAAAAGTATTCTAAAAAAAACATAGAACAAAACAACTTCTAAAAGCAAATTTTGGGATAATATTACATCAAAGTGCTTGAAATTCAATGGCTTAAAAAAGCACACAGATCATCAGCACAAAGCAAAAAATCTTAAAGAATAGAATTTTTTGTGTAATCCTTTTTATGTCATAAATACAAAATATGTTTAATAGAGAATCCAGGATGCTACCTTGCGGAATAACCGAAAATGCAGAGTACTTGTTGGAATACATTATTGCTGAACAAATAAATAGATTTGGCACTTAGGTAAGATATGAACTAATGTAAAAAGGAGATAGTATTCACTTGACAGCCATGCTCAAACGAAGGTTAGCAGTACTCGTTAAAAGGTATTAAATATGTAACTGTAAAACGTTTAGAAAAAAAAATGCTAAATAAAATTTTATAAAAAAGTTTATAATTTTTTCTTAATTAAAAGATTCTTAAATACTAACTCAGAGAATCTTAGGGAGCAAAAATTCTAAAGGAAACATTTATCAAAATAGCACAGTTGAAAATTCGCCCACGAGCGCGTATCTTTTAGTAAGACTAAAATATATTCTGATTCCGTACCCATCAAATGTACGCACTCATAGACCACAATGCAAATAGTCAACAGCAAGTCAATGTCAACTCAAGGACATAACTAAGTACATCGCCAACAAGTCAATGTTAATTCAAGGACATAACTAACTACATCGCCAGCAAGTCAATGTCAACTCAAGAACATAGCTAAGTACATCGCCAATAAGTCAATGTCAACTCAAGGACATAGCTAAGTACATCGCCAATAAGTCAATGTCAACTCAAGGACATAGCTAAGTAGCCAGCAAGTCAATGTCAAATCAAGGACGTAAATGAGTACATCGCCAGCAAGTCAAGGTCAACTCAAGGACATATCTGTGTGAGTATAGATTTTTATTAAAATAAGCCACTATGAATATTATATTATATTACTATAACATAATTCCGTAAAATGTGAGTGCGGAACGCTTGCTTTTTTTTTTAAATTTCATAGCATATTTTTAGGCATTTTTGTTATGTGATATATTGAAACTTCAAAAAATTTTAATTTTTTTTCATATTGAAATTTTCAGATTCAAAAAATTGTTTAAACTTTTTTCGTCGTACCTACTATAGTTTCCGTTTTTATTTTAAAGTCTTTTTTAAGTATTTGGAATTACAAATTGTTATGTGTACAATTTAAATTCGAATATGTGACCAACGCTGATTTCTAATTCAGCTTAAAGAAAATCAATATTTCATGTTTTTTTCTTTATTAAATCCGGACCCGTCATTTTTGATGGGAAAGAACTAGTTGATAATAATTTAGTAACTAATAAACTAAGAAGAAATATCTGTACATAAGCAAAAGGGTCTCTTATTATTATAAATTTTCTGCAACGAACCCTGAACACCGGCGAGTATAACCCAGCTGTAAAATCCGAAAACGGACCAGGTTTTAATAAAGAAAAAAACATGATATATTGAAATCAGCAATTTATAGTTTAAAATTTTTATAAAATACTTTAAAATGAAAACGGAAGTCATAGTAGGTAGAGCCTGTTTCAAAAGAGAAGAACATTTTCGCGCATGTTTGAGAATAATAAAATAATTTTGAGAGCGTTCTTCATTCTGATTGGTCGACATTAAAAAAAAAATTAATATTCTCTGAGCAGAAAAATAAATGAAAAAAAATTAATGTATATTCCTGCATTTTGTTGTTCATCGCAACTGCGCTGCGGAAATACTGAATTTTATTTTTCAAAATCAACCAATCAAAATTGAAACAAAGGGGGCGTCAAAAAATAATTTGTTAGCCGAAATTTCACTTCACAATTTTTTCTTGAGAAAATAATTTATTTTTTATGTAATTTGTATTTGGTTTCTCTCTCTCAAGATGCAGGTTGCTGCAGGCCGTCGGTGCAACACCGTACTTGTGCGATCATTTGTTCTGAATGTTTGCGAATTTAAATATATAGAAAAATAGTAAAAAACACTCAAAAAAAGCATAAAGTTCAGCGAACAGTACAAAAAGAGCAAGAATTACGCTCTAAAAAATTTTCTAGCTTTAAAAATAATTTCTCACTGCGCATCGAAAAATGAAATTAAAAAATGTTCTTCTCTTTTGAAACGGGCTATACGACGAGTTTAATAAGTTTAAAATTATTTTGTAAAACTGAAAATTTCCAAATGAAAAAAAAATTATAAAAAGTTTCTGAAGTTTCAATAAATCACAAAACAAAAAATGCCAAAAAACAAAAAACAAAACAAAAAATTTTTTTTAAGCAATAGTTTTTATATAATTTTTGCTATATTTATATTATCGTTGCCAGTAGCTCAGTGGATGTGCACTAGACTGTCATGCGGGAGACCGTGGGTTCGAACCCTAGCTGTGTAAATATCAAAAATTGTAATTTAATAATTGAAATAATAATAATTCTGTTTCATTAATTGTTTGTTCAAAAATAACCTTCAAAATAAAATGCTTACAATCTGCAAAAAAAAAATTGTAAATTTCATTTTTTATTTAAAAAAAAAAATATTATAAATTAAAAAAAAAATTTGTATTGGCCTTGCGGGTTTTGAACCGCGGACACTCGAGTACTAGACGCACACGTTAGCACACTCGGCCATACATGAACTTTCAAACCTGTGATCAAATTTTAATAAATAAGTTTTTATACGGGTTTCGTGTTCCATAGACCAACAGTCAACCGACTGTTGATTTGAAAGTTTCATTTGTTGGATGGTATTTAACAGTGAAATCTGTTATTTCAACCCATGATTTGTTTGATAAAACAGCATTTTTTCCCTGATGACATAGAAAATATTGGTAACTGTATGCTGGTAATCGCGGGATTTTATATTTGAAGTCCCGGCACTGTCGGTACCTTAAAAAGTCCGGGATTTCGGAATTGCATTATCTAGTTTTAAGAAATTAACCACTATGACTGGTATTTTTCCAGTTTTTTTTTATAGCAAAATCTAAAACTTGAACTAAAAATATTTTTGGCCTGATTTTAATAATTATAGTGTAAAAACGTTTATGGGATATCTTAAGGTCATAGACAAAACCTATCCAGAAACACTATCGCTTCACAAATGCGGATCAAAACGGATCAAAACGGAACCTTAGCAAGGTTTTTATACCGAAGGCGCATTTAAAAATGTGAATTTGGAATTTGTAAGGAATGATAAAGTGGAAAAAGAAGTAAAAATTGGATTGCCAAATGGTTATTTAAATGCTGAATAGCAGTATGGTGCCATCCTTTCCACGCTGCCTTCCTAATATGCGAAAAATTCCCACCAATAAGATGTTGAGGGCACTAAAACAGCTATCAGTATAAACAGAGACGAACGGACTGGTTATGAATCCAATCAAGACCGAAATTGTTCTGTTCACAAGAAGAAGAAAAGTAGACAAAAGTCCTTGATAACAAGTTCAGTTGGAAACACAAAACAGAGAAAAGAAGGACAAATGCGCCAAAGCACCTTCGGTTAGATATGAGTAAACAGCGATTGTCAGACCTATTCTCACAAAAATAATTATCTGGACCCTCTCAAACAACAGTACAAAGGTTAGGTGTGTCTATAAATGATGCTACATCTTCTTTCCATAAAAGACTACCTTATTGTTGGGCAAGCAAGAGCGTGACTCGTTTGAGTGAGTCATAAACCTGGAAAAACAAAACTTTCGGATATGCATCTATTCTGAATCTCAATTGAACTGAGGAATCATAAAAAAGCAACCGAGAACATCATGTTTAGGGTGAATTTAAGTAAAAAAAATATATATACAAAATATGGAGATCCAAACAGGATCAGGTGTGCACTATGAAACGCAACAGATCATAGAGTCTTACAATTCTAAAAGGCTCTGGTCATAACTAAACGAGAGCAGTACTAAGTGCCTTCCTTCTCTTGGCAAAACAATAAGTCTTGATACTAGTGGGAATTCTAACAAGTCACTGCCCTTTCGGGTTAATGAACAATAGGATTGGTATTACAGGACCAGACTTACAGTCGAAGCTATAATGATCTGGAAGAAACCGGAAACAATCACCCAACTTCTGCGTGAATGCCCAATTATACTGACTCGTCGACTCCAACAAACAAGAAACAGATTTTTCAAAATGTTTCAAATTTAATGTTGCGAAAAATGTGTTTCAATTGTATGGTAGGTGCTACTCCTAATTATCCAATTACGCCCAATTTTAGTACATATTCTTCAAATGACAATTTTGATGATTTCGTAAGTTTTCTTTTCTATAGCTTTACTGGTACTCCAGATATTGCGAAAGATGTGTTCCTGTTGTGGTGATCATGGCGTGCAGATTAAGTGTGTGGCTTAGCATGCTCGGAGTCCGAGTTCGATTCCCAGTCGCGGCGAAAAGTTTTTTCAATAAAAAAATTTTTCTGATCGGTCACCACCTCTCTGCAGACAATGACAAATATCAGAGAGTAAATAATGCCATGTAAAGCTTCTTGAGAACATGAACTTAAGCCGTTCGGAGTAGGCACATAAAACAGGTAGATCCAGTTCTCGGCCAATTGTGTGCAAACATTTAATAACACACACAACACAATTGATCATAAGAAGCTCGATCACAGTCCTTTCAAGGGCTGAAATGGCCACTTTTTTTTTTTTTTTTGTTTTTTTTTAGTTCCAGGTTACACATTATTTTTAATTTTTATTAATTACTATTTGACGCGGCTAATGTTGTCCTGCCGCAGACCCCCCTGCCTTGTGTGAAGACCATTGAAATTTTTAATTCTTGTTTCCGTTTTTTTAAGCATGCTTCCTCTCAAGGAAACAATTGGGGTTTTGCTCTGATACTGGTGATACTGATACTGTTTCCGTTTTTTTAAGCATGCTTCCTCTCAAGGAAACAATTAGGGTTTTGCTCTGATACTGGTGCGCTGCGGAGCTAATTTTAAATCTTTGTGGGCAGTAAAATGGAGTCGGGCATCATTTTTTGTTCCTTAACCATCTTGTTTATTGTATTTGACATGACAATTCAACCCAATCTTCCCAGTAGTTTTAGAGTCTTTATTCATAACGCAACCATATAGAGCAATGGACGGTAAAAAAGGCGTGGCAACATTTCTAAATATAATGATCGCCATTTGGACTCATGGCACCAAGTTTCACTATCAAAACATATACAACTCAGGAATTCTAATCAATTGTGAAAAGTGGGCGTAGTTATAATGCAACTACGCCCATTTTAATAACAGTTGCTGACAGTAACTTTACAAACTTCATTACAAAATTAAGTTCAATATGACCAAAACCATCAGATATAAAGCAGTTATATTGATTTGTGGGCTCGAAAAAAATTTACTATCAAAATTGCAGCTTAATCTTAACACAAAAGCATAATTAAAGGATTTCTGTGAAGTCATGTAGAAACCAAGAAAAGGTTCGTTTTTGAGAAGTATTTATGTAAGTGAAGTGAAGTAGTAAAAAATTATTTATATGGTTTTCATACGATTCGTACTCTTAACAAAACCATACTTTTCTACACGAATGAGTTCAGAAATTAGTTAAAAACAGATACTTTTGATTCACTGGAGTATACTTTGTCTGTTCAAAAGATATTCTTAAGTAAGTTGACTTAAACACTGAATTATATATTTCAGCTGATTATTTTTTAATTATTTCAGCAAACTTAAAAAAAAATGCTTAGGCAATTCTGCTCATTTCAAATGTTGCCTAATAAGCAAAACTAAAGGCGCTTTAATGCTTGAGCGTAAATAAATTCGAAATGCAAAATCCCTACAGTTAAACGAGGATGGTCAAAACTTTGAAATCATCTTGGCAACAAAAAACACTGATGAATAACATGGCTGCAGCAAAGCGGAAGAAAACAATAAAGAACTTAGCATGTTTTAGTCAAGCTGTCAGAGCAATTAAAAACAAATTATTTAAAGAAAGACACTTTGGGAAAACTTAACTTTTTTGCCTAAAGTTGAGTTAAAGAAAATAACTATAAACAAAAAGGAAATCAAAGTATATCTTAAGGCTTAAACTCGCAACAAAGCATACAAGAAATCAGCTCAGCTAAGTATAAAAGAAAAACAAAAAAAAACAAGAAAACTACATAAAACAAAAATGCACGCATACAGCAGCAAAGTGTTGTTTTGCTTGTTGCTGTTATTTTTTTTTTCTTATTTGAGTTAAGGTAAGCAAGGATGCTGTGTTCTAGTTGAATATTAAGATGGCAACCCGCACCCAGCTGTACATAAGGCCTCGGCATGTGAAACGAAAACAAATTATGCATTTCTTTAGCTCGTTTTTGTTTTTCTATTCATTTTGAATAATTCGCTTTGAACACTGAAAGCTCGACTAACACCGACAGAATTCAGCCTGAGTTTGCTGGTTATAGCAACAAATAAGGTAAAATGGAAAGTCACGCTCGCAAAACAAACAAGCACATAAGCTAACACACAAGCATACTTATACTCATACAACCACACACACACACACACATACACTTTTGCATGCCACAGTTCTGCTTTTCGGCACTTATTTGGCAGTATCTTTAGGCATTGCTTACTTTAAGATGCGCCCCGCAGAGTATAGCTTGTCTGGATTAAAATAATCCAAAGTATTTGTTGTTGTTGTTTTAAGGTTGTTATTGTTGCTTGCTTTCTTTTTGTTTTTTATTTTTATTTTTTGGTGGTTTTGTGTTTTGTTTTTGATCTTGTTTTGCGTTAAGGACCCGCTACAGCTTGTAGTTGTTGTTGTTGTTGTTGTTTTACACAACAGCTAGAACTACAAGAAATCCTAGCAAAATTTATTTCTATAAATCAGAAAAATGCTAAAGTGTGTTCGGTGTGTGTGTGTGTTCGGCCTGTGACTGAATGTGTTGAAATGTGCTATTGGGCTGTTTAATGTTGTTTTTTGTTTTTTTTTTTTTTTTTTTTTTTTTTGCAAACTTGTTGTTTTTGTGTGTACATGTTATTAACTCAAATTGCGCCCGAGGACTGTATTTTATTAACTTCTTTTTTTCTTCTTCTTGGCACTATATCGTGCCCATTACTAGACGCATACTTAACAGCTAGCAGCCCTCCACATATTTTTTTGATTTTTTTTATTCTCATTTTCAAAAACAAACACACTCACTCATTACTACGACTAAAGTTCGTCCCTCGTCCATCATTTATGTTTATGTGTGAACTTTTTGCTTGCCATGTTCTTGTGAACTGCTATCAAAAAACATTATTTTTTTGTTGTCTTACACACATCTGTAAGTTTTAATAGCTTTTACACTGATTGACTGTCTAACTGTCTGTCTATTTATTTGCTGGTTTTGTCAAATTCTCTGCTAGCTACAGTTGTTGTTGTTTGGTAATTATTGTCACTTTGATTAAGTGACATGATAACCAAATTTCTACAAAAGGCGTTAAAATATTGCAATTAACTATCTAGCTATGTAGTTACATGGTTTTTTATTGCCTCATTTAATATTGCAACAAATTCAGTATTTTTTTTATCAATATAATTGAATTAAATTCAAATTTAGAAAAAAAAAAACTACTTATTTTAATATAATTTATTTTAATAAAAATTCTAGTTTATACTAAAAATAAACTGGGTTTCACATGCTTTTTTCTATGTTATTGTTGCGTAGATTTCAGAAATGGCAACTATATTTTTTTTTTCCTCCTTTTTTGGTTATTTGCCCATATGGCTCATTCCACAGAAATGAGGAACGGAAACATGAATACTAAAATGCATGTATTTGAAGTAATTTTTGGTTTTCGAATTGAAGTGGAATCTTAAGTTAGTCCTGCTGCAAAAATATTTTTAAATTAAATGCTTTTTTATATTATTTTGACAATTTAACTAAACAAACTTCGAGTTGAAAAATTTTTTTAAATATTTTGATTTAATTTAAACCTTGAAATCAGTCATCTTTTGATACAACTTTAAAGAAAATAAGGTTAGTAATATTAAAAAAGATGTTAATGTTGTGTTTGAATAGTTTGCTATAATGATTGGTTACTGCGTTTTCAAAGTACAAAATATTTAAACTGAGTGTTTTTTCTGTGTTACACCCGTTCCAAAAAAGGCTATAGTTTTCCTAAGAAGCAACATGGGCGTATGATAAGAATGAAACTTTCCAAAAGTAAGGACGTTGATGTTTTACATAAATTTGTTAACTTTTTTCATTCAATAAATTATTTTTATTCTTCATTTCCGTTGCAAGAAGTTGGTCACACCCGGAACGGTTTTCAAAATTTTTTCTAATAATGAAATTTTTGCAAGTATATGAATGAATTCTTTGTTTAAAACAAGTTTTGTAAATTCATGTATAGCGAAATCAATTGTATAGGTATTAATTTGATAAAAAATTCATGCGAAAAATTTTTTGCAAAAAAATATTTTTTTTTTTTTAAATTAATACATTAAATAAAAACATATTTTGATTTAAGTGTCAAAAATATGTGAAAGTTATTATACCCATTAAGTTTTTATATATAATTCCCATATCATTCGCACTCGTCACACCCGGGACACCCGTCCCATTTAAAAGTTAAAAAAGAATGGTTATCGCCATTTTTTTCAAAATATTTTTCACTGGTATTCAACAGAAAATATATTAAATTTGAATATATGCAAGTCAAAAATGGTCTCATTGTGGCAGATAGACTGAATTTCAATGTTAAACTCGGAATTTTTAGTTTTTAAACTTGTGCTCGTCACACCCGTCCCAGGTGTTTAAGCGAATGTAACTATTAAACTAGTATAAATAATTGCATTATGTTTTAGCATTTTGAAACCTTGGGGCATCTTCTAAAATACCCTTTAGTAAATTGCTAAAATTTTAACCAGTTAATACCATTTTCAGCACGATAAAGTAGTTAAAACGTCACACTCGTCTGTATGGAATGAGCCATACTATATCTATTTAGTTTCATCAAAAGTGCAAAAAATGGATTTTTCGAAATTAAAGAAAGTAACGCATGAATGTATACACTAGAGTTGGTCGAAAAAAAAGTTTGAAAAAACCACCCCCTATTTTAGAGTTGACCTCGAGAGGATTCCGAAAACAAAAAAAAATTTTTTTTGGACCATCGGAAAAACAGCCAAAATGGTCTTTTTTGCATAACTTAAGCATTACATGTCAGATGTTAAAAAATTATGTGGCGTTGAAAAGGGCTATCCGAGCACTACAATGTCTTCTTAGAACATTTTTACTTCTGAGGTCATATTCAACTAGTAAGCCCCATTAGCTCGATTTATCCCCCTTAAATTTATTTTTTTTTTTTCTCATAAGATTGACCTCTTTCAAATTTGTTTAATTTGTGTTCAAAAAATTATTTATTTAAGAAAAAGTGACTATTTGTCGCAAAAGTTGCAGAAACAAGCTACTGATCTATTATAAGTTTTCTTCTTAGGATGACATATGATGAATAATCGCCCAAAACCCAATCACCCAAAATCAAAATTGAAGGAATGCCCAAAAAATATTTTGGACGATCATTCATTTCACATTTCGGGCAAAAAGACATCTTTTTTTTGGTGATTGTTCATAATGAACAATATAAAAAAAAAATAATTTATTACTGAAATTGAATATTGAATAAAAAAGCATTAATAATTTTTAGCATATTTTATTAAAAAAAAGATCAGATCAGATCATGTTCAGATTTTCCGTGATATATGGTAGACCTACTCAAGGGCTATGTTATGCTGGTGCTTATGGGCACATCATGGCCTCGCATGGTATCGTATCATAGTTGTTTCAATGTTAATTAAAATTTTGAGAGCTGGAGAGAGAGAGTACATTTTCCCTCTACGGTAGAGGGGGGAAATGACTAAACACATTTGTATTTATATCAAATCACGGAACCAAAAGTGTTGCGTTATGTTATTATTACCAACATTTGCGTTTTGACATGAAAATAGTACGCTTTTGGTACGAGATGTAGAATAGTAGTAATGAAATATGGTGAATAGCAACACTAAAAGTATTAAAAGTAGCAAAAAGTTTACTAATGTTTAAGGATCATTTGGCTGCTATCCGAACATAGCACCTTCAAAATAGATGCATCCTCTATTTTTGACATTAGAACTCATAAAAGCCTGTTTTGCTCGCACTCCCATCAAACGTCATAGCTATTACATGCTCGTCTGGCAGACACTTGCAACCGTCAGAATAGGCTGGCTGTTTAGATATACTTTTAAAACTATGGAAAGAATATGCCCTCAAAATTTCACCCTTGTGGGAAGCAGGTTATGAATGACCATCCCGATGACAACTTAGCTGTCTTCTGGCAGATACTTGCAACCATCCAAATAGGCTGGCAATTTTTTTTTACGCGTTAATATATGTAAATTACAACATATTGAAATTTTTTCCTAGTGGGAGAAAGTTCAAAAACATGTTTTTTTTACATTTTCAAACATGTAAAGGATAATGATGCAACTGCGAGTTCCCTGCCAGAACGGTATTTTCTTAATAGGCTGATAATAAAACATCACTTGAAAATTTTCTAGCTTTGTGGGAAACGGGTTAGTCAGATGGTTCACTAGCTCTCCTACTATTTGTTTACAAAGAGCACTCATCATTTTGAGAACATTGTCACTGTTTTCATCCTCCGAGCTCTCCAAAAGATGTGCTCTTTATTTCAGGTGACAAATATTTGAATTCATCAATGATGAGTATTTTGATACTTATCAGTTTAATATTTGCTTGTAAGTGAAAGGAAACGCGTACGTTATCCAAAAAAATTTATTTATTAAATAAAAAAAATACATTTGCAGAAACAAACTAAAGTTAATTTATTCATTTAGAAAAAAATTAAATGTACTGAGTTGAGAAGTATTGAGGTGAGTGAGGGATATTTTACTCCTCAATGATAATTATTTACGAACTCTGGTTTCAATTCAAAACCTATTGGCGTTGTTTGATGAGTTAAGTTCTAAGATGAACGCATAATTAGGAAAAATATCAGAATGGGCTGAACTAATAAGCTCAAGCTCAATCCCCTTAAGTCATATGTCTTACCAGTTTCTAAATATAGTTACTCATTAACTGGTATACCTTGTATTTATCCAAGTCGAGCTAAATTTTGTTGACAACTATATCAACATATAAGATCGAGTATAGTTTTCACAATGTAGCTTCACAAACATGTTACATGTAAGTGAAGTTGATTGTCAAGGTCAGCGTGTAACAAATAAAGAATACTTTTTAGTATCGCCTATTGTCATAATTCGACCAATTGCATCTGTAAAGTTAAATAAGTTCATTGGTTCCATTGGTTGTATTCAAATTATTCACTCTAACCTTGAAAGTATGCATAGCTAACAAAATTTGTTCCTAAAGTAAGAATTTATCAGCAGCTGAAATGGGTTATTCGTTTATACAGTGGAACTTCAAACATTTTTCTTTAGTTTATTAGAATTCGAGCCCACTAGAATTGCCCCATAAATAAATAAAACTTAGTTTATAAAGCATGCATTTTATTTATTTTCAAAAAATAAATCGTTATAACTTCAAAGAGACCTTCGATGTTTAAGCACCAGTTAGACTGGCGGAGGTATCCTCAATCCATTGCTGGAATCCACTGACCATGGTGTAGACCGATGGGTAGGTGCTCCAGTGACATGGTGTGTAGCCCCATGAAACAATACCAACCAATTCGGCACCACTCTGTGTGTTGATAATCAATGGGCCACCCGAATCACCATTACAAGCTCCATCAATTTTATTGGGGGTGTGAGAGCAAATGTTACTAGCCTGATCAAGAGGAGCGTTAGAAGGTAATTCAGCCTTGCATTGAGAATAACCAATGATATCGGCATCTAGAGTCTGCAACACCTGTGGACTAGTTCCACTCTCATCACGTCCCCAACCGTAAAGTTTTCCCTTACCAGTCTGACCATATTTGCCGGATGGCAGTGAGATGGCTGCAACTGGAGCACCATTGGCTCTCAAATCATTGAGAACAAAAGCTTCTGGAATATGGATGAGACCAATATCGTTGGGACCAACTCCACCGTTGTATAGCTCATGTTGTCTGTATTGCTGGGCACTTGCAACCTGACGCACTTGCACATCACTCTTATCGCTGCGAATATGTAAACCGGCAACAACATTGAAAGATTTGTATATCAAGCAGTGAGCAGCAGTTAGAACCAAGTTTGGACTAATCAAAGAACCAGCACAGAAGTGACCACCAAGCAATCCAGTTGTCTGAAGTGAAACAATATAAGGTGCCTCACCCTTGGCAGCATCTTGACCATTGATGACGCGTCCCGAGGAAAAACCGGGCTTTAAGATGGTGTCCAGGCGTGCCGAGTTAACGGTGGCCACTGCCAAAACGAGTACAATTAAGAACTTCATGATGATTGAGTTAGAACTTGTCTGTGATTTTTCAGAGAAGCGTTCATGCACTTTTATACCATTTGCAGTTGCATTTGGACTCGTTGGCAAGAAGCACGTGCTACTATCTTTACTTTGTCTGGATTTGGGTTATAAAATTTAATTGCATAGCTGAGTTTGATTAGAAATAGTGTTTCCGTGTAATGAGTGCATTTTTTGAGTACACTTCATGAGAACTCTTTTATTGAGGACATAAAAAAGGTGGGTTTTTTCACTCAAGTTCAAAATGCTCTAGACCTAGACTGTCGTATATCATGTTAAGTATGATAAGGCAACTTCGTGGAATCTCAACTAATCAGTCCTTAAAGTAAATCGATAATAATAATGTAGAGACATGCTATCACTAAGTTAGAATAAAAGTCCAGTCGGTTATTAAGTCAAGGCCTTGAATATATTCACACATCCATAGAAGTATTCTAGTAGTGCTTTTCAGAGCTGCTTTTACCGGCTGGTCTGGACTGAACTAAAAAATATAACATATTTTGGAGTTACAATCAGCTAGAGCTATCTAGCTGAGCGTATTGGCAGCGTATTTCCTATAAGAGGGAATCTGGACAAAACAACTATTTTGCTACAATCTTTTTACGGTTGTTCCGAATGAGCTTTTTGAATGCAGGGGCCTCCACATGGGAGGCAGAAAGAGTGTTGGTTTATTGGGAAGAAATATTGTGGCTGAGCAAAAAAAGGGAAGCTGATGCTGAATTTTACTCCTCTGGTGGTTACCGACGTAGGTATGAATTATTTTCAGACACACTTTCTTTCTTGGAAACAACCTGTCAAAATTCTTCTGTCCAAAATTTTCCGTATCGAAATTTTACTTCAAATAATTCATCTTTACAAATTTACATTGTGTTAAAAATTTACTTTTTATAGAATTCTCACTTTCAAAATTTCTCTCTTTTACAAAATTCTCATTTACAAAATTTACCTTTTGAAAATTACACTTTACAGAATTCCGCTTTTACGAAAATCTCTTTTTCATAGTTAACAAAATTCCTTTAGAAAATTCCATTTTACATCACGCATTTTTTCTCAACATCAACATATTTTTATCAATTTTTTCAATTTTTTTTTTTTGTAGAGTTTCGTAAACTTGAATTTTGTAAAGACGATTTTGTCAAGGGGAATTTTGAAAATATGCATTTTTAAAAGTGGAATTTTGTACAGAAAATATCAGAAAAAGCTAAATTTTGAAAACGGGAATTTAAAAAGCGTAATTTTTAAAAGGATTTTACATTTTGGGAATTTCAACACTAATTCATTTCTTGTCGAGGTGCCCCTACTTTTATGGAAATTCCTGAATGAGTGCTTTTTGAAAAAATGATCTGCACAAGGGTGGAAGTACGAGTGTAGGTATGTTCAGAAGAAATATTAGTAATGACAAAAGAATGCGAGTGGTGATCACACCCAATGAAGCTGTGAACTTTTTGCCGACATTTTTCTTAATTTTTTATGTATTTTTAATGGGACCCCAGAAAGATGTCAGACAAAAGGTATCTTTGGAGAAAGCAAAATTAATTGCCCTTTGTGACCGGTTCAGTGACAGTTATTATTTAACCTATCATAGGAAAGGTTCGATATAACTCAAAACGTGACCAAACGTTTTTAAATATGTTTTGCTACAGTGATCTTATCGTTACCAATATCTCAGTGGAAGTGAGTGGGTTCGTATCCTTGCTGCTCAAGTATCCAAAATTTTAATTAAAAAAGTTAAATTTTAATTCCGTTTCATTAACTTTTTGGTCAAAAACTACCTTCAAAATAAGTTTGCTTACAATCTTGAAAGAATCTTACATATAATTTTTTATATAAAAAAATATATTTTAAATAAAAACAAATTTTTTTGTGATTTTGTGGGCGATTGAACCAAGGTCAGTTGAGTCCTAATGCTAGCAACTCTGCTAAACATGAACTTCCAATTCATTGAGTTAATTTCAATTGATTTTCAATTGACTCCTTTGAAAAAAATTTTTTAACCGATTCTTAGATTGGTCCAAAGATATCTACTCGGTGTCAATCAATGACAACGCCATATAAGAGTTGTCTGTTGGTTCGATTTGTTGGTGTCAGAATTCGAACCGATTACCGAACCGAGCCAGTTCTTTTCTCCGTAGAGGTAATTATGTTGATAAAAATTTAGGACACATAAAACTAATAGGGGCTGATGATACATTCTACCTATTTTGGGGTCAACCCAATACAGTCTTACCAGTCTTACCAGAAAAAATTTTAATTTTGCAGGTGACTTTTTTGTCAACAGAGTATCAGAATATGATGTAGTTCTGTTCAAGCTCTGTAGATATCACTCTATGGAAAACTTTGTTTTTTTTTCCTTAAAATGTTGGCTAATTTACCAGTTATAAGCCCGAAGCAGCATTATTTTTACCCTCAGATCGGAATCAAACTTATCCCTTCATACTATTCAAGGGATCTTATAAACATTGGCCCATGCAAGCTATCACTTTATCAGCAGTATTTTAAAAAAAATCATTAAAACAAGGCTAGTAGTTTCAGCTTATCATAAAAACGATAGTCAACGTCCAAGTCTTCTTGAACTTACCTGAAAAAAACCCACCTTTATTATTACCTCCATAAAAGTTATATACAAATGCACTGAATATGCAGTAGCAATAGTGTTTCTAATCAAACTGATCCATTCAATTAAATTTTTATGATCCAAATAAAATATATAGTGCAATGCATGCAACGACAAGTACAGTAAATGGGGTATAAAAGAGCATGAACGCTCCTCTGCAAATCACAGACAAGTTCTAACTCAATCATCATGAAGTTCCTAATTGTACTCGTTTTGGCAGTGGCCACCGTTAACTCGGCTCGTCTGGACACCATCTTAAAGCCGGGCTTTTCCTCGGGTCGCGTCATCAATGGTCAAGATGCCGCTAAGGGTGAGGCACCTTATATTGTTTCACTTCAGACAACTGGATTGCTTGGTGGTCACTTCTGTGCTGGTTCTTTGATTAGTCCAAACTTGGTTCTAACCGCTGCTCACTGCTTGATATACAAATCCTTCAATGTTGTGGCTGGTCTACATATACGCAGCGATAAGAGTGACGTGCAAGTGCGTCAGGTTGCAAGTGCCCAACAATACAGACAACATGAGCTATACAACGGTGGAGTTGGTCCCAATGATATTGGTCTCATCCATATTCCAGAAGCTTTTGTTCTCAATGATTTGAGAGCGAATGGTGCTCCAGTTGCAGCCATCTCACTGCCATCCGGCAAATATGCTCAGACTGGTAAGGGAAAACTTTACGGTTGGGGACGTGATGAGAGTGGAACTAGTCCACAGGTGTTGCAGACTCTAGATGCCGATATCATTGGTTATTCTCAATGCAAGGCTGAATTACCTTCTAACGCTCCTCTTGATCAGGCTAGTAACATTTGCTCTCACACCCCCAATAAAATTGATGGAGCTTGTAATGGTGATTCGGGTGGCCCATTGATTATCAACACACAGAGTGGTGCCGAATTGGTTGGTATTGTTTCATGGGGCTACACACCATGCCACTGGAGCACCTACCCATCGGTCTACACCATGGTCAGTGGATTCCAGCAATGGATTGAGGATACCTCCGCCAGTCTAACTGGTGCTTAAACATTAAAGGATTTCGTGTTGAAGTTTTTACAATGTTTGAAAAATAAATAAAATGCATACTTAATAAAATAAGTTTTATTTCATCATGAGATACTTCAAGTGGGTTAGATTTGAAAAGAAATGAAAAAAATAGCGTACAAGATACAATTTTAAAAGAAACAAAAGCAAAATTGTTAAAATTGTAATAATTCACAATTGGTTGATAAGCAAAAATTGAAATAAGATACCATTCCATCAGATGTTCTTCAATGCTAACTACCTATTAGTACCACTTTTTTCGGGTTTAAGGGGACATGACATCTTAAAAAAAAGGTGAAAAGAAACAGCATTCTGCTGTTTTCTGCCTTAAATAGACTACAATTTTTGCTTTGTTCCTTCTTTCAAGATTTCTTGCTTTGCTTTTCTTAATCAACTTAACGTTTTTTATCAAAAAAGTGTTGAATAAGTTCAAAAAACGCAACTCAAATTTTAACTGGTTTTTGACTTTAATGACTTGGCCATAAATTAAACTATCAACCACTTGAGACTCGAGCAGATTACAACTGATAGTGTTCAGATAGAGCCGAAAAAATTAAATAGAAAATTGATAAAATGTTTATTGGTCACTTCAGTGATTTATAGGCTGTGGTTTCCAGTGATTAAATATAATAAACCACTAAATTGGCATAAAGGCATATATAAAAGATAAACATAGAGTAAAAAATCAAATTCTCACACAGTTTTTGCTACATAAATACTGCCTGAAACTTTGCCTAAAGCTGGCTACTTCAATATCATGACTTCATCTATTTTAAATTTTCTAGCAATAAAAGCATTGCTCCCAAAATGCAACAACAACTCAAACAGTGATTAAAAATCAAGCACTTTTACCTCTCCTCTGCACAAACACTGCTGGAGGACTTAAATTATGCAATTATCTTTGTATAATGTATGTGTTTCTTTGTTTATTTTAATAAATTTGCTGCTTCGTTCGCTTGATTGGCAGCAAAAAAAGAAAGATTTTGTTGTTATGTTTACCATACTTAAAAAAATACAAAATTTTGCCATCAACGGAAGTAGCAGCAGCAGCAGCATAAAAGCTGCCATAAGCTACAAAAAAGTGGCGCCTGTCAAAAGTGATCGGTTCAATAAATTCTGACAGTAACCAGAGTGTGGAAGCAAAAGATAGGCTCGATATGCTGTGCTACTTTGTGTGGTGTTGGTTATAAATAAAATGGTTTTCAAGTCAAACACACTTGAACATGCAAAAACACAAACACACAAAAATTTACTAACATTGTTTATATATATATATAGGAAAATAAATACCGCAATAAAAATAACGGAACGTAAGATATGTAAATAAATAAATTGTAGCTTTTGTAAGCAAAGAATACAATGTAAATATATTAAAAAAACACAAAAATCAAAATAAAACAACTACAATAGCAGGTTAAACACAACCGATAACAATTGTCGGATTCATGAATCTATACAAATATGAATAGAATGACAACCGCAACATTTTTCTTCTACTCAAGTGCAAATATTATTATCTGCTGACGTCTTCATTTTACTTTATTTATCATAAAACTTTGAATGGCTGCGTTTAGTTTACGCTGAGTAGCTCTGTTTAATACACATTAATGCAAATTAAATGTTGTTGGCTCGGATGAAGCAACAAGGACGAAAGCTTGCTATAAAAAAGGGTTTTTATGGCCTTAACCTGAGCAAGTCAGAATATTTTCAAAATGTGCAAACTTTTGTATGTTGTGCGTAAACACAAGATAAGAAAAAGGAGTTAAGATAATAACGTGATGACTGAATACACATGCTCTCAATTTTAATCTTAATCTTATTCTAAAACTCGATCTCAATCTCAATCTCAATCTCAATCTCAATCTTAATCTCAATCTCAATCTCAATCTTAATCTCAATCTCAATCTCAATCTTAATCTCAATCTCAATCTCAATCTCAATCTCAATCTCAATCTCAATCTCAATCTCAATCTCAATCTCAATCTCAATCTCAATCTCAATCTCAATCTCAATCTCAATCTCAATCTCAATCTCAATCTCAATCTCAATCTCAATCTCAATCTCAATCTCAATCTCAATCTCAATCTCAATCTCAATCTCAATCTCAATCTCAATCTCAATCTCAATCTCAATCTCAATCTCAATCTCAATCTCAATCTCAATCTCAATCTCAATCTCAATCTCAATCTCAATCTCAATCTCAATCTCAATCTCAATCTCAATCTCAATCTCAATCTCAATCTCAATCTCAATCTCAATCTCAATCTCAATCTCAATCTCAATCTCAATCTCAATCTCAATCTCAATCTCAATCTCAATCTCAATCTCAATCTCAATCTCAATCTCAATCTCAATCTCAATCTCAATCTCAATCTCAATCTCAATCTCAATCTCAATCTCAATCTCAATCTCAATCTCAATCTCAATCTCAATCTTAATCTAAATCTCAATCTCAATCTCAATCTCAATCTCAATCTCAATCTCAATCTCCATCTCAATCTCAATCTCCATCTCAATCTCAATCTCAATCTCAATCTCAATCTCAATCTCAATCTCAATCTCAATCTCAATCTCAATCTCAATCTCAATCTCAATCTCAATCTCAATCTCAATCTCAATCTCTATCTCAATCTCAATCTCAATCTCAATCTCAATCTCAATCTCAATCTCAATCTCAATCTCAATCTCAATCTCAATCTCAATCTCAATCTCAATCTCAATCTCAATCTCAATCTCAATCTCAATCTCAGTCTCAATCTCAATCTCTTTATCTTTATATCTTTATATCTTTATATCTTTATATCTTTATATCTTTATATCTTTATATCTTTATATCTTTATATCTTTATATCTTTATATCTTTATATCTTTATATCTTTATATCTTTATATCTTTATATCTTTATATCTTTATATCTTTATATCTTTATATCTTTATATCTTTATATCTTTATATCTTTATATCTTTATATCTTTATATCTTTATATCTTTATATCTTTATATCTTTATATCTTTATATCTTTATATCTTTATATCTTTATATCTTTATATCTTTATATCTTTATATCTTTATATCTTTATATCTTTATATCTTTATATCTTTATATCTTTATATCTTTATATCTTTATATCTTTATATCTTTATATCTTTATATCTTTATATCTTTATATCTTTATATCTTTATATCTTTATATCTTTATATCTTTATATCTTTATATCTTTATATCTTTATATCTTTATATCTTTATATCTTTATATCTTTATATCTTTATATCTTTATATCTTTATATCTTTATATCTTTATATCTTTATATCTTTATATCTTTATATCTTTATATCTTTATATCTTTATATCTTTATATCTTTATATCTTTATATCTTTATATCTTTATATCTTTATATCTTTATATCTTTATATCTTTATATCTTTATATCTTTATATCTTTATATCTTTATATCTTTATATCTTTATATCTTTATATCTTTATATCTTTATATCTTTATATCTTTATATCTTTATATCTTTATATCTTTATATCTTTATATCTTTATATCTTTATATCTTTATATCTTTATATCTTTATATCTTTATATCTTTATATCTTTATATCTTTATATCTTTATATCTTTATATCTTTATATCTTTATATCTTTATATCTTTATATCTTTATATCTTTATATCTTTATATCTTTATATCTTTATATCTTTATATCTTTATATCTTTATATCTTTATATCTTTATATCTTTATATCTTTATATCTTTATATCTTTATATCTTTATATCTTTATATCTTTATATCTTTATATCTTTATATCTTTATATCTTTATATCTTTATATCTTTATATCTTTATATCTTTATATCTTTATATCTTTATATCTTTATATCTTTATATCTTTATATCTTTATATCTTTATATCTTTATATCTTTATATCTTTATATCTTTATATCTTTATATCTTTATATCTTTATATCTTTATATCTTTATATCTTTATATCTTTATATCTTTATATCTTTATATCTTTATATCTTTATATCTTTATATCGTTATATCTTTATATCTTTATATCTTTATATCTTTATATCGTTATATCTTTATATCTTTATATCTTTATATCTTTATATCTTTATATCTTTATATCTTTATATCTTTATATCTTTATATCTTTATATCTTTATATCTTTATATCTTTATATCTTTATATCTTTATATCTTTATATCTTTATATCTTTATATCTTTATATCTTTATATCTTTATATCTTTATATCTTTATATCTTTATATCTTTTTATCTTTATATCTTTATATCTTTATATCTTTATATCTTTATATCTTTATATCTTTATATCTTTATATCTTTATATCTTTATATCTTTATATCTTTATATCTTTATATCTTTATATCTTTATATCTTTATATCTTTATATCTTTATATCTTTATATCTTTATATCTTTATATCTTTATATCTTTATATCTTTATATTTTTATATCTTTATATCTTTATATCTTTATATCTTTATATCTTTATATCTTTATATCTTTATATCTTTATATCTTTATATCTTTATATCTTTATATCTTTATATCTTTATATCTTTATATCTTTATATCTTTATATCTTTATATCTTTATATCTTTATATCTTTATATCTTTATATCTTTATATCTTTATATCTTTATATCTTTATATCTTTATATCTTTATATCTTTATATCTTTATATCTTTATATCTTTATATCTTTATATCTTTATATCTTTATATCTTTATATCTTTATATCTTTATATCTTTATATCTTTTTATCTTTATATCTTTATATCTTTATATCTTTATATCTTTATATCTTTATATCTTTATATCTTTATATCTTTATATCTTTATATCTTTATATCTTTATATCTTTATATCTTTATATCTTTATATCTTTATATCTTTATATCTTTATATCTTTATATCTTTATATCTTTATATCTTTATATCTTTATATCTTTATATCTTTATATCTTTATATCTTTATATCTTTATATCTTTATATCTTTATATCTTTATATCTTTATATCTTTATATCTTTATATCTTTATATCTTTATATCTTTATATCTTTATATCTTTATATCTTTATATCTTTATATCTTTATATCTTTATATCTTTATATCTTTATATCTTTATATCGTTATATTTTTCTATTTTTAAATTTGTATCTTTGTTCGTGCCAGTAAAAATTACTTCCTTCAAAGGTTCCATTTTTACATCAATCAGTTCGTTTACTGCTTCCTTACTCGCAAAATATAGGCAATACACTACCATCAACAACATCTACAGAAAATGCCAGCAGCTGTGACTACTGCATCTTTAAAACGAAAATGACAAAAACAACACCAACCAATGATATCTGATGTTTCCGTTAAAGCAAACAAAATTACAAAACTTTTAAATTGAATTGTTGTTGTAAGTATTAAATTAAAACGCCAGAAGCTCAAATAAGAATTTATCATCCATGTTAACCGTCACAAAATGTAATGATGAAAAATTGTTTACCGTTACATGAATCAACTTGAGAGACTCGCCTGTATTCTCGGATATCGCCAAGAACTAGAGGCATCTAAGTGCCACTTAAGTTATGGACAAAGTTCAATGACTCAACAAAACAAAATAAATCACAGTTTTCAAAGAATTTCTCGTAAATTTTAAAAAATTTGTTCTTATTTTTATGTTTATCTTCTTGTTTTCATAACAAACTTAATAAAAGCTTTAAAGTTTCTTGGGGGAATGTTTTCTTTTTGACTGTAAAGAAAGCAATATTGAATGAAATATTGTTAACATCAGTAACTTGTTTTGTGTTAGGTAACGAACTTTAAACTCACTGTGGGATGTTATGAGCCAGCGTGTAACATTGAGCATGACCTTGAACAAATTGCTATCAATGTTATGACAATCAAATATACAAAAGCTTATATTTGTTGCGAAAAACTAAAATGTGAAGGTGTGTAAAGACATCAAATCATTATGGAGTGTGAGACATCATTAGTGTTAGGATGTAAGGATATACAATTGTTAGACATTAGTTTAGGAAATGTTTTGTAGATAAAGTGCTTTAAGGTACTTAAATTGCACAAATGTGGTTATAATATTTACGAGAATGGTTGAAATTTGCGGCAAGGCTTTTAAAAATTGAAACATTTTCCTTTTTGAATGCTACTTCTTAATAAAATTCAACCAAACATAATTTAAGGTTTTCGAAAGTTCTTCAAAAAGCTTTTTGCCTGAGTGTCTTTGTTAAGAGCTTAAAAAACCGCTGAAATTTAAGGACTTAATCGCATAAAAACCCAACAAATGACAAAATAATGCAATTAAAGTAATTTCATTTGCTGCTCCCTCTAGCATAAGACAGCAAAACACTCAAGTACTTACATAAATACACACACATACATACATACGTTCACAAGAGCATACTTGAACGCATCCACATGCTATGTTAAGCCATACCTATGCGTCGTTGGTTGCTGCTACACAAGACAACATTGCAGAGTTTCAAGAGTGCTGCTGTCTTTGCATCCTTGCAAAAAAATTTGTCCTTACATCGCATAAAAAGCAATAATAAAAATCTACACACAAGCTTACAAAAATATGTTTTTCTGTTTTTTTTTTTTTTTTTGCTATCATTTTGGCTTAAAATTGTAATAGATTTAATGTTATTGCTGACTGAATTCAAGTCAAACTATTATATAAATGTTTCTTTTTTTTTGCCAGCACGCGAATGGCTAAAATTTCCGCAAAACATGTTTGTGTATTGTTGCTTGCATCTTCCAACCCTACCATCGTGCAACATTTAAGCATGCCTCAGCTCAAAAGCAAGAAAGTTTTTTAAAAAAATTACAAAAATAAAAGCAACAAGCACTGCTCAAAGCAGGATATACGGCAATGCTGCGTCCGCTCATGTGTGTCGTCAGTACGCAGTGCAAGTGCGTGTGAGTGAGTATACATATGTCTTGTGGGTGTGAATTCTCTGTGGTTTTGACAGCTTCATTTTTATTTCACTCTTAATTTTATTTAAAATATTAAATAACTTTGTTGCATTTACAAGTACAACATGGCGTATGAGATACTTTTAATTTGAACAACTCTGAATTAATGTTAAGTATACGCAGTGTTGACGTTGTGAGAAATATATGAATAATGTGCCAACTTTTTTTCGTATATTTCAGCACATAATCGTTACAAAAGAAGCATGAACTGCGGAATATTGCTTGATAGAGGAATTTCATATAAATAATTGAAGAGGAATTTATTGAAAATATATTTTATTAAGTCGGCGCTATTCGGCTATAATTTTTTATTGACTACAGATGTAAAGCTACTATTTCCTTCAAAGAAATTATTTTTGAATTTTATGAATGATTTAAAAAATAGAAAAGCAACATTTTAAAAAAATTAATTTTGTAAAAAAATCATAGGGGGTAGCCTTGATTTTTTTTTATGGCACGAACAGTTTATTAATTTAGTGACAAGACAAAATAAATTCACCTAAAATGCGCTCTAGTCTTTGAGAGAAAATCGAAAATTCAAATTTGAGTTTTTCTTGTTTTACAACAAAAATCATTTTTACACTCTATTTTGATAAAACATCAAATTTTGTGGCCTCTTTTTAACAGGAATAATTTAAATATAAACAAAAATGTAACGGTACAGTTTTTATAATTTTTGTTAAGTAAACTGATAAGACTTAAATACAAAACAGAAATAAATTAAATCTATTCAAAGATGGTGGAGATATTTGCGTTCCAATTTTATAACTCTTAACATTTGCCTGAAATACACGCTAAATAACGAACGACAAATTCAATACAAATACTTTTGCTTAGAATTCACAGTGACTGCTATCACATTTGTAAGAAAATTTAATAGACTCTCAGAAATAATTAGAAAAATTGAAAAACTGTTAAAATTCGACCAAGATATTGTCGCGGAAAGATGAATTTTTTTATTCAAAACACATTTTTTTAGATTTGACAATTGGTAAATGTAAAAAATAAATTTTTAAGAAAATTTTTACTTTTGAAAAAAACTCAAATTCGACTTACTTAAAAGCTCTCACCCAGCCATATTTCATATCGATCAAAGAGCGGCTTTACTCTTAAAAATTGCATTTCTATCTTAGAAGGTTGGAAGCTCCTCCATAAGATACATCAATTAATTTCGAAATTTTCAACCGCTCATAAAATTTTAAAATTTCCAAAAACTTTTTTTTGGTTATTATTTATAACCATTTGGTTATTATGTTAAAAGATATGCATATAAAAATCTTAGTGGCTCGATTAAAAAATCTTGTTTCATTGAAAGCTCTTACAACGCTTTGTAACACTGATGTAGATCCATGTTATGTCGACAAGGCAGGCGTAGCTCTTCCCCGAAAACAAATCAGTCTTTATCGAATGCAGACCAGAAACTTAAAAAAATTTTACTTTTATACAATTTATATTATTAAGATAATTAACTTTGCAATATGCTTTATTAATTTCAAAATTTTATCCTTTATAACTTTTCTTTAGCATTTTAGAATGATTTTAGTTTGAAAATAAGTGCTGCATTTGAAGTTGTAGATAAAAAATTTTGATTATGAGAAGAACATACTTTTTTAACGTTTGTCCTGGTGTTTGAGCATGTGCGAAAAACCTCATTATTGACTCTTAAAACACATATATTTCAAACTATTATAAGAGTCATATATCAGACTCATATAAATGTGTCCTCTCAGGAAGAGCATATCGCAGTCTTTGCCTTAAATCTCAGGCTTTGATAAGTTCACTAGCAGTTTTCTCGATCCAACCTTGAAATCCACTGACCATGGTGAAGACTGATGGTAAAGTATATTTGTAGCATGGTGCGTAGATCCATGAAGCGATACCAACCACTTCAGCACCATCTGCGGTATTAATAATCAATGGGCCACCAGAGTCACCATTGCAGGCTCCGTCAGTTTTTTCAAAAGTATGAGTGCAAATATTACTTGACTCATCAAGGGGAGCATTAAAAGGCAATTCGGCCTTACAATGAGAATAACCAATGATATCAACATCTAAAGTTTGCAACACTTGTGGACTATTTCCATTCTCATCAGTACCCCAACCGAAAATTTTCCCCCTACCAATCTGAGCATATTTGCCGGTTGGCAGTGAAATGGATGCAACTGGAGCAACATTGTCTCTCAAAGTGTTTAGCTCAAAGGCTTCCGGAATGTAGATGAGACCAATATCATTGGGTCCAACAACTCCGGTGAACAGCTCATGTTTTCTATACTGTAGAGCACTTTTAATCTTGCGCACTTGAACGTCACTTGTATCGTTGAGAATGTGCAGACCAGCCACAACATTGAAGGATTTGAACATCAAGCAGTGAGCAGCAGTTAGCACCAAGTTTGGACTTATCAAAGAACCACCACAGATGTGACCACTGAATAATCCA
The DNA here is from genome assembly GCA_958299015.1 of Tetanocera ferruginea. Taxonomy (NCBI): domain Eukaryota; kingdom Metazoa; phylum Arthropoda; class Insecta; order Diptera; family Sciomyzidae; genus Tetanocera; species Tetanocera ferruginea. The sequence goes on from OY282641.1 coordinate 146,997,387, forward strand.
GTCGCCTGGAGCGATACAATATAGGGTGCCTCACCCTTTGTGGCATCTTGACCATTGACGACGCGTCCCGAAGAGAAGGCTGGCTTTAGAATGCTGTCCAAGCGAGCCGAATTAACGGTGGCCACTGCCAATACGAGCACAGTTAAGAACTTCATGATGATAAGTTCGAACTATTTTGTGTGTTTCTAAGAACTTTACATGTTATTTTATACTATTGAGCACTACTGTGCGCAGTAAATGTGTTACTATCTTATCTTTGTCATTAAAAAATGAGTTATTGATAAGTTTAAAAAAGAAAAATAGTGGTTTTAAAAATGTTAAATTTATAAAAACAAATTTAAATATTTTAGATTAAAAATAAATTTCAAAAGTTCTTGTTTATTTTCTACAAGTTTAACATATCCCTGGCCAGTTTTTTAATACAAAGTAAAACAATATTTGCCAAAATGATAGTTATAAGCAATTAAGATAGATTGATCCCCTTATTTTTCCCTTAAGAATATTTTTAAATTTTCACTTTTTCGATAAATACTGTTGTTCAGAACAATATTGCATGAAAATGTAAGCTTTTTTAAAAATTTCCCCCTAAATTTTCTTAAGGGAAATTTCCAGTTTCTTACTTAATCAATTAAAAATATCATTTTGAGCAAAGAATAAATGAAAAACAGGTAGGAAAAAATTTCCCTCATCATAGAATTTTAATGGTTCTTAATATTTCTGCTCTCTGCACTCATAATAAGCAAATATTTAATTTTCAACTAAAATTTTTAAAATTTCTCTTTCTAGGAAATATCTTTTCAGAGCATTTTTGATATTTTAACTCATAACCAGTGAGTTGTTGAATTTTTTTCAATAAAATTATTGGATTTTTCATAAATTTTCATAGCATTTTCAAAATTTCCTCTTAGGGATATTTTTAAATTTTCACTTTTTCGATAAAAATTGTTGTTTTAAAATAATATTGCATAAAAATGTAAGCTTTTTAAAAATTTCCCTCTAAATTACCTTGAAGGAAATTTTTAGTTTCTTGCTTATTGAATAAAATATACCTTTTGAGCATAGAATAAATTAAAAACACAAAAAAAAAAAATTCCCTCAGCATAGAAATTTTAATTTTTTTCATATTTCTGCTCTCTGCACTCATAATAACCAAATATTTAACTTTCAACACAGATTTTAAAAATTTCCCTTTCAAGCATTTACTATCTTCCTAGAGTGTTTTGGCTTTTTTTGCCCAAAATCAGTGAACTGCTGAATTATAAAATTCCAAATTACAATGAGGGAAATTTTCAGTTTCTTCCTTAATCACTAAAAAATATCATTTTGAGCATAGAAAAAGTTAAAAACAGCTAGGACAAAATTTCCCACAATATAGAAATTTTATGTTTCTTCATATTTCTGCTCATGGCACTCATAATAACCAAAAATTTAATTTTTAACCAAGATTTTAAAAATTTCCCTTTTAAGAAAATATCTTTTTAGAGTGCTTTTGCTATATTTAGCCAAAATCAGTGCATTGTTGAATTTTTTGAATTAAATTATTGGAATTTTCATATATTTTCATAACATTTTCAAAATTTTCCATTAGGGATATTTTTAAATTTTCTTTTTTTTAATAAATACTGTTGTTTCCCTCAGTAAATAAATTCCCTCTAACTTACCTTTGGAAAAATTTTAGTTTCTTGCCTTATCAATAATAAATATTTTTTTGAGCATAGAAAGAATGAAAAACAGCTAAGAAAATATATCCCTCAACATTGAATTTTTATGTTGCTTCATATGTTTACTATCTGCACTCATAATAACCAAATATTTAATTTTCAACTAAGATTTTAAAAATTTCCCTTTCAAGCAAATATCTTCTTAGAGTGTTTTGGCTATCTTTACTTAAATTCGGTGAATTGTTGAATTTGTCCAGTAAAATTATAGCAAATTTCATATATTTTCATAGCATTTTCAAAAATTCCCCTTAGGGATATTTTTAAATTTTCACTTTTTCGATATATACTGTTATTTTAAACAATATTGCATAAAAATGTAAGCTTTTTAAAAAATTTCCCTCTAAATTATTTTAAGGGAAATTCTTAGTTTCTTACTTAATCAATAAAAAATATCTTTTTGAGCATTGAAGGAATGAAAAAAGTTGCAAAAACTTGTGGCAAAGTTTTTTTATCAAAAGTTTGTGCTTTCTTACAAGTGCAAGACTAAAATCGTGTAATCTTAACTTGCAATTAAGTTTCCTTTCACTTTATTTATACAACTTAAGCTGCTCAAGCTGTATTCAAAAGCGAAAACAACACACACGGGTGCATCTAGTACAAATCTTTTTTGAATTCGAAAAAACAAATCTCTCTCTCTCTCTCTCTCTCTTATACTTATACCCTATTCAACGCCAAACCTTATTGAACTCGTGCAAAAAAAAAAAATCACCTTTGCTTTAATGCCCTAAATCAAAATTTTTTAAATGAATTTGTAAAGATTACAATTTAAAGATTAGCATAAGAAAAATATAATCAATAGCAAAATTTTTCCCAATTCAATTGAACAATTTTTTATTCATTTTAATTACCCTTATCCTGACAAAGATAAGATAACAACTCATACAGCGTGCATAGCCAGAAAATGGTATAAAAGACCATGAAATTTCCTTAAAAAAACATAGACTAGTTCTAACTCCATCATCATGAAGTTCTTAATTGTACTCCTTTTGGCAGTGGCCACCGTTAACTCGGCTCACTTGAACACCCTTCTAAAGCCCGGATTCTTCACGGGACGCGTCATCAATGGGCAAGATGCCGTAAAGGGTGAGGCACCTTATATTGTTTCACTTCAGACAACTGGATTGTTTGGTGGTCACTTTTGTGCTGGTTCTTTGATTAGTCCTCAATTGGTGCTAACAGCTGCTCACTGCTTGGTATACAAATCCTTCAATGTTGTGGCCGGTCTACATATTCGTAGCGATAAAAGTGATGTCCAAGTGCGTGAGGTCGCAAGTGCTCAGCAATACAAGCAACATGAGAAGTACACTGGTGGTGTTGGACCCAACGATATTGGTCTCATCTACATTCCGGAAGGCTTTGTTTTCAACACTTTGAGGGATAATGGCGCTCCAGTTGCACCCATCTCACTGCCATCCGGCAAGTATGCTCAGACTGGCAAAGGAAAACTTTTCGGTTGGGGACGTGATGTAGAAGGAATTAGTCCACAAATATTGCAAACTCTAAATGCTGATATTATTGGTTACTCCCAATGCAAGTCTGAATTGCCCTATGGCGCTCCTGTTGATCAGTCAAGTAATATTTGCTCTCACACTCCTAATAAAATTGATGGAGCCTGTAATGGTGACTCTGGTGGCCCATTGATTATTAACACCGCAGATGGCTCTGAATTGGTTGGTATTGTTTCATGGGGTTATACACCCTGTCACAAGAGCACCTACCCATCAGTCTACACCATGGTTAGTGGATTCCAAGATTGGATTGAGAAAACTGCTGCAGAGCTTACCAAAGATTTTTGAATTATCAACGATATTTTTAAAAATAAATAAACAGCATACATAAATAAATATTTTAATTGTGTTTGATTAGTAGATTAGTAGAAGTACTTTTTAAAAAATAGGTTTGAAACCACTGAGCTTAACTTGTGTCTCCTGCTAGAATGAAAATGTTATTCAGACAGACTTTGGTGTGAAAAAATTACCAAAAACCTTTAAAAACTAAGAATGAATTGAAAGTGTGAGTTGTTAATGCACAAAAAAAAAGTATTTTTAGACATCAAATGTTATAAGAAACAAATTTTTTATAAGCATCAAAGGTTAAGTCACTGAAGATTATATGCTTATTGTTTGAAAACTTTTGGGCATTTAAGCCATAAAAAAGTGTTTAAGTGTGAAAAAAATAGTGATAGTAAAAATACAAAAACTAAAAATGGTAAGTATAATGTTAGTTTTTAAAAATATATCGTGTTTACTCTGTTGCATTCAAAACGTTCTAAATTTTCAACTGTGTAATGAATAGAAAAAAATATTAACTATTTAACTAGTCAAAAAGAATTCAGTCGGAAATTGATAAATTTATTGATAAATATAATCCTCCAGGATCCGATAAATTCTGTTTCCCAACTTAAGAGTTAAGATGTTTTGCTAATTGATAAAATACTAGCCATAGAAATCACTAGTCATCAGAAAAACTAGTTAAAGTGCTGTTAAAATATCGATACTTGAACAATTTAATAAGTTTTAACTGTTTCAAAAATCAAGCCTTAGAATTCTCATAATGTTTTTATACATTATCTATTAAATTTTGTTATAACAGCTACTGATATTTCACTTTCATCGCAGTTCTAACATTTTATAAAATAGATTGAATAAAAAAACTGAACTGCGACATTTTTATTCTGTTTTAAACTAGATATATACAATATATAGACGATAGTATGGCAATACCACAAAACAAGATTTATTACTTTTCCCTCTCAGATTAAATCATTTTGAGGTTGGTCAAATTTAAATATTTAATGATTAAATATATAAAAAAAATTTTAATTTTCTGCGATAAGTGCATCAATATTAGCTCCTTAATTAATGAAAAGCCCATTTCAAACCTGCATTGGTTTTGTCAAAACATGCACATTTCGAATATGATTTCAAAATTCAAAAGAACAGTTAAGTTTTTATGCAAACCAAAACACATAATATTTTATTGCACATTTGGTGTATTTCAGCAGTTCCGCAAAGCTTTTCCCCAACAACTTCAAAGCTATTTAAGGGGCACATGACATTGGCCGTTTTTTTAAATCGACTTTTTTATAATTTTGTATTTTAGTAAACATTCTAAAGATTCTTAAGATTTTGGAAAAATTTCTACGGGTTCAAAAGTTACCGGATTAGTGAGAGCGCATTTTTAATGTTTAACTTTTGTATTTTTTTTTGTATTTTTTTACACTTGATTTGCTATCGTATGACACGAGCTTTTTTTAATTTTTTTTCGATTTCTTATAATTTTTTAAAGTCAATATTTTTTTCGAAAAAACACACTTGAAAATTTGGAATATCACTTATATTTTATTGCACATTTGTTATGTTTCAGCAGTTCCGCAAAGGTTTTCCCCAACAACTTCAAAGCTTTTTAAAGGGGGACATGACATTGGCCGTTTTTTTAAATCGACTTTTTTTATAATTTTGTATTTTAGTAATTTCATGGAAAAATTCCTACGTGTTCAAAAGTTACCGGATTAGTGAGAGCACACTTTTATTTTTCTTTGCATTTTTCTTTGTTCACAAACTTTGGGCGCGTTTATCTCGAAACCATGTTTTTCGTACTGGTTGCAGCACTAGCGGGTTCATTTTTGACGAAATTTTTTTTTGTATTTTTTAAACTTGATTCGCTATCGTATGACACGAGCTTTTTTTTTAAAATGTTTTTTTTTCGATTTTTTTTTTAATTTTTAAAGTCAATATTTTTTTCGAAAAAACACACTTTCAAATTGGAAACATCACCAAATATTGAAAAAAAATTTCAAAAAAGCTCCTGTCCAATTTTGTTAAAATTTAAAAAAGTCATTTTTTCTGCTTCTCCATTGCCAGTAGGAGGGAAAATCCATTGTAATCCACAACTAATAGATCTCCAAAAATACAAAATTTGTAAAAAGAAAATTGAATTTCTTTCAAGTTATCAACAAAAAGTTGTTCCATAAAATCACAACTAAAAAAGTTACGAGAACCTAAAGTAAAAAAAAAAGTATTTTTTTAAAGAAACTTCAACAATTTCAATGCAATTTTCTCAAAAAACACCAAATATTTGAGTATTTCTTATGACGTAGTTTTTTTCTTTAAAAAATTTTGTTTTTTTGAAGACTACTATTATATATTAATTATTATATTATCAATAATAATAATAATTATTTAATTATTATTATTGATTATTTATTTTTTTATTATATTTTATTTAATATTTTATTAAATAGATTTAAAGAAACTAAAAATAGCTTAGTTACTATCAAGTTTGTTGATTCGGTCGCAAGTATCTGCAACCAAATATTTTATTTGTTGGTTTTATAACCACCAGAAAGTTGATAATTATTTTTCAACTCGGTATAAACGATATGAGAATTATACCAGCAACAGCAGTGATCCAATGCAAATCACATTTTTTAACATTTCTGAGTTCATTCAATTTAAACAGCCTTCGCTGCGTATCTTATATCTAAACTTTAATAATATTTTGATTTTTGATAATTTTGACAAAAATTTTGTTAAATATTTTTATGTTAAAAATCATGACTTTCAATGCTCGACACATTTTCCAATGACCAGATTATGAAACTATTGCTTAAAAATTTTTTCCGAAAAAACTTTGGTAGTCTAGAAAAAAGGACTTGACAAAATAAAGAAGTTTTTTTATAAAAATATATATATATCTTAATACAGAAATGAAACTTTCTGGAAAAAATATTTGCCAAATATTCTATATATTAGCTTAATATATAAAAGACAAGCGCCTTGCTCTGTGCTCTATATCGCTCAAACTGTTATAGTTGTTATTGCTATACTTTCTAAAATATGTTTAGCCTGAACCAGAACCTATTTCGCTATTATAGTGCTTCTTATATGAAAAAATTGTTAGCCTAAAAGTATGCACACAAAATTTATTTGATATTTATCAGTTAGGATGCATTGACGATGATTGTAAAAAAAAAACTTTTGAGGTGCATGAAAAATGTCATATCGTCTGCTACTTAATTATTTTGATTATGACCCGCCGTATGACGGGCTTCTATGCTAGTAGCCTTATCATGAGCAACTTGAATATTCTGCTCACTTAGTTATAAATTTACAAAAATTTCTTCAAGCATAAAAGTTTTCTCTTAAATGAACCAACTTCACGACCTTACGAACCTTAACTTCATTATTAATTATTCCAACAATTTAAATAGTAGTTCTGAACTATTTTTCGCTGCATTTTCGCTACTCACTTGGCCACTACAAAACAGACAACAACATGTCAACATGTGAACTTGCTGTTAAAGTAGCTACTTGAGCTTTCAAAAGTGGTCAATTTAAAACAAAAATACTTTTTGGTTTATGGACAAAAGTTCTTTCCGACACTTGATTTGGTTGACACTTAAAAAAATTGCTTTCAAACACAACACTGATGGGCAGCAACATTGCAATAGTCATAATCATAATCATAAAAATTGTTAGAGAGGGTAGCTGATAAGAGGGTGTGAGATTTGTTGAGTGAGTGTTGAGTTGAGCGCCGGTGTATATGAAGTGTTTATAAATATTGAACTTGTTGTCATGTTGTTGCAACTAACACCTCTGTGTTTGGAATTTTATTAAAGTTTGCATAATTTTAGGCTGTCGTCATTATTAGTTGTTGACAAATAACTAACTGTAACTTATCTTATCAGGATTAAAATGATTATATTTTTGTTGCTGTTGTTGTTTTTTTTTTTTATTGTTTAGTCATTATTTATAACAACTTGATATTATTTTTTTTTTTTTTAGTTGAGTGCTTGAATAAATAAGTGATTGATATTAAATAATTGAAGTGGTTGAAGTGCGGACAGTAAGTGTGTCTTGCGATGTCTTGAAAATTGTTGAGTAGGTCAAGTATAAGGTTTTTTTTTTATTATATTTGCTATCAAAACATAACAAGCTACTTAAGCGTATGATTAACACTGATTTTGGATGATAAAAAAGGCAGCTTGTTTGTAGCACTTAAAAAAAGTTGTTAGTGAAAAATAAAAAAACAAACATTGAAAATTTCAACATTAAGTCAATTTCAAAGCTTTTTAAAAATCTTCTGCTCACTTTTTTGAACGATTTTATAAGCTATTGTTTCATTAACACTTTCTTGCTAAAAGGCAAAAAATATTGATGCACGATTTTGATATCGACGTTACGCAATACAATTGCCCTTATCTCTCCCTTTCAATAGATATTTAACCCTCGTGAGCGTGGCAACCTAGCAACTGAGTGTAATATTCAAATTTAAGCAACAACAACAATAACAAAAACAACAGATTTTTTTTTGTAACAAACTCAACAAGTAACGAGATTAAATGTCACGTATTCTATAATATTACAAAGCATTGTTGCTGAGAGCTTATCAGGGTGTATATTGTTGTTGTTGTTGTTGTTGTTGTTGTATTTATTGTTTGTAAATAGCTTATTGTTTGGTTTATGTTACAACGTTTTTATTGTGATGAGAAACATTTTTTGTTTTACTTGAACTTTTAAAGTCTTTAGATGAGAGATGCTTCACGCATACGACAGTGACATCGTCAAAAAAAATTTCGGAAGTTGATTGAAATTGAAATTGAAATTGAAATTGAAATTGAAATTGAAATTGAAATTGAAATTGAAATTGAAATTGAAATTGAAATTGAAATTGAAATTGAAATTGAAATTGAAATTGAAATTGAAATTGAAATTGAAATTGAAATTGAAATTGAAATTGAAATTGAAATTGAAATTGAAATTGAAATTGAAATTGAAATTGAAATTGAAATTGAAATTGAAATTGAAATTGAAATTGAAATTGAAATTGAAATTGAAATTGAAATTGAAATTGAAATTGAAATTGAAATTGAAATTGAAATTGAAATTGAAATTGAAATTGAAATTGAAATTGAAATTGAAATTGAAATTGAAATTGAAATTGAAATTGAAATTGAAATTGAAATTGAAATTGAAATTGAAATTGAAATTGAAATTGAAATTGAAATTGAAATTGAAATTGAAATTGAAATTGAAATTGAAATTGAAATTGAAATTGAAATTGAAATTGAAATTGAAATTGAAATTGAAATTGAAATTGAAATTGAAATTGAAATTGAAATTGAAATTGAAATTGAAATTGAAATTGAAATTGAAATTGAAATTGAAATTGAAATTGAAATTGAAATTGAAATTGAAATTGAAATTGAAATTGAAATTGAAATTGAAATTGAAATTGAAATTGAAATTGAAATTGAAATTGAAATTGAAATTGAAATTGAAATTGAAATTGAAATTGAAATTGAAATTGAAATTGAAATTGAAATTGAAATTGAAATTGAAATTGAAATTGAAATTGAAATTGAAATTGAAATTGAAATTGAAATTGAAATTGAAATTGAAATTGAAATTGAAATTGAAATTGAAATTGAAATTGAAATTGAAATTAAAATTGAAATTGAAATTGAAATTGAAATTGAAATTGAAATTGAAATTGAAATTGAAATTGAAATTGAAATTGAAATTGAAATTGAAATTGAAATTCAAAGTGAAATTGAAATTGAAAACGAAATTGAAATTGAAATTGAACGTTTGCGTTAACGTTTGCGTTTTCGTAGACTTACGAAAGTTTGCTTTTTTGTTTAGTTTGCAAGAACTGAGCAGAAGCTTTTACAAAAGCTCATCGAAAGAAAGGAGTACAATTTTTTTACATCAATCGTTGGTATCAACTTAATCTGCATATTTCGCGAGCGCTACATCAAAATTATTGTCATTAGCTGTTTGACCCGAATTTCCACCAAACAATCTTAGACCCATCCCATTATCAGTTTTTTTCGAATGTCGAACAAATCCTTAATATGACGATATAAAAAAAATTTGTTTTATATTGTAGCTCGAAGCTAATGACACCCAAGTGACGCATCAAAAACAAAAACATACCAACAAAAAGTCACACAGAGACTGTTGATAGCAGCAGCAAACGCAGCTATGAGCAGAAATTTTAGCTGTCACAACATCAATAACGACAACAACATGAACGAAAAATGGTGCGTGTCAATAATAAATCTTAATTAAGAAAGCAACAACAACAACAACAACTTAATCCTCATCATGAACTCAACATAAACAACAACAACAACAACAACAAACAATTCAAAAAAAAAATTCTTCATAGTAATCTATTTAATATTTGCCGAATGTCAGCTATTGTTTACATGCCCAGTTGTTGCTGCTTTTATGCGTAAAAAAACCAACAACAACAAACATAAAAATCTATAGAATTGAATAATTTTTTGGTTATACAACCAAGAAAAAGGCCAAAAGCTCAATCTTTGTCATCATTACTGTTGCCAATTGCAAGTTTGTGACGTCTTAGCTGCTTGTGGCAACTCTAAAAATCAGACAACTGGTTGCGGCTGCGACCAGCGCGCGGCAGTCCACACAAATCCTTCTAGCAACAACTTACTCGGACCGCTTAACACTACTATTTTTCTTTTCATTATTTTTTGATTCTTTTTCTTCTTCTTCTTCATCTTCTTTTTGATTTTTTTTTTTTTTGCCTAATGACGCCATTAGTCACAATCGCTCTTGACACTTGCTCAATTGACTTGACCCTGATAATTATATTAAAGCCCAGTCAAGAACTATGTGCATGTAATTTTCCACTCGCTCGTCTCGATGCCAACGTTATTTTCTGCTAACTGATTTGCCTGCTCTTCTCTGTCTCTCCCTGCACAATTTGATAACGTTATTGTTTGGCCTAATTTACCGACGTCGCTAGGTAGGCGTTTTTCTGCGAATAACATGCAAGACACGTTCTGACATAACCAGCAGTCTCGGTCGGCAGTATTTAATTAAAAGAATATTCAAGTACTGTGTTCTTTTTATTTTTTTGGGCGCTGCGAATATTAAACGACAAAATTTGTGGAAATTAATTTTCATTTCTGAACTGTCATTGGCAAGTTAAAGCTTAAATAGCATAATTTAAGTCATGATATTAATATTAAGTTTCAAATATTGCCAAAACGTTGGTTTTGAAAAAAAAACAATAAACAATCAATCTTAATTGCGTTCAAAGTTGAAAACACTGTCATACGGTATTTTTTGTTCATTAAAGTAAGGAAAAATCAAAAATATTTTAAAAAAGATTAAATAAAGCATATTTTAAGGCTTTATTTTGCTTGCTATCAGTTAGCAAGCTATTGTGTCAGACAACAGCGACAGTTTGAGAACATTTAGATCTTTGAGTAGAGGTATTTTTTTTTTTTTTTAAGTGAGACTTCTTACTTCAGGGTGAAATTTCAAGCTCTGTTATTCGTGGCTCTTGTGTGTCAGAAATAATTTTATGAAATATTACATGCCATAAAAAATCTAAAAATTCGCCACCAAGGAGATTTGAACCGTGGACCCTCATATAAGAGTTGCAAGGTCTAACTTCATGCCATCATTTGAGCAAACAAAATACTAGCAAGAAGACAAGCGTCCAGTTCCGTGCCTAGTTTTACTCAAACTGTAATTATTCTTTGCCTGTTACCTTTTTTTGAAACATTTTCAGCCTGAAAGTATGCACTGAAAAATTATGAAACTCTAATGCATAATAAGCGTCCTAATAATAATCAAATAATATCCAAATATAAACTTATATCGTTCAAACTGTAATTTTTGCTGGCTTTCAAACTATTTAACTTACAACAAAACAAACCAAAAATCAACCAAATCGATCAAACCAACCAAAGCTCAAATCATAACTAACATAAGCAGAGAATGATTTTTCTCATACAAAAATATAAATTTTTCTTCTTTCGAGTTCCTTCGAAAATTTCGAATAAATATTAAATAAACAGAATATTTTGTTTGCCAGTTTGTTACTCACTTCTACCACGTTTACGATTAGTTACTACTTTTAATCGCATTGCCAGTAATAGTATTGCCTGAATTCTTAGAATCCTTGTGTGGTTATTGTGGTTATTGTGGTGTGGTTATAAAACGAAAGCATCTTTCCTTACATTTGGAAAAGAGTAAACTAACATATTAATTTCGATAAAAAAAAATTTTGAATATATGACAGCTGAAGCTTCCATAGCGCTATTATAGAGCTTGTAAGCAAACGTTTACTTGTTCATGAAAACATAGTTTACAAAAAAACTGTTAATTGGTATGTATTTCATTACAGTTTTATTTGGAAGTTTTATAAATGCTTAGCTCAAAGTTTCAATATAGCATTAATAAGTTTAAGCTTCTAAAAAGTTTCGGTAAGAAGAACTAGCTAAATTGCTTTTACTTGAAATTTAAAGTGAAACTTTTACGCTCTTTAAAGCACGCGAAATTCTATTAATCAAAGCTTTATGAAAGAGGCACATTTAAAGTTAGCTTAATTTTTCTAACCGAATCTGTTGAAAGAAGCTTGCAAACGTATGGATAACCCCTTAGCTCCCCTTTGTATGAATTGTATAGATCTTGCAGAGTCAGCTGCTATTGACGTTCTGGGCATATCGATTCAATCTAATCTTCATTTAAATGATCATATTTTTGAGGTGTCGAAAGAAGCGGCCTAGGTTCCAAGGATTTCTTGAACAGTGCCAAAAACACTTGACTTTAGCTGATCTATATCTACTATCTATACCTCATATATTAGGCCGAAAATGCAGTACAAGACGAGCACATTGCGGCAGAGTCTACAATATTTTATTTGGAGCTTCTGGACCGAATTCAAAATCGTGCGAATTTAACCATTAAGTTAAAAATTCTTAAAAAAACATAGTTTCTTTTGGGCATCGTCAAAGTGTTGGCTGCCTTAGCCTTCTGTACAGGTATTACCATGGTAAATGTTCAAGGGAGGTACACGATCTGAAAAGCTCAAGCATTCCCAAGATCAACTCGAGCAGCTGACACAGCCCATCCATATAATATTGCCTTTATGCCCATTAGAAACTCGCATTCCACAATAAAATTGTGGAACAATTCCCCTTCGCACTTGTTCCACAGCAATTTTGATTTGTGTAAATTTAAAAAAAATGTCCCTCCTAAGAAACTTTTATTCATCTTCCGGATCAACACAACTCGTACGCATTTATAGGGGACATCCCTGAGCGTTGGTTTATGTTCAAAATAAAAATAAAAATAAAAATAAAAATAAAAATAAAAATAAAAATAAAAATAAAAATAAAAATAAAAATAAAAATAAAAATACAACTAAAAATACAAATAAAAATAAAAATAAAAATAAAAATAAAAATAAAAATATAAATAAAAATAAAAATAAAAATAAAAATAAAAATAAAAATAAAAATAAAAATAAAAATAAAAATAAAAATAAAAATAAAATTAAAAATTAAAATAAAAATAAAAATAAAAATAAAAATAAAAATAAAAATAAAAATAATAATAAAAATAAAAATAAAAATAAAAATAAAAATAAAAATAAAAATAAAAATAAAAATAAAAATAAAAATAAAAATAAAAATAATAATAAAAATAAAAATAAAAATAAAAATAAAAATAAAAAATAAAAATAAAAATAAAAATAAAAATAAAAATAAAAATAAAAATAAAAATAAAAATAAAAATAAAAATAAAAATAAAAATAAAAATAAAAATAAAAATAAAAATAAAAATAAAAATAAAAATAAAAATAAAAATAAAAATAAAAATAAAAATAAAAATAAAAATAAAAATAAAAATAAAAATAAAAATAAAAATAAAAATAAAAATAAAAATAAAAATAAAAATAAAAATAAAAATAAAAATAAAAATAAAAATAAAAATAAAAATAAAAATAAAAATAAAAATAAAAATAAAAATAAAAATACAAATAAAAATAAAAATAAAAAATAAAATAATAAAATAAAAATAAAAATATAAATAAAAATAACAATAAAAATAAAAATAAAAATAAAAATAAAAATAAAAATAAAAATAAAAATAAAAATAAAAATAAAAATACAAATAATAAAATAAAAATAAAAATAAAAATAAAAATAAAAATAAAAATAAAAATAAAAATAAAAATAAAAAGAAAAATAAAAATAAAAATAAAAATAAAAATAAAAATAAAAATAAAAATAAAAATAAAAATAAAAATAAAAATAAAAATAAAAATAAAAATAAAAATAAAAATAAAAATAAAAATAAAAATAAAAATAAAAATAAAAATAAAAATAAAAATAAAAATAAAAATAAAAATAAAAATAAAAATAAAAATAAAAATATTAATAAAAATAAAAATCAAAATCAAAATCAAAATGAAAATCAAAATAAAAATAAAAATAAAAATGAAAATTAACAAAAAATAAAAAACAAAAACATAAAAATATGTACCGAAAAGAAGTTCAGCTCACACTGTAAGTGAAGGGAACTTGAACCTTCGATTCAAGTTCCGGTGAAAATTGCAGCCTTAGGTATATGCTGAATAGAAGACAAGACACGTAAGACAAGCAATAATCTTTCATTCAAGCGGCAATTGAAGTCTCTTTGACTTCAACTTTAATTACTACAACTTTAGATATAGCTGAAGTTGAAGCCTCTCATATTTACCAAATAGAAGCTTTAGCTTCACACTTTCTAAAAAATAAAAACTTCTGTTCAAGCTCCAAATTTTTGATGAAGCCCTCTCATATGTTCGTTTTAGAAGATTCATGCTCATCTTGTAATTTTTCATGGAATTTTCGAAATTTTTTGTTCGTTCATGTTTCATCTGTACTATAAAAAAAAGTTTGGCTTTCTTTTCAGAAGTCAAAATGAGTACTTTTAGAAGTAACATTACTTCTATAACAAACTTCATATGAAAGTTTGCCGCAATCTTGATAGGAGCTTGTGTGATTTTGAGCGTTTTTGAGCGTGCTTTTGCAAATACGGTCAAAATTTAACTGTTTAATATTATTATTTAAGCTTGCTGCGGTAAAGCTTCTATCAATCCATTCGGAACAGAGCTTTGCAAGTAACATTGCGAAGCTTAAAAGAAGTATATATGCCAGCCCATAACAGTCTTTCTAATTTCACTTGCCAAAGATTTATTGAAATGCAGTACGCTTCTATTAAATTATAAAAAGGTTACCTTTGTTCTCTTTGCCCTCAAGGAAGTCAAATTGAGTACTTTTAGAAGTAACATTGCTTCCATAATAAGCTACAATTAAGCTTGCCACGAGTTTTACAGCAGTTTGTGTGCTTTTGAGCATCTGAGCGTACTTTTGAAGTCACCTGAGGAAAAGTCACCTGATGGAATAGTCCTGATAGGAATAGTCTCAAGCCTTTGCGCGGCATCAGTGTTCTACAAAAATATACTCGAAAGGGTTATGGTGCAAAAGTTCCAGGAATGCAAAAACTATTTATAGGAAATGGAATTGGTTTTCGCAACACAAAAAACCAAAGCTATGCGTACGCCTGGTTGTATTTCAGAAACACGTAACTCTCACTTACGATCCAAAAACATTTTGAGCCTATGAGTTGATTTTCTTTGATGAGATAAGGTGCTAAAGGAGGTGAATTGCCGGGAATTAAAGCAATGAAGAAGCTTTTCCTCTATTAGAAAATTATACCTGATAAGAGTATTAGTTACAAATATTAGTCTTGGCAGTCTCAGGTTTCTAAATATAACCCTTTTATATGGAACCTCATAATGGATCCTCTGGTGCGGTGGCTAGAACACATGTCTGCGTACAAACGTTAAAATGCTGTACACTTCTTATGTTCTACTTATAATTATTATTGTGGAAAGTCAGAACAGTGCTGAAGTGGAAGCCATGGTAAGTGAGGAATTTTGCAGGTTATGACGAGTGCGTCTGCTTTGGAATTGCAAGCCAGCAGTGCATATCGTATTGAAAAAAATTATTTTTGTTGGTGTTTGCTTGGACTCCAGAAGACTGCTTGAATAATAATTTCTAATGTAACAAAAGTTATAACATATTCAAAAAGAAACCAGCCGTTAGTCCACCCTTATATATTATTGCTTGATTATCAAAAATCTTTTGAAAGTTATGCAAGCATTTTTCAAACAATTAAAAATGTTTGTCAAGAATTATGAATTGATAAGAGTTTTACAAAAAGTGACTCAAGCCTGTTTCGTTTTACCATTTCGGATGAGCTGTAAAGCGTTACTATATCTATGGATATATGTTTTTATTTTCTCTTTCCTAGTTTTTTGTTTAACAATTATATTATTTAAATTGAATTATAAAAAATTTAATTTAATAGATTCTCTAAAATGTTCCATTGAGAATAACAAAGTTAAGTTTAATCATGATATGAAAATAATGCTGATAAATGACGCTGCACTGAAGTGTACTGATAAGCGAACGTTTCTCTCTTAGTTGGTGTTTTTAATTTATTATTTTTTTTCATGCGGTATCAGCCTGCGGTAGCGTTTCATTGCTTTCTGACCGACAGCGAAGTGGTGTAAAATCAACAACAACAACAATAACAGCAGCTGTTGAGCATTGATTTTATCGCTATTGTCGCGTATATAATTCGTGAATGACGATATTTTTAAAATAAACATGTTTTATCTATATTCTGAGCATTTTACTTTCGGTTAACCACTTGATTTAGCTTGATTGAGCGTGTGAATATTCTATTTGGTGGTTAAAACTTCAAAATAAACTTGTTTGTACTAAATAAAAATTTACAAAAAAATAAAAAAATCGATGTACACAAAAACTAACCACTAGCGGCTTATCAACACTATTATCGATATGAGTTAACAATTTATAGTAGCTACAATTTAATAACGCATTTTCTGCCATATATATAAATTTCCAGTGCGAATGTAAAAATGCATCTGATAGATCGCCAAAATTAAACATACTTGATACAAAATACAAAATACAAAATACAAAATACAAAATACAAAATACAAAATACAAAATACAAAATACAAAATACAAAATACAAAATACAAAATACAAAATACAAAATACAAAATACAAAATACAAAATACAAAATACAAAATACAAAATACAAAATACAAAATACAAAATACAAAATACAAAATACAAAATACAAAATACAAAATACAAAATACAAAATACAAAATACAAAATACAAAATACAAAATACAAAATACAAAATACAAAATACAAAATACAAAATACAAAATACAAAATACAAAATACAAAATACAAAATACAAAATACAAAATACAAAATACAAAATACAAAATACAAAATACAAAATACAAAATACAAAATACAAAATACAAAATACAAAATACAAAATACAAAATACAAAATACAAAATACAAAATACAAAATACAAAATACAAAATACAAAATACAAAATACAAAATACAAAATACAAAATACAAAATACAAAATACAAAATACAAAATACAAAATACAAAATACAAAATACAAAATACAAAATACAAAATACAAAATACAAAATACAAAATACAAAATACAAAATACAAAATACAAAATACAAAATACAAAATACAAAATACAAAATACAAAATACAAAATACAAAATACAAAATACAAAATACAAAATACAAAATACAAAATACAAAATACAAAATACAAAATACAAAATACAAAATACAAAATACAAAATACAAAATACAAAATACAAAATACAAAATACAAAATACAAAATACAAAATACAAAATACAAAATACAAAATACAAAATACAAAATACAAAATACAAAATACAAAATACAAAATACAAAATACAAAATACAAAATACAAAATACAAAATACAAAATACAAAATACAAAATACAAAATACAAAATACAAAATACAAAATACAAAATACAAAATACAAAATACAAAATACAAAATACAAAATACAAAATACAAAATACAAAATACAAAATACAAAATACAAAATACAAAATACAAAATACAAAATACAAAATACAAAATACAAAATACAAAATACAAAATACAAAATACAAAATACAAAATACAAAATACAAAATACAAAATACAAAATACAAAATACAAAATACAAAATACAAAATACAAAATACAAAATACAAAATACAAAATACAAAATACAAAATACAAAATACAAAATACAAAATACAAAATACAAAATACAAAATACAAAATACAAAATACAAAATACAAAATACAAAATACAAAATACAAAATACAAAATACAAAATACAAAATACAAAATACAAAATACAAAATACAAAATACAAAATACAAAATACAAAATACAAAATACAAAATACAAAATACAAAATACAAAATACAAAATACAAAATACAAAATACAAAATACAAAATACAAAATACAAAATACAAAATACAAAATACAAAATACAAAATACAAAATACAAAATACAAAATACAAAATACAAAATACAAAATACAAAATACAAAATACAAAATACAAAATACAAAATACAAAATACAAAATACAAAATACAAAATACAAAATACAAAATACAAAATACAAAATACAAAATACAAAATACAAAATACAAAATACAAAATACAAAATACAAAATACAAAATACAAAATACAAAATACAAAATACAAAATACAAAATACAAAATACAAAATACAAAATACAAAATACAAAATACAAAATACAAAATACAAAATACAAAATACAAAATACAAAATACAAAATACAAAATACAAAATACAAAATACAAAATACAAAATACAAAATACAAAATACAAAATACAAAATACAAAATACAAAATACAAAATACAAAATACAAAATACAAAATACAAAATACAAAATACAAAATACAAAATACAAAATACAAAATACAAAATACAAAATACAAAATACAAAATACAAAATACAAAATACAAAATACAAAATACAAAATACAAAATACAAAATACAAAATACAAAATACAAAATACAAAATACAAAATACAAAATACAAAATACAAAATACAAAATACAAAATACAAAATACAAAATACAAAATACAAAATACAAAATACAAAATACAAAATACAAAATACAAAATACAAAATACAAAATACAAAATACAAAATACAAAATACAAAATACAAAATACAAAATACAAAATACAAAATACAAAATACAAAATACAAAATACAAAATACAAAATACAAAATACAAAATACAAAATACAAAATACAAAATACAAAATACAAAATACAAAATACAAAATACAAAATACAAAATACAAAATACAAAATACAAAATACAAAATACAAAATACAAAATACAAAATACAAAATACAAAATACAAAATACAAAATACAAAATACAAAATACAAAATACAAAATACAAAATACAAAATACAAAATACAAAATACAAAATACAAAATACAAAATACAAAATACAAAATACAAAATACAAAATACAAAATACAAAATACAAAATACAAAATACAAAATACAAAATACAAAATACAAAATACAAAATACAAAATACAAAATACAAAATACAAAATACAAAATACAAAATACAAAATACAAAATACAAAATACAAAATACAAAATACAAAATACAAAATACAAAATACAAATACAAAATACAAAATACCATATGTGTGGCAACACTGGTTGTATGTTAGAAATGTTTTATTTAGAAGAAATCTTCGTGCAATCTGAGCATATCTTTCAGATACACTGTTACTTTAGATGTATGTACTTGTGTTTATTTTTATTGCGTTTCTCACTTCATACTCAGCCAAAGTCATTGCGCTCTATTTTCAAAATATTTCGATGTTTTTAACTAAAAATTTCCAAAAAAAAATTTAAAATTGTTGACATTCTGATTTATTGCTAGAAAATTCTTTGTTAATGCTGTTTATTTGTTTTTAATATGAACAAATATTTTCTTTATATTTTTATTTTGTTCAAGTTTTAATGAACTCTTAAAATCTCTTTCGTATTAATTGGAATACATTCAGTTTAATGTATTTATGTGTGTGTGAATGGATATTTAATTGAATTTCGTTGCTTCTTTTAAGTACATGTTTTTTTGATTTAGCGAGTGGGATGTAAAAAATATGCGTTTGAGCAGACATATAAATATATATAGAACGTCTAGTAATAAGATAAAGTATTCAAATTTTGTTTCAATTTCAGCCATATTAAAAGAATTTAGTTTTTCCATTCAAACATTTTAAACATTAAATGTACAGCTGTTCGAAAGTTTAAAAATTTCATTGACGTCCATGCTGTGATTAAAATCACAATTCAACAATTTGGGAATTTCGTCAAATTAAACAAAAATGTTAATTAAAATGGATTTTTATGCCAAAATCAACTATTTAATGGCCAAATGAAAACAGAAAAGAAAAACATTGCCACCAAAAGTAAAAAAATAAACAAAAAAACAAAACCACAAGCAAAAATTTAAAATCAACAAATCGACCAAAATAGTTTAAATAAATATAAGCGAATAATGCAAGAAAAATTATTAGACCGGCTGACAGCAATAAGCAGACAACGCAAGACAGACAGACTGACGCATAGCTTAGAACAGCAGCAAAACTTGTACAGAGCGAAACGCCGCTGAGAATGAATGTTGGAGAACTTGTTGACCCCAGAAAAGCAAAATAAAAATATCAACTACATTCAACTAAGTCAGGGATTTTCACAACAAAAACTTCAACAATACGAACAACAACAATAAGAAAAACAACAACATGTTTTTGTAAAAGCTGATATTAATAATTTTTTATGAAAGTTCAAAAGTATAACATTTATGAAAATGCACAAGTAATACAAAAAAACATAAAAAAAAATTGTAAAAAACAACAACGAATTGATTCAAATATTTGCAAAATAATCAAATTAGAACTTGAACTAACAAAAGGAAAACCATGGTGCTCTCATACTTTCTGACTTCTCGAACTGCCCTCGCATACTAAATCTTCTGTATTATTAATAACGTTAATAAGCCATCAAAAAGCAATTTCTGTCATATTTTCTTCACATTCAAATAAATACAAACGAACAAATAATACTTGGTTTAAATATTTTCAATTTGTTCTCAATGAAATGATCGAACGAAAACATTTTCTGTTCGTCTAATGGCCATATAACCGCAATAAAACTAAAGAATTCATGACGTTAGATATATATATATATATTTAAAAACAAATGCGGCATTAATTCTTAGAAATTTTTGCAATTTAAAAAAATTTTTGTTCGTAATATTTTCATAGCAGACAAAACAATTTTGTAATTGAAATGTTTGAAAATATTTCACTATGAAACGTAAACAATAATTACAATTAAAGACAAACAATGACGCAAAATTTCTGCATATTTTTACATTTAGTAGACTAACAGACTAACACTATGTTATAAATTATTTTCAA